>CM052896.1:54804468-54836761 GCA_028534135.1 Potos flavus
GGATAAAATATGTAACAGTGAAAATTAAAAAAGATTTTTAAAAAGGTGTTGATTAGATATTAGTTAAAAACGTTAAAATAAGAAAGAGGAAAAATAAAATAAAAAAATACAATAAGAAAAAAATAAAATTTAAAAAATTTAACTCTGGAAGACTAAAGGATCATGGGGAAAAAAAGTCATGAATTCTATATGTTGCTTTTTCCTAACTCAGGAGGTCCGCAGTTTTCATTGATCGATGAACTTGGTCTTGGCTGGATATTCTTGCTGATCTTCTGGGGGGAGGGGCCTGTTGCAGAGATTCTCAAGTGTCTTTGCCTGAGGCAGAATTGCACCGCCCTTGCCAGGGGCCAAGCTAGGTAATCTGCTCTGGTGCAGTCTCAGGGGCTTTTGTTCCCTGAACGTTTTCCGTTTTCCGTACAGCTTTGGAGGAGGGGAACGAAAATGGCGGCCTCCCAGTCTCCAGCCGGAGGAACTGAGAGCTCAGGGCCCCACTCCTCAGTGCGCCCTCAGAGAAAAGCAGTCAATCCCTCCCTCCCTGGTCTCCAGCCACACTCCAACCTCCCCCGGCCTGTGACCGAGCGTTTCTGTTTCTGGCATGCGGCCGTTTGGAGTCTCCAAACCCAGCAGATCCTGCCGCCGCTCCCGCGCCGCTCCTCCTGGAGGAGGAAGGAGGTAGTCTCCCCGGATCTGTCCCTCGTGGGGTCCCCGCTCGAAGAGCAGCGGCCTGACTGTGCCCCGGATCACGGTTCAAGGTAAGCCTGAGCTGGTAGCTCACTGTTCGGCTCCGTCTCTGCCTTTGCTTCCCCGTTATGATACCTGGGAGCTCTGCCACCCTCAGACACCCCCAGTCTTTCTGTGACCCCATGGGTCCTAAAACCACGCTCCACCCTCTTCTTAGCCTCTGGAGCGATGTCCCTCAGTGGAGCAGATTTCTAAAAGTTCCGATTTTGTGCTCCGCTGCTCTGTGGCTTGCCGGGGGCCGGCCCCTGCCCCCGCGGTCTATCTTCCCGTCGCCTTGGATTTACTTTTCTGCACGTCCTACCTTCCAGAAAGTGGTCGATTTTCTGTTCCTAGAGGTGCTGTTCTATCTCCTGCTAAGTTTGTAGTTGTTTAGAATGGTTTGATAACTATCTAGCTGAACTTCTGGGATCAGACACTATCTGCGCCTTCTATTCCTCCGCCATCTTGCTCCTCCTCCGAAAATGATGATTGTAAACTTTGTTTTTAATGCCTTTAGTTCTGGCCCCAAATTCTACCTTGTGTGATAATAATGCCATGAATGCTACTTTATTTTTCCCAACAATTTATAATTTTTAAGTCTCTTCAAAAGTTTCTTTTGTATTCTGTTTTGTGGTTATAGTTATGACTGTAGAAAATATTTAGAATAGGCAAAGGAATGATTTTGAAGGGAAACAAAAGATCTTGTTTTGATTATTAAATGAATATGGAAAGTACATCAAACAAAATGTCAGCAGTGCTCATTTCTATGTCTTTAGATTTCCAGTACAGTTCTCATAACTCTTTGTAGTAACTAAATAGTTTAAGATGAGGTTGTATTACTTTTATAATTTAAAATAGAAGTTGTAAAATATTAGTGTAATTTAAAACAAGGAGTCACTATTTTCCACGTATTTATTTTCTTTTTTATTTATCAGTTGTTTCCTCTTTTTGAGCCGTCTACTATAATATTTTTCCTTCCGGGATTGTTGGCCTTGTTGAAACTTATTTGAAGGCATTCTCTATCATATTTATTGCCCCTTTTCTTTGCACATGTTGTTTATGTTTTCTCCCAGCTTATCATTTTGTTTTAATTTTATTCAGGCTATTTGCCATATAAAAGTTTTCATTTGTATATATGTAGTAAAATTTGTCAGTCCTTCCCTATCTACCTTGTTGGTTCACAGCAAATATTATTTTAATAGTGAAAAAATGATCATTAATGTACAGCATTAGACAATTGGCTACATATATTGTGATCCATCTACCTGAAAGAAAGCCAGACAGAAAACAAGAATCGTTTAAAACATTGAACATATTTATACTTAACTTGCTGAGTAATACAGAAATGCAAATGTGATTTTTTTTTTCAGTATATATACTTCTAAGCACATAGGAAACAAAGAATGAGAATACATTAGTAACACTTATCTCTGTGCAGTGTAATACTACATGACAAGTTTGCTTCTTGGTGCTTTTCTGTATTTTTTAGTTTTGTTATCTGCCATGTATATACAAGTAGCTTTTAATAAGAAAAAAATATCTTAAAAAGTTATTTGAAAAAACAAAAGCAAAACCTGTAAAAATGATTATAGTGAAATGATATGCATGGTTAAGCCACTGAATAGGTAAATGAGGGAAGTTTTGGATCTGGAAGCTTAAAAATGTGGTAGCATCCTTGGCAAATAAAGGGGGGAGGAGATAGGAGGAGGCCGAGATGAGGAAAAATTGAAGAGTTCTGTCTTAGAAATGCTGAGTATCCATTGACAGTGCCCTGCCCATGGGTAAGTCATTTGCAAATGTGGGGCTAGAATTCAAGATGAGAGATATAGATGTAGAAATGTCATGTGAAACAAGGAAAATGGGGAAGTTCTGGGATTAGGTGATCCCACGAGGAGAGAGATCACAAGGAGGAAGCTGAGGCCTCATCTTTGTGAAAGTCACATTGACAGAAAAAATGCTCACCAAAAGAGATGGGGCAGAGGAAGGAGAACCTGGGTGACACAGACCTCAGTTATCCATTTTGTGAATAATGGGAGAGGGAGAAGTTTTCCCCAAGCACGTGAACATGCTGCCGTGGGCAAAAATGGGATTTTATTTCTGCTTTCTTATTTCTGAGTGGGAATAAATCTACCAGAGTGCCCTATCACCTTTCAAACTACAGGTCCCTGCCCAGTCTTGTTTTACTCCCCCCACCCCCTCCAAGTCCTACAACCACTATGCGTGTTTCAGCCAAATCCAAAATAACATAAGAGCATTTGAGGACAGAGATCAGGAGAGTTAGATAATTAGGTGGTGCTGGGGCAGTGAGGTTCTGTGTTTAGAGAGGAAAGGAACAACATTTGCTCTTGTCTCCTGGTACCCCTATGGAAGGAACAAGATTCAGCAAACCTGGCCTGATTCTGTAAAGGGAAGGACCGAGGAGAAGGGGAAAAGAATCCAAGTAAAGACAGAGAAAGACTGAGTGGCCCATCACTCAGAAGGGTATAGAGGAAAGATCTGTTCTTTGAAAACCCATGTCACAGTAGGCATCTCAAAGCCCTTTCGCAGGTCTTTAGTGGGAGACAAGAGGATCACTCCCCCATTGCCTGGAACACTCATCAATGGGCATTGCTGGGCAGCTCTGGATGAGCTTGCCAAGGCGGAGCCCCACGTTAGTCCAAGGGCAAGATCGGAATGCCCAGCAACTCCTGTAAGACTGAGGCCACCCAAGGAGCGTTCCTCCTGGCAGCACGGAGGTCCGGGTGTTTTGTTTCTGTTTCTGTTTTTGTTGTTTCCTCACCCATTAAAGATGAAGGGGACAAACAAGGGTTTGCTTTTTTTCTTTTTTAGGGAGTTAGGAAAAGAGCGAACTCCTTATTTTTAAAAAAAAATTTTTTTTTTTAAATTTATTTTTAGGAGAGAGAGAGAGCATGTGTGAGCATGTGCAGTGGGTAGGAGCAGAGGGGGAGGGAGAAGCAGACTCCATGCTGAGCATAGAGCCTGATGCGAGGCTCGATCCCAGGACCTTGAGATCATGACCTGAGCTGAAACCAAGAGTCCAGTGCTCCACCAACTAAGTCACCTAGGCACCCCAGATCTGGCTCTTTCAGGAAGAAAGAGAGTCAAAGACTTGGAAAAGTTTACAAAAAAACAAAAAAAAGCCAGGTAAAGAGCTGCAAAAGAAGAGCGTAGATCCACAACTGAGAATAAATTTCAACACCTATCAAATGAGCTATAGGAAAGAAAATTTATTTTACAATTAAATATATATCTGCCCAAAGATGACGTGGTAACAAACCATCGTCTGGTCGGATATATTATCATTGGCTTTCCTGGAGACCAGGCAAGAGTCAGCAGTCAGCCCCACTGGTAAGCACTAAGGGTAATTTGAAGGCAAAGCGAAAACCCTCAGTGCGAGGAACTGGAGCAGCAACCTCTGAAGGAAAGGAGGGCTCATGCATTTTTTCCCCATAAATCCAAAATGAAAAACAAATATTAAAAAATGGACAAAAATTTGATTTTTTTGCAACTACAGTTGCTCTTGGAAATCAGTAACAAGGACAGTTTGTTCATTGCAGCAGGCCTAATAAATTTAAGGCACCAAATGTGTAATTGGAAGTTTGTTATCATTTGGAAAGATCTTGCTTTTTAAAAGCACAGGCATCCACCCTCAGTAGGTTGGTGTCAAGCAAACAGCCAAACCAAACAGCGGTTGCTTACTGTTTGGCATGCAGGTGGTGGGCCCTCAAGCCATTTTTCAGAGAAGTCCAGACCCCTGAGGAATGCCCAGGACAAGGAGAGAAGACCGGGCCCTAATGGAACTGTGGAGAGAATGCCAGTACACGCATTGGGACTGGGCACAGAGAAGTTTCACAACTTGCGAATTCACTAAAGAAAGACACATATTTCTTAAGCACACATTGATACAGGAGATGACTTCCCACCATAATCATGGTAATATTTATTAAGTACTTGGTATGTACCAGATAACACGTGGGGTACTTTATAATGTACTGAAGTTTCTTAACTTAATTTATTGATGAAAATTGGTTCTTAGGAAGATAGGGAAACTTCCACATTACAGAACTGGAGGCAGAACCAACAATTAAACCCACATCAATCAGGCTCAGTACTATGCTCCTTAAAACCCCCACCTTGTCCCTGCCACGCACTCAACTGAAATGAAAAAGTTCAGCTGGTGGCAATTTTGTTGTTATATTTTGAGATACAGTGAGAGCTGCTCCCAGATCTCTCTTCTTTTTAGAATTCACCAGGAAGAAAAGGATCCAGTCAAAATTGCTGAGGAAGAGGCAATCTGAAAGTTGCTGCTACTTTCGAGTTATGTGTTTGTTTCTGCTTTTCCTCCCAGTGGATATTTAAAGCAAAAAATGGATAGGTGCATTTCAGAATGTGTGGTTTCAGTGGTCACTGCTAAAGCAAGCCAGAGTAGGGATTATAAGCAAAGCGGAGATCTCGCCGATCACACTGTGGTAAGAAGTGCTGGGGCCTCTTCATTCAAAGCTCATTGACTCCCACCCATCTCAGGTCCTCTCCTGATTTCCACTGCTGACAACAGTCATTTCCTGCCGCTCCCCCCCCCCCACCATGGTGGCTGCAGAGGTGGGAAAAAATATCCCGCAAGAGTAGCCTTTTCTCCTTCTTTCTCTGCTCCAACAGCTCCAAGAGGAGACTTGTTGATTCTGTGTGTGTGTGTCTGTGTATCTGTCACTCCTAAGGTATGCGGCTGCTTATCCTGTTCATGGGCCTTTGCTAGAACTGACCTAAGGCAGAGGAATAAGAAAGAAGCACACAGAGAAAAAGGTAAAACTGCCTCCCCACAATAGTTTCAACAACAACACTCGTGACTCTGACTCGCGTGCTGTGTCTCCCGAAACAGTCGAGAACTTTCAGTCCTGTGCACACGGTTGTACACTTAGTGCAGAGCAGTGAGCTTGTCCACAGGACTGGCTGATTCTAACACCTGAGCTCTTGGAAAGCACAGCATCCCAATCGCAAAATGCCAGTTGCAAAGGAGAAAAACCAACACAGTATCACGTGCAGAGAGAGTTCCTGTTTTCACGAGAAGTGCAAAGGCACACTCCCCACACTTCTCCACTGGGACGGTGTCCTGGAGACTGAGCTGTGTGGCCTGCTGCAGCCTGTCCCCCCGCCCCCCTTCCTCCTGCTGCCCTCCACTGGGGATCCAGTAGTGCCCCCTCCCTTCATCCCTTCAGGCTAAGATAGAAATGCTTATATGCCTACACACACCATTATGTGTTTTGGGTATAGACATGCTTTTTCACACAGTACGTTGTCACTGGTAATGACTATTAATATCTGGTCAATAGAGAGGGAAATACATAGTTTAGGTTTCTCTCTCTCTCAAATTCGTCATCTTATTAAAAGTGAGTCCCTAAAATTTTGTCTTACTAGGTTCGATTTTTAATACATAAGACATTCCGATGCTCATTCTGCATTTGAATTCTGCATGAAATGTGTAATAACAGGAAAGAGAAATATACAGACTCTCTATGCCTAGCATGGCAATGTGTCATGCGGCTTGGGAAGGTATGTCTGGGAGTATCGTATGGCCGTTACTCAGCCTGGACACAGAAGAGCTTTGTATGGCATCCCTCACTGTCCGGTCCCAAATAACAGACATTCAGCTGAGCTGGCTCACTTTGACTCGAAGAAGTTTCAATCTAGTTCATGAAATATTTTTTCAACTGAAAAATACTCATCTTTTTCCAAAAGAAAAAATTCAATCACTCCTTTATCCTAATCCCCAATCCAAGATCATTTTTTTTTTTGCTTCGTGGGACCCAAATTTACATCCTGAATGTAGTAATGCAACTTCTTCAGTTCTCACAGCACACGTGAGTGCCTGGGATGCTTGTTTTAAATACATTCTCACGGTATGATTAGCTACCATTAATTGGCTGTTTATAAACACTACAACAACCCTATGAAGGAGGTACTACTACTACTATGCCCACTTTATAAATATTAAAAACAAGACTTAGGATACTGAAGAAATTTGCCTAAGTTCACACAGTTAATATGTGGAGATGTGGAATTCAAACACAGGGCTGTTTAATTCCAGATGCAAAGTTCTTTTACCAGCACACTGCACTAGCATTTTAGAGTAGACCAGTGTTGACTTTTTTCAGTGAAATGCAAAACCAAAACAATTCATTCCAAAAGTTCTCTTAAGACTCTTATTTTCCTAAGAAAGTCACCAAGAAAGCCATACCACATAGCCATGAGATGGATCATGAGCCAAGGACAGGATTCATATCATTTCAAAACAAGGATAAGCAGAAAATTCTTGGAACAATTTGTGGACCTTTAAGCAAGAATAGTAAGTCCTCCTCTGTCTGCTTCACATCAGAAGGGATGGAGAGCTGCACCGCCTCTTGGATTGTGCACCCCAAAAGGTTTTCAATTATAGGGATTTTCTATGATGGAGTCAGTTTCCAACAATTTCAGATTTTTTGTTTAAGATTTTATTTATTTGTTTGACAGACAGCAAGAGAGGGAACACAAGCAGAGGGAGTTGGGAGAGGGAGAAGCAGGCTTCCCTATGTGGGGCTCGATCCCAGGACCCCGGGATCACGACCTGAGGCAAGGGCAAACATTTAACAACTGAGCCACCCAGGCACCCCACAATTTCAGATTTTTAATAAAACTTTTTTTTAAAGATTTTATTTATTTGACAGAGAGAAAGAGATCACAAGAAGGCAGAGAGGCAGGCAGAGAGGGGGCGGGGGAAGCAGGCTCCCTGCTGAGCAGGGAGCCCCATGCGGGGCTCGACCCCAGGACCCTGAGATCACGACCTGAGCCGAAGGCAGAGGCCTTAACCCACTGAGTCACCCAGGTGCCCCTTTAATCAAACTTCTGATTTGTCAAGCTCTGTTGAAAAGTTCTGGCAAGTTAAACTGATTTGGGTAAAGGGAAAGGGTCATCAAAGCCAGTGGGATCAGTCACTTGGAAAATGACAATGATTGGGCAGCTGTAAATGAGAAAAAGTCACAACACATGTGATTCTTTGGATCACTGACCTGTCCTTGTGGCTTTTCTCTTCAAAGACCGTAGCCACGAGCATGAGCAAAAGAACCCAAACATAACAGCCACAACAGAATATAAGTTGCCCTAAAATTTGGCTTCTAAACTAGTGAGGCATAGGAACCATACCCCATCCACCTCACATCTCCCAAAAAAAGGGTATTTGTGTCCCATCGTTTTGCAACTTGTGAGGTTTTTTCCTTTCCTTAAAGATGTGGGAGAAATAAATTCAGAGGCTGTGTGGTTAGCGCCCTGGCACTTCCTGTTTTGCACAAATGTGGCCATGGATTTCTCTTAAAAAAAATTCAATTGCAACCATTTTACTATGTGCTTTATCATGACAACTTGGGGGGAACAGCAAAAGCAGCTATCAGGTGGTCCTAAATCTTTATCCCAGTTGTTTATGTCTATAAGCCAGCTATATTAACTGACATTGAATAAACAGTTTAACCATGAGAAAGACATGGGACCACCCAGCCACTGTCCCTCTCTTCCTCATAGTATATATAATCATATGCTTCCATAGTATATAAATGACGACGATCTTTCAGAGCCAAAAACACACCGGCCTTGGTGTTGTCTGCATGTGTGTGTGACTGGATGCTCCAAGGCCATGCTCTCCTCCCGTGGGGTGAGTATTCTGGACTGATGTGGCCATACTGGAGCGTTGTGGGGCCTGGCTGCTTGCCACATCTGTAGTGGCTCTTATTCCTCAATACCCCACAGTTTAGTCTTTACGTCATTATCAAAGCTTCAGTTTTGTAGGACCTGTTTACATACATGGCTATGATGTATCATATCCCTATTATAGCCTCTAACACATCTTTAAGCCTCACAATACCTAATACAACCATAACCCCTTTGAAGTTCTAAGGCACAGACTTAGACTGTGGGTGCAACTAGCTCTGTATTACTGACTGGAGCAGGAATTGGAGTACAAACCCGAGTAACCCTATACATGCCTACATATGCTATAAATAAGGCAGACCCTCAGCCCAAAGACGGTTCGCATGCTGCCACACCAGGATGTTCCACATCAAAGGAGCAAAACCCAAATCACATCCCATATTTGGAGGAGTATAAATACCCTGCGAACACCAGATTACTAGATCATTTAAAGGTCTGACTGCTGCTGCAAGTGAAGCAGTTACTCTGCTGAGTTTTGTGAATCTTTAAGAACCAAAGGGACTGGGCTGCTGCTGCTGCCATTCCAGAGCATCTGTGCAAAAATTGCCAATGTCAAAGCAAACCTGCACACATCTCTTTAAAAAGCCCAGTTAAGACAGGATTTATCATCTTATTTCAACCTCAAAAACAAACAACAAAACAAAACCATGAGATAAGTGTTCTAATTCCATTTTTTAAAAATTTTTAATATTTTTAAAGATGTAGAAACTGCCTCATAAAGCTAAATTGGTCTGCCCGAAGTTGAATAGCTAGTCAGTGGAATAAACTCTGTGTGCTGGAAAGTCTCGTTTACTTCAAAGCAGAATCACTGCACCAGTCCCAAAGACTAATCCAGAAGGAGGGATCTGTCTAGAAGCACCCAGGGCTCCCCTCCTGGTCCAGTGCTCTCACAGTGTCACCTCCTTCAGGATTCCAACTCTCGACTCCATTCTGGGATGTCTTATAGGCTCATCTCTAATCCATTCAAACTCAGTTCTTCTAGACTTCCAAGAGATAATCAGCTTACTGGCAAAGACATCTGGATTGCTAAAATGGAGAAAAGAGTTATGCCCACCCCTAATTGGGGCTGCCACGCTCCTTCAGGAGCCCTGCACACAGTCCTGTGGTCAGACTTGTGCTCTAATATTGGAGTGTCCTGTGTGGTACAGAGGAGAGCAGTGTGATTCCAAGTGCATAGTGCTGATCATAGTTTGGGACCAATGTGATCCTATAATGTGCTTGGAGAGTATCCTGTGTGACTACCTTAGTTGTGACAAAGCCTTATTTGTTGAGCATTCTGCCATCATCCCCATGAGATATTTAATAGTAGATAATGAGGCATTCTTGCCAACATTTAAGTTTGGGAAAGGACCCGGGCTCTACAGAGAAGGAACTTTGAATGGATGTTTATATAGGACAGCTGTTGAGAGGACACATAAGCAGCAGGAACAGACAGTCATCCCAGGATTTGTCTCCTACCTCTGAGAGGATGGTGGTCAGTGCACCTCCCAAGAAACAAAAGAGTCAGCTAGGAGAGAATCCTGGCACTTTGAAAGACTCCAGCAACATCCCCAAAATGAGACTTATAAGCTTTCTGCCAAAGAACCTGACACATGCTGGTCCCATGACAAATGGGAGCTCCCTTTATTTCCTCTAAACTAACAAAAATAAGTGAAGAGTCTCATATAGTGATTTATACATGGAAATGCCTAGTAAATTTTTACTGAGCAACATACATCATGTGAGCGCCCAGAGAGAAATAAATCCTGGATATAATTGGAGGACCAAGTAAATCAAAGTAACCATCTAAAATATAGTCTGCGCCTCTAATCACTCTCATACCATCATGCTTATTTTTATAGTATTTATCTTAATCTTAAATTACCTTTTTGCTTGCTGTTATATCCCAGAACCTAGAACAATGTCTGCCCAGCATAGAAAACATGCTCAATAAATGCATATTGAATAAATATATGCATACATGCAGTATTGAATGAATACATATTGAATCAATCAATAAAAGTAACCTAGTAAAGGTCTTGTGTTACAATAGGTAAGCTCAGAATATGAATTGAAAGGGCTTCTTTCCTGGCCCAGTTAAGGCACACTCTGACTACATAACCTTGAGTAGGGTCACTTGGTATCTCTTTGATTCATTTCTTTATCTATAAAGTAACAGTAATACACATTTCACCAGGCTGCTATAAAGATTAAATTCTGTAATACACATGAAAATAATGTATAAACCATAGACACCGTGTAAGATATCAAGACTGTTACAGTGATAACAAATAAGCAAGTGAGATAATATGATGCTTACATACTTAAGAACCAAGTTTAGCATGGCTCATACCCCTGGAAAATAGATCCTCCTTCTGGGTTCCACTTTTCTAAGCAGGTCTTTTCAGGCTATCTCAGAATGTGTATATATCCTTCCCCTGCCTACTGTGGTGATGTGCACAAATAACATTTCTCTGCCTAACTCTTATTCATTCCAAAAGACTCAGCTCAGATGTCGCTGCCTCCCAGAAGTCTCTACTGATGTTCCCCCTTATGAACATGCTGTATACACAACACACTCTAATTTAGATATTTCTCATGTGTAATCAAATAGCAGTCTATCATAGGTCTTGGCTTAGTCATCTGGGACTGACCATAAACTGCTTGAGAATTATGTCTTTTTTCTATCACCTGTACTTAGAACAGTGCCTGATACAAGATAAGAATTTAGTGAATATGAATAAATGAATCATGAGTGAATGAAACTTGGAAAGGCTGACGTTTCTATTGGTTGTCATTGCAGAAAATCTTGTTACTAAGGCAAGTTAATAGTTAATCTTCCAAATATATTTTAGAGACTGACTCACAGAACTTCAGGAATGTGTGTCCTTGAAGGGGTTAGAAAAATGTCAAGCTGGGCATGACTGTTTATCTATTAAATTATATTTTCCCCCTTTTATTTTCCTTATATGTCTCCTGCAGCAATAAACAGGGTCTCTCTTCTTACCATGGCATGAATACAGCGTCAACCACAAACTCCACACATTCCTTTTACTGAGACAACTGTACATGTTTTCCAAATGAAAAAAAAAAATGTTAGATGCAAGATGTAGAAGTCATCAGCAATTTTTTTAAGGTCCCAAAGATCCCTAGAGAAATTGACATTTGCAAAATCACTTTGAACTCTAGAGTTCAACAGCTCTGTGAAAGTTCCATAGAATGAAAAGTTCCATTCCCATAAAATCAGAAATACCTTTGTGGGCTCATTTCATATCAGAATGCAATAAGGTTCATAAATGTCTCTGTGAAGTTTGAGTGTAATAAAGTTCAGCTATAAAACATTTAATATGTAACAGGCTTTTAGACCAGTTGGAACACTGACCATGTTTAACAGGACTCCCTTCACAGCGTACTTCAGCAGCAGCAAAAAGAAGTATAAAATAGAGCAAGAAAACTCTATAAATACCTGCAATGCAACTGTCAAAGGCTTTTTTTTACTCTCACTACAAGTCAGCTGAGCCAAACTGACATTTATGATCACTCCACCCAAAGTACGTTCATAGAAAGCTCTGTAATTCTGTCCCTGAAGAGCATGTCAAATCTACTTATCAGGATATGTCATTCAGCAGGTGATAGATATTCTCCAGCAGCTTTTCATGCAAAATGAGTTTTCCCTTTAGGAACCAAAGATTCAGGTTCCTTCCACCTGTCCCAAGTTATCGGTGAACCTTTTCTTCGACCCAAACCTAGTCCTACCCACTGAGCCACTGGACCCTGGACGGAGCAATTACATTAACAAAGTTCATTGTGCAGTTTCAGTTTGCAATTTGGTCAGGCACGCTCAGGATGTCTCTTTCCTAAAAAAGACCACATCGCTCACCTGAGGGATCCCCTCTCCATTCATGCTTCTCCAGTGCTAACAGCACTGCATCTATAAGGGTTTAAAGGGAAACTACAGAATCACACCCAAAGCTCATTCTATCACTTCTTTCAGGCTTTTGCTGAAATGTCTCTGCTACATATAGCCCTTTCCTGACCACCCTAATTAAAATAGTCTTTCAATTACTCTATAACCCCTTACACTATTTTATTTTTTAACTTTTATCATCCCTCATTATACTTACTTACTCATTAGTTGTCTCTCCCTCGCTAGAATGTAAGCCTCCTGAGGGCAGAGATTTCATTTCAGCCACTCACTACTGTGTTCTCAAGGGCTAGAATTATTTAATACCTGGTTGGTGCTCGTTAAACACCTGTTGACTTTAATGTGGATGAATGGATGGATGGATTGGATAGACAACAGAGATAGAAAGTTATGGATAAATGATGTTTATAAAGGAAGACTCGGGAAACCATATTGTAGTTAACCCATTTCAAAACACAGCATGCAGTCACATGGCTCTGTTTCTATAGGTTCCTCAATGTGTGATGTCCTGATTCCCTAAAAAGGACCTGTCCTTATACACCCAGTGACAATTTTAGCTACTCTCTGGAGCTGCCACAGCCCTCAAAAGAATCAATCATGTTCTCCTCTATGTTTCAAATGCATTTTAAACTTATCTTTATAAAATCTTTTGAACTACGTCTCCTCCCTCCCCATTTGCCTCCTGTGTGTTTCCTAAAAAGACAGTGTGTTTCCTAAAGACATGACCTGGCAGAGTTATATAACATACCTGATTGATTGTCTAAGGTACATAGGATGTATCAATTGAGTAAAGTAGACAAAGATCCCTAACCTTGCTGGAATTGTATTCTTTTTTTTTTTTAAGTTTGATTGATTGATTGATTTGAGAGAGAGAGAGAAGAGTGCGCCATGAGCAAGTGGGGGGTGGGCAGGCAGAGGCAGAGAGAGAATCCCAAGCAAACTCCACACTGAGCATAGAGCATGACACAGTCTCGGTCTCATGGCGCTGAGATCATGACCTGAGCCAAAATCGAGAGTCAGATGCTAACTGACTGAGCCACCTAGATGCCCCAGAATTATAGTTTAATAAATGTGTATTAAAAATTTGTTGCAAAACATGGGCTTTCTTCAGGGATATCTGACTGCATTCTCATCCACAAACCTCAGTGTAATACCTTCTATATCAGATGACCTGAAAATGGCAGTTGCTTATTGAGTGGACAAAGAGAAAGACAAGTCTTCTTTTTCAGGGGTTTCTGCTGTTAAGTGCTATTTTGGAGGTTAGATTGAGAAATCCAACTTTCAGTTGACAAAAATCAAATGAAAGGGAGGTGCTAGAATCAAAAATTTCCTTAGGAATAGGGTGAGGTTAGCAAAAGGCACCCATGACATCAGGACCACGATAAAGGATTGAGGCAGAAGACATTGACCAGCTGCTCATTCCAGTAGCATCCCTTTACCTATGGGAACTGAGCATTACGGCTGGTCCCATGGCAGCCATGGAAGTTGGCCCAAGAATTTGCTATATTATGTATGTATGAAGCTTGGGAAATTCACTCCCAAGTAATGGCAACTGGTGGTTAAATCCATGATCATCACATAGACAGTTTGGTGTGGAACTTTTTTATCAAGAAAAAAGCATTGATGGAAAAGAGGTGCTCTGGACTGAAATATTCGAAGGAACTAAAAATTATCCAAGATGTTAGGAAATCTAACCTCTCCTTCAAGGCCTCTACACATAATGGCTTGCTCTTTTCATCACTGACACCTTCTTGCTCTGTCAGTACATTGTCAATATGGAATCTTAAATCAGAACAGGTCATGTGTCAAGCAGAAATGTGCTCAGAACAGAAATGAGGAGGTTTGAAATCAGAACTGCCCCACAAAATACAGGATTATAGGCACCATACCAATGAAAGAATAACCCAATCGATTATAGGTTTCTGTGGGGAATATGAGTAACAAAATTAATGCTTTTCCCAGATTCTATCTACATATCCATTAAAAAGACAATGTACTTGTTTCTACATATTCAAGCAGATATAAAGTAAATAAAAATAGTAGAATTTTAGGACTAGCAGAGGTATTAGGTCATTTTGTCCATCCTTCCAGCTGGAGCTTGCATCTTCCTCTGAGTGACTACTCAGCTTCTCCTTGAACATCTTCAGAGGACACCACTCTCTGTTCATTTGTCTTCACACATCCTCAGACATCTCCAAGGACATTTCATAGCTATTGAGATATCTGATCAAAGAAAGAAAGAAGAAGAAAGGAAGGAATTTTAAAAACCTGATTTCCAAATGTTTCTTCCCAGGAGAAACATGCAGTGAAATTGAATGGTTAACCTCATTGATAGCACAAGAAGCTAGATTACGATGTCCCCGCACAGTGCGCACACTATGCCTCAGAATCCCAAGGATTCATTAGGGGCTAATTCAATCTGTGTAATGTTCTTGGAGGAGGAAAGAAATAACTTTCCACCTATTTTTCAAGCTATCTACCTTTATGTCCCCTAGAACCTTTTAAATAACACTGCCTGAAAATCCAGTCTGTAAGCTGCCCTTGACTCCAAGAGTCATTAAAGAATTTATAAGCTGTTTTTTCTCCTATCCCAGGAGCTACTGCCAGGGGAAGCAAAATCCAGACATTTGCAACTCAACACCGGGGAGTGCCTGGCTAATCTGATCAATGAGGAGGTAGCAGTCACAGTCACCTCTGACACAGGGCATCTGACAGGTGTAGACATTCTGTTGTTGCTAATGCTGCTTCAGGGCACTCACCCTGCCCTTTTCCACTGTGGTGCAGCTCTGAGCTTTAGAGACTTCCAGGCCCAGGTACCAGTCCAGACAGAGCTGACATGTCTGCCAGGGCCTCTCTGGAAAGCTCAGGAGTACACACTGTCTTGGGAGGCTTCTGATATTTCCTGCTGGCGATGTCCAAGTGATGATGGCAATGGCGTGCAATGTCCACCTGAGGCCTTCAGGGCAGTATATAACCCTGTTGATTCAGTTCAAACAAATGTCGCAATTTAATCATCTAATGCTAGTGGTGGCATTTGGAATCTCATAAATCATGAAGAAAAAAAAAGAGCTTTTTCTGCATGAATTCCTCAGAGAGTTTCCAACAACAGAGCTTTAGCCAGGCCTATGCAAAGCCAAAGAATTCTCTTTAGTCACCTGCTTGTGATGGCAAACCCGAGGAATCCTGAGTCTTGGGAACTATTCAGTAGCACAGTTACCACGTCAGTGGAGACACTCGCTTGTCTATTCCTAAGTGTCATCCAATACCCTCCCTTTCTGATCCTCAGGTAGGGAAAGAGTCCGTAATGGGGGCAGAAAGAAGACAGGGTACAGTGATCTTTTAGTTCTCTTATTTCTTTTATAGTTTTAAGTTTTCTTATTTCTTCACCTTCACCTAAAGTTCATCTAAGAATTCCTGTGAGAAGGAAGAGTTTCCTGGAAACTTGGAATTTGGATTGAGATAGGACTCCCTACTTATCTCCCTGACAAAAAAAGAAAAGCCTGTGCATGCAAGTGTGTACATATGTGCACGTGCAGATACTAAATTATTGACCCGAATCAACTCTCCTGGTTCTCACCAGTCTTTTTGCATGATTTATGTTCTTTACAAGGAGGCAGAAGATTGGATTCCTTAGCTACAAGAACAAGCATTCGGCCAGTCAAGATTGTGAAATCAATTTATTTTAGTTAGCAGGTAGAAGTAGTTAGGGTGACCCAGGTAGTTATTTCACTGACGCACAGCCAAGAGCTCACCTAGGGCGAGGCATGTTTCAAAGAGAAGTCTATGAAGACCCTTAAAGGACTAACACCCCATCTTTGTACAAAAAAGTTGTAACACACTATAGCTGTGATGGTGTGAACAGTCCACGTCACATAGACCAAGCCACCAGACTTTTGTCATCTAATATTATGAGCGGTTCTCTACTTGCTTCATGCATACTCACCTCAACTTGTCAAAGCAATTGTGCAAGTGTACGAAAGCAGGTAATCATGTCTCCTGCTTCCTTTTTTATCTCTAACAGACAAGTATGACTGGTGAAATATCTCAGTGACATCTTTCATAAGACATACCAAGGACTCAGTAAAGGAAAATCCCCCAGTGTGAAGGTCACATAGCTCTCTGAGATAAATTAAATGTATTCCCAGCTGGAAAAGTGGGTTGATGTGTAGACTCAGAACCAAGACCTAACAGACAAATAGGGATAGGAACTAATGATATGGCATTAAATAGTGAGCTCATTGAGATTCTTTCATTTCTACAGTTATCCTAGAAAAGTATCTTTAGCCTCTGCCATGTGTCATGAAAACTCATTTCTGTTTTCTCCTAGACGTACAAGTAAACTATATTTTCCAGCCTTCCTTGCAGTAGTATGTGACCATGTGACAGAATCTTAGCCATTAGAATCCTGGCAGAAGTGATGCACACCATTTACAGCCTAGCTGATAAAGCCCTTCCATATGCAATGCTCTCGTTCTTTCCCCAGTCATCAGATAAATAGAGAATTCTCTGTGGATGTGGAAGAGGTCAGAATCCAGAGACAGAAGGAACCTGGGTTCCTGAATTACCACTAGAATGTTCCCTACCAAATATCCAAGGGTTTCATGAGTGAGAAATAACCTCTTATTGTTTTAAAAATAGGATCCCTGGCTAACAGATCTTTTGAAAGCAGATTTCTCTTCTCTGGCCAATGAAATAAGTGTGCATCCTGGGTGCAGTTTGGTGTATGCTACTGATATTATTTTCTGTCATTTGTTTCATCTGGTTCTTAACTAACCCTTTTCGGTTAGTACACAACACCACACCCTCCTCCTTTCTTCTAGGCCTTTCTACAGTTTCCTTGAAACAAAGTATGGTTATGAATAATATAAAAAAAGATCTCTATGTTCTGTGAGCCTTACCTTAAAACTATTAGTAGGGAGACAGTGGTTGGGAGTGAAGGTGGGAGAAGGGGATTATGAGCATAAAAAGCCATAGAGAAGAGCCATGCCTGAGAGAAAGTTGGGAAACTCTTCTGACCTTTAGAATAGAAGTCAGTGATAAATTACTCTTCTTACTGAAAGAACTATGGACCAGAAGCCAAGACTCAGCTCAACACTAATGAGAAATGACTTGGCCTTCCCTTCTATTTTGGACAAAGGAAGGAACAGTCACACATCCTCTACTTTGAGGACAATGAGAAATCTACATATTATCCCAAGAGGGTAATCACCCACATTATGAAGAAGAGAAAGATGGAAACAGGGAACATTTGGAACGGGAAAGACTGCGGTTGTTACGCAGAGCCCACCATTAACTCCATTGTCCCAGGGCAGTGCGTGCATACCACTTGTGGGGATGGGGACGGGAGGAAACAAAAATTGGCCTGATAAGACACAGGGCTTTTATAACTACTAGGAAGTGCCAGTAAAATTCATTCTTTTTTTTTTTTTTTAAAGATTTTATTTATTTATTAGAGAGAGAGAGAGATCACAAATAGGCAGAGAGGCAGGCAGAAAGAGAGGAGGTAGCATTCTCCCTGCTGAGCAAAGAGCCCAATGTGGGGCCTCGATTCCAGGACCCTGAGATCATGACCTGAGCCGAAGGCAGAGGCTTTAACCCACTGAGCCACCCAGGAGCCCCAGTAAAATTCATTCTTGATCCAGTTTCCTGTGAGCTTCATGTCCTTAACACCATTATAAATGACGAATGATTAACAGAATGTCTCTAAACAGAAAATCCTTGTCAGAAAACAATTTTTGTTTCAGATGGAGGGAGCCTAGATTCTTGGACAGAACTCTCACTGGGAGCCAGCTCAGTTATATTGGCATCTCTCAAACATCAGGAGTCAACTAAATGGTTCTGCCTCAGAGGCTTAGCCAGAGCAGCAGGATTTTGTGGGGAGATTGTTGGTCTAGGAAAACAAAATTCTGAGTACTACCATTGTGAAACTGCACTGGCAAAATGCAAAATAATAAGAGGAAAAATATGCTTTTCCCTTTCACTCCCATGGAAAAAGTGACCCATCCTATTGTTCTGATATTTCCTTTTCAGTGTTTGCAAACTTATTTGGTTGTCATACTGGGGAGAAAAGGACAATATGAATTCAGCTCTCATTTGGTGACATGACTATTCTCTAGCCTCACATCTTCATTTGGTTGTCGCAAAGGAACTGTTTTCTGTGACTTATGTCTAAGTCCAGCTCTGGAAAATGTTGATGTGAATTAACTCCCAAGTATTTCTCCCTTTATTGTTCTTGGTGAATGTTTCAATTTTATAATAAATGAGTTGAAATGCAACTGAGGGAATAAGTGTTCACACAGCCAAAGTTGGGGGTTTCTCCTAAAGAATTAGATAAGCACAGCTATTTTTCCCTCCAGACACTTGACCCAGCAGTCATGTAGGATTTGAGTGGCATCTTCTCTGAGATACACTACTCACCAACAAAACACTGAAGATTGCGCTGCAGGAGGCTGATAAAAATCAGATGATGGTGTTGGATGGCTTAAGAAAATTGTTCATACTATGAACTGTTCAAAGACACACTGAGGCATTTAAAAAGTTTAAGAGTCTGAGCAAAAATTGAAATGAATTTGACAGCACCAGACCAGAAGTGGTTAAGGGTACTCCAGGGGCAGGAGCTGGGAGAATTTAGTAGAGAAATGATGAAGCAAGATAAAGAAATTGCTGATTGGCTATAGCTTAAAGCGTAGTTGATTGTGATTGGTTGTCCTTAGTGTTTTGATTTCATAACTTTGAGGCATTTAGAGGCTGAGATTTTAGTTTGCTTGCCTATGCTGCCAGGGCATTAGAGCCACCTCAGTCTACTGTCCTCCTTGTTTAATTAATTTAACAATATAGAAAAAGAATGAAGAACGTAACAGAGGGTTGTCCCTGGGAGGAAGCCTTATCAGTTTCCTTCCTTTTGTTCATCTATATTTTATTTTTTAGGTAATGGAAATATATTTCTGAATGATAATATAGGTATTATAGAGCAAAACATTTACTCTCTTTCCTTTTATTCTTTGCTTTTCTGTCTAAGAGGAAACTCAGAATAGGACTACATGTGAACCGATACCTGAATTCTCCTGGCTTAGGAAGGTGCAGTATGCTTCAGGAGGAGGAAGAACAGATGGTTTTAATAAGTGTGGTCAAGACCCGTGAGGCTGTGGGCTCAGGCCGTGGAGCAGGTTCTTTATCTGGTACCAGGGTGTGGCTTTTTTTTTTCTGCAGCTTTAAGGAATACTTGTATGTTTTTCTAAAGGTATGTAGGCATATCTAATCGTCCGGTTTGAAAATCACATCCAGGTTGGAGGCAGCCTAGGAAAGTCATCTGGGGTTCTATAGGCCCTGAAGTACTCCCCCCCACACACACACACAAAGACACACTTTTGTAGGAACATGAAATGAACGTACCAGGAAAACTTCAGAAAGATTTCCATCACACTTGGGAAAAAGAGAGATGCCACTTTCACCACCTTTATTGCCTTTGTTAGAAGACAAGCCAAAATAATAACAGTAATAATAAAAGGTAAATGTAAGAATTAGAAAGGAACAGAAAACTCTGGCCCCATTTTCAGATGACATGATAGTGAACAATCAGAAAATCCAATGACAATTACAAATAATAAGAGAATGCAGCAAAATTGGTACATACAGATCAACATAGAAAAAATCAATAGTATTCATTTTATTTTTATTTTATTTTAATTCCAGTATTATTAACATAGTGTCATATTAGTTTCAGGTGTGGAGTACAGTGATTCATCACTTCCATACATTACTTAATGCATCCTTAATCACATCACAAATGCACTCCTTAATCCCCAGAATTTTTTAATAGTATTATTAACTAGATTTATTGTGGTCATTTCACAATATAATCCATCATTATGTTGTATGTCAGTTATACCTCAGGTTTTTTTTAAATCAACAGTATAGCCATTCACTACCAATAACTAATTGGAAAATGGCATGAAGATAACATACATGAGAGTGACAAATACTCTGAAAAACCTAGAAGTATGAGTAATAAAAGACATGTAGTACTGGTGGAGAAAATTGTAGAAAGACAGAAGTTTAAACAAAATTAAAAGACCTGAGTAAATGAGAAGAGTCATCGCACATGAGCCAAAGTAATATAATTTAAGTTATAAAACTAAATGATATGTAATACTACCCTTCAAAACATGTTGGATGCAGTCAAAGCAGCACTTTAAAGAAAAATATATAGTCTTAAGTTCATTGAGGGAATGAAACTTAATGTGGTGGTAAGCACCCACTTAAGAAAAGTTGAAGAAGGAAATAATTATAACAGAAATTAATGCAATATAAATAAACTTATAAAAGAGAGGTCCAAAGTTAGTTTGTTATTTGGTTCAGGGCTTTTTTGAGCAAAATAGCCTCCACCACGATTGAACACTAAAAAAGAAAAAAGGCACTAATAACTAATACTAGGAATGGAAATGTAGATACAACCAAAAATACTGCAGATATTCAAAGGATAATAAGAGTATTATAAAAAACATTATGATGATATATTTGAAAACTTAGTCGAAACAGTCAAATTCATAGAAAAATATATCCCATCAAAATGGACTCAACATTAAAAAAAATAAATAGCAGTTACAGTTTTTTTGACAATCATCAAATGGTTCTATGAGCAAGTTCTGCCAAATATTCAAGAAACAAGTAACTTTGGTCTTAAATTCTTCCAGAGGATAGAAAAAGGGGGACTGCATCTCATCTTACTTTATGGAGCTAAATAAATATAGATGCCAACATTTGACAAGAAAAGTATGAGAAGGGAAGATCACAAGCCAGTCTCTCATGAACAGCAATGGAAAAATCCTAAACAAAATATTTGCCAAACAAATCCAAATATAAGAAGGACTGTGCGTCATAATCAAGTTCAGTTTATCCTAGGAATGTATCCTCTATGGTAACCTGCAGTTAAAGCAGAATATATGGACACAGACAGGGTGGATGGAGGACTTGGGGTTGAGAGTCTGTGGGAATTCTCTTCCGATTGCTTCAATTTTTTTTCTAGTAATTTAGAAAAAAAAATGTTATAGGATGAAGGTGCAGAAAGAGGAGGTCTTAGAGATTTGAAGACAGAGGAGGTATGAAATAGTCGCCTAGGAGAGTGGGAGAATAAATGGGATATCATATGATTGCACTGACGCTTATCTGAGGTTTATGGCCATGAATTTAAAGATCATTTACTAGAGGACCCAGCTTACACAGTAAGAAAAAAAGGTCTAAGGATTAGGAAGGTAGAAACAAAACTGTCTTTATTTACAGATGATATGATTTCTCCTATAGAAAACCCCAAAGAGGTAACAAACAGCATCATTATATGAAAGTCAACTGCAATTTTATACACTAACAGCAAATAGTTGGAAAACATAATTTTAATTAAGGTTGCATTAAATATATATGTTACCTTGCAATAAATCTAACAAAAGTGCAGATTTTTGTGGAAAAATATAAAACTATTTTGTTGAATTATATTAAAGAAGACCTAAATAAAGGGAATGATATAACATATTCATGAATAGGAAGAATCAATACCATAAAGAAGTCAGTTCGCCCCTAAGTTGATGTATAAATTCAATGTAATCCTAGTTACAACCCTATAAATATATGTTGTTGGCAGAAAGGCAAAATGTAGACCCTATTAAAATGAAGATTTAATTTCATGCTATAATAGCTAACAGGATGTGGTACTGGCCCAGAGATAGACAAATAGTCGATTACCAGAATAGAAGAGAAAGTTTAGAAACAGATTCGCACATATATGGAGTTTTAATTTATAATAGATCACTAGATAAAAGAAGGAAAATTCAAAAAATGATGCTGAGACAACTAGCCATCCAGATTAAAAGAAAATTAAAATTAATTTCCTGCATTACACCATACATAAAAATATCCACATAATATTAAAGACTTAAATGTAAACAGCAATTTTATTCTTTTAATGGGCATTCTTCTTTTATTTGGAATTTAAATAGGAGCATTTCTGAATCATATCATTAAGAATAATATTTGCTGTATATTTTTGGAAAGTGCTTACAAAAATTTTTGAGTATAGTTGACACATTGTTACATTAGTTTCAGGTGTACACCAAAGTGATTCACTTTCTCTATATATTATGCTACACTCACCTCAAGTGTAGCTACCATCTGTTACTATACAATGCTATTACAGTATCATTGGTTATATTCCCTATGCTGTGTTTTTTATCTCAGTGACTTATCTATTCCATAACTGGAAACCTGTGTCTCCTACTCCCTTTCACCCATTTTGTCCATTCCCCCATCCCTCTTCCCTCTGACAACCATCAGTTTGTTGTCTTAATTATCTTAATTGTCTTAATTAGGTTTGATTCTGCTCTTTGTTTGTTTTTTCATTTGTTTTGCTTTGTAGATTCCACATTTAAGTGAAATCTGGTATTTGTCTTTCCCAGTCTGGCTTATTTCACTTAGCAGAATACCTTTGGGAAAATACCCAACAGTAGAATTACTGGATCTTATGGTATTTCTGTTTTTAATTTTTTGAAGAACCTCCATAATGTTTTCCACAGTGGCTACACCAATTTACATTTCCACCAATAGTGCATGAGGGTTCCTTTTTCTCCACGTCCTCACAACACTTGTTATTTCTTATCCTTTCTATTTTAGCTATTCTGACAGGTGTAAGGTGATATCTCATTGTAGTTTTGATTTGCATTTCCCTGATGATTAGTGATGTTGAGCATCTTTTCGTGTGTCTGTTGGCCATTTAAACAGCAATTTTAAAATGTGTTTTGGAAAATAAAGTCATATGACCTCCAAAAATAAAGTGTATTTTGGAAAATATAAGAGAATGTTCTTATGACATTGTGATAAAAAATATTTTCCTAAATAAGATGGGTAATGCAACAAAAGGGAAATATTTGAATTCACTGAAATTAAATTTCTCTAAACTATAATATGTCTGGCTTTCAGTGTTCAGTATAATTCAGGAGTCTAGGAAAGGAAAAATTAAAATAGGCTATAATTCTAGCTACGTTAGAAACTATTCTACAATAGAGTTATAGATAAAATTGAAATGTTTGTCTCCTTTTGGTAAGATTAACAGCTTGTGCTTCCAAAAGGCAATGTATTAGAGACAAAGGAGAGTTATAGGAAGATATTGACATACTTTGGTAGCAAATGAGAAGGAGATGTAGAAATGTCGTTGAGGATCTGAATTAAGGAAGCTAGACCTAGACCCTGAACACAAGCAGCTGACAGCTAAAAGAGAAGATGGCTTTCAAGGAACAACCAAAGAGAAATGGACAGATTGAATATGATAGATGGAAAATAAATCCAGGAAGGATTGGTCTGTGCTGCATTCAAGCCATCTTCCTCTGCGCTTCCTAACTTCTCACAACTGATGCCTCAGTACATGCCAACTGAAGGTAAATTTATGGCAGTTCCTGCAGTAATCCTAACAAGGGCAGAAGAGACTTAACCTCAACCCCATCCCCAAGTGTTAGACCACTCACACAGCCATGACCAGTGACTTCATATTTGGCTTCCTAAAGTCACCTCCACTGCTGAGACTCAGAAGCCAGCTCTACTGTAACTAGATTCATCTCTAAATGGAGACCACCCTTCATTCTACCATCTCCCCCAACCCACCATTCTGTAGTTCTGACCAGCTTCTAGTATTGGTAGCCAAGTCCCCCATTATAACTGAAACCCAGCTGCCCACCTACCCTCAGCCTAAGGCTAAAGGCAGCCTCCTTCCCTTGCTGCTAGCATACACATGGACCCTCTTAACCCCATTGTCTCATTACTGGTGGAGGAATTTTCTTTTAAGGGAAAGACTTACTCTGAAGAGGAATACTTGTAAACCAAAAAGGAGAGTCTACATCTCAAAGACAATTGTTCCAAGGCAGCAGTCATAGAATTCATAGATCCCAACAGTCTCCCCTGCCGTAGCCCCAGAGCATCCCACTGGCTGCCAAGAGAACTCATTTTTCAGATATGAGGTATTTGCCTTGGATAAAGACTCCTGATTCAGACATCAGGAGATATGGATGCATTACAGTACATCTGACTCAACTGGACATCTTCAAAGTTGCAATGTCTCACCTTGTGTGTCTGCAAGCCAGCTGCCAGCTCATCAGGACCAATTACGAGAGGGAAAAAATATATCTTCCAAGAGCTTTTCTAAGTGTTCACATGGCTAGATGCCCTAACTTGCTCTCTTGAGTACTCAGGACACTGGGAACCACAAAAACTAGCTGGGATCACTTCAGTGATTGGTTCTCCAGGGAAAATGATGGTGCGAAGAGGTAAAAGGAAATTGTGGAAACTGTATGAGTCTTGATGGAAGTCTGTACGGGGCTCAACATTTGCCAAAGTATAATTTACTCTCCAAGCTTCAGGGCTAAAGGCAGTGTCTTAAGAGCCTGAGATCGCCCTAACCAATCAAGTGAAGTCAGCAGTCTAATTGCTTACTATGAGGTGGACCTTCTCCATTATTCTTTTTATTGTGGGTCCAGTGTCCCTGTATTGACCCTACGAGCCAAGTCCCATATTGCATCATCCTGCATGGGTCTGCCTTCTCCAAGCATCGCTTTGGACCTTTTTTTTTTTTTTTTCCTCTCACAACTTACCAGTCCTGGGTTTCCTTTATTTAGTTCATTAATTTCAACCTAAATTTTTTGGTCATCTACTGTGATTCAGGCATCACACTACCCTATAGTCCAAAATATAAAATAATAAATTAGACATTTCCCTTATTTTTAAAAACAAAAATAGTTCCAGTTCCCAAGGAACATGTGAAATTTTACCTAACATCTAAATTTATACTAATATATTAGTTCATACTTCAGGGTTTATTTATTCCACAAATATTTTACTTATTTCTATATTAGACCACTTGGTGGTTCAATTTGGGAAATATTGAACTCTGAAGTGTTAGGGAGAGGGGTTAGAGATATAGCAATTAATCATATCTAGAAATTAACTGGAAATTCAAATAGACATTTTCAGAGAAAATCAGGTCTGGATATGAGAAAGAATGTGGCTACCGGGCAGAGGAAAAGGCTGAGAACTACACCCTGGGAACATCCAACATTTAAAGTGTACAAAGAGAAAGCGCATTCAAAGATAACTGAGAAAGAGTGCCAGTCACAGAAGGGAAATCACATGAGTGCAATTTTAAAATATTATCAGTACCCCTAATTAATAGCTCATGGTCATTTTAACAGTGCCCTCCACCCGTCTCAGGCACATGGGCCATCACTTCACTCCAGTTGGACCCCAGAGGTGGTCAGCCACTTCATCTAGAAGTGAGTTGGGCCTGTGTACTGACCTTTCTTTTTTTTTTTTTTAATTTTTTTAAAAGATTTTATTTATTTATTTGACAGAGAAAGAGAGAGATCACAAGTAGGCAGAGAGGCAGGCAGAGAGAGAGGGGGAACCAGGCTCCCGCGAAGCAGAGAGCCCGGCGCGAGGCTCAGTCCCAGGACCCTGAGATCAGGGCCTGAGCCGAAGGCAGAGGCTTAACCCACTGAGCCACCCAGGCACCACCAAAGGTTGAGGATTCCGGAATGGGCCAAACGGACTTAACAGGGAACTGTGTATTAGGATGGAGGGCAGTGTTGGCTCTGTGCGAGGAGTTTGGATTTCAGTTGTTGGCTGCAAATGTGTGCCCCTTCCCCATGGAATGTTACAGTTCTCCCACCTGCCTTCAACTCAGAACACAGGTCACAATTCACTGAAGTTGCACAGTGCATTTCTGTGGATGTTTGGAAGCAGAAGCAGAGTCTCGGAATAGTTGTACAGGGTTTAAAGAGATTCACCAGAGTTGAGGCTTCTCATTTTACACAGGAGGAGGTTAAGTTTGAAGATTATTAATTTGTCCAGGGTTGCGTAGCTGTTTAGCATAGTGGTTAAGCAGAGTGGACTCGGAGTGTCTGAGAACATTAATCTGTGTGCCTTGAGCAGGTCCTTTAAAGCCAGTTAACTCTTCTTTAAAGTGTAGTAAGAATAGTATCTATATCACAGCTTATTTATAGTATGAATGAGATATGAAGGCAAAGCTCGTAGCCTAACTAACATATGGTGGCATAGATGACTCTCAAAGCAGAGTCTTCTGACTCATAAATCAGAGCTCTTTCTCTGAGTCATGCTCCCTCCATTATATAGGGAAGTTAGAAACGAACCCACAGAGGCACTGCTCAGGGACAAACTCGTCACTATAGCATGTGAGTTATGATTTATTTCTTTAACAAATACCAGTTGGACATCTATGTTTTGGGTGCTGATGTGCAAGACTTGGTCTTTTCCAGAAGAGAAAAGAATGTGCCACGTGGTAGCCAGGGTGAGGCAGATTGGCAGAGAGTAAAGAGGAGTAGAGACAGTCTAGAGGCAAGTAGATGAGATGGGAGGTTCTTGCCATAGTCCCGGCATGAGGCATCAAGGTCCTGAATGACCATGGTGAGAGTGGAAACTAAGGGAAAGTACAAAGTAATGAGGTAGGAGCATGAGACTTACCGTGACACATACTGTAATAATTGTCTATGAAATCCTTGCTTTTCTGTCAGTTTGTGTGGTAAGCAATTTGTGTGACAAGCAATTTACTTCCAGAATTCCAAAATGAGGCCAGATGGTTCTCCACGCTCAAGGAGATCTCATCTATTCCTAGTGCTTGGAACAGGACAGGTGATGCATGTTAGACTTTTTGTCCAGGCTCTCATAATGGCGTAGGCCCACAGTTAATAGTGTGAGCTCCAGAAATGGAGTCTGTTTAGCCAGCTCTAAGATCATCTGTCTTTCCTGCCAAATTTACTGAGGGCATAATGGATCTGGTTTAGATGGTAACAAAGTGAGGAGAGCAGGACTAAGCAAATAGACAAATGTTTATCTTTTGCAGGAATGTGTGCTTGGCTCTAGGGGCTGTGGCTGTCCATTAAAATCCATGCTCGGTAAAGTCACAGAAGGAAGGGGCTCAGACAACACCCTATGTTCCTTGGCCTCTGCTGGATTAGCTCCACATGCCAGGATTCCAGGCTAAAACATGGTCACACTAATGGCATCAGGCAAAAATGTCCACTGGTCCATTAGGACTCAACATATAAACACCCCCCGCCCCAGCCACCCTGTCCCAGCCCTGGGACTCTCCTTGCAGCCCTGCTCTCTTCCTCAAGAAAGGGAGAATGGTTAGCAACTTTCAGAAACTAAAACAAATACCAAAGTTTGCCAACATTAAACTCAGCTTCACAGTTAAATGGACCATAAACTTTCAGGACCTGGAACAAAAGTTCAATTCAACCCCCTCCTACAGGTGCTGTGGGCACAAAGACTGCACAGTATATTTTGCCCTGGAAAACATTCTCAAATTATTTTTGTAAAAAAAAAGAATGTTGCCTGGATGTAAGTTTCATCGTGTGCTTAGAAAAATAAGCCCAGAGGCAATTCAGCGTTCTTTCTCTCCATTCTCACTTTCCTGCACTCCCATGAGAAGGTCCCACCCCACTAGGAAGCCCTCAGTAGATGCTAGAGAAGTGAGACATCTTCTCTAAGGTTTTCAGGTGAGCATCCAGAGTGGGGCACACACGGACCATTCCTGCCAGCCTGCAATCTGCCACCTTTAAAAGGCCCACAGTCATGGTACAAACTACATCAGTGGAAAGCATGGGACTGAGAGCCAGGGTCTAGGCTTTGTCTCAGGCTCGCCATCATACCCAATGTGACTTTGGCATGTCACTTCACCTCTCAGCTCTCACTTTTTTCATCCAAAAATCTCAAGGTTTGGACTAAGGTCCCTTCTCGTCCTAAAATTCTATACAAGAGTGACATCACTAGAGGAAGCAGATTATTTATTTATTTATTTATTTATTTATTTATTAAAGATTTTATTTATTTATTTGACAGAGAAAGAGATCACAAGTAGGCAGAGAGCAGACAGCCCAATGTGGGACTCGATCTCAGGACTCTGAGATCATGACCTGAGCTGAAGGCAGAGGCTTTAACCCACTGAGCCACCCAGGCGCCCCAGATTAATTATTTATTTAAACCAAGAGAGATTTGTGAATACAAGAGATAGCTATTAATAATTAATGCCTGGCAGCAACCAAGACTGTGCTGGGGAACCAGGACCCCTGGCTACTGCAGTCCTCATCACCCCCACCAGGGGTTGCGCAGAGAGCTCCCCTGGCTCATTCACTTACTAAAGTGTTTGCGCTCTGGAATCCAGTAAAAGAGGAACATAGAATGTTCTCAGAGTGTCTGGTGACTTTCCTCCATTCTCCAGTTGCTTCTCACCCATACCCTTCCATCTTCATACTAACATCCCTCCCAGGCTCACCACATTCTAGGCTAACTTGGCAGCAAGGCAGAGCAATTAAGAGCCTGGTTCTGGTCTCTGACTACATGGATTCAAATTACAGTTTCACAATTTACCACATGATCTTGGGCAAGTTACTTAAACTCTCTAAAGTATAGGCTTTCAAATGTTTTTTAACTACAATTTATAGTAAGAAATATATTTAACATAGTACTCTGTGTGTGTGTCGTGTCATATAAATTGAAATAAAATTTAATAAGACAATACTTACTCTTGATCTGTTCTAAGCACTTACTATTTGTTTGATTGATTCTATTCTATATAAGTTTTTGTAAATGCTAGTCATGACCCACTAAATTGATTTCATGGTCTACTAATGGATTGAGAACTACAATTCCAAAAACTCTGCTCAAAGCTTTAGTTTCCTCATCTGAAAAAGAGGACAGTAATAGGATTATCTTCCTCATGGAGTTGTTATGAAGATTGGCTAAAATGTTCATTATAAAAGTATTTGGCTTGGTACATAATAAGTGCTCAGTGAGTGTTAGATATTATAATTACACAAGGCAGGACATGGCTAGGAAATAAATCTTGCTACACCTCAAGTCCAAGGGGGATACTCCCAGCATTGTACCCCTCAAGAACCTGAATCAAATGGATTTCCCCAGGGGGCATGCATAACATCAAACAAATCTAAACTTAAGCCTCTGTCACATATGGGCGCGGTTATGTGAGGATGTGATGCTTGGCGCTGTGGCAGGAGTATCTTACAACCATGAAGCGCCTGAGGAAGGAATTGCAAAATGATGGAAAGGGGCTGGGTCTTAATGGTATATCTGAGTTGCTAAACCAATCCTGGAACTTCCACTTCAGTCTTTTTAAAAATTTAAACTTCATTTTTGAGCATTCCAGCTGATAGCATCCCATGCTATCCGTTCTCTCACCAACAGGAAATGGCCTCACATTTAAATCGCCCCTTGATTCTTGAGAATGAGCGTTCTTAAACCTCCACTGTGGAGTTCTGGACTCTGAAACCACAAAGATAACCCCCAGTAGAAAATTCTCCTTTACTTCCTAGACCTTCTTTCTTTCAGTCACCCCCGCAAGGCTCATAAGAATAAAAAGAACATCTCAGGCCTCTCATTAGCTGTGGCCAATGGCACCACTGCAGTCCTTCAGGGAAAAGATGGGGACTCGGAGCCTCATCTCCACCCTTCAGTGGAAGTGTCACTGACTACCTTGAATGCTGACAGCTAATTGAACCTAAGCCACGAGGAGGAGAAGCTCTGTTTCAAGATACAGGGCTAGGCTCAGCCTGGCCAACATTCAGTGGATGGAAGAGAAAACAACTTATAAATTCCTCAATGTTGCTTGGCTCAGAAGGTAATTCGCTTGCTGGCTGGCTGACTTTGCAACTACTTTTAGTTAAGGGTTCCAAGGGACTGGAAGGTAAATAACCAGCAAGGTGTCATAACGCTGAAGACAGAGGAAAATGTGATTTCCACCCTCCTGTGCCCTTGGTGGCCATTTTCCAGCTCCAGGGCAAGTTTACACATGATGATGAGTGGTATCTGAAGGTTGGTTCTGGCAGGGAAGGTGAGCGGATGACAACTGAGGACTTGAACCTTCCATCTGAATCATTGGTGATACCCGTCACTGATTCCAACCAGGAGAATCCAAATCAAGTCTGTCCTTTCTGTCCCTTATGCTGTAAACTTTCCCCTATTTTAATCAAACTATGCCAGCTTAGTAATTCTAACAACCACAAACTGAATTTTAAACCTCTCCAGTTTCCAAATAATTAAGACAGAGAGAACGAATGCAATAAAATATGGTTGGATTAAAATAACCAATTCAGAATTGTAGGAGAATTCAGGCTGAGTCTAAGATAAGTGCCTGGCCCAGGGCCTTATGGACATATGGTTAGTATTAAGTTGTTTTTTAAAAGGTGTGCTTAAGGGTGCATTTGATAAATAAAGACAGGGGAAATGGAAACAAGTATTTGTCAAGGACCTGTTATCTATTAGGAACTACATATACATTCTCTCATTTATTTCTTTAAAAATACATGTATGCTAGCTATTATCAGTCCTATTTTTGAAAAATGAAAATGAAAAATAACCTTCCCAAGATCGTAAAGCAAGTGTATATCAGAATTAGGATTTAACACTCAACCTCCCTGATGCAGGAGTTCATGGTCTTTCCCGCATTCGCATTCCACCTGAGGAAGAGTAGCTGGTGTGAAAGAAAGTAAAGGAGTAGGGAGAAGAAAAAGGGAAAAGAATCTAAAAACAGGGAAAAGAAAGGAGAGAGAATGGATAACACTAAGAAGTGAGAAAGAGAAGGAATGCAAAGAAAGAGAAGGAAAGATGGTTGATGAGTGAGTGCTTGGGCTTTTTAGCTCAATTTGATGATTTGGAGCTTGACATGTATAGTAAGTCCCTCTGGATTCCCCGGGAGAACCAACAGTTGCAGAGCTGTTCTTCCAAATGGTCCAAGTGCAGATACCTCCAGGGAAACTTTCGGCTACCTGAAACAAGAGCTGGGAACGTGAACTCTCTTCATACTCAGTCACGATTTAAAAAAAAAAAAAAATAGGAAAAAAAAAGTTCCATGCAGTTTCTGGTGGGACTGAAAATACAATCCCTATAGTGTATAGTTACAAAAAAGGGAGCTAGTACTAAATCTTCCTCCTTCTCTGGCTTGGCTTTCCTGTAAGACTTACAGCTGCCATAAGCAGATGCTTAGCCTAAGGAACAGGAACTAGTCAAAAATGTGTTTATTGTTGGTGTTGATGACTAAACTACTTCATCTCTAAGCTCCAAGCTCACCCTTCATTCTTGGCTTTGCAGTGCACATACCACACTAATGCTAGCTGTTAATAAGAGGGGACATTGTGGGAGTGAGGAAGGAGTATGGAAACTCTCTACTTTTGGCACAATTTTTCTGTAAACTTAAAACTGCTCTAAAAAGTAGTCTATTTTTAAAAAGTGAAGGAAAAAATGAATGAGTATAATCTGTGTCACTTTTGGGTGAAAGCAGTAATAGCCTGTCCATGATTTGCTATCCCCTTCCTCTTTGTACTTAAGGGTGAACACTTGAAAATTAATCTCTCTCATTCTGGTTCCCGTACTGAGAATATATTCATCTGGAACATTTCCCCATCTTCCCATTCCCCACTGCCAATCTTCTGTGGACATGTACCTTGAGTGAGAAATAGCTGCTGTTCTTTCTGCTGTTGTAAGTAACTAAGATTTAGTGATTGTTTGTTACTATGGGATAAGGTAGCTTATTCTGTGTAATAGACAGGAATTCCAAGGAAGTCCTGGTCTAAGTCTCCAACACAAATGTTAAACAGCGAGCAATCAAGCAATTTCTGGGCAAAGAAACACACGTTTTTGGTTTGTTTTTTTTTTTAATTTTTTTTTTTTAAATTAAAGCATAATGTATTATTTGCCCCAGGGTACATGTCTGTGGATCCTCAGGCTTACACATTTCACAGCACTTACCATAGCACATACCCTCCTCAATGTCCATAACCCAGCCACCCTATCCCTACCCGCCCCTACCCCCCAGCCACCCTCAGTTTGTTTCATGAGTTTAGGAGTCTCTTATGGTTTGTCTCCTTCCTGATC
>CM052896.1:54837261-54904717 GCA_028534135.1 Potos flavus
GTGTGGAGCATGAGGAAAAACATGGAGGACATTGTAAGAGGGAAGGGAGGGAGGAATTGGAGGAAATTGGAGGGGTGAAGAACCATGAGAGACTGTGAACTCAGAACAAGGGACTGAGGGTTTTGGAGGGGAGGGAGTGGGGGGATGAGCGAGCCTGGTGGTGGGTATTGAGGAGGGCACGTATTGCATGGAACACTGGGTGTGGTACATAAACGGTGAATCTTGTAACACTGAAAAAATAAAATAAAAGTATTTGGGGGAAAAAAAATAAAAGATTATTATGAAATAAAAAAAATATTAACAAACTGCAGTACAGTTATTAATACAAATTAATATAAATTAATACAAATATTAACAAACTGCAGTACAGTTTAATGTACAACAGTACATTAAAAAGATTACTTATCATGATCAGGAGATGCAAGGATGGTTTAATATTCACAAGTCAATCAACATCATATAACGCATCAACAGAATAAAGAATAAAAATTACATGGTCATCTCAATAGAGGCAGAAAAAGCATTTGATAAGATTCAACACACATTCATAATAAAAACTCTCAACAAAGTGCGTTTAGAAGGAACATATCCCAACATAATAAAGTCCATATATGAAGAAAAACCCATGGCTAACATCACACTCAAAGGTGAAAAACAGAGCTTTTCCACTAAGCTCAGCAAGAAGACAAGCGTGTTCACTTTTGCCATGTTTATTTGACATAGTACTGGAAGTCGTAGCCCCTGCACTCAGACAAGAAAAAGGAATAAGAGGCATCCATATTGGTAAAGAAGAAGTTAAACTGTCACTATTTACAGACGACATGATGCCATACATAGAAAATAATAGACTCCACCAAAAAAACTACTAGAATAAAGAAATACAGTAAATTGTTAAGATACAAAATTAATACCCATAAATTGGTAGCATTTCTACCCAGTAATACTGAAGTAGCAGAAAGAGAAATTTTAAAAACAGCACCACTTACAATTGCGCCAAAAAGAATGAAATACTTAATAATAAACTTAACTAAAAAGTTAAAAGAACCCTGAAAATGATAAAACACTGATAAAAGAAAATGAAGATGACAAAATTGAGAGATATTATTTAAATGCCCATTCTACCCAAAGCAATCTACAATTCAATACAATCCCTATCAAAATACTGAGAGCATTTTCACAAAACTAGAACAAATAATACTAAAATTTGTATGGAACCTCAGAAGATCCCAAATAGTAAAAGCAATCTTAAGGAAGAACAAAGCTGGAAGTATCACAATACCAGATTTCAAGATATACTACAAAGTTGAAGTAATCAAAACAGTATGGTACTTGCACAAAAATAGACACACAGATCAATGGAACAGAATAGAGAGCCCAGAAATAAAGCCAGGATTATATGGTCAATTAATCTATGACAAAGGAGGCAAAAATATACAGTGGGAAAAAGACAGTCTCTTCAATAAATGGTGCTGGGAAAACTGGACAGCTATATATAAAAGGATGAAATTGGACCACACCATAAGCAAAAATAAAGTCAAAATGGATTAAAGACCTAAATATGAGACCTGAAACCATAAAATTCCTAGAAGAGAACACAGACAGTAAGCTATCTGACATCAGCCATATTAACATTTTTCTAGATATGTTTCCTGAGGCAAAAGAAACAAAAGCAAAAATAAACTATTGGGATTGTATCAAAATAAAAAGCTTTTGCACAGCGAAAGTAATTCAACAAAACAACAGTCAACCTACTGAATGGAAGGAGATATTTGTAGATGAGGGGTTAATAATCCAAAATATATAAAGAACTTGTATAAATCAATACCAAAAACAAACAATCCAATTAAAAAAATAGTAAGAGGAACTGAATAGACATTTTTTTCCAAAGAAGACATACAGAGGACCAGTGGACAGACACACGAAAAGATGCTCAACCTCAGTCATCATCAGGGAAATGCAAATCAAAACCACAATGAGATAATCATCTTAACTTAGAATTGCTAAATTCTTAGTTTTTGGAGGAACCACCATAGAATGGCTATTATCAGTTAGAATGGCTAAAATTATGAGAAGTAACAAGTATTGGTGAGGAAGGAGAGAAAAAGGAACCTTCATGCACTGTTGGTGGGGATGTAAATTGGTGTAGCCACTGTGGAAAACAGTATGGAGATTTCTCAAAAAATTAAAAATAGAAATACCAATAATTCCTCTATTGGGTATTTTCCCAAAGAAAACAAAAACACTAACTCAAAAACCTATATGCACCTTTGTGTTTACTGCAGCATTATTTACAAGCCAAGATATGGAAGCAACCTAAGTTTCCATCAATAGACAAATGGAGGAGGAAAGTGGACTATTGCACAACCATAAAAATGGATGAGATTGTGCCATTTGAGACAACGTGGCTAGATCTAGAGGGTATTATGCTAAGTGAAATAAGTCAGACTAAGAAAGACAAATGCCATATGACTCCACTCATAAGTGGAATCTGAAAAAATAAAAATAAAAAAATGAGTAAGTGAAAAGCAGAATCAGACCTATGAATACAGAGAGCAAACTGACAGTTGCCAGATGGGTGAGGAAGGAGGCTGGGCCAATGGTTGAAGGTGAGAGGGAGATACAGGCTTCCTGATATGAAATAAATAAATCACACGATTAAAAGGCACAACATAGGGCACCTGGGTGGCTCAGTGGGTTAATGCCTCTGCCTTCGGCTCAGGTCATGATCTCAGGGTCCTGGGATCAAGCCCCGCATCGGGCTCTCTGCTCAGCGGGGAGCCCGCTTCCCCCTCTCTCTCTGCCTGCCTCTCTGCCTACTTGTGATCTCTCACTCTGTCAAATAAATAAATAAAATCTTTAAAAAATAAAAAAAAAAAGGCACAATGTAGGGGTTGAGTCAGTGATATGGTAATAGGGATATAACAGGACAGATGGCAGCTATACTTGTGGTGAACATAGCATAATATATAAACTTGTCAAATCACTAAGTTGTACACCTAAAACTAATGTAACATGGTGTATCAACTATACTCCAATAAAAAAAAAATCTTACTTTTATCACATCTAAAAATTTCCCCCTGCCATTTTACAGTCCATCTCTCCTTCTGCCTCTATACTCTGGCAACTATTGACCTATTTTCTGTCACTATATGCTACTTTACATTTTCTAGAATTCCACATAGATGGAATCATACAGTATGTATTCTTTTTTTTGTTTAGCTTCTTTTGCTCAGCATAATGATTTTGAGATTCGTCCATGTTGTATGTATTAATAATTCATGCCCTTTTTGTTGCTAAGTAGTATTTCATTGCACCTACATTTTCTTATCCATTAACCCATCAATGGACATTTGGATTAATTTCAGTGGGTATTTCAAATAAAACTGCTACGAACATTCATGATAAGTCTTTGGGTAGACACATATCATTTGAATGGTTTTTTTTTAACATCACTGTTATGTGGTTATATTCTGAATTCACACACACACAAATGGATTAATGATTTAAATGGAGTTAAATTATAGTGAGGTAACAAATACTATAAGTAACAAATACTATAATTCAGAATTGTTTTCTAAATAAACTAGTGAATAAGATTTGGTAAATAGAAGAATGAAGCTGTTAATCAAATTAAGCTATGACGGTGATAATTTAAGCAAGCATTCAAACAAGAAAATTACAAGCAGGAAAAATGACAATGCATTTGCAGACATGTAATTTTAGTAGACTTGTGATCTATTTGTCCCATTTGCATTTTTAGTCATGAGTCTCAAATAGCAGACATGAAAGCATCAAAATTTTTATTACATTTTCAAAAAGAACAAGTTCTCAAAAAAAAAAAAAAGAACAAGTTCTCTAAAAAATCAATGGATTTTTTCCAATAAAAAATGCAAAAACAAATGCTCTCCATTTCAAAACTGATTAACTTACTAAAGTCATGAAAGAGAATAAAACTATAGAGATACACATTTCACAGTTGCACACCTCATAGCTAAAATAAAAGAAATGACACTATCAGTAAGGAATATATAAAGCTAGTCATGAAGATAATGGCTATTGTTATGTTCAGAAATAAATCAGAATGAACTATTAAAAAATTAGTTTCGCAAAGGATTCTATTACATGTTACCTAGTATCCATGTCATACATTCTAGAAAAACAATTCCTGGCATCTGTTAGAAGTATATAAAAACACAGATGTGATAATTATCATTCAACACTTAGCATTATTGTAGGGTTCTCATGTGAAGAAGTGCCTGACAGATTTCTGTATTTTTAATCAACAAAAACCCAGGCTATAGAATTAGAATTTATTTCACTTAATCGACTTAAAAAAAAAGATTTTATTTATTTTTCCTGAGAGGGAGAGAGCACACACACGAATTGGGGGGAGGAGGGGCAGAGGGAGAAGGAGACTCCCCACTGAGCAGAGAACCTGATACGGGACTTGATCCAAGGACCCTGGGATCATGACCTGAGCTGAAGGAAGAATCTTAACTGACTGAGCCACCCAGGCACGCTTAATTGACTCTTGTTTTCTGTGAATTATATATATGTGTATATGAAAGGATATAGCTTCTTGAAGAAGAGAAGTGGCTTCTGAATGACTGCCTGCACATTTTGTATTCACAGATAAAAATCACTGGCCAAAAATAAATCTCCTGATCTTCATTTAGTGTTGATGGAAATGGTGAGACTATTCAATACTATCAACTTTCAGGCACTGAATGTATTTATTTTGGAGCACTGTTCAAAGAAATGAATGCCAGATATAAACATTGCCTTTCCACACTTAAATATTCTAATGTTGAGGGGAGAAGTACTCAGACATATTTTTTAAATGGGGAATGAGATAAAAATATGTTTCATGGCCACAACACCAGTGAAGACTAATGCCAATTTCAAGGGACTTATCCATAGAAATAACATATCTCAGTAACATACTAAGTATCACGAACCATTTAAATCTATGTTTCAGAACCAAGGTGTCAAGATTCTACTGAAGCTAAGTAGTTGGAATTTCTTAAGAGGGCTGACCATGAGAACAAGGACTTGATTGTCCAGTAACTTTCCCAGAGTCTGAAGATTTCTTCAATCTTCAGAAAACAGTCAGTGACTTGCCTAGACCTTTTAAACACCACACCTAAATGCTGAAATAGGTGGTGGCACCTTCCAGGGCATACACAATGTATTCTGAATCCGTTGCTACTCCCCAGGTTGAATCATTCCAACTTCCAGCTTTGAAGAGAAATTATCCTTACCAATTCATAATCTGAGGAAGCTCTGACCCCTCCAGTGAGAAGTCGGCCCGTAAGACTCATGTGAGAACATCAGGAAGACCCAGGACTTAAGATATATACTCTTGAGCTAGACAAAAATGCTTTGGTAAAAGATTATAAAATAATTTATTTTTGATAAAATTTTAGGTATGTTATTATTTGCAAATGTTCATATTTTTAAATTCACTTAAAATTGGTAGTTTATTATGCACTAAACGTTTTTGAGTCAGAGATACTGAGGATTTGGGAAGCAAGGAGGTATTCCAGTGTTGGTGGCTGGTGGGGCACTAAAGGAGATTGATCTGAGAAGCTTTACTGAGTAAAAGAAAGTGAAATACGATATTCTTCAATCCAATAAGAATGCTCAGAGTAGCGCTACTTGATGGGTAACTGTCTCGAATTCCGGTACCCAGGCTTGCTGATATTCGGTAGGGGTGCAGCTTCCTGTTACTCCACAGAATCGATGACCTTGAACTGGATCTACCAGGGCGTACACATCTCTCTTACTTGAGCAAACACAGATGAGCCCTTTGTTGCCACTTAAGCCGCATCAGCCTTCCTAATAACTCACTGAAGTCAGCTAAGTTCAGGTGGCTAAAATGTTTCTTTTGTTATGAAAGTGGTGGCCAGAAAATGCAAAGCCTTTGAGTCACTCAGCCCAGCTGTTTCCTTCAGAATCCAACGCTGAGCCAAACAGTTTTTAATTTGTCTTCTCAAACTAGGTAACGCTCGCTTGTAGCAGACTCTTGGACAACTTCAGGCAGCCGGAGGCACACCCCACTTGGGGGAGGAGGGGAGTTTTCAGACCAGATTTAAAACCAATTACCAGGCTTATGTAAGTGAGGGCATCAGCAGGAGCCTGGCATGAGTAGGGTCGGAGGCATTTAGGAAAAGCAAGACAAACAGCAAAATAGGAGGAAGCCATGGGTGAAAATAAACAAGGGGAAGCAGCTGGCACCAAGTAGAGTAAGAGAAGCTTGATTTCTGACAGAATTCATAGGCATCGTTTTTTAAAAGGTGGGGGGAGGGGTGGACAAGGAAGAAGAGAAAAAAGGGCAGTTGCTTTTTTGTCTTGGCTCAGTCACATGGCTGTCACATGGGACCAATCCAACCGTGGGTGTGGATTGTTTCCTTTCTTCATCTTTGCTACCGTTTTCTTCCGCTTAGCTTGGGGCCCTTTCCCAATGTTGGTGTTCACCGAGGTACAGGAAGAACCAAAGTCTCTACACTCAGCTTTCCTTGAAAAGTTGTGATGAGAACTGACTCGGGGAAGAAGGACCACTTGAACTTAATAGTTGCTCTGCCAGCTCCACGTCAAGCCACAGGGCCCCAAATGCGGGGCTTTGGATAACAGGAACTGCAAATCCTTCCTGAAGATATTCGTTATTATGATCACCTTGTAAACAAAGCACTTTCTAGATGTTTAGTACTTAAAAATAATTTCCCCATGGGGTGCCTTGGTGGCACAGTCAGTTGAGCGTCTGACTCTTGATTTCAGCTCAGGTCGTGATCTCAGGGTCATGGGATCGAGCCCCATGTGGGTCTCCACGCTCAGCAAGGAGTCTGCTTGAGATTCTCTCCCTCTTTCCCCTGCCCCGCTTCCTGCTTGCTCTCTCTCTTAAATAAACTAATTAACTAAATAATAATAATAATAATAACTTCCCCTGTTTGGAAGCTGTGAAAATGCCATAGGAGCCCACTAGTTTCCTGATTCCCAAAAAACAGAAACAAAGAAAAGCATCTGAGTCTTAGTTCTTACCACTAAGCAGTCCACTCACTGTAGAGTCTTCCTTCCCAGAAATGTCTGAAAACAAACCACTGTGAGAAAGACCATGTGGATATGGCAGAAGGCTACTGTTTTCTCCAGCTCTTTATTCTCAGCAATATCATTTTAAGCACTTGTTTCTCTAACAAAGAGTAATAGAGTGTGAGATGGTTTTGTTGAGGGAGGCAATCCAATGACTCTCTTTTCAAAACACGGGTCTTTGCTGTTAAAAGAGAAAACTTTGTCACTGAGTATTCAGCACAAGTCCACTCTAATAGAACTATGAAAGATTCTGATTCCAAATTCTCTAGCAACTAGGTCAAAGCATTGGCTTTGAAGCAGAAATCCTGGCAGGAAAGAACAAAGGTTGATTTTCAAAGTCAAAAGGTTCAAAGTGTTTTTCGGTCAGGATTTTTCAAGATAGAAAGTGTAAGTGTTAAAAAGAAAAGGCCACTCTTTTCAAACTGGCCAGCAGAGGGCGTATATTCACTCTGCACCCATTCAGCAAGCATTTCTGGAGCTGCTTAGAGAGGGTGTATAGCTTTGTACCCCTCCCGCCATACCTCGCCCTACACAGCTCTTCCATTTGGCTGTTCCTGAGTTGTATCCTTTATAAGAAACCAGGCACAGCAAGTAAACTATTCCTGAGTCTGTGAGCCGTTCTAGCAAATTATCAAACCCGAAGAGGAGGTCATGTGAACTCCTGATTTATATAACTGATTGGTCAGAAGTACAGAAGGCCTGGGACTTGAAATTGGCATCTGAGGTGGGGGCAACCTTGTAAGACGGAGCCCTTAACCTGTGGGGTTTCCGCACTAACTCTTGAGTACTTCAGTACTTACTGTCAGAATTGAATTGAACTGTAGGTTACCCAGTTGGTGTCCAGATTGGTGAAGAATGGGTTTGCATGGGGAAAACCCCACATAATTAATGTCAGAAGTATTGTGGTGTTGGAAAAGAGTCCACAGAAGAACACATTTTGTACCTGGAGATAAGAATCAGGAAGTCTATAGATGAGGCCTGTCCTTAACAAGCCATAAGAGACTTTTTTTTTAAAAGATTTTATTTGTTTGACAGAGAGAGAGATCACAAGTAGGCAGAGAGGCAGGCAGAGAAGGGGGGGGAAGCAGGCTCCCCGCTGAGCAGAGAGCCCTATTCGGAGCTCGATCCCAGGACCCTGAGATCATGACCTGAGCCGAAGGCAGAGGCTTTAACCCACTGAGCCACCCAGGTGCCCACCATATAAGACTCTTTATCTCATCAAACAAACTAAGGGTTGCTGGGGGGTAGGGGGGGTAGGGATGGGGTGGCTGGATTATGTTCATTGGGGAGGGTATGTGCTATGTCGAGTGCTGTGAAATGTGTAAGCCTGATGATTCACAGACCTGTACCCCTGGGGCAAACAATACATTATATGTTAATATTAAAAAAAAAAGAATGAATGGATTCAGAGCACCTGGGTGGCTCAGTCATTAAGTGTCTGCCTTTGGCTCAGGTCATGATCCTAGGGTCCTGGGGATCAAGCCCCGCATCGGGCTCCCTGCTCAGCAGGAAGCCCGCTTCTCCCTCTCCTACTCCCCCTGCTTGTATTCCCTCTCTCACTGTCTCTCTCTCTCATTAAAATAAATAAAATCTTAAAAAATAATAATAAATGGATTCGTGCCAACAGAAATGGGACCAGATTGGAAATCCATGGAGGTTTCTGAGAGCTTGTCACATTGAGAAAGAGTAAATGGGATCCCAGAATTGTGTGCTAGAAAGCCCCATGGAAAGACATCCAATGCCATGTGAGGGGGCAGATCAGTAAAGAGAGGAAGGACATGAAGGCTGAGATTCGGGAAACTCATCATGACTGGCATGAGGAAAAACTGGAAAATGGCCATTTAGGAAACCAGTACACTAGTCTAGGCCAATTTTTTGTTGTTGTCATTAATGGTGAGGGCCTGAACTAATAGTTATGGGATTGGACACAAGGAGATAGGCCAGAAGATATTCATGAGTTAAGACCTGATGGTACCTTAGTGACCAGTTGAGGGAGGAAGGAGGAGGAATCCAGTGTGGTTCATTCAGACTTGAATCCTAGGCTAGTGGCGCTGTTCACGGAGAGGCTGTGAGCATGAGTCGGGCATATCAAGACTGAGGTGCTAGTGGTATGTGTAGGAACAGAGGTTTCAAGAGCTGGACTAGAATGTAGATCTGAAAGACATTTGAATACAAAGGCCCTGCAGGCAGGTGAAATGAACCAGAAGGCCCAGGAGAGAGCAAATAGCAATCATAACTTCAGATATTTGAACACTGGTGCATGATGATTTTCTCAGTCAGTGGAAGAAGCTAGATCGGGGTCTCAGAGAAAGTGCAGACAAAATGGCCGAAATATAAAACAAAGAGAACTCTGCCCTGAGTTTTTCAATCCTCACTCCCCAGCTGTGAGTATAAGGGACAGACTGGTGGTCCGCATACACCTTGAACCACGCAGGCCCCAAATTAGATCACCAGGTACATTTTTGAAACCACAGTGCCTGTTCTCTTAGTCCCCTTGTCCTTACTAGGGGTCCCAGGGCAGAGTCTGTCAGCTACTTGGAACTTTTCTTTGACTATTTAGACTTCCCATGGCCCCTCTGCCACGAGAGGCTATTCTCTTTGTCCTCCAAATCCCCTGTGGAAAAGATAGGGTTCCTTTCCAGGCAGGTCTGTCTGAGCCTGTATCCGGAGAAACAACTCCTAAATCTCAGGTCCTCTGATTTTCTAAACCAGGATGACATTATATTGAAAGCAGGAGAAGCAATCCCTCTTTTCACAGAATGTACTTTCTAGGGGAAATGGAGGGAACCAATGAAAGGTTTACCTCTTCATTTTGACACACTGTCCGGCCTGCAGGACAGGGTCTCTCTGAAAGATTGATTCTTAACCGCACAGCCCAGTGAGGTTTTCCAACATGCAGGAAAAGCTTGACTGGGTCTCAGATCATGCAGCAGCCTAAGCCCCGGGCCAAAGGGTATGGTATGAACTTTCTATTCCTGGAATCACAGTGCTCATTTACAAAAGACCTCCTTGGAGAATGTCTTTAAAGACACACCTCTACCCATGAGTTTTTGTCTCCCAACCTTGCTCACGTTTATGTTATGTGGAAAATGACTCTCCTTTCCCAGTGGGAGCGGCCCTTGGACTAATGATGTGGGCCCACATCATGGAAGAAGCCAGCTCACGATAACCGTAATGAGTGCCCAGCAGACGTGGCCACTGGCCCCGGGTGCGAAAGTATTCCTGATCTGTCAGAATAATGATTTCAGCGTGTTCTCGGCAGGTTCTCAGTGTGATCCCACGAGGGCATCCCAGCCCTCTGTACAATATGTTGTACTTGGAGTCCTTCCCCGTTTCAATTTCAGTATCAGTCAGAGGGAAATACCAAAACAGCATTCCCTCATGTAGATAACCAGTAGGTAGCTGGCTACTCTTCGTTGGTAATACAACCCCACCAGTGTATTCTGGCAGCTGGGTTTACTTAAGAAAGGAGTCAGACATTCCCCTGCTCAGAAACAGAGCCGCTGAACATTACTCCAGTAGCCTCCTTTGCTGTCTGCAAAGTAAAATCCTTGAGGAAAAATAGCAGTAAGGGGACCTACCTGTCTTTGAGTCAACCTGAGCACACATCTCAGATCTGCCACTTACCAGCTGTGTGGCCTTATTCATTCATTTATTCATTGAAGAAATATTTATGGAGTGCATAGCACCTGGCAGGCACATTTCTTAAGTTAGCTGATCTTGCTAAGCCTTGGTTTCTTCACCTGAAAAACAGGCCTAATAATACGTACCTCCCAGGGCTAGGGGAGGAAACTGTGAGGTAGTGTGTGTAAAGCATGTAGCACAGTGCTCATGCAAAATAAGTCCTCAATTAATGACTGCCATAGGTATGATTCCTTCTACTCCAGCCTCTGCTAACTTCCAGCCCAGTGAGGAACTCCTGGTAAGCCAGCACCTCTTACCCAGCCCTCGTCTGGTACAGAGCTCACCTTTTTTTTTTTTAAGATTCATTTATTTATTTGAGAGAGAGGGAGAGAGAGAGAGAGAGAGCACAAACAGGGGGAGGGGCAGAGGAAGAGAATCTCAAGCAGACTCTGCACTGAGCAAGGAGCCCGACACAGGGCTCAGTCTCATGACCCTGAGATCGTGACCTGAGCAGAAAAAAAGATTCAGGTGCTTAACTGACTGAGCCACCCGGGTGCCTCCAGAAGTCACCATTTTATTCCTTCTTCCAGTGCCTCGGTGGCTACCCACACTAAGGAGCAGTGTCAATAATGGCAGAAGTTACAGTCTGTGCCCTGGCTTCGGAGCTCACCTTTGCTATCAGGAGCCAAACATGCCCTTCCTATTCTCTCTACAGTCAGCATTACATTAATTTGATAAAACTAAATATAGATATAATGTGTGTGTGTGTGTGTGTGTGTGTGTGTGTGTGTGTGTGTGTGTGTGTGTGTATTTTTTTTCCTGACCCTACTCAATAGATTTCCAAGTGATGGGCCAGGAAAATGATAGCTTGGAAACAGCCATATGGTAAGGAGGAGTTGACTCGATTCACAACACTAATACAGATGCTCAGTTAGGTTTTAATAGAATCTAGCTTTGCCCCACATCTTCTCGAAATATTCTCCAGTTCATCTAGGGTTGTATCATTATGTGGAAGCAGGAAGAGCAGATGAGGTCAATCTGGATGGGGCGGCTGTGATGATGAATTTGAAACCAAAGTGAGGCCAGATGTCGCACCAGTCAAAACTAGCCTTTCTATAAACTTCACCTGTCTCCACAGTGGGGTCAGTTGACTTCTGCTTCAGAGCACAGGTCTCCCCAAATTCTTGGATGGAATCTTGACCCTAATGAAAGGGCTTTAGAGCTCTAGTTCAGGGGTTCTGCTGTGAATATCACATTTGTTATAAATTACGTTTTGCCCTTTTATTCATTCAGCAAATATTTATTAAGCTCTTACTAAGCACTAGCCACTGGATTTACTACCACAGTTCTAATTCTCTGTCCCACTCCTTAGGCACCTGATGCACGTACCTGGGTTTCACTTCCCCATGACTGAGGTCTGCCTTCATATTCTATCCAAACTTCTCAAAGACTTGCTTTCACCTACCCCTGTTCACTGTTAACCACAGTCTGGCTGGCACTCAGGTCACATCTGTCAGACCTCTCCTGACACCACCAGCTAGACCGCGGTGTCCCTTATTTTCCCCTTGCACCCAGACTCCCCATTCTAACCCTCTTCTCATCTGCAGGGACACCACTAGTTACCCTTTGTTTCACTGTCCCACCTTTGATCATCTGGACAGAGAACTTACATATAATTAGTCCTCTCAATAAATGTTATCTGTTTAGATCTCCCACTAGAAAAGTAACCCACATGAAAAGAGGAACTTGCCTGACTTGTTTACTCATGTGTCCCTACCACCTATGGTAGGCCTATGCTTAGCACACAGTGGGCACAGAGAAAACTGTTGGATGAATGAATCACTGAAGATTTATTCAAGCCTTTTTTAACTTTAGGAAGGTATGGGAAGGACACCCCTGGAAATATGTTTTCCTGTGGAGTTAACCAGAGAAAGGAGGAGTGCGTGTCATAATGTGGACTATTTCAAGCAGAGTCTTGCTCTCCTGTGCTTTTTACCACTGCCAAATGTGTACAAAAATGACAGATAGTAATTTCCTTTACCCAGAAACTACGGTTTGAAATATATCCTACAGAACATTCCTCTTCATCTTTTTTCTTCCTGTCAACTGTCAGAAGTTCTTTGACAATGAGAAGCCATCCGCAATAACTTAGTGGAAGCTTAGAAAAATAGAACTCATTTATTGATGTATCATTTTTATTATTTTAAAGATATTTAAAGAACAGCTAAATGTACAAGATATTTCTCTGAAGACTTAATAAGGAGTTGGGAAGCGTTCCAAGATAATAGGGGGAAATGGAGTAGACCGTTTTTGCAGATAAGCCTAAGTCTTCTCCATCCATATGTAATTCCTAGCTCACTGTCTTCTCAGACTCATCAAACAGAATTATGCCACTGAGTGCATGCACTGAGCTGGTTTCCTACCTGTCTACCTCAGGTATGGGTTGGCCACAGGTGCATGGGAAAACATATGATGTCAAGATAATGCTCAGTTGCCATAATATTCATGAATCAGATATGTGTGTTGGTATTCGTGGGGAGGACATTAAGAAAAATAAACCAAAGAGGATCGCCTGGGTGGCTCAGTCAGTTAAGTGTCTGCTTTTGGCTCAGGTCATGATCCCAAGGTCCTGGGATCAAGTCCCTTATCGAGCTCCTTGCTCAGCAGGGAGCCTGCTTCTCCCTCTGCCTCTCACCCTGCTGTCTTTCTCTCTCTCTGACAAATAAAATAAAATAAAATCTTAAAAAAGAAAAGAAGGAAGGAAGGAAGAAAAAGAAAGAAAAGGAAGGGAGGGAGAGAGGGAGGGAGGGACAGAGAGAGAGAGAGAGAGAAAACGAAAGAAAGAAAAAGAAAGAAAGAAGAGAGAGCGAGAGAAAGAAAGAAAAAAAGAAAGGAAGGAAAGAAAGAAGGAAAGAATCAAAGAGAATAGAGTTTATTACATGCCAGGCACGGTGCTAGGTACTTTATATACGATAGTCTTATATTATTAGCATAATAATCATATGAAGTTGGAATTATTATTTTAGACATTGAGAAATTGAAAAAGTTTCAGAAAAAGTAATCTGCTTACTAATCCACAGTATTTGAGCTGCATTCCTTTCTCCAAAGTGTGATTTTCTGTACTAGCAAAATAATCACTACTTCCACTGTACTACCCTAGCTCTTTGTCCATAATCCTATGATAGTAAGTATAAATTCCATTTTAATTATTTATGTATCCTTGTCCCCAGCCAGGCTTGTCCCCCTTTCTTGCTTTATTTTTCTTCACAGAGTTGTATCAGTCAGGTTTCAACCAGAGAAGCTGAAGCAGTAGCAGATAATACGAAGAGGTTCACTGCAAGGAATTGGTGTGTGCAATCTTGGGGCTGCCTGAAAAAGTCCAATATCCATAGGACAGGCTGACAAGAAGGATGTGGGCTGAAGCCACAGGCCACAAATTAATTTCTTCTTCTCTCAAAGAGGCCTCAGCCCTCCTCTTAAGGCATTTCAGCTGATTGAATCAGGCCCACACAGATTCTCTAGAATTACCCTAGAGATAATCTCTCTTAAAGTCAACAGATTATGGACTTTAATTATATCAACAAAATATCTTCAGGTCGACATCCACATTAGTGTTTGATTTGATAAATTTAGGACTATATAGTCTATCCAGGTCCACACATCAAAAAGACTATTACAACCTGACACGTTCTACTTACTTATTGTCTCTCTTTCCTCACTGGAATGTAAACTCCATGAGGACATCAAATTTTTCAGTTTTGTTTACTGCTGTATTTTTCAGCACTTAAAACACTGACTAGTGCTTGGTAAGTAGACAAAATATTTGTGCTGAATAAATGAATGAATGAACAAACGAACGAATAACTTTCTTTCAGGAAAGAGCTTCTCCTCTCCATATGGTCTCTCCAGAATCCGGCATAGTTCCCAGAACTATGGTGATAATAGTTTTGAGCAGAGCAGGCGATCATAATTGTTTTGAATTAAATTGCAAGAGAAAACCAGCTAGTGATACACCTTGTTTCCTTGCCTGTAGAATCCCATGACTCATGGGAACTAGTATTGTGGTAAGGTTGGGCATGGAGGGCCAGAGGACAGTTTCCACACCTGATGTTCCCAAGAGTGAACAACTGGGTGTCAACACCATCACATCCCTGTGTGATTGTAGAGACTAGGTAGGAGGAGATGCAATCACGATTGACAGTCATGCTTGTAGTGATTTCAGGAATAACCACATATAGCATTGGCTGAAAGGAAGTAGGAAGGGCCGTAGAGTATATCACTTCTGAATGCTTCTGCTTCTGGGTGAAAACTCCCTATTTCTGTGTAACGGTCTGACAGGAAAGTCACTGCTTCAGTTTCTGTGGCCTCTGGACAGTTGTCTTTGAGGGAAAGGGGCATCTGATACCATTGGGTTGTTTCTTTTGGAGGCCCACGGCTGTGAGACTCCTTTCCTAACCACAGTGGAGTATTTTTATTTACAGCTGGGATGATAATTATATGTATCATTCTTTTAATATGGATCACAACTCCTCCTTTTTACTCTTAAAGAAGAGAAAGTTTTCCTACCAAATCTATTATTACCAAGTGGTATTTTCTTCTTCCCGATACACACTGGACCTGCCAGTCTGCCAACTCAGCAGATGCATGTGAATATGCACACACCACACACACACACACACATACAGGCAATAGTAGAAAAGTAAACAAGAATAGAGATGGAAACATGGGAATGACCAAGGAATAGAATACTTCTATAATGCATGTTCTGGTGTGTTCTGGACTATAAGGAAAATATACTCAGAAAGTTAAAAAGTAAGTTGACTGAAATATTTGTATCCTTGAGGCTATGAATTTGGCACTAAAAGAGGCAATCATATATAAGATGGGGTCAGTGGACTAGAGAAGGAGTAAACTGAGATATCCGATGATAGGGTCAGCTTATGAATTTCCCACCTTATAAAACTCTATGAAGGAATGGGAACCAGAATAAGAACTCTGAGAGAAGATATGGTTAGTGCCTTACACAGTGGTCACAAAAGAAAAGCTTGCTGAAGGCGAAGTCATGAAATACCTGTTAGAACTTGTACAGATATGCTTCAAAAAGATACCACTGTGGGACTGAATGACTTAAATGTGGCTCAGATGATGCCTTTGAAGAACTGTAGAAATCTGAGCTGTCACCACCACCATAATTTCAAAATTCTTAGACTACTTTGGTAAGTGGTATTGCCAGCAATCAAATGCTCAGAAGGACCTGTTGTTCCACCACCTACACTTCCCGCAACCGAAACATGATTACCCAACGTTATTCTTTAAAGTCTAGAGAAACACTTCAGTGAAGCACTGAACCAATTAACAGTGAGTGTTTACACTTTGCCCAAAGACATTTAGGAATAGAATACTAATTAGGCTGAACCTTTAGACTCAATGATCAGTGGAGGCTAGTCTCTGGACGTGTTCCAGAGACATATTATCTGTTAATATTATTGAATTAATTTAAATGTAAATTAAAACATCTGAAAAGTAAGCATTAATAGAGGATGGCAGTGATATAAATAATTTTAAAAAATCATTTATATTGGGCTTTGTTGTGTGTCCATGGAGTCCATGAACCTGAGTGTTTCTAAATTATAAGCAACTCTGTGTCAAAGCAGATTGCACAGCCAAGCATATCTGAAGGGAAGTGAATATTTGAGGAGGAGATTATTTATTTATCTATCCCTTACCTTGTTGCCAAAATGATTCAAAAATTATACAAATGCATACAGCGAAATAGGATAAAATAAATTTAACACAACTATGAAAATAAAAGAAAGGGAAAATAAGGCTAGACAAATAAGATACAGCCAGAAATGAGGTTAGTATCCTAAAGTGAGTTTCCTAGACACTAGATGACATAGGAGGATAAGAAAGCTCTCTAGCTTTCTCCCCCTATCTCCTACCATTATCTAATCTCTTCATCACTCTCAAATGCTGTGGATAATTGCATAAAGCCACAGCATCAAGCTTCTATCTCTAAGCTACCCAATTTTCATTTCTGTCCTGGGAGAAGGAATGGAAATTAAGTGGTAGGTAATGAGTGTGGAAGGGGAAGGAGTCTTGAAGAGCTTCCCTATTTAGGTTCCTCCCACTATGTAGACTGCCTTCTCATGGGTTAAGAAATGAATTGGATCAATAAGTATAAGTCTTCCACTACAACCAGACTTTAGCAAAGACAAGATGGAAAAAAAAAAAAACTCAATCCAAATGTATGTAAGGAAGAGTGAGCAATTGTATCAGTCATAAGGTTTTTCAGGGGTTATGTGATAACATTTTTTCTTCCCCTCCTAAGTTCAAAACCAAGTGAGAGGTAGAAACAGGAATCAGAAAGATGGAAACTAATATATAAGTTTTATTACTAGGATAGCTGAATTTGAAAATGCAACTTGACCTACAGCCAGATATGAGATTTAGTGTGCCTCCTGTAAACAGAATCTAGTCTAAAGCACAGGTCTCCCCACTGCAGAATACAGCTGAGTAAGCTCCAAATGCATGAGCAGAACAGTGGGATTCTGACAGGAGGTAGCACTAAATAGAGAAGACTAAGAAGAGGCTGAGCCACATGTGTTCAGAGCCTCTTCTCTATATCACCGATCAGATAAGTCTCTTCTCATGGAGATGGGTGGTAGGAACTGGTTAATGAATGAGACAGAAAAAAAAGCCCACAATTACATCTTCCATGCTTCCCTATCTTCCATGGGGTGAGATGTAAGCTTTGTCCCCGAAGAACCTGCAAGCATTGGTACCATCTCAGTTGCATCAGATGAATAACACTTGGATGCATAGAAAAAGATGGGCAACAAAACTGTGCAAGTGTTGATTCATTTCTGTAAGCCACATCCAAAGCAACAAGGTAACATGCACCTGTGTGGGGATCTGAAAAGGTACATGGAGCAAGAGTACTTCTGGTTTCTTCTGTCCGTAAGAGTCTAAAAGGCATGAAAGTTTGGCAAATAGCATATTAACAGGAGACATCTATCAGGACGTCTCTGGTGCTGTCATCCTAGGCTGAATAAAAATCCTTCATAAAATAAAATAAAAATCCTTCATAAAAAAATCCCCATAAAAATCCTTCAAAGTCTTCCTTGTTCTTAGGTTTAAGTTCCACCCTCTTAGAATATCCTACAAAGCCTCATCCTGTGGTCCAGGACCTGTCTATGATTACTGTCTCATCTCATTTAACTTTCTCCCTCACTCACCTTCACTCAGTGTCTCTGAAACCCAGCACTGTCACATGGGTACTCACCTCCACCTGGAATACTCTGATTGTCCCTCTTCTGCTGGCTAACTGCAACCCATCCTTCAAGTCTCCATTTCCTCCAGGAAGCATCTCCGCAAACTTGGTCAGGAATGCCTCCCCATGGAGTTCCCCTGTACCACCCCCTGTATCACACTAATGGTCAGTTCACTTGTCAACATCTCTTGCTAGAACTTATACTTCATAAATTCAAGGACTGTGTCCATCATTTTACCATTTATTCCCAACATAAAGCACAGTGTTTGTTAGGTCAAGGGTGATGAATAAATATTTACTAATTACATAGTGAATGAGACTGTCCCCTAACCCCCACCCTAGCCTCCTTTCCCGTCTGCTAAGGGACTCGGATTCAAAGAAATTAGAAATATAAATTCCAAGATCCAGCTTCTTAATTAAGTGTTTTTATTGTTGTTGCTGCTACTGGACAAAGTCTCCAAGGACCAGAGAATTTGGAAATCAGCAGTTTCTCTTTCTTTTCTGCCAAGTTAAAAGAATTACAGCTCTCTGCTCCCAAAGGCATACCTTCCCAAGTGGCTTATTAGCTCATATAGAACCCGGGAGCCAACAAGATTGTCTTTGTTCAGTTGCACAGCCATCGCTCTATTTTAGCCCTCATTAGCCTTGCTCTCAACAGGCTGATTAGCTCTCCCCCCTCCAAGGTGACTTTGAGAGGTGAGTGCAGTTTTCTGTCGAAGCTCATACTCCTACAATATTTAAAATCCAAACGTTGCCGCTCCCCACCCTCTGAGTTGACCCTTGGACCAACCTCTTTCTACTCCTGCTCCTACAACTCTCAGGGTAGTTCTCTGGGGAAACTGTTTGCCCAGGCATTACCTGCTACCTCGAAAAAGAGTCTTGCCTCTATAGCAGCATTCTCAAACTGTATTCAGGGATTTGGTCTTAGGGGATCTGAAAACCACCGGAATGCTTTTGTAAAATTTTGTGTAAATGTACATTTGTCTGGGAAAGGGTCTATAACTTTGACTAGATCCTCAGAGCAGTCCAGATTCTCACTGGCCCTATTGATTTAACTGGATGGTCCTTTTACAGTGTCTTCCAACTGATCCCAACCAATGGCTTTCTCTTTCCTAAACATTCTTTAACTGAGGCCATCCCATGGACGTGGAAAACCTTTCTTCATATACTCTATTCTTTGTCTCGGCTCACTTTGCTTCTGCCTTAGAATACTCCTCCCCAAGGAAGAAACCAATGAGGGGAGAAGCTGAGGCACTGAATGAGCCCACGGCACTATTTTATGAAAGAGCTCACTAGTAGAAGTATAGGGAGCTGGGTTCTACTGTGGAGCCTACCTCTAAATATGTGTGTGACCATGTGCAAGTTACTTATCCTCTATATTCTTCAGTTTTCTGCTGAAAAAAAAAAAAAAAAACCAGTGTGGACTAGATAAATCCCTAAAGTCTCTCTGAGCTGCAAAACATCTGTAATCACATGAAATCAGACCTTCTGGGTGGAAAAGGATGCTATGAGTAATTAGATGCACAGGTGCAAGTTGTGTTAACACATTCAGTAGTGCTCCTTCCTCGAGAAGTGCATGAGCATGTCTACCGAACAGGGTAAACTTAGACTATTTCTTATTTGTTCTTCTTTCTCTGTGTTTTTTTTCTGCCACGTCATGTTCATCTGTGTTTTAGATGTCAGCTATGGCAGTAAGGTGTCAGAAGTATAAGAGAACAAAGCATCAACTTTCAGCTTTTAAGTTTCAAAATAGGTTTTGAAATCCTCAGCATAGAGTACAGACTGAATACATCTCTGAAGAAGCTGGAATAATGCAGGAGTTTTATTTTTTATCCTAGATTTAATAAAGATTCCTCAGAAGGAGTGGGAGAAAAGAGGGGAAAGGACAGTGCTTAGACTTAAGTCTATTCCTAGGGAAAGGAGTCTTCACCCTTCCACTCTCCCCAAGGCAACCCTGGTTTGAAAACCTGCATGTAGAAAGGACCTGTGTTAGTTTCCTGGGTAGATTCTGGGGGAGTGAACAAGGTGCTTTATTTCCCCAGTACCCCACCAGTGCAGTCTGGTTGCAGTAGGAGGCTGGGGGAATCTAGGCAAAGAGCCTCTGAAACAATTCTCAAGGCTCCTACTGCCCAGGAGGACAGGGAACACCTTCTCTAGAATTTTGCATTGGAGTAACATTTTCTGTAATCTATGCTGACAGAGAGATGGGATTCTACCTCCTAAGTGTCTGTTCTTGAGTAGCTAATAACCTCTTACTCTGATATCAACGTAACATATATTGAGAAAAACGGAATTGTCAAAATCCCCTCTGAGCCTTTCGTATTTGACAATTAGAGATTTGTCTTCTGATGCAAGAAGTTCTATTCAAATAATGCCACAAGTCACAATGGTTATTTTCAGATATAGTGACTTTTCTAAACAAAAATAAATAATGGATAAATCCTTTAAAAATATAAAATGCTTCAATGCTTTTTTTTAAACATATGTCAAGATGTTAATAACCTGCAAACACCGTAGCAACACCCGAGCAGTTAACCACACAGCTCTTTTGCCTTGGAAACTCACCTGAGCTCAGTAGAGAAGTGCCAGGCTGTGATGCTGACCATATCGCTGAGAAATGTGGATTGACTGGCCAAGTTGTGAGTTTGGATTTAGCCACATACTGAGACGATACACAAATTTGTGCCATTCTGACCATGGCCCCAGACCAATGTGGCTCCCACAATGCTTTTCCTCTAGGGCATCCAAGGAGAACAAGCGAGTGTGTTGAAACTACACTGACACTCATTATTCTAACACCAGGGAAAGAAATATCAAGTTTTAAAATGACAAGTATGGGACCTGACAGATCTGGGTCTGCAAAGTGAGAGGTTGCTTTCTTGAACCATCTCAAATATTTTCTTCCAAAGAGAAGAAACAGTGGAAACCATCTCTCTGTCACAACAAAGCACCATTGATATCTCAGCAGCATCTTTGCCTTGGGAATAAAGAACACATTTTTTTTTTAATTTGACTCTTTTCTTACTAAATATCACGTAATAACTTTGGCCACATAAGATTTTGAAAGGCAACTTAGTCTTTCTTGAATATTCACCTCCATATACCTCTCCAAAAAAAGGTGACCGAGATAGCCCATGTCAAGATAGTTCACATTAATGAGAAATATTAATGGAAATTAAATAATGTTTGTGGAACTACCTTCAAAACTATGAGGTGATTATTATCATGTCCCAGAATATGGCACCTTGCCTGACTAACTGGTCACTTTTGGCCGGACGCAATTATGAGATGCAAAGGAGGACTTCCAACAGAGAGTCAGAACCAAGCGGGAGAGTCCTCCTCTTGGGAGAAGGTGGGGCCTGGCAGAGGCAAGGGCTCAGGAGTGGTGTCTTTGCTGACCAACATCTCCACCAGAGCTCAGAGACACAGTTGGGATGCAGCTGGGGCTTCAGGCGAGGGATGTACCAGACTCAAACAATGGGTATGTTTCCTGTCTAAGATGTCCTTCTTGTCCTGGGTCACATCCACCGAAAGCCCTTTCTCCCTGAGCTCTGGAACTGGGATTAGGATATTTTTCTTTTTAAAAATATACTTGTTACTTACATGCTGAAGTAGTGCTTTAGACATAATGTGACCTTCATGCTGATGGTCGCTTATTCCATAAAATGTTCCTAATGAAAATAGTCTAAGTTTGCTATTTTAAAATAACTGGAAGAAAGTGTTTGAGGTGGTCCAAGATGCCAACCACACATTCAGTGGACCCCGATCTGTCAGGTCCTATACATATTTTTAAACTTCTCTTCAGGCGTAATGCGGCCTGCACAGAATGCCTGTAGTGTTCTACCCTAACATTATTTTCTAGGGTTTTACGTTCTGGAGAGATTTGCTCATGTTCTATCATGATGGCACGTATGGAAGCGTTTATCAGTGGTTCCTATTCTCAGGTCTGCAATAAATGCTTCCTCGTGTCTAACAGTTTATCTAAAAGGTTTTCCTTAGAACTAACTTAAAAGTCACTCTTTTTACAAAATACGTGTAGAATGTGACTACTTCTCACTACCTCCAGCAGTGCTGCTGAATCAAGCCATCCCTCATTTCCTGTCCTCCCTGGTTTCCCTCCTTGCCTTTCTTCCTTGACAGAGCTGCTGTAACAATCTCTTTAAGACATCAGTGGGGTCATTTCCTCTTCCACTGCCCCAAACACCTATTCCCAGTTGGTCTGCCTCATTCAGAATAAAGGTCAGAGTCTGTACCATGGCCCGTACACAGGTTCTGCACTTAGGATGTAATGCTCTGCACTTGATGCCTTGAAATCTTAATAATTTTATCTTTGAAGTTTTGTAAGTGAAATCTAGTGGGACAACAGAACATGTGCTCAGGGCTGGGAGCCTCAGCTCATGTACAGTCCTACCTCCCATCATTTCCCTGCCTCCCCAGAACTGGTTTTGGCTACCCGCTCCCTACTCCCTGGTGTCCTAGTCCACACCAGCCTTCTGCTCTTGTCCCTGACACCTGACAGCTGATGCCTTGCACCTGATGACCAGGTCGGGTGACAGGGTCGGCAGTGAGAGTCCACTTTCTGCGAGGTCCTCGAACACCCAGGAAGGACCTGGACTAGGTTATTATCCACAGCATTTGATAGGCAGTTGGTGGTTGTGGGCAGTGGGGCAAGCCTCTCACTCATACCTAATCCAGGTACAGAGCGTGTCCCAAAACATCATTTGCAATCTTTTGGGGACCACCCATCCACCATGAAGAGATGGAGGGTCCATGGGAAGGAGAGACCGACTTACCAGGATAGGGCATATTGGGAGTCCAGTGGCTGACAGGAGGAGGAACCCTACAGCCAGTAGGCCATGAGCAGGACCTCCAGGCACCTGTAAGGGTTTGCACTCACCCCTGAGTATCGCCATACCCGAGAGAGTGGGATATAAATAGCAAATAAAATCACCACGAGGGCTTGAGAGACAGACCATGAAAGAAAGGAAAAAGGTTTATATCTTCGTATTTATAAAGTTACTTTTTTTTTACTGCTTTCCAAGCAAAGAGCCTAGCATTTTCATTTTTCACTGGACCCCCCCCCCAAAAATGTAGCCAGTCCTGCCTGTGTATGATTGGCCCCCACCTGCCTCTCCAACTTCCATTTCCTCCCCACCTCTCTTATACCTCACTCAGCCAGCCTGGAGCTCTGGCAAGTCAGAGAATACCTGGCCTCAGTTCTGCCACTTGACCTGCACCTTGCTCTTTCCTCTGCTGGGAACACTGTTTCCCCACATGTCTCCAGGGTCACTTCCTCATTCTGATATTTTCCTCAGCTGTTACCTCCTGATCCTGACCCCAAATGATCAACACCTTCCCAGCTCACCCTATGAAAGTGTCGCCCCATGCTGATCACTCACCATTCCCTCTTAGTGTTATTTTCCTTCCAACCCCTAAAGCTAGAAGACATACATGGATTTGTTGTTCTTGTTGGTATTACTTCTCTTTCCCCCTAGAATACGTATTCTATGAGAGTAGGGACTTTCTTGCCTTCATCTCTTTATCCCCAGTGCCTAGAATAGTGCCAAATGCACAATCAGTGCTGAATAAATATGTGTTGAATGAATGAATGAACTAACCTGTATCTGTCATGTTGCATTCCTCTTGTTCATAGTTTCCCTTTAGAGGGGGAAGAAAACCATCTACAGAGAGATCTTCCCCAAAACTGATGCCTATTATCCATTCAGGTATTAGTCAGATGAATTTACTGGACATTGACCACAAGCAATGATTTGTTGATGCCTGTTTTGTGTGAGGCTCTATGTTAGACCCTATGGAGAATACTCCTTATTAAGACCATCCTCATTTTTCATTTATCAAAACTGTCTGGAGTATTCAATTAATTTTCTACCACTTTCCTTTCATCGCTTGATTGTGAATTAACTTGGCCCTAGATTCTGCATACAACAGCATTTAAGAATAAGGCAGAGTGATATTATACAATTTGGGGATGTAGGCTTTTGTTTTTCAATGATGACTTCTTTTTTTAATGTATCATCCACAAACTCTGTCCTCTGGTGCCATCCCAAAGTGATCACAAAAATGCTACACATATTCTTCAGGGAGGGAATGCTCCGATTTGGTGTATTTTGTGTAATAATGTCATTAAACTTGGCTCTTTGGCTCCTTTTTAATGCTATTAAAAGTGGCTGCCCTGTTGCCTTGTTTTCCCTTGGCACTCTTTCAGCAGGCCCTTGTTACCAATGTGGATGTCTACCCCCTGGGAAGGAGCCCAAGCTCAGGCCTCAGCCCCCTCTGAACTCTGGTATCCAGTGCTCTCCTGCCCGTCTTTTCATGATGGCATTCCCTGGTGCTGACACAGGTTTGTGCTTGTCATGAAATTATCTAGTGACACCAGCAGCCTTTTCCAGAACCTCAGGGATTCCTTTAAATGGACATGACCCTTACCTCACCCCACTGGCGCCGCAGAAGCCAAACCCCCAAGTTTGGAAGCACAGATTCCACTTGGTGCTTCCCATTGTTTACAGCTTCCCAGCCAAATTCTCAAGCCCTGTGAACTTGTTTTCATCCAAGGCAATCGAATCTAATTTAGCAGGAAATGTTTCATGACGTAGAGGAGATCTCCAAATATGTGTTGCTCTCTGCCAGGGCTGGGCTAATTCTTTTGAAGTCCGGCCACTTAATGATTCTTGCTGTTATTTAAAAGACAAAATAGGATATCTTTTTCTTTTTACTTTTGAATTTTGTATGGTATATTAAAATATTTTATTAAGTCTAATAGCAATGACAACTGTAACTGACATATTTACTATTACTGACATATTACAAAGTTGTAAAAGTCATTTTTGTCAATGATTACCAAACATTATTAAAAAGCAAGAGCAAGGGCAAAAAAAAAAAAAGACAAAATAAAGTAAAGAAAGATAACTCACCAGGCCTGTGGGGAAGACAGAAGGAAGTAGAGCATTCTCATTTCCCTCTGCTGCTGGCTTATATAGATTTGTTCCAATAAAATAGACTTGTGTTTGGGGATGATTGATAAGAATTAATTTAAAAATCTCATAAATAAGCCAATTAAAAAAAAAAAGAATAAATCCAGGGCAAGTAAAAGACAAATCTATATGAAAAAAATCACCCCAATGACCACACTTTATCTTGCTCTACTACTTTCTTAACACGCCAAGTGATTATTATTTAATTATCATATAAGACAATAGAGTGGGACCTCAGTCTTTTCTCTGAGCAATCTCATTGTGACCTCTGGGGGAGGCCCGCTCTTAAACAGAGTCTTTAAGTTCAGGATCACCATTACAGACCATTCCATTAGTGCATCATTGGTTGGTAATCACAGGCTGAGTGTAGGGAAGAATTCCCTTGTCGGGTGTCCTGTAAATTCACACCACTGGTCACAAGGGCGATGAGAACACAGAATGTGAATTGCTAAGATCTAACACCATAGCAGAAATACCAGTTCACCAGGCATGTTCCAGTCCCAGAAATATCTCCTTTAAGAGAGTTGAGATATTAAAAACAGGAGGCTAGTGATTAACCTCTAACATCCAACCCTTCGAAAATTTGCAGTGTCTTTTCATTGTCCCAGATGAGCTAGGTGGCATTTGCACAATTCCATGCAGGAAAAAAATCTCCTTAGAAGAAAGGAACGATGTGATCTAAGAGTGAGCAGAATTCGATTTTGCTTGGTTCTTTTATTTGTCAGGATCCTAATTTACTGAGCAGATAGCTACAGGTTAACAGTCATACATTTTTGCTCTGATTCCCAGACCCCAGGTTTGATTTAGTCTATTAAGAATAAAGTTACCACCAGTGTACACTTCAACCTTCTTGAAACCTGGGGCAATAATTTGCCTTGGAAACCCATAATTGTGTAGGTCTTACATATGCCGATATGCTGATGATGGCTTTTTCTTGACTTTTTTTACTTTTTGCAACATTCTCACCCCTCCCCAATTACAGTAATCTATCTTAGAGATGCGTGGTTCATCCAGTTAATTACTTTTCACATCAAAATCTGGCATTTAACAGATATGAGTTTTCCTTACCAGTTTTACTGTATGTGTGTATGTGTACTCTATCTGGGAAATGTTGAATTGGGGCTGGGGCAGGGATGGGCAGGGCTGTCAGCAGCATGTCTAGTGTGTGAGTGAACCTAGATGCACCTGCGGAATTCTCTCTGATCACTAATCATAGCCATCTTCACTCTTCAAACTCCATTTTTCCTCAATGTGTTTTCAGTCAGAGAGTTTCCATTTTAACATGAGCAATTTAGTTTTGAGTTGTTAATATATTTTTGTTTTACCTCATTTTATTGGAAAAGGTGAACCACACAGAATCTAGTTCATGGACCAACAAAACTGTCTTTATGAATGCGTGCACTCAGTTTCAAAGCTAAAATCTGAAAGTGGAAAACTTGCCCCCTACTTGAATCATTTGAAGTATAAAAAAAAAATCCAGCAATATGCATCAAAATAAGGTAAATTCGATAAAGTATTAATGACACTAAATCTCTTATGTAAACAGAAACCTTGTAAGAGATTCAAAATAGATTCATGTAGAAGGAGTACATGTCCTAAATCTATCCACCACACAAAGCAATGAATTCTACAATCAACCCTTTTCCAAACACACATTTTATTTATCTCCATCTTTTTTTCCTTACAATATTTTCAGGCTGACGTGAATTTAATAAAGCTTGGATCTGTTCTGCCTCAATAATTTCAACACCTTTTGTATTTCTACTTTTGCTACCATGAAATGTTTTATTGATCAGAGTCTCTAGTATCTCTATCCAACATGGAGAAGTAACGGAGATCCAAATATCCAAACCACTGAAACCATACACTGTAGCTCAAGAAACTGGCAGCATCTTATTTTCAAGAGCAAGTAGTATTTTGTTCCTTGAATATTTATTGTGGTTCCATCACCTTAGAGTGACTCATCCGCCTTCTGCAGAAGTCTTCCAACATAAAACGGACACATCTACTGCCAGATGGGATGGCTGATGCTTTTTTTCCTCCTACAGAGAGGAATTTGAGGTTAGATACTGTTGGAAGAACACAGTTATTGTCTATCGTGTACATTTATCCAGCAGTGTTTGTACTGGTACATGGCTTCACCCACAGTGCTTCCTGTCAGCCTGAAAGAACAGTTTAGAAAGTTACTTAGGACTTCAGAGACAGATGCTCAACTTAGCATCTCATTCTCAACCTGACGTGTGGTCAGTTTTGAAATTTAACCTACTTTTTTCAGCTACTTTTTCTAAGATTGGGGACTAAGATGAAAGGGTAAATAGGGGTGGATAAAAATATTTAAAGAATGGGGATGATTTTGACTTTGCTTGGTGAGGGGAACTGTCTTCAAGGCTACCAAGAGAGTTATGACAAGGTTGATAACCACAGGTTGTACATCTTTGAGCACCAAGCGAAAGTAACAGATTAACTTGTACTGGAAACAGGATAGAAATAAACAAGAACTTTCTTACATTAAATTATTAGGCTTTTAATTATGTTAAAGATAAATTTCCAGGGCGCCTGGGTGGCTCATTGGGTTAAAGTCTCTGCCTTCGGCTCAGGTCATGAACTCAGGGTCCTGGTATCGAGCCCCGCATCAGGCTCTCTGCTCGGCAGGGAGCCTGCTTCCCCCTCTCTCTCTGCCTGCCTCTCTGCCTACTTGTGATCTCTCTCTCTCTGTCAAATAAATAAATAAAATCTTTAAAAAAAAATTTAAAAAAAAGATAAATTTCCTCTTTACTAGTAAAAGAAGAGATACCTGTATTCTTTTCTCTCCAGTAATATTCCAACTTAAGAAAATGAACTGAAGGACTTGAACTTTTTTTTTGTTTTTTGCCAGCCCTGAGAAAAACTCAACCTTTGCTACTGCAAAGAGTTTAATACGCAGGTAAAAAAATAATGATAACATGGATCCTGAGCTGAGGTGGGTAGACTTATATGCCCTTCCCTACCTCCCTGAGTAATTTGAACAATAGGAGTATCTCTGGAGGGGACTGGGGAGTTTCACCGGGCAGATATGCCCCAGGCTGAGCCTCAGAGCTGTCCTAGAGAAACATCAGTTTCCATTCTCTTTAACTATTGTCCAGAACTGGCAGTAAAATAACTTTAGGCTGCTTCTTGAAACCCAAAGTTACAAGACGCTTTACTCACTGCTTGGGCCCCTCAGATTCCATCACACCACAGTTGGGTGGCAAAAGGTCAATATACAGCTGTTTTTAGGACTAAACGATACTGAGCCCTTGGAAATTGCAGACTATTTACTGTTGTCCCACAGTAATTGTAGGAAGAGTTTTGGAAGATCTTCTGAGAAATCCAGTTGTAAGAATGGAGAGTGAAAGCCACAATTTGAATAAAGGAAACCCAAGAGGGCTATAGGAAGTAAAGAAATGATGGGAGTCCCTCCTGCCTTGTGGCAGGCCTGCAAATAGCCGGGCTTTCTGCTACTCACAGACAAAACCTCATGCTTTGGATAATCATTCAGCAACTTCATTCAGTAGAACAGACTCTGAAATGTTCTGGGTTCTGCCGCACTAAGTTCTGGGGATATGATAATGAACTATGTCCAGTACCTCTCCTCACATGACTTAAACTCTAAATGAGGCCACAAATGTGTAAACCAAGTATTTAGATGATCCTTCTTTCTCTTCTCTCTCCACCTGAGTAAGTCCATCATGGCCCTCCAGGAGTGGCTTATATGTCACCTCCTCAATGAAAAGCTCCCTTGACCTCACTCACCAGGCTTGGGATCTCTTTGGTTCTATGTCATGGCACTTTTCACATTTGTCACACAAGAATTTATTTGTGTAAATATTTTCTACTACACATCTCCTCCATAAAGGACACCCTCTGGTTTTGCGAATTCAGTCTTCCCAGCACCTAGGACGATGGCTGACACACAGTCGGTGTCCAAAAGTAAACTTGATTAATGAGTGAATGAATGAATGAAATGCATTAAAAGCAATGCTGGAAATATGCACAGGACATTATGTGAGTTTGAAGAAGGGGACCTTATCCCTGCCAGGAAGCTCTAGAAAGGTGTCCTGGGGAAGAAAACAGATCTGAATCTTGAAGGATGAGCAGACATTAACCAGGCAGGACACAAATTGTGAGGGAGGGTGTAGCTCAAGAGCAAAGTCAAAAATCTTTGACTTTTGCTATGAGCAATGAAAAGCCTTTGAGGAGTTTTAAGTCAAGAAGTAGCTTTGAAATATGCATTCTATGGACAAAACAAGAAAATAAAAATTCCCCGGGGTGCCTGGGTGCCTCAGTCAGTTAAGCATCTGCCTTCTGCGTGGGTCATGATTTCAGGGTTCTGGGATCGAGCCCCGTGTTGGGCTCCCTGCTGAGTGGGGAGTCTGCTTCTGCCTCTCCCTCTACCCCTTCCCTGCTGCCCTCCTGCTTGCGCTCGCTCTCTCTCAAATAAATAAATAAAATCTTTTAAAAACTAAATTAAGTAATAAAATAAAAAAATAAAGATTCCTGGATTGATATAGGCATTGAAGACATAAGGCTCAAGGCCACATCCCCATGAGTTCTCCCTAGCACAGGGCCTGTGACAATTGATGTGGGGGGCCACAGTACATACATTCATGTTAATAACCTTAATGGTAAATACTGGCTAAGCAGATCTCAGGTGCCCAGCTCTTTTGGGGTTACATGGGAAGTAAACAAATGTAGCTAGGGAAGCAAAACGTCTATAGAACAACCAGGAAACAAAACTACGCATAAGTAAATAACAGAATATAAATTGAAAAAAAGATTAGGACACAGAGCTGTGTGTGGTAAGTTGGGAAAGACTGTGTAAGAGGTGAGTCTCCATCTGGCTCTTTAAGAAAGTGATGGGAAGGAAGTGGCAGAGCTGGAGACTGGGTGCTTATGAGTGAGCTGCCTGGGGAGGCCACCGTGGTGGTGGGATGCCATCCAATGGAAGAAGGCTTCCTGGATGCTTTGGACAGGCTATTTGAGGTGCACAGTAGGTGCAATGGTAGCCCTCATCAATTTGCTGTCATAAAAACTATTTTTTAAAACTTTTAAGACTGGCTGCTTCCCTTCCCCGAATTTCCACCTTGAAGTCTGTAGGTGGGGCTGAGGAAGGGTAGCGCTGACTGCAGTGGAGCATGGGGGAGTTATGGGGGGCCAGAGCGGGGCATCAGAGTCTGAGCAGGGGGAGGGGGGCTCCCTTCCAGGGAAGACCCTTGATCAAGGGAATTGGGACTTGCTGAGCAGGAGGCCGGGGGAGCTCTCACATAGAGGCACCTCACGCTGGTGTCTGAGCCTGATTGTAATGGTTGCTTTGTGGTTATGGAGGAGATTGTCCTTGTTTGTGGAAAATGCATGCTAAGTCTCTCAGACAAGGTGTGTGAGATGGCGAGCAAACATGTTAGGACAATGTGTTAACAATTTACTCTCAAATGGCTTATGGAGGAAAAAAGATTTTTGTACTAAGCTTACGACCTTTCTGTAAGCTTAATATATTTTAAAATACTACTAATAAAGAAACCTTTAAAGACTGGCAACTTACAGATACTTATCTATGAATTTGAGCCACATTACAGACATATCTCACACACTTAAAGACTCTTTAGAAAATGTTTGCTGATAATATTTTAAATTCTGTGCAAAAACTGAAAAGAAAAGGAAAAGGCAAAATAAGGAAAAAAGAAAGAAAAGAAAAAAGAAAAGCCTTAGAATCCAAACCATGGTTACTTAGGTCATCCCAGAAATGCCTCAGTCCCTGGGCTTTGTCTCGTCAAATAAAATCAGTCTTTATTTTCCTATCCCTCAGATTCATTCATTCAGTTACTTAACAATGGCCTCCCGCATGTGCAGGACTGTGCTAGGTGTCAAGGATACAGTGGCGGGGAATAGACCAAGTTTACACCTCTATGGCAGTTTCGTGTCGTTCCTGCAGTCTGGCTCTTGATTAAACAATGACAATAGCATCAGGAAGCGTCCCCAAAGGTGCCCAGCAGAGAGCCCTTTGTGTTTGCTGTTTCCGCACTAGCCAACTCTGCCTCTACCACCTGTCATACTCCCATGTTCTCATTCATTCAGCCCTTCTCTGACCACTCTCACACTATCAACTCCTTTACCCTGCTTTATTGGAATTGCTTCTTCATTTTACTCTGTAAGAACAGAGACTTCACTTTTTTAATGACGTATTTCCAGCACATTAGCTGACATGTGAGAGCTAAGTAGATTTTTGGTGACTGAATGAATTAGTGTTATGAAAGTGGGAAGGCGGACTTATATGGGAATGCAAAGTAGGAAATAAGGACAGGCTTCCCTGAGGAAATGACATTTACATAGAAACCTAAAAAAACAGTAGGAAATGTTGAGTTAAGAGTAAATGTAGGCTTACTATGTGCAAGGGGATCAAAAGCTAGCCTTACACCATCAAAAGATATTGCTTTCCTCAACATATCTTTTATTTATTTACTTATTTTAAGATTTTATTAATTTATTTGAGAGAGAGAGAGCGAGCACATGAGTAGGGCAAGGGGCAGAGGGAGAAGCAGACTCCCCGCTGAGCAGGAACTCCAGTGCGGGCTCGATCCCAAGACTCTGTGATCATGACATGAGCTGAATGAAGGGAGCCACTTAACCGACTGAGCCACCCAGGTGCCCCATCCTCAACATATCTTAAAGACACACTTTTATTCTATGACAGTATACTCATCTCTCCCTTCTCTGTTCTCTCTCTATAAAGTGTCACTACTAATCTGATGTGAGAGGCAAAGTTTCCTTCTTTTTTAATCTGGGCACAGACCCCCCAGGGCTGACTAGGAATTGTGCCCTACAGTATAGAGCTAGGAGCTTGACAGGGGGATTGAAATCCAGTTATGTCACTTACTAGCAGTGTAACCTTAGGGCAAGTCTCTTCACCCTCTGAGACTTTCTTCACCTAAGAAAATCTGTCTAATAAGAATTCTTAATTCACGGAGTTGGAGCAAAGATATATTCATGTGAAAGCACTTTATAATCTGTCATTATTCTGACCACATAACCTAGACACGTGGCCTGAGATAAAAGATGGGAGCCGCACACAATAAAGGTTGTCTTTGTATACAAAACAACTGCACTCTTTCCACAGAAGATCCTGGAGAAATGATTCAGGTTTCCATTTAAAGGCTTTCTCTGTTTATCTTTACCTCAGCACTGTTAGAGCCTGCCACGTTTCAGAAGGAGCAAGGTTCCTGCTTAACATTTCAGTGTTCTAAACCTGTGCTTAGACCTCTCTCACTTAGTTAGCCCTTTCTTGAGAAGATACAGTTTAATGCTTTAATCTGGGCACAACCATTTACTGTCTGAGTGGCACAACCTCTGTGTGCCTGTTTCCTTCTCTGGAAAATGATCCTAATATGTACCTACCTCTTAGGGCTTTTGTGAAGATTAAATGAGTTAATGTTTAGTGTTTAGAGAAGCATTTGGCAAATGGGAAGTGCTTCAAACCTTTTAGCGATTATCCTCCCATAATCATTATTTCTATACCAAGAATTTCTAAACCAAGAATTGGCTTGCGTCCTACAAGTAATTCACCATAGCATCGACTGCCCCACTGCCATACCAGATAGGAAGGGAGAGCCCCATTTGAACTTGGAAAGTGTGTATTCTAAAGAATTAGAATCTCTTGTCTAGAATAGGTGGATGGGAAGCCAAATACAAAGAATCTGCTACTGTTTCATCTGGGCTTTCCTGTCTTTGAACAAGGGGGCTGCCGTGTCTCAGTCATCCAGAGGGAAAGAAAAAACATTCAAAGGTAAATCATCCTACTATTTAAGAAGTTAAATTTGTATCAACTTTTCTTAGTTATCTCACATACCCATCTCTCTAAAAGTACTTGAAATTTAATTTGGTCAATGGCTGGCCAAAGGGAGAAATGTGACCATTGCAGTTTGCAGCTCACCCAGTAATAATTATAACAAATGTAATAGTAGCAATAGAGATAGCTAGCATTTATTACATATCTACTGTGGGTAGTGTTTTACCAGAAGTGCTTTACCGACAATAACTCATTACAAATATTACAAAAATAGGAGGTATTATCCCACTTTACATAAGAGAAAACTGTCTCCATGGCCCCCAATAACAGGAAATCATGAATATTTCAGGAGAAGAGATAAGGCAAGAAAAATATGAACTCAGGAGACAGTAGGAAATCTGTCAGGAAAAATACCCCCAGTCACTTTATCACTCAGCACCTAGAACACTTAAATTTTCTGTACAAGCTTCTGACAATGAGGCAATCATTTCAGTCCTCAGGAATGTCCAACTAAAGAGCAAGTCATGTGAAATAGGTTCAGTTAAGGCTGAGTCACCCTTGATTGCTTCAGAATTTAGATTGATCTTTAAAGATTGCTTCTGTCATGTCTATATCCTTTGGGTTGTTTAGATAGGATGCTGGTGATCAGTCATGCTTGTATAGGCTTTTCAACGTACAAAGCACTTTTAATGTATTATTCTGATCCTTTCAATGATGAAGAGTAATAGGAATTTTTATTTCCTTTTTACATATAAAATTGAAGCTCAAGGATGTCCACAAATCCCAGAGCTAAGCAGCAGAATTGGGTGCCCAAACCTTGTATTCTCTGGTCAATCTCATCTCCTTTCCGCTATATCGACCGTGCTTTCGTTTTTAATAAGATGAGGGACCCAGATCTTTACACAGAGTAAAATTCAGGTTCACAGCCATACACTAGACACTCTAACAGGCCAGGGAATTTTGAAGAGCACGGCTGGGGGTAAATGTATGACACAGAGACTTCGGATGAACTGGTGTTCACAGGGGGACAAACACCCCCAAACTCCTGCAAATGGTCAGCAGCATTGTTAGGGTGTATAGATGAGCTTTATATGCCAGGAAACACAGGCTTTGGAAAAACTCAAAGAAAATGCTATTGATACTGTTTTTTGTTCATGTTGCTTTCATTCAATGTGGCTGGTAGCCAAAGGGACAGGTAATCATCTCCCCTTCTGGTTCTCAACATTTCAACTGAAAAGAGAAGGATTTACATTGCATTTTATAAAATAACACTGAGTGATTTGGGGCTTCAAAAACTTCTTGGGATCCAATAGAGAAAAGGAATGAAGGTTCCTGAACTGGGAGTCAAGCCTCAATTCACTCATCCCTGATAGGTAAGCAGAAAAAAGAGTTGACCTGGAGCCATCCAGTTTCCCTCTGGAATGCCCCTTTGAGGTTTTGGCTGAATGTGGGGAAATCCATGTCATCACCTTCCCACCATAGAATAGTCACAGTTAATAGTAGCTTCCAAAGGCACTCAGGGCCAGGTTTAGGTCACAAGGCACCAAACAATGGAACTCCTGCTCCCAAGGACAGAGGAAGGCTTTTTTCATTTCACAGTTAGCAGTCCTCCTACTTTCATCCGAGACATTTTGTTGTTGTTGTTCAAAGCACTGCCCAGAGTGAAGTGTTGTGATGTGAAATATCTCTCTCTGGTGTTCTGTGGCCTGTGAGGACAAAGGGCTGTGACCCTGCCTGCTTTTCTGCTCAATAAACAGATGTTCAGCTCTGAGATCCACCAGCTTCCAGCTTGAGGGCAAATCCCTAGAAAGGCCCTGGCTCCTTCCTGCATGCGGTGCTATGATGGGATGTAAGACAAGAGTTCATGGAGTTGCATCTTGGGTCTCTGAGCACTTCTCAGCTGGGATCTATGGCCTCTTTACATGAGAACATGAGAAACAAGTAGGGGAGGCAGAGAGAAGTGAGAAGACGCAAATGCTTTTCCTGGGAAAAACCAACATCATCTCAGATGAGAGGTTTAAAAAAAAAGTATCTTTAAAAAAATAAATAATAAAAAATAGTAATAACAATAAATAAAAATTAAAAAATACAATATCTTGTAAGGAAAGCACAAAAAACAAAGCATAACTTTGCTGCTGCAAAGAAACCTTCCCTGACTGCATGCGATGTAACAATCTCCTGCTCCGTATCTTCTGCCCTTCCCCTTGACACCATGTCATACTGGCTGATGGTAATACTGGTAATATACAACTTCATTGCCTGAACAAACCACTCCTGTGCAAGTAGCTCTCACGTATTTCATTGACACTTGGAATCCTGATCATCCCAAAGAGGAATGAGTCTATTCTGCTATTTACACATCCATTTTGTCCAAATGATACTCATTGAGCTGCCTTAGCCTGTCATCCAACACAAATATTCGGACCCTACTCTGCTATCTAAATCCCCCTTCATCGAGTGCTTTCTTGTGTGGGCCCAAGTTAGAAATTATTAAAGGTTACTGTGTATTTTTTGAATCCCATCAAGCTATCACCCATGCAAAAGGGAAACAGCCCCCTTTCGCTGCTAGTGAAAAGCCCTTCTGTTAGGCAAACTCCCTCTCTATAATTAGCTCACATTGCTTTCCGTCTTTGGCAGCAGTAACAAATTAGCCATTTCAAATATGGAGATTTAAGAAAGACCATGGAAAGTGAGGGATGGAGGATATAGCCATTTAGTGGGGACATTTTCTTCCACATTCCCCACAGAGAGCACATCTTGTCATTTTTTTACCTGCTGAGAATAAATGAAGAACCAAGAAACAGACATGGCGTCTGGCTCTGAACTGCAGTTATAGTTGTTCAAAACCCTTGATGAAAAGATTGACTGCATCGTAATAAAGGGTCCTGTTCTCCCACCAGCATGCTCAGAACTGTGTTCAACACACCACAAATGAAAATCCTTTTGCTTCCATATGCCATGCCAGATTCTTCCTCTAGGCCCTCTTATCTCTCTAGAATGCCATGCATGGCTGTTCTGCTATAAATCAGAGCACCAACAATACCCTGATGTTGCATCCAACCTCCTAAGTTAGGTGAGCTTCAGCGCTTCCACGCTCCTCCAGGCTTTGTCAGGATCCATCAGGGATCAGCAAGCTCAGCTAGGGAGGGAGGGTAGAGGGAAAGGAGCTAATATTTCCTGAGAACCTAGCCTGCCCTGCTGCCAGAGCTGTGGGTGTATTGTCCTGTCCCATCTTCTCAACCACCGCCAGGGGTAGCATTTTCTCCATTTTACACATAAGAAAACCAATAATGATAAAGGTTTAATAAATTAGCTGACATAACATGATTTAAATGCCATACTCTTTCCACCACAGCACACTGCCCGATTCTGGAGCACATGCACAGGACACAAGAATATGAGACCTGCTTAGGCATTTTATCTTAGAAGCAAGAATAAGTCACCATTTACTTTAAAATTTTTATCTTAAATATAACACTGTGGAAAGAATGTAGAGAAGTTATTAGAGGAGGTTCAAATTGAAGATTAAGGAACCCAGTAAGAAGGCTACTGCAATACTCCAAGAGAATGTTGATAAGACTCAAAATAAGACCTGTATCAGTTCGAAGTCCATGGTTTCCAGCAACATAAAAAAAAAAACCAGACATTCATATCCTTTGGCTACTTTGGAAGAGCCTTCATTGAAAGGATTTGGTGAGCTGACATGACTGCCAGGAGGCTGAGACCTAGATTCAAGAAAGCGCCACAACCAAAAGCTCCAAGGGGGATGGCTGGGTGGTTCAGTTGGTTAAGCAACTGCTTTCAGCTCAGGTCATGATCCTGGAGTTCTGGGATTGAGTCCCGCGTCTGGCTCCCAGCTCCGTGGGGAGTCTGCTTCTCCCTCTGACCTTCTCTTCTCTGATGCTCTCTCTCACTTTCTCTCTCTCTCTCGAATAAAAAAAAAAAAAAAAAAAAGCTCCAAGGGCCAGGAAATGGGAAGAAGAAAGGCTGTTGTATAGTAGGATCAATCTGGCTGGGATGCTTCTGCCACTATCCTGCAATGAATGGCCTCCAACCATTATTCCTTTGTCCTTTGACCCTTCTTTCAAGTTTCAGAGACACGAGACAGAGCAGCTGCTTGGCCAAGCTTAGGCCACACAGCAAGGATCTAGTTTGGGAAATGGCAGGGAGAGGAAAGATCTTGTTCTCTTGGATTCCATTGTGGAATGCAGGCACCTGGAATTACCTCCTAACAAGAAGATACATAATGAGTGAGAGGTAATTAGCCCCAGTGGAAATCTGGGTACTACTCAGATGGCGGAATGGATGCTGGGCAGCCAAAGAATGATCCATGTTCACAAGAAGCATTAGTAGTGAATTCGAGGAGGAGATAATGGCATTTGAAGTGCCATGGACACCAAACACTTACTAAGAGTCTACTGTGTGCAAGGCTGTGCTCTTGGTGCTATTGGAAATATAGGAAGTAAAACACTCACCTGCAACATGAGACCCAAACACAAGAAAGATAAGTGACACTACTAAGTCACATATCTTCTGTAGATGCAGATAATAAGGCATATGACATTCAGAGAATTGAGACATTATGAAATCTAAAATAATTAGGAGTCATCCTGAGGGTCATGGAACTTAAACAATGTGTAGAATTGGGCCAGCAGACAGGAAAAGAGAGAACATTTTGGCAGGGGGATGATCTGAGCAGGGTCATGGAGGTGCAATATAGATGATGCATTTGGGTATGGCTTTTTGCGTAGGGGTCCAGGGGAAAGAGTTCATAGAAGGGCACATTCCTGTCAGTGATATTTAAGATGCACAAAAATGAACAACTTTTTCCTTCTTTTCTTATTTAGCTGACCTCAGTCAATCACTAAGCAGTTTCATTTCAAGACTTTAAGAATAAAGTAAGGAAGGTGTTGTATTTGCAGGACTGAGAAGGGGCTGGGCCCCAATGTGTCAGTGGTAGTGAGAGGAGAAAGAAAACAGACCTGAGAGACACTGGCATTGTGCTTCAAGTTTCTGACTCCCCTTCCAGGACCAGGACCACTGGGGTGGGCCAAATTCACCAAGTTCGTTGTCAGGCTGCCGAATGCCCTGGACTACCTCCACTGCCTCCTTATCTTCCCCATTCCTCCTCCTTCTCAACCTTCAGCAAAATTGTCTTTTACCAACCTGCAGAGCCAAGGCCCAGGAAAAGGAGTGGGTCCAGCACAGGAGTGGAAGCCCAGATCCTCCTGGGTGCTGGCTCTCCAGTGGCAGGGGTCTTTTGCCCTGGCAGCTGCTTCTACACCAGAACTGGACCTAATGAGCACCAGTTCACTTCAGGGCTTGCCCATCTTCAGCATTTCCACTTTCCTGAAGTGGTGCTGAAATGGTGTAAAGGGATAATGTGCTAATTATACTCCCAATTGATACTTGTGGGAAAAATCCAGGCCTCCAAGGCCCTGCCATCAACTCAAGGTGCTTTCATTCATGCAGACTCGAGTAGATGGCTGTGTGCTGTGCTTCTTTCCTCTCCCAGTTCTGGAACATGATGCACCAAGCTCACTACATTGGCTCATTAAAATTGGATTGCAGAGGACCATGATGTGCAGCAACCACAGGCAGCTATGTAACACCGAAAACAGGCTTTTCCTTTAAGGAGATTCAGAGGAGTGGTGGGATGCATTTTTCCCATCAGATAGCAATGGCCCAGGCAGCTTCTTTCTTTCCCAATATCCTATTTTCCCTGTGGCTCATGGTGACATTAGTCACCTTTAAAACCTAAGTCCAAATTTGTAACCAGTGCTAACAGTAGGGTATTTAAATACTTTCCATGTTTCTAGTTCTTTACATCGTTCAGTGGACTAGTCAAGAGAAGCCAGAGATGTGGTCCAGGCTCAGTGGAGAGACAAAAATGTCACTGCATTAAATTTACCACTGAGACCAGCCTGGAACATTCAGTGTTCTTCAATGACTATTTAGTATATTGTCCAAGAGGTACCACACAACTCTTGGACACAGTTGGAATGGAAACAAAGCAAGCCTTGTATAATTCACCATATACTTGTTATTGAATTAGATGTGTATGTGGTTATAAGAATAAAAAATAAAAAGACAGATGTAGGTAAAGTTTCTTAGCAGAGCATCCATATATTTTCTGCACACTGACTGTGCTAGATTTTATTACAAAAATGCCCTTAATTGTCATAGTCTTCGTAATGTGACTTTGTAGTTCTTCTCATTAAGAAATGGGGTCTATCTTCCTACTTCTTGAATTTGGGCTTAGCAATCATGCCTTGGTTTTTCTCATAGAATGAGGTGAAAGTGTTGGTATTCCAGTTCTAAGCCTAGGCTTCAGGGGCCTTGCATGTTTCTGCTAGCATTTTTGGAACCCTGCCCCTATCATGAAAATAATCCCAGGCTTTACTGTTGGATAATGAGAGACTAGGTAGAAAAACTGAGATGACAAGTTGAAGCATCTCAGGCCAGCAGCCCCCAGTTGACTTAGCAGCTGACCACAGGTATAAAAGTGAGCCCAGCCAGGACCAGAAGGACCATCTGGCCCATATTTCCAACCCACAGAAACATGAGCTAAATAAATGATTGTTTTAAGTCAGTGATTTACAAGTTGGTTTGTTACACAGCCATAGGTAACTGATATACCCATATTTAGGTTTTTGGACACCCTATATCTTCTTGGACATCAGCAATCAATGCAGTTGTTCCAGTCACAAGCTAAGCCATCACCACTTTGCACATGCCCTATGGGCCTTGCAGATACATCCAGATCATTTCTGAATTCTACTGTTAACATGTCTGAGATTTCTATTTAGTCTTGCCCATCTTCCCTTTCTATCTATCCCCTCTGTCACCAAGTCTGCATTTGCTTTTCTGGATACTGGAAATAGAGTCCTATCTGGTCTCTGCATATTTCACCTTATTCTTTCTGTGATCCTTCACTGTCTAAAGAATCAGGCCTACATTCCTTATTTCAGGTCAGGACAAGACAACAGTTGGTATTGCGCAGCCAGTATGTGTCATACCAACTTGAAGAAAATGGAGAAGCATAAGTCTACTAAGGGCGATAGAGGCCTTCTTTAATCTAGTCCCATTTTACGTCTGCAGATTCCTCCTGTATAATTTGTCTACCCAAGACATCCTCCCAGCCCCTTCAACATGGAACTCCCATATGGGCATTTCTGCTCACGTCACTGTTCCCTAAACTCTGCTGCCTCAGATGCCCTCCGGACTTTTCCCAGCTTCTCTAAATCTTCATCTTTCTTCAAGGCCAGCTTAACTCCTCTGAAACCTCCTCCTACTGCCCCTGCCTGAGTCATCTCTCTCTTCTGTCTCTCTTGTCTCAGTTCCCTTAGAGCTCCCTTGGCTGCTGGCTACTGCCTCTGCATGTCTGGTTACATAGAAGCCTGGAGGGGCCATGGTTGTCCCCTTTCCAGCACTCAGCACAGCGCCAGACATATGTGCCTTCAGGTGCTAATAATAATAGGTAAACATGGATTCGATTAAGCAACTCTCTCCCAAGACAATGTAACGTGTTGGCTCTCCTTTCTTTTAAAAAAGTCTCATACCCTTAATTTTGGGTATTGGATTTAAGGACAAACAATAGACCTGCACTATCTCTTGCTATCCCTCCCAAAGATTCCTATAAAAAAGCAGAATTCTTCCTGACATGTAACTACCCCTTCCTGAACACTCACTAAGTATCAGGGACCGCCCTGGACATTGCATTCTGATCATCTCACTTAAATCTTACAACAGTCCTGGATAGTACATATTATTGCCTCCATTTTATAGTAGTGGAATCTATTAGCAGGATTGAATTCTCTCTTTAAAATCCCACAGGCAGCAGGTGGCAGAGTTAAGATTTGACTCTAGTTCTGTCTGAGCCCAAAGTATGTGTTCTTACTCGGTAAGCAGCAATGCCCTTGACTTATCCAGTTAGTTTGCTTTTAGGACATACAAAACAGCCTTTTATTATTATTGTACTTTCCCATCAATAATCCTTAAATCCCAACCTAGATTTCAGCTCCATGGAATCTTCCTAGCCTAGTACTCTCTGGCAAACCGTATAATGCCCTCACCCCCAAAGAGGTCCATGTCTTCATCACCAGAACCTGCAAACGTGTTACATGGTATGAGGGAATTAAGCTTGCAGATGGAATCAAGTTTACTAATCGGCTGAAGTAGAAGTGGAAAAATGATGCCCAATCATCCGGGGGTGGGGGGGGCCTTTATAATCAAGAGAGGGAGGCAGGTGAGTCCGAGAAGGACCTGTGACCACAGAAGCAGAGATCAGAATGACACAGCCGCTAGAAGGGGGCCCCAAGCCATAGAATCAGGCAGTCTTTAGAAGCTGGAAAAGACAAGGAAACAGATTTTCCCCTAGAAACTCCAGCAAGAACGTTACGTTTTAGCCCCCTGAGATCCATTTCGGACTCTGACCTCTGACTCCGACCTCCGAACTGTGAGATAATAAGTTTATGTTGTTTTGAACCAAGTCTGTGGTTGCTGTTACAGTACCAGTAGGAAACTAATATACCTCCCCATACAAACAGTCAATTCATGAGCCAATAGCTTATTAAGACTTTTCACAGCTCAGAAGCTACAGTCTGAATAATTATAAGAAAGTGTTTTGATTAACACCTATTATGGAGGTATTATAATTTGTTCCCACAAATAAACAGGAAAATCTTTCAAGAGCCACTTCACATTGCTAAATAAGAAAGAAAGACAACTGACCCCTCTTCTCTCCTGGGTTCATGCGCCCTGTAGAAACATGGTTCATGAAGGTTCTGATTAGCTGAGATTTCCTGTAAAACTAATGTGTCCTTGCTAGTTTCCAAATGGTGCCTCTCTTCTCCCAGTAAAATCAAGAACTGCCAATAAGGTACAGGCCAGCGGCTGGGCCCCCTGTCGCTCGCAGATACCACATACACAAATAGGAAGATGGTCTCCAACGCTATAATTTCCTGACCAGCAAGTGTCTTGGGTTTCACTTGAGTGGTTAATGATGATGTCACCCGAGTGCCTTAGTATGGGGCATTTCCAACCATCAATTAAAGGACTATCATTTACTCTATATATTAACATCCAGAACAATAAACACAGTGGAACACAGTCATTAGAGGCAACCATAATCCATGGCCTGCTGTGTACTGATGTCAACCCTGCTGTGCTTGACATCTGAAATCAGTCCAAAGAAAGCACTGCGTTTTCAAAGCTGGGACTGCATGGAGGATATCCACCCCTGGCTTCATTCCATCTTCCCACCTCTGTCTTCTAACCTATCAACAGCTTGGGTTCAACCCCAGAGTTAAAAACCCCTGTATTTTACAAAAAGACATCCAGCCCAACCTTCTCCCTGACTGGGAATAATGCCACCGGTTTTCGGTTGGTTGAACCTAGTGGGCCTTCACCATCAGATAATAAACCAATTCAGGATGTTATGATTCCTAATCTAAAGGATGACAAAATGTAATGGGCCTGAAGACATTTAAAAAAAAACAAAAAAAAACCCTGACCTTATGATGCGTAAAGGGAGCAGAGTCAATAATGTGGAAAATCAGAAAAATGAAAGAAAATTTTATTTAAACTTAGCTGAAATATTGTACCTCAAAGTTCTCTTCATTTATTTCCTAGAATTGTTTTCCACATCCATTCAACACATACTAATTAATCATTTGTTGATGCTGGGAACGAAAGATAGAAATGTTAGTAAAATGACAGAGTCTAGTGGAGGAAACAAAGAATCAGTCAATATCCATACTTGCCATTTATGTGGCACTCACTCTGCCAGACCTGAGCTATTCTGAGGGCCCTACACACATGATCTCATCGAACTCTTTTTACACCCTGCTAAGGTAGCTCTTCTGCACACTGTTTAGCTAATAAGGTAAGAGAGCCATAGAGCACTTAGATGGCTGATGCTAGATCTGGAATCCGAGCTCCGCCAGGCTGCAAACCGCACTAGAGCCATGGGGCAAGTGCAGTAGTTCTTCCCGTGCTGTAGGGTCCGTGCTTGTCTCACGCTGTCAACACGGCACAATTACAGTTTCCAGGGTCCTGCCGCCTAGATTCCTGAGCTGAGCTCTTACTTCAGGGGATGCAGAATTAACCCGGAATTCAAAAGCCTCTTCTGTCAGACCTTGACAGGGTGGGGAAGCCTCACAGTGTTTCTTTCATGGGTCAGGGCGCGTGGAGAGATGTGCTCGGGTCGTTGAGGTGATGAGAAGGTGCTCCAGACTAAGATGGGGAGGGATGGACACCAGGAAAGCCTTCCCCACCGTCTAAGGCCCCCTGGGACCCAACAGCTCCAGGACTAGATAAAAAGCAGGCCTTCTCTGTTAAGGGGACTGGCAGCAACTCCCTCCTGCCTCACGGGGTAAATCTTGCACACACCCTTCCCTGGAAGAGCATCTGATAAGGTGGGTCATCGCAGTGAACTTGGAGCATCCCTGTGGGAGGAGTTGTTAGACCTCATCAGTTCACGGGCAGAGCCTGCCCTCAGCCCACCATAGGGCTGCGTGTGGCTCATTCCCCAACACCCCCATTGTTGGGTGGCAGTAGCGCCAGTGACTTCCCACAACGCAGCACGAGCAAACTCAGGGCACTTAGGGCAGCATTGCCAGGAAGGAAGATGATGAACACGACAGCAGGCACGTAGATGCCCTGTGTGTGTGTATCTTCAGTGTCAAGTAGAAGTGATTTACTGCTCTGAATTCTCTGTGCCGTTGTTCCTCTCTGCCGAGTGGTTTTTTGTCTGCCTTCGTTTTCCTTCATTGTTGGTAAAGGGTTATTCACTATGTGCGAGTTCGTAGAAGCAAATCAGAAAGTCTCAGCCCACCGGTCTGATTCTCTGAGCACAGGCTCTGAGGACTTTCGGGAAATGACTGTCATAATGCCCTGTTCGGAGGGAAGGTTTTTCCGAGTTGCTAAGTGCACTTTTCTTAACACCTAGGAGCCCTGATGGGGCAGGAGAGGAGAAAGCGAGAGGCTCTCTGGTGGAGGTTTCCTGGCCTGTCCTGCGGGGCGTACTTACTAGACTTTTGCACACCCTGCATGCATTCCTGTGCGCTTCCCAAACCTGATAGACTTGCCTTTTCAAACCATTCTCGCTCGCTCTGCCTACAGGCTTTCGCTTCACGTGGCCGCCACCTGCTGGAACCAGCGTGGAACTGACTGCTGGGCCAGTAAGGCGGACACTTTGCCAGCACAGGAGGTGTGAGAGAACAGATTGTCAAATTCATTCCATGGCATTCGTTCCAGTGGGAGCCTCTAAACTGGCCTTGACCCACAAGAATCTGTTTTTTAATAGTCTTTTGGAGACCTAAAGTCTACAGATCCCTCTGATAACTCATCTGAGGGTTTAATCACCTTCTCTCAGAAATATTTTTCCCATTTGTGATCTCAATGATGCTTCTGTTTAGGTTAATTTCCTACTGATCCGTCTTGATCTGGGATGAAAAGCAACTGCTGTCAATTCTCTGGGTAAAAGCTCTTTATAGGCCTGGAGAAAGATCAATGAATGTGCCTCACTTCTCTGAAAAGGTCCCAAGTTTTATTTTCTTTTAAATTGACTTCCTTGCACAGATTTTAAAGCTTATTTATCATCACTGTGGCTCTCCTCTGAATGCTCTCAACTTCTCTAGTTGAGGTTAGCAGGGATCTGGCTTACCCCAAACACAGTACTTCCAACATCATATCTACTCTCCAGATGACCACTCCTCTGGCCACAGTTTTCTGAGTACCTACTATGTGTGAGGTACAAGGGTAAGGCTTGTGTGGGATAGAAGACGAATTACTCACAAACTTTCCAAAAAGAGGGAAGAGAGAATGCTACAATGCCTGCACAGAGATGACTCTAACAGTGTCTGAGACAGTGCCAGGCATTGGTGCCACTAGAGGCCAAGGGAGAGAATGAATACTTTCAGCATTTATTAGGCTTCATATAGGCAGTGGGAACCAAACTGGTCTTTGAAGATGTGATATTGTGATTTATAATAAGAATTATATATTTGGTGTTCCACCCTTTTTGTCTTAGAGTTCCTAAACCCTTGGAATTTCCAGTGATGAGAGCAATAAAGGTATTTCTTGTTATGTTAATGAGGTGACTTCCTAAGGATGGATGCTGGTTGCCTGGGAACCAGCAGTGGGATTAGAGGATTGGAACTTTCATCCCCCACCTCCCCCTTTACACACACCTTGGGAGGGAGGGGAGAGGGACTGGAGAAAGAGTTCAAACACCAGTGGCCAATCATGCCCAACGAATGGAGGTAATGAAGACTCCATAAATCACAAAAAGGACAGAGGAGTTTGGAGAGCTTCCGGGTTGGTGAACACATGGAGATTTGCAGGGAGCGGTGTGCTCAGAGAGGGCATGGCAACTCTCTGCCCTTTTTCCATACCTTGCCCTAAGCATCTCTTCCGTCTGGCTGTTCCTGAGTTACATCCTTTCACAATAACACCAGTAATCTAGTAAGTAAAATGTTTCTCTTAGTTCTGCGAGCGACTCTAGCAAATTAGTGAAACCCAAGAAGGGGGTTGTTGAAATTTCCCATCTATAGCTCGTGGGTCAGAAGGACAGGTGACAGCCTGGACTTGGCATTGGCACTAAAGTGGGAAGGGACAGTCTTGTAGGACTGAGCCCTTTACCTGCGGAATCTGACTCTTATCTCCAGGTAGATAGTGTCAGAACGGAGTTAAATGGTAGGACACCTAGCTAGTGTCTGAGAATTGCTTGGTGGTGTGGGGGGAAGACCCATACACTGGAATTAGTGACCAGAATTGTTAGAAGGATACATGGAATTGTTTGGACCTGAGAAGAATGGTGCTAAGAAAGGACACTGCATTCCAGGCAGAGAGAACAGCCTGAGGAAAGCCTTGGAGACAAGGGACGACCAGGTGTGGATGTGATCTTCTAGTTGTGTTGGTTTGGGTCAAGGGAAAAACAGACGGGGCCAGATTGTGGGGGGCCTTCCCAATGGGGAACCACGAATGAATCCAGGTACTGTGTTCACCTTATATAACTCCTGTTGGATTCTATTAACTAGACAACTTGTTTTTCACCATCCTGACCTTAAATCATTCTCAGCTGTTCTTAGAGTCACTTTGTCCCCATCTAGCATTGGCTCTTGGTTTTGATTTGTTTACTGCAAATCCCAGTTTGGTTTTTACTCTTATTTTTCTCCTTCTGAGAAATCCGTCTTGCCCTGGCATTATTCACTCCCACTCTCCTAACCTAATCTTTGGCAAGATCAGTCCCAGCTGGCCAATTCTGCCTCAGTCACTCAATTCTTTTCCTGATGCCACGGTCTTTTAAACTCCTCTCTACCTTTAGGAAGGCAGGCAGCTGAGGGTGAGACCCTGGTCAAGTCACCTGCCCACTCTGGCTTTGGTGTCCTCCTCTTTAAAAAGAAAGGGAAGGTATGTACCTGACCTCTTGGGTCCTTTCTCGAGCTCATGATTTATAAGTCAATAACCGCAACTATCTCTGTCCACAAGCCATTCCCCCTGCCAGCTGTTTCCATGGAATAATTTCAACTCTCCTGGAAGAATTTTCCTATGAAATTGATTGAAAATGGAGTTTCAAACAAACTGGATCTGCTGAGATGTCAGCCAGCTTTGAGTTATGTTTCCAGCTGAGATGAGGATAGAAGAACAGATGAGAAGCATGCCTAGCTTCCCTCTTGCCAAAGGACCTCTTCCCAGGAGATATTTTCAAAGACCAAGACAAAATGATGGATGATAAAGCAGAATGAGCTGCAGGTGACACTCAGCACCTGCTTCCTTTATGAACCAGCCAGACTTTCTCTCTTTCTCTCTCTCTCTCTCTCTCTCTCTCTCTCTCTTTCTCTCTCTTTCTCTCTCTCTCTCTCTCTCTCTCTCTTCCTCCTCCTCCTCTTGATTGTCAGACTGGCCCTGTGTGATGCATCCTGTCAACAAAGCCAAGACTTTCCTTCTGGCCTGGTTCTTGCTGGAGTCTGTAGCCTGGCAGTTTCTATTAGCACATCTCTGCAGGTGGTAAGTCTCATACTTCGCTGCTTTGAGCCACTTACTACTCCGATTCTCAGTCTTCTCTTTGGTACTAATTGCCTTCAGCACCTGTCTGGCAGGATTATGAGATGAAAAGTGTTGACAACCAGGAAATCAGTAAATTCCAGCCTCAGGTGCCTGTCAGGTACTAAAATTCACATGAGCCCATATATCGGGAAAAATCCAGAAGGTCATGAGGATCACAAAAGGAGGATACTAGGGAATTAGGGCAAGGAGTAAAAGTCACAAGAATTTTACTACTTCTGTATTGCTTTTATTATTGTAGTACTTCATAAGATAATTTCACATCAGTTACTTCAGTTAATTCTTATAATAGCCTTGTAAAGTTAGGTGTTATAAATCCCATTTTGTAGATGGGGAAACGTGAGGTTTTGATTGATTTTTTTTTTTAGTTCCTTACAGTAAGTGACCTTGACAGTTACAAGTTTCCTCTGTTTGAAGAAAGAAAATGTGCAGCTGAGATTATCTCAGGAAGAATCCTAAACATGGCACTTTAAGAAATAAGGGGGAAACAATGTGTATGATTGTTGTCTAGGACCCTAGAAATCTTAGAAATCTGCAGATACTTACCAATAGCAGCATTAAGCTTCTTGAGAAGACTTTCCAGCCCTGAGGCTTAGCCACAAGTGTGGTTTAAGATGAAACTGGGAAGGGCAAAAACCACAGGGTAGGGAAAAGTGATAACAGCTGGAGAGTCAAGATGGGACCTGCAGGAGGTGATACCTTTCATCTGAACTGGCCATTTCTGCTCCCTCCCAAAGAGAGGGCATAACACCCAGATGATGTCTTAGGTGATACCAACCTGATGGAAATACCAAGGAAGTCTTAAAAACACCAACCAGGAAGAAGAAAGTTCTTGGATTATGAGAGGATCCACAGGAATGTGGAGTATGCTTCTGTAACTTTTTGTTTGTTTGCTTAAATACTGCAGACTTTTTTTTTCGTATTTGATGATTTAAGTGGCTTTTACAAGTAACTGAAACAGATTCCAAAATCTTTCCAAGCCTTGACTTCCTTTATGTGTGACCAGTAAATATTTGTTAACTGGGTGTCCAGCATTGGTGCTTTTAGCCCACAGCATCACCTACGAAAGCCTTTTCCTTAATTTGATCAACAATTGTGTTTGTCCTTTAAGCTTAGCCGAATCTTATCTTTTCCTTAAAGCCTTCCCTGTTCACCACTGTTTGTGTCGTTCTCATGACAATGAATCCAATTAGATAGATTATGTAATTAGTACTGTTTTCTTAAATACTTAGCACTGGCGGTACAGAATACCTTATTTCTCCTTTAAGGGAAGGAGCTATTTTTCGTAGCTCTTTTCATTGCAGTTAGGATTTGTTACGCTTTAGGTTTTCAAAGAACTATGCACTTGTTTTATCTGCCCTGCACAATAACGCTTCAAGGTAGACAGGGGTGTCTTTGGTTGCAAGTGACAGGGGTCTCCTTTGGTTGCAAGTGACAGAAGCCCAACTTGCTGCAGCTTAAGTAGAAATGGAAATTTAGTTCACTCGTAAACCGAAGGAAGAATCCAGAACAAATTGAATAAGCTCAGGGACTAGAATATGAGATTTGATGCCTCCAGCTAGGTGTGAACATTCTCTGCTGCTTCTTTTGGCTTATCCTAGGGTGGGGTGTGGATATTCTCTTCCAATGTCAGCAAGTATAAATCCTAGAGCTCCAACAGAATCACAGAATCGAAGAAGGAATAATTCTCCAAAGAAAGTCAAGGTCTGTGCCAGAAGGAAAAAGGGAGGACAGGCAGCATGTAGAAAACAAATCTCCACTAGGCAGGTGAATTGTTACTATCTTCTGAAAACTACATTGAAACTGAAGTTCAAAACAAGCTGCATTGCTACTCTGTAGCCAGTTCAAGATGGCAAAGTCTTCTGGATTTCTCAGCAACTAACATCAGGTCAGGCCTTGCTTATAATAAAGTACACAAGAAAAATCAGTTCGCAGAAAGTTGATTAAAGCTACCTGCAATCCCATGCTTCCTTTCCAAATTGGAGTATTTAGGGCTATAAGAGAAAAATCACTGTAGGAAAATGAAGCCATCACTGAATAATTACAGTAAAATATAATTTGAAAACCATTAAAATAACAATTATAACAGCAAAAACAAATCTGACATTTATCAAGCGCTCTATGTATGCTAGGAACCATGCTAAAGAATTTGCATGTGATCCTTCAGTCACTTCTTACAACTCTGTGGGGAAGGTACCGTTATCCCCATTTTATGGAGGAGAAAACTGAGGCTTAGAGAAGCTGTCATTCCTGAAATCACACAGATTGATGGTGGTGGGATAGGAATTCAGACCTCCAACTGTCTGACAGTGGCTTGGGCACCTTCCTCTTGCTGTACACCTCCTATAATAGCAGGCCCCAGAGGACGGGTTACTATCCTATTACTAACGACCTATTCTGGTCATTACTGGGGCTGGACATTTCCACAAAGCACTCAAGCCCCCTTTACTGACTTAAATTTTTACCACATTTATTCCCAGGTCATCTTTAGATGTGGAAGAAATTGAAATCTGTGGGAAGGATAGGTGATCAGTATACCAGGGATGATTCCTGTAGGTAGGAATGCATGTTCCTAAAACAGTTAAGTCTACTCACTCTTATTCTTTTACCCAAGCCAGTCCCTCTGCTTGAATCTTGAATCCCTTCTTAAATCTCTCTGCCTGGCAAGATCTCACTCACTTTCAGATTCTACTCGGACATCTCCTTCTTGTCCTCTTCATATATTTTATATATATAAATTAAATTTTAAAAATTAATAATAAATATTTTAATAAATAGAATGTATTTTTAAATATATATAAATTGAACAAAATATATATGCATATATATAAATTGTATAAGAGGACTATATATATTATATATGTGTGCGTATATATGTATATAACTTGTGTGTATATATATATACACATATACATACATAGATACATATACATACATATATACGCACATACATATGTGTGTGTGTGTGTGTATGTGTATATGTATGTGTGTATATATATATATACATATATATATATATGTATATATATATCCTGGCAAGATTGTGAGGGTGTCCAGGATAGGGGCTGTTGGTGTTTAGGTTTCCAGTGCCCAGCACAGAGCCTGGTACATAGAAGGTGCTCAATGAATGTATGGATACATGAATGAAATGTAGAAAGCACACTGAGATTATTCACTTGTTTGATTGGAGGATCCACAGTGGATTCCAAAGTGATTTCCAGTTCAGGCTCTTATTACTTAGAGGTATATCTAAGACTGAAGTTCTGGGAAGGAAACCAGTGGTCTTGGAGGGGGATCAAAAGAAACAGTTCATGTAAAGTCCCTGGCATTGTTATGTCTGGAATGCTGAGGAAAAAGAAAGAATAAACATAAGTTAAGCCATGTAACTAGCGAGATGCTATAATCAAATTATTTTGGTCACTGCCTCTCAGTCCTAACGATAGGAGTCTACAGAGAAGATAATCTGACCTGTGTCAAACACAAAAGAATTCTGGTGGGTGTGTTTCTCCTCCACGGTGTACGCAGTAACTCATTAGCTCCCTTGTGGGTGTGGACCATATAATTGTTTTTACTCTCCCTGACCTTTCCACTCAAGCACATGGAACCAGATGCTTCCCATACCTGCACAATGCAGTTCTGCATGATCACCATAGACCATGCTCAATAATGAGCTTCCAACTTTGCATACCTAGCAATATAAAAACTGTCACTACCTCCAAATGTGGGAGGCTAATGTACTTTCCGGGAGGTTGTTAACAGAAATAATAGTCATAAAATTGCAGACCCCAAAGACTCTTGGAAACAAAGTAATCTCCCTTACCTACTCATGGAAAAACATTATTCAAGACATCAGGTGTCTTTCCATTAGCCTGTGACCATTAGACTGTGACCAAAAGCAAGCTAGTCAGGAATACTACTGGTATACCCTTAGAGATGTTTGTTCTGTGCTTGTAACAAGAGTAGCTTTTTTGGTGAGAATGAGCCAGCATTGTTGCACCCATTCAAAATGAAATTTGTAAAATAATCTCTAAGTTTATTAGACTTCCTAATACGGGTCAAATTGGGAATGGTTCATCAGGAGCTGAGTAAATTTTCATTTAGGTTACTCCCCACAGTGCCATATTGCCGTCTTGGAGAATCTGCATGCCTAAAATGTGCTAGAATTTGAAAAGGTTAGGAGATTTAAGCTATAGGAGCTTGAAAAGAGAAAAATCACCTTGGCAGGTTCGAGAAGTTCCTGGACAGGGAGAAGGGGAGTGGAATGAATAAAGCGATGAGCCCAGCTATTGAGACAGGGAGATAAAGATCTACTGTCGACCAGTATTCATTATCTAACCCTGGAGAAAAAGTATAATTGTGTTTTTAGCATTAGGCTTGGAATACTCTGGTTTCTCTTCAGATCGCATGTATCTTTTGCCTTTTAACATTAGGCCTGGCCCGTGACCTGCTTTAGCTAAAGATAGGTGAGCAGAAGTGTCACATATTCTCTCCAGGCAGCAGTTTTAAGAGCAAGTGTATATTCACCATTTGCCTGACTTTGGAACCATGAAAGTCTGTCTTTGGCTTAACTTCCACGAGGTAGATTGCAAGTGATTATGATGAGAGGTCCTTTTGCCAGTCCTTAATGGACATGTAGTGTGGTACAGGCTGCTGTTTTAACCTTCTGAGATTTTAGGGATCAATATTTAGCATAATATGGTCTAGCCAATCTAAAAGAGACTAGGGAATCTGTTAGTTTTAAGAAGCATAGCTTATGAATCTAGCTGGCTAAAGTTGGATTCCAACTCAGCGGTATACCTGTAATTCACCTACAGGTACACTAGTCACACCCTGAATTTGCTGGCACAATAAAGGATTTTGTAAAGTCATTGCCGTGTCTCAAGCCAAATTATGACTCACAATAGAGAAGAGGGTCCAGTAAGGACAGTGGGATAAAGCTAGACCCACTGCCTGTGCAGGCAAAGCCCCTGGACTTCATAAGCAGAGAAGACTAGTGTCTAGTCTAATGTCTTAAGGCCACGCATCCCTATTTAGATGTTGCCTTTGGCATTTCCATCCCATCCTCACGCCCATTACATATCCCAGTGCCCTGCCTGCCTCATCTCCAGTGGTGCCTGATAGGTCTGAGCAGGTGAATCTGTTCAACTGATGGTATATACACGAGAGTATATGTGTGCCTGTGTAGTGTGGCGTGCATACTCAAATACTCAGAAAGTACTTGCCGGATACAGGGAACAATACTCTATACTCTTCTCTCTATAGATGCTTTCTCAATGACCCAGCTTCCACCTGGTAGCATTAATAGGGCCCAACACTGAATGGCGGATTCCTGTTAGACTTGGGGCCATGATTACAGCTGCTACCAGAGTTCACACCAATGGCTCACAACAGGTGCCTGTGTCATGCAGGAAGAAGGTCAAAGCTCTAACTCCTGTGCCATTTCAGTGTACACCCTCCAACAAAGAGCAGGTGCAACTTACTAGGCAAGGTAAGCAGCACTGGAAATTTCTAAGTCCAGTGTTTTAATAGGATTAAAAAGCTAGCCAATCAATAAAATACAGAATCCATAGCTGAAATCCACCTGCCAATGGATCCCTTCTATATATTTTCCTCCTCGTGTTCACTTTTACGTGGAGCCCACCTGTATAGGACCACCTCAGAGAGTTAGTGTTGAGGGGCGCACTGGCCAAGTCTCCTCTTATTGTCGAGGAGGAAGCTGAAGCTCAGAGAGGTTAAGTGGTGTGTCGACTCCAGCAGGCTGCAGAACCCACAGGGGTTTGGGAGAAGCCTAGCACCAGGTGAGCCAGTGGCTGATTTATATATGAGGACACCAGCCTTTGAAGCTGTGTCCTCCCAGGGAGGACCGCGCTCCATTTTCTCTAGACTCCTCGGCACAGCCATTATCAGACTTTCATCACGCGCCTGTTTACTTTGTGTTTCACTAAATGCCCTTTAGGGTACTGGAAGAGGCTATTTTTGTAGCTTCCTGGACGCAGGAAATGTTTTGTTTGGGCCCCACCTTGTGTTCAGGGTGTCTGGGGACTGTTGAAGTTGTTTGAATTTGAGAGAGAAAAGGAACCAGGAGTCAGACAAAGAGATAGTTATAGATCTGGCTTGAAGTCTGTCCCCCGCGTATGCCTCTCTCTGCTCCTTCTTTCTATCCTGCAGTTAGAACTCTGTACCAGCCACTGAAATGGTCCTGGAAGCAGAATTAGAAAGAAGGATATGAATCCTGGAAATAAAGCTCACACTCTATAGGGAGCCGCCATGATATGAGAATTCCATCCATCCATTATTGCAGTCTTAAATCAGAGAGCCCTGAGGAAACATCTATGTCTACCACAAATTATAATATAGCCATAAAATCTTTTCTGTAATAAGTAATTTTCCATGAAAACAAAACTTCTTAATCTTCCAGGACATAGCTGAAACATGACTTAGATTGCAGTAGGTTTTTCAATGCATTTTTTCAAATGGAAAGAAGACTTCATATTCCCTATGCATGATGCATTTTTAATCCTACAGGGTTTCATTTCTCAGCAGAAACCCAACTTAGGTAAGGGAACTTATTCCCAGAGAAGCCTTTCTGACTTTCCCTTGAAGGCTAAAGGTTGATTTATGAACCGTCCAGATGTGTAGAAAGAGTCTTTAGTCAGAGAAAAGGAGCCAACCATCCTCCCCTTTTCCTGGGGAGAAGACAAGACGCATTTGTGTCCAAACTGAAACTAAAAAAAATCAAGATTAAACATTAGAAAATCTACTCTTATGGAAAGGATACATTAAAATTGATCTCCCGTGTTGGGGGAACATTAGAAAATATCTTTCTATGCTACATACAATTTCGAGATCTCTAATCTGCATTAGCTCAGATGGAATATTGCCTAAAGGCAAGGGTATGCATTAGATACCCCATCCCAAAAGTTCCTATTACTCTGATCCCAGATCACAAATAAAAATAATAGAAATCAGGAATCCAACTTAGAAGAAGGAGACCTCACTGAAGTAGGACCGAAAAGACCAATTCTCATCCAGTCAATAAGAAACATGGGTTCCTCTAGGTAAATCCTAATCCTATGTAATCCCATGAAAACAACAGTAATCTCACTATACGTCATCAGAGCTCTTGGATGACCAGGTGTGTTGTCAATGAGCAGTCATATTTTGAAAGCTATCTTTTTTCCTGAGTCATAAGTCTCAACTGTGTGCTTAAAATATTTAGTAAGTCATGTTGTAAACAGATGTGTTATCATCCAAGATTTGTTGTTCTATTTCTAGAGCACAAGCAGAGTAGATTGAGCATAATTCTTAAGGGCCCTCGGATTTTTACAATGGTAAATGATCATTGGCTTCAACTTAAAGTGAAGTTGAAAAACCAACTGCATTAGCCCCTAACAAGAGGGCCAACCTGTCCTTTGAAGCTTTGAAGCCAGGCATTGACTTCTCCTCTCTAGGTATGAAAGTCCTACATGGCATCTTCTTCCAGTAGAAAGCTGTTTCATCCACACTGAAAAACTTACCGAGTGGAGCCACCTTCTTTAATGGTCATAGATAGATCTTCTAGAGAACTTGCTGCAACTTCTACATCAGCATTTGCTGCTTCACCTTGCACTTGTATGTTATGGAGACACCTTCTTACCTTAAATCACATGAACCCACCTCTGCTAGCTTCATACTTTTCTTCTGCCGCTTCCTCACCTCTCTCAGCCTTCACAGAATGAAGAGCATTAGGACCTCGCCCTGGATTAGGCTTTGACCTGGGGCATTGTTGTGGCTGGTTCCATCCATTGTCCAGACCACTAAAACTTTCTCCATATCAGCAGTGCAACTGTTTCACTTTCTCGTCATCCATGTGTTCAGTGTAGTAGCACTTTTAATCTCTTTCAAGAACTTTTCCTTTGCATTCACAACTTGGCTAACTATTTGGTGCAAGAGCCCTAGCTTTCAGCCTATTCTTGGCTTTCAACATGCCTTCCCCACTAAGCTTAATCTTTTCTAGCTTTGCTTTAAAATGAGGGCCCTGGGACTCTTCCATTCACTTGAACACTTAGAGGCCACTGCAGGTTGTTAACCAACCTATTTTTAATTTCAGTGTGTCTCGGGGAATAGGGAGGCCTGAGGAGAGGAAGAGGAACTAGGGAACAGCCAGTCAGTGGAGCAGTGAGATCACACAATGGGTATCAATTAAGTTCCTCATTTTATATGGGTGCAGTTTGTGGCACCCCCAAATAATTACAATAGTAACATCAAAGATCACTCGTCACAGATTGCCATAATAAATATAATAATAATGAAAACATTTGAAATCTTGCAAGAATTACCAAAACATGACAGAGACATGAACTGAGTGAATGCTGTTGGGAAAAGGGTGCTGGCAGACTGCTCGACGCAGCGTTGCTGCAAACCTTCAGTTTGTAAAAAAACGCAATTATCTGTAAAGTGCAGTAAAGCACAGTAAAATGAAGTGTACTGTGTATTGTATATCAGCTATACTTCAGTAAAAAAATGTTGACTAGGAGCGCCTGGGTGGCTCAGTCAGTTAAGCATCTGCCTTCAGCTCAGGTCATAATCTCGGGGTCCTGGGACTGAGTTCCGCATCGGGCTCTCTGCTCTCTTGCTAACTCTGCCTCTCTCTCTCTCAAATAAATAAATAAAATCTTAAACAAATTTTTTAAAATGTTCACTAGCTTGGTTATAGCTCTGTTTCTTTCTTTATGCCTGATATAATACTTATCATGTGATACCCTATTATGCAAATGTTCTAAGTAACAAGTGTCTAGGGAGACTCTTGTAAGGAAATAACTGGACATTTTGGAGGAGCTGGTTGGCCCTCTGGGCAATGATGAAGTTGGCAGGTAACTAAAGTCACATCAAGATGATAGAATGATCCTATGTGCATTCAGTTCAAGGATTCATCTAGAAGTCCAGAGCAAGTACTCCTTCAGATATGAAATTATTTGGTGTCACTTAAAATGTTACTCTGCTAAGTTCTGAAGAAAATTATCATAAGTTTTTTTTTAATAAGAAGTTACTTTAGAAAACAATAAAATAGTTGAAACATGAGTCATTTAAGAGAATTGAGACTAAGACCCTTCTCTTTGGGAATCAAGAGGTGTAATATTGTTAGTGAGAGGGCCCTTCTTTGTGCATCAAGAACACTGGGACCAGGAGACAGGGCCTGGCCAGGCAAGGAGGCAGCAACAATGTTGGCCATGGGATGGGGAAGCGAATTCTACAACCAGAAGAATTAACAGGTACTAAGGAGTTACCAGGTGTTAAATCCCTGTCAGAGGGGGGAAAAGGGAGAAACTGGAGGTTTCAGATATCCCATTAGCCCTGTGCCTAGAACATACACAGAACATACATCGTAGATGCTCAATAAATATTTGCTGAATGAATGTGAATAAAACTACCTTCTGGGGGTATGGGGAAGAACAACATCAAGTCGTCATCTTACAGGTTTGGGAGAAGAAGACTGATTTTTTTACGAGGCTAACAAAGATGATACAGAATCAGACATCTGGTTCTAGGTTAGATATTAGGGTGCCAGTAAGCCTTCTGGGATCTAGGTAGAGTTTTATGGAAAATAGACCTCAGGTGACAAAGTGGTACACTGGACTGGCAGGGACTGCAGGCCACTGGGGACAAAGAAGCAAGAGTGAGCCCCACCAGGCAACTGAGTGGCTCAGTCATTTGAGCATCTGCCTTCAGCTCAGTCATGGCCCCGGGGTTCTGAGATTGAGCCCCGCATCGGCTCCCTGCTCAGTGGGGAGCCTGCCTCTTCCTCTCACCCTCCCTCTACTCATGTTCTCTTTCAAATAAATAAAATCTTTAAAAAAAAAAAATGTGAGCCCAACTGCTGAGCCAGGCTGTCCGCTGCCCCCAGCTGTGGCCTAAAAAGGACTCCATGGGAATTGTCACTCCATCAGTAGGGAGTCCAGGGCGGGCTGCCTCCCTGGTCCAGGCCAAAAATGTGCTTGGCGTTATAGCAGTTTGGAGGAAAAAAAAAAAGGTCAGTTTGAATTTCCCCAGCATGAAGCACTTTTACTCTTATGAAAGTGATTCCTTTGCAGAATAAACTGCTTTAGGGCAGTGGTTCTGGGATATTAAAAGGATAAGAATAATTCTCTTGAATCCCTAGTATTGACATGAATTATTTTTAGGATAATGTTACTTAAATATGTATGTACAAATATAAAACTAGTAACAAACTCTTTATGCTTATCTATCTTATACACTTACACAACCAAATTTAATTTCAGAGTAAATTCAGACACATTGAATTTGGCATGTCTGTACTTTGTTACTATGTTTTTTTTAATTTTTTTTATTATGTTCATCTAGCCAGCATAGAGTACATCATAAGTTGTTGTAGCATTCAACAATTCATTAGTTGCATCTAACACCCAGTGCTCATCACAGCACGTGCTCCTTAATACCCCATCCCCCACCCCCCCTTCTGTACTCCTCAGTTTATTTTATGATGACACAACTTTCCCACTACTTTCCTTTATTTTAACCTCCAGCGACCTTTGTACAGCACACTGTGAAGTCATCAGGTCTTCATTTGTTTGTAGTGCGTCATTTACCAGTTATATCCACTTGTCTTTTCCCATTCATCTATGGTAATTTATCTAACACATAGTGTCAGATCAAATCTCAATTTATTAAATAACTTAAGACACCAAAGTTTTATTCTATAAACCTATCTTTTAATTACAAATGCCCAATGCGAGTTTTAACTGTCTAATGAGTAAAGTAATGCAGCCTGAAAAAAAAAATGATAGTTTGGGGTCAAAATGACATTTTTTTGTAGTTCATTTGTTTTCTAGGTTCCACATATAAGTGAAATTATATGGTATTTGGCTCTGTCTGACTCATTTCACTTAGCACAATACCCTCCATGTTGTTGCAAATGGCAAGATTTCTTTCTTCTTTATGGCCGATATTCCATTGTATATACGTGTGTGTGTGTATACACACATGATATACAATATACATACATATATGTATACATACATGTGGTATACACATATTCCCACATCTTCTTTATCCATTCATCTATTTTTGGACACTTAGGTTTCTTCCATATCTTGACTAATTTTAAATGTTGCAGTAATTTGGGGGTCATTATATCGTTTTAAATTATAGTGTTTTCATTCTCTTCAGATGTATACCTAGAAGTGGAATTGCTGGATCATATGGTAATTTTACTTAATTTTTTTAGGAACCTCCATACTGTTTTCTATAGTGGCTACCCCAATTTACATTCCCATCAGCAGGGTATGAGGATTCCCTCTTCTACACATCCTCACTGGCACTTGGTATCTCTTGTCTTTTTGTTACTAGCCATTCTGACAAGTGTGAGGTGATACCTCACTGTGGTTTTGATTTGCATTTCCCTGATGGTGAGTGACATTAAGCGTCTTATCATGTGTCTGATGACTATCTGTATGTCTTCTCTGAAAAATGTCTCATTCAGGTCCTATGCTCATTTTTTTATTGTATCGTTTGGTTTTTGGTGTTGAGTTGTAGGAGTTCTTTATATATTTTGGATATTAACCCCTTCATGGATATATCATGTGCAGATATCTGCTCACATTCTGTAGGTTGTCTTTTCATTTCATTGATAGTTTCCTTTGCTGTATAAAAGCTTTTTAGTTTGATCTAGTCCCGAATGTTTATTTTGCTTTTGTTACCCCTGCCCAAGGAAACAGATCCAAAAACAAAGTACCTCAAAGACCAGGATCCAAGAGTTTACTGCCTGTAATTTTTAGGAGTTTTTTGGTTTCAGGGCCTGTATTTTGCCTTTAATCCATTCTGAGTTTATTTTTGTGTATGGTGTAAGAAAGTAGTCCGGTTTCATTCTTTTGCATGTAGCTGTCCAGTTTTCCCAGCACCATTTATTGAAGAGACTATCCTTACCTTATTGTATATTCTCACCTCCTAGTTGTAGATTAACCACGTAAGCACGGGTTTATTTCTGGGCTCTCTATTCTGTTCCATTGATCTATATGTTTGTTCTTGCACCAGTCTCATACTGTTCTGATTACTACAGCTCTCTGGTATATCTTGAAATCTGGGATTGTGATATCTCCAGTTTTTTTTCTTTTTTCTCAAGATTGCCTTGGCTACTCAGGGTCTTCAGTGGTTCCATATAAATTTTAGAATTGCTTATTTTAGTTCTATGAACAATGCTATTGGTATTTGGATAAAAATCACACTGAATCTATAGATTGCTCTGGGTAATATTAGACATTTGAATAATATCTTCCAGTCTATGAGCATGGTATATCATTCTAAGCTATTTAAATTTTATTTGCCCAACCTTCAAATGGCAATTATTCCTTAATTCCCTTCACCCTTCCTAACCTCAAAAATGCCTCACTTTGTAGACAAAGCACACAACACAGTCTCTCTACTGAACACTAATCAATCAGTTAGCCAAATAGCCACTGGTAAAAAAGTAACCAGTAGGCAGTGGTGAGAAATATTTACCTAGCACTTTACTATTTCCCTTTTGGGGACTCAGAATACTTTTTTTTTTTTTTTTCTCTCATTGCTATTTGGTAGAGGTTGGAAACAAACTTTTAAAAAACTTACTGGAAATTAATAATGCTGTTTCTTTTTTTTTAAGATTTTATTTATTTATTTGACAGAGACACAGTGAGAGAGGGAACACAAGCAGGGGGAGTGGGAGAGGGAGAAGCAGGCTCTCCCTTGAGCAGGGAGCCCAATGCGGGGCTTGATCCCAGGACCCTGGGATCACAACCTGAGCCAAAGGCGGATGCTTAATGACTGAGCCACCCAGGTGCCCCAATAATGCTATTTCTAATTAAGTTTGCATCTTTAAGGAAAAGGAAAAACCAGGGCATATGTATCTTACAGTAGATAATTCGAACATCCAACGAAATAATCATATGATGGGTTTTACCTAAAATTCCTGTATAGTTTTGTAAGTCACTAAATGCTACTTTTTCAATAAGAGAAAAAAGTCAGTTTCTCCATCAATACATTCTCATTTCATATTCCACCCTAAAGAGGGAAAAATGGCATCTATATAGAGGCTCAGGACAAGAAATCTATTTCTCCAATAACTGGGTCCACAGGTCTCTCTCTAGCTGATTTTTCAAACCCTCTATCATCAGTTTGGCTACAGTTCTAGTGTATTTTGGCCCAGTCTACTGGCTTCAGCTCAGCTCATGCTGACACATATGGAGGGGGCTGAATTCAATATTGGGGTAGACAATTTATGAGTACTTATAATTGTACACCACCCACGTGCAATTAAACCTGAAAAGAAACTATGGATATCCTCTGCTGCAATGTGAAAATCCCCATCCTCCCCACACCTCACTTTTTCCAGATTACCTTTTCCAAGGCATGAGTGCTCACAGTGTGGAGTCAGAGGACGGGAAGCCATTTTTCATAGCCTGAAACATTCTTTTGATTTCAGCTCTACGGTGAGCAAGATTTTTCCCCATGGGTCTTTCCCCTCCCGCCTCATGTTACAGTGAGTTTTCACACAAAACTACAAAGAGCTGAAAAACTCTGACCACACACCAGTCACTCAACAATGAGAAGGCACAACTGTGCGTGTCCGTGTGCACATTTTAAAATTTGACCTTGCGTTGAAAAAAAAAAAAAACAACACAGTACAAGGAGGAAATGTTATTCCAGAGACCTATCGGGAACAAGCTTTCCATTCCCTACTTTGTTGTTTTAGGCTTCTTCCAATTTCCATTTTACAAAACGGGTCTCTTGACACTCCACCTATCTGTTCGCCAACAGGACTCCCAGTAGACTAATGGTAGCATGTTGGGCCAGAGTTGATTGACAGGCATCAGGTCAACAATCCCGGAAGTGGAGGAAAAGAACTGAGGTTAAAAAGAAAAAGACATGGGCCAAAGGAAAGGATAAAGTGAATCTAGAGGGAAGCCTCCAAGGAAAGGTATCCTGTTGAACAGAGGGAGAAAGGAGTCGAGAAGCTGCTCAGATGCAGAAGGCTAAGGAGCCCAGTCATTTCAACAGAACTTTCCCCAGCAGTAGGACCTAGAGCAGCAGAGCAAGAAATGTGGGATTTTTCCTAAAGAGGCTATTGGGTAGTGACATTTAGACTTATATTATGATGCTTCTGGAAATTTGACCTAAAACTGAGAGGAATCTAGCAAAACCTAATTGAGTTTTCACAGGTTTCTAAGTGCTAGATGGTTTGGGGAATGGACAAGCCAGTGCTATGAAAACCAACTGTGCTTGAGAGTAAAACACTTTGAGCTAATTCTAGGGAAATGCTGTAAAACTGTAATTCACCTATTATCTTTTTTAACCCTCTTCTTTATTCATTTCATAATTATTTGTTAAACTTCTACCACAGTTTTCACAGTACCATGGGGAAGAGGACAAGGGCTTACTTAATGAAATTGGAACTTCCATGATGGCAAAATCTGTTTTGTCCACTTCCATATGGACAAATGGAAGAACCTAGAGCAAGGTATTCAGGAAATTGTTGTTGAATGAAGCAAGCTTATAGCTTAGTAATGGACTGTTGTCTTTACTACCACTAGAATACTATGGTTAATGTGTTTCGTTCACTATAATGCTAAGAGAGTGAACAATGTACCCACTTTCAAGTTCAGATGGATGAGGTAAGGGCCACAATTTCCCAACCTACGACAAAGAAACTCCTCTTCCTTCCTATAGTGGTTGTTATGGAAGGGGCCATCGCCCAAGGAAGAGGAGCTGTCTTTAGATCTGTCCTTCTTTCAGCATATATCTAAAATAAAAATTTTTAAAAACCCCTGGGCAGGGGTACCTGGTTAAAGCAGTTCATGGAGATCTATCTACCTCTCCATGCATAGAGCTAGACAGAGAAGGATAGAAGTCAGATCTAGAGAGGCAGAGAACATCTGGTGTATTTTTGCTCCTCAGCATCTACTTTTTTCCCTTTGCCTGGTAGAAAAATACGTAGGGAGTATTTTGTTCCAGTCAGCAGATATATCATCATTTGGTGCTGTGAATTCACTCATGCTCCCACACAAAATCTAAAATGCAGGCAACATCAGTGCTCTCCATATAACATAACGGGGGCGGGGGGGAGATGTGGGTCGGGGAACAACACAAAGTATAGCTCCTACAGTCCATACTTTTGTACCTGGTCACAGCCTAACTAAATTAGGAACCATAGCTTCTTCCACCCATTCCCTGCTTCCCTTACTTTCTGTGAGCTCCTTGGCTAGAGAAAGTCTTTACCTGATGGTGACTCCAACTTTATACAAAACCCCAAATCCATGATTGTCTTCTACTTATTGGGATGCTGCAGTTTTTCATAGACCAGGATGGTAGAGAAATGCGAAGAGGAGCTCCAGTAAATTCTCTGGGCTCCACGCATACCCCTTGTTCTTTTTACTGGGTATCAGCAAGCCACATTTCCTTTATAAGCAAGTTTCATCATCCAGGCCAGTCATGTGACCCAACCTTTGCCTCTTGGTGAAGCAGCATGGAGAACCACAGAGTCCCAGTTGTCAATTTAGAACCATGACTGTCCCCTCTTGGAGGCATTCTTCCCTTAAGCACTAGAACCTCCAAAACCACCAATGCCAAGATCGTGGAGACAGGAAGTACAAATTCTTTAAGTGAGTTATTAGGGATAAGAGTGAGAAGGACCTCTTCTACCTTCATGTCTTGATTCCCAGACCCATGAATTCAGGCTATTAGGGAAATGGTTTTGGCTTCTGGTTTGGGCATTTCCTAACCTGACAGTTCATTGTCTCCCATAATTGTAACTGAGCCCACAGTAGTTCATTTCACAATTACATCAATAATGGGGCAATGTGTTTAGTAGGTGTGAACCCATTTCCACATTTTACTTGCCATTCAATGAGTTATAGGGGGTAAAATGGGAGGAAATAAGACATCCTGAAGTTTAGGGATGGTGGTGCTGCCAGAAAAATTAGGGCCAGAAAGAAAATGCCTATTTATAATGTATAATAGTATGTATATTTCCCATGAGGAAAAAATGGCTGTTGCTTCCATGATGGAAGGGGTTCAATAAAAAGGTACTATTTTGGTTTCTCTCCAGAATGATGCTATATCTGTTGTTTAGCCTTGCTCTCTGCTGTTCACAGGTTGACACTGAGCAGTGGCAGTAAAGAGAGCAATCTTGGTAAGGGAGATCACATAGATGAGCCTTAATTCTTGCCACCATAGCAATATTTTCAAGGGACCCATTGAATAAGTCCCATGTTGGCTGAGAAATATCCTGACTGAAAGCCACAGGATTTCATCTTATCCACCTTATCAAGAGCCTCTCTCCACAATAAAGTGCTCTCTGGAGGGCATTTAGGTGGTAAAGGAATAATATGTCCCCATTGTGAGAAATCTGTCCTTATAGGTCTCCACTTGCCACCAATCTGCGTATCATTTTCTTTTAAAGGTCCAGACCAACTGGTTAAGTTTTTAGCCATCTCCCCATGCAGACATAGATACAAACCTTAAGCTATCTTCTGGTGGTCTAAGTAAACAACCAAGTGTACTGCTTAAAATTCTAATTAGAATAACTTTCCTTCACCCTGGTCTTTCAGAGCCACCCTAACTGGAACTGTAATGCCGTTGACTATGCACTTCTGGCCTGTGACCACACATCATCAAATCCGGCCCAAGTTTGCTTCCCTAGTCACACTGTTGTAAGGAATTCCACATAAGGCCATAGATGTGAATTGAGATAGAAGAGACAATGCACTGGAGGTGTGTGTTGAAAGAGTGAGCCACCTATCCATGTAGAACCCAATCTTTTATATACCATTTCCACCTGATGAATTCCTCTTGCACATTCCCAGTTTTATGGATGGCAGGTCAGATAACACCCAGTTCATTAGGGTCAGCTCAGATCTTGTGGTTTCTTGATCTTCTATAGTCTGTATAATGGTTTGAATGGTGTGTGCCCCCACTCTCAAAAAAAATAGGTCTTCTAGAACCTGTAAATGTGACCTTTTTGAATAGGGCATTTTTGCTGCCAGAATTAAGTTGAGGATTTTGAGGTGAGATTATCCTGGATTACTGAGGTGTGCCCTAAATTTAATGGCAAGTGTTTTTATTCAAGACAGCAGAGAAGACACAGAAAAGGTCGTGTGAAGATGGAGGGAGAGATCAGAGTGATCCTGTCGCAAGCCAAGTATCCTTGCAACAACAGAAGCTGAAAGAAGAAAGGGATGATTCTCCTCTGGAGACTTCTAGAGGGAACATAGCCCTGCCGACATCTTATTTCAGACGTCTAGCCTCCAGAACGGTGAGCAAACACATTTCTGTTCTTTTAAGTCACCAAATTTGTGATAATTTGTTACCGCAGCCACGGAACACTAATGTGGTCAGGCATTTAGTTTTTACTCAGGCCTGGTGGCAAGACAGAAGCTGTTTAAAGGGAGAATAGTTACCTGCCGAAGGCATCACGGCTGGACTCCAAAACACAAGAGGTCTGCACTGACTCTCCTACTGGGGCTTGCCAAAGATAAGAGGGGAAGCCTTGCCTCCGATGCGGAGGTAGGGAGCAGGGGCTTCTTCCTTAACCAGTGAAGGATCAGGGGAATTGGGAGGTTTGCAGTTCTCAGGCTTCTCTAGATCTGCCAAGAAGAACCTCATCTTCGATCTCAGGAATCCAGTCCTTTCTGCTATCATGCAAGACCAAGTAGCATAGCACGTGTATTGACACAGCAACTTATGTGTCCCAGAGATTGAGCCATTTGCTCAATGCCATAAAGGTTGTTACCATCAGAGCTGAGGGTCAGTCCCAGTTCTCCAAAGCCTCAGCACATGCACTTCTTATTTTGTGATGTTGCAGGCCCCCGGAAGTCTATGTAATAGGGGAGAGGTGGATGGAGATAGGACATATGTTTAGCCACAGTTGATCTTCAGTCATATTTGCCCTATGGCTAGAGATTCTTTAAAAGCCACGCCGAGTTGGATATATTCACCCTGCAGCTATAGAGGTAAAAGACTCATTGAACACTTCCAAAGAGGCTATTGATTTTCGACCTGTGTCCCGAGTTGGATATTCAAGGCTGATAACTGGTCCTTAGTTCTCTGTTTATGCTCTCTGGGTTTCAATAGCTAGCCTACAGCACAGTCTATGTAATCTGAATCTCCTGACAAAACAGTGCATGCCACAGGCACAGGATCTTCTGCCTTTCACCTGCATGCCACCCCCTGCCACAGCTGTTGATAATCTGAGTGACTATTATTCCACCACATACTTTGTTAGCCATTCTGCCTTCACAAGGACATTATCTGTACTCTCATCAAATACATGAGCAACCTAATCACAGAATCCCATTTGGGGATCTGTTTTCTGGAACAGATCCTGGTTTCATTTACTGGATCAGCTAGCTTCCCAGCAGCAAGGGGATGGAATACTCAAAAGGGAGTTTGATGAAGGGACATTGACAAGGGTGTGGTCAAGTTGTTATTGACAAGAAATAGTAAAGCACCTGGCTAGTAAGAGTAGAATGCTGTTGGCTTGAAGATACCCCTGGGGAGCTGTTTGCTGGAACTTAGAGCTAAAGATGTAAAGAAGGCCATTCAGCAGAAGTTGTGGCTTTTGGGGTAGGAATCCAGCCACTGCTAAATAGTGACAGGAAAGGAGACAGAGAACTAAGAGCCCTGACATTTCTTCCCTCATATTTTCCAATCTCCTGCTGATGCCTCTCATTGGACAAACCCAATCAGAAGGCAGCTGATAGAGTCACAAGACTCAAAGTGGGATGAAGGCTGGAGAGTAGATCTAGAGGAAAAAAACAGAATTTTTAGCAGCATGTTTATTGGCTGGCTATGGAAGCCAAAAAATATACAGAGAACAACAGCCAGTGTGTCCATCAACTGGTCTGACACAGTCCCCGATTGGAGTATTTATAAAGTATAGTGGAACCAGAGCTTCTGGTTTTCCAGCTCCTGATCTTTCCTTCCAGGACCACCAAAACAGGAGGAAGCAAACAGCACGCCACTTCCTGAGGCTGAATATGTGTCTATGTGTGCACCTTTCCCCTATTAAACCAACTAACAGGCGGGAAGGTACATATGCTTAGGGATATACTTGGACATACTTGGACATACTTGGAGCTGACTCAGGGCTCTGACATTTACAACTTAAATGACAATGGGCAAAGTTACTTCGTTACTTTAAACACCAGTTGCTCCATCTGAATAGTTCGGAATAATAACCACCCTAACAAAAATGTTGCAAAGAGTAAATGAAATAATGGAAAGTTCTTAATAGGGTTTTTTTTTCACACATGGTAAATACTCTTTAAATGTTTCTTTTCCATATTGACCTTTCTCTTGTGCTGCTGCAGCTACTGTGTAAAACATATTTGAAACTCATTTTATGAAAGAACACATTCCGAGTTCCAGTCAGCTTGTAAAATAGAAACCTTTCAAATACAACTTGTTTTTAAGTTGAGAGGGGTCTGTATTTAGACAAAACTATCAAGGGCTGGTTGATGGTCATATTTTTAGGAATGATAGGATCCATCTAACTGGGATAAAGGTAGTACACTTTGCAAGAAATAGATAATTCTATAAGAAAGTCTACATAACAGAAAGAAGTAACCTGAATTCTGTGTATAGACGATGAAAAATACTCTGGAAGAATATCCCCCAAACTATTCAACAGGGGTTAATTCCAGAGACCAGAGCAGGATTGGAGAGTTGTGAGCAATGAAAGCAGAACCCATCTATTTCTCTGTATATTTAAATGTGGCTTAAATATTTTACAATGAACATGCATTTGTTGTGCCTAACTTTTAAAAACACTTAAAATTCTTGTGTGGTTCCAGTGCAAGACAAGTTGTCAATATTATGGACAAAACAAGGTGTCTACTATAAAGAACAGGAAGGAACTACAGATAAAGAAATGATATGTAATCAATAATTAATCAGCATAAGGCTCATTTATTTACCAAAAAGGAAAAGGATTTTAATTTATCTTTTGTTTTATTAACATATAATGTACTATTTGCCCCAGGGGTACAGGTCTGTGAATCATCAGGCTTACACGTTTCATAATACTTACCATAGCACATACCCCCCCCAATGTCCATCATCCACCCTATCCCTCACCGCCACCCCCCAGCAACCCTCAGTTTGTTTTGTGAGATTAAGAGTCTCTTATGGTTTGTCTCCCTCCCAATCCCATCTTGTTTCATTTTTTCCCTCCCTAACCCCCATGAATCCCCGCCCTGCCTCTCAAATTCCTCATATCAGAGAGATCATATGATAATTGTCTTTTTCTGATTGACTTATTTCGCTTAGCATAATACCCTCTAGTTCCACCCACGTCCTTGCAAATGGCAAGATTTCATTTTTGATGGCTGCATAGTATTCCATTGTATGTATGTATGTATGTATGTATGTATGTATTCCATTGTGTGTGTGTGTGTGTGTGTGTGTGTGTATACCACATCTTCTTTATCCATTCATCTGTTGATGGACGTCTAGGTTCTTTCCATAGTTTGGCTATTGTGGACATTGCTGCTGTAAACGTTGGGGTGCACATGCCCCTTCAGATCACTACATTTGTATCTTCAGGGTAAATACCCAGTAGTGCGGGTCATAGGGTAGCTCTATTTT
>CM052896.1:54905217-54971981 GCA_028534135.1 Potos flavus
AGTAGTGCGGGTCATAGGGTAGCTCTATTTTCAACTTTTTGAGGAACCTCCATACTGTTTTCCAGAGTGGCTGTACCAGCTTGCATTCCCACCAACAGTGTAGGAGGGTTCCCCTTTCTCCACATCCTCGCCAACATCTGTCGTTTCCTGACTTGTTAATTTTAGCCATTCTGACTGGTGTGAGGTGGTATCTCACTGTGATTTTGATTTGTATTTCCTTGATGCTGAGTGACGTTGAGCACTTTTTCATGTGTCTGTTGGCCATTTGGATGTCTTCTTTGCCGAAATGTCTGTTCATGCCTTCTGCCCATTTCTTGATCAGATTATTTGTTCTTTGGGTGTTGAGTTTGAGAAGTTCTTTATAGATTTTGAATACTAGCCCTTTATCTGATATGTCATTTGCAAATATCTCCTCCCATTCTGTTGGTTATCTTTTGGTTTTGTTGACTGTTTCCTGTGCTGTGCAAAAGCTTTTGATCTTGATGAAGTCCCAATAGTTCATTTTTGTCATTTTTGCCCTTGCTTCCCTTTAATGATTTATCTTATGGTATGTAAGCTAATGCTGTTAGCAATTACATTATACTATAAGCTTATACACTATAAGCTCCAGGAGGATATTTCTGTTTATTCTTATTTATCCCTAACACCTAGTCTAATTCGTGTTATATGCTCAGTAAGCAACTGTTATATGAGTGAATATTTTTTAAATTGAGGGACAGAGTGGTTTGTTGAACAGAACGTAGTAAGTCTGTTCTCATGAGTACTTCGCAAGTCTCTGAGCCTCAATTCTCTCATCGGTAAAATGGGGGAGTTGATAACATGAGTAATTTCAAGACGAATTTTAATAAACCTATAAGTATCTAAAGTTTTAAGAACTGACATCGAGTCTCCAATTATTTATTATACCAAGTAAAGATTTAAAAAAATCATCATTGTCACTATTATTTCATAAACAAATGTAAGAGAGACACAACTCAGAATAAAGAAGTTTCTTCTTAAGAAAGGGCTATTGGCAGCCTTACACTACTGCATGCACACACACACACACACACACAACTGTATAATAAATTTGACAAAGATTCACAGATTTTGAATCAGAGGATTAAATGAACTCTGAGGTCTCTTCATCTCTAAGATTTCATGAACACATTTTTATTTTGCTAAACTTATTTAATGTTTTTATTTTCCCATGGGAAAGTATGTCCTTAATTGTTAAAAAAAAAAAAAAACCAACAACACTGACTTGTACGAAGTGGAAAATGAAGCCCTCCTCAAGGTCCCCCCACTCCCACTCCCACTAATAAAGTATGGCTCATCCTCTAGGCTATTTTCAGTAAAGATATAAACATACATATACTGGCATAGCTTTTCTGAAGGAATAAAACTTATTCTAAATTATTAGCTTGCAAAGTAGAGAAGAACATATGTAACAATGATCAACTGAAATGAATATAAATAACATTTAGGGAAAATATTTGTTGGGCTCAATTGAGGAGAGTGGCTCTTTGCCATACATTCCTCATAGCTGGGCAGGAGGCTTAAGTTTGGAAGCTTTTCTGATCTTAGCAGGCAATTCATTACTGTGTGCTGCACATAAGATCCCCAGATCTTTTCTCAGGTTAAAGATCTGCCAAAGAAGATAAAAAAGCTGAGGAATGTCCCAGGGCAGGAGATCAGGGTGGATATTTGGAACAGAACTGAAAGGGTCAGCAGAGTCATTGCCCCAGGCTAGCCGGAAATCAAGGGATCAGAAACCACGATCTTGAAGTGGGGGTGATGGTCTCATCAGAGAGTCAGAAATCTATGGCTTTTTGGGGGGACACATACTTAGTGAATAGAAGCAACATCCATATCAGGAAGTTCACATCATCTACTAATTCTCTAAAAAGCACACGTCAGGACTAGGAAGCACCTGGAAATAAGGCCCAAGAGACCTGTGGGAGGCTGGAGCAGCAGCTCCCAAATGCCAGGAGATGTTAGTCTTTCCCAGGTTTCAGAATGTGAAAGCGGCAAAATGCAAGTTTTCAAGCCACTGAGTTGACGGTGCCAATTTGATCCCCAGCACTGGCCGTGTTTGTATAGACAAATAAAGGCAAAGAAAAGTGGAAGCCATTGGCTTGAGTTGGGGCATGAATGATCCCTGTTAGCTCTTGTCACTGATTCAAATTTAGCAAATGATTATATAATTTGACTGGATTGGGACAACCTCAATATGTATCATCTACTTAACTTTGCCCTTTAAATACCAAGAATGTTGCCCATGCTTAATAAATGAGAAAGAAGGAATGCCTGGGTGGCGCAGTGGGTTAAGCGTCTGACTCTTGATTTCAGCTCAGTTCATGGTCTCAGGGTGGTGAGATAGAGTCCTGTGTTGGACTCTACACTCAGCAGAGAGTCTGCTTGAGATTCACTCTCCGTCTGCCCCCATCCCCGCCCCCACACCCCGCTCCCACAGGTACACACACTCTCTCTCCAAATATAAAATAAAATAAAAAATAAAGGGATAAGGTGGCAAAAAAAAAAAAAAAAGAAAAAAAAGGGATAAGGTGGCTGGGTTATGGACATTGGGGACGGTATGTGCTATGGTGAGTGCTGTGAAATGTGTAAGCCTGATGATTCACAGACCTGTACCCCTGGGGCAAATAATACATTATATAATTTAAAAAATAATGAAATAAATGAGAAAGAAGAAAGAAAGCAGTCACTTGGTATGAGTTTGGGCAAGTATATTTTCTCAGCAAGTGATTTCCTTCTGTACATAAGGGATGGCACTGTGCCACCGTCTGGCGGCTATCTTTAAGAGTGACACAGAACTTTCAGGACACAGCCTCAACGTCCTCCTCAGTCCTTCCCATCGCCCTTCAGGCAGCCTCCGTTAGTCAGAGCCGGCACCATATATTAAACCTCTCTGCCACATTTGGGCTCAGCAATCTCTAATATCCCTGCTAGATCTAGCCTACTAGTATTCTACCTGTCAAAAAGAGGAAAAAGAATATCCTCAAAATAAAAAATGTTGATCTCGGTGTTTAATCACAGCTCATAATTAGCAGAGAAGCTCAGTCAAGGTATTGAAACGGAAATCCAACTTTTCACCCTCCAGTCAGTTACTCTCCATCCTGAGTGCATTTAAGAGTCACTGGAGATCTTTTCAGATATACCCATCCTTGGGACTCCCCAGGCCTAGGAAGGGGCCCAGACTCTGGCGGCTTTGAACAGCCTCACAGGTGATTTCACTGTGCAGCCAGAGGTGAGAACACCGTGAGTACACTGAAGTAAGGGAATTCTGGCGGATTCTCTGCGCTCCTACATCATCCAGCCTTTGGGTCTACCCATGAAACACCCAGCCGAGAGGTTTTCCAGACATTTCACAGCTGAGGCTTGCTCACAGCCTTGCGCTGAGCATGGAGCCAGAGCCAACAATTCCCAGCTTCTGGGCTTCTAGCTGCCCCCAGCCGCCTTACTGGCTTCTGTCTCTCTCTTAGTGCTTATTGTCAATCCAAAAAATTGGGGAAGCTGAAGTAAAATCCTTCTGTTGATGTGGCAACAAGCTCAGAGTCCTTGCTGACAAAATGTCCTTGGCCTTTGAGAAAGCCGCTTGGAGATGCCTCTGTCTGTTTGAAATGGGGTGGAAACCAGTGCCCTCCCCAGGAGCCAGTCTGCTGAATCAGCCCATATGAACAAAAGAGACCAGGATGATTCGAATACAAGGGTGTTTTTGATATTTTTGTGTCATTTAGCTTCAGAGGAATGCAGCACTTTTACAGTAGGAATTTGGATTTGACTGTAGGGAATAGGTCAAATGGGGATTGATTTGTAAGCCTGATAGTTTCCATTTTAGGGAATTCTTGAAATACAGTGATGAGGCCTTGGAGTATGGAAAGGAATCAAGGAACGTTGATGACATTCATTTTAATGAAAAGATCTCATTATGAGGAGACTAATGTTTTAGCCACCTTTAAAAGCCTAAGAGGAGAGTTTCAGGCTAGATCCTTGAGCCCTCAGAAAGGTATCCAGAGGTGAGGAAAAAGGAATATGGTCTCATCTTTATATGTAAAAAGAAGAGAAAAATAAAATAATCTTTCTAACAGTAACACAAGTTCAAACTTAAAAGCCTCATCTACTCTATGAGGGAAAGAAGCAGAGTGACCAACTGTTGAGAAAGTTCGATACTAATAGTGGTAACGGTGTGAGAGGAGACAGTGTCACCATGGAAACAGATGAAAAATGTAAACTTTTACCATGGTCTCTGCCCACATGTGGAATGTTTGTCATGTTTAGGGAGCTGTAGAAACATAAACCCCCTGTCCTCAAGAAATCTGCCATCTGGATAAAAAGACAAAGGAAAAGTACAGTGTCAAATAGCAAAAGGATTTGTAAATACCAGTGGCAGTTTAAAATACAGAAGATATTTCACTACGTAGATGGAAAGTAGCCTCAGAGAGTAAAGATGATAGGACTCTGGAAATGGAAGAAGGTTCTTCTGGCCAGAGGACCCAGGGACAAATCCACAGTAGGAGGGACCAGGGAGCCAGATCATGGAGGAAGGGTAAGATTCAGGAGGTAGGGAGAGCACAGGGAGGGGGAAGGGAGGAGGTGGGAAAGAGCACCAGTCTGGAGTGTCTTCCCTTCTTTCATCACACAGCTTTAGGAAGCATGAAGAACATGTAGCAGATCTCTGCTTGGGCATTTCCCTGCCCTGAGGGGCATCAGTGATGCTCTGGTCTTAATTGGGTTACATCTAATCAGAGAACCAGCTTAGAACAAATTCTTCAGGGAAAGTTCCAGAGCAAAGCAAATTTAGAGAGAAAGGGGAAAGTGGAGAAAATGCACATTTATTGAGCACCTCCATGAGCATGCCTTATGCTAAGCCCTTTAAATGTATAACCATTTTGTCTTCAAAATAAAAATACCAAAATCAACAACTCTATATGGATGGTGTTATTGTTCCCAACTTATGGAGGTAGCGACAGGGATTTAGAGAAGTTAAGCAATTAGCCAAAGGTTGCAGAGCAAGTAGGTAGAAATTCTAGGAAGCGAAGGAGGCGATGAGCATAATTGAAGATAAACATAAAGAGAGACCTGAACATTCCTTAGAGATTTGTGTTAGCATTCCAGTGTGATCCACCTTTTCCCTGGGGGTACCTTTCCTTCCCCCATCCTACAATTTTAGTCACCTTACAGATTTTCAGTTGAAAGTATCCTTAGAAACGTAACTAACCCCCTCTTTTGGCTTCTGAGGAAACAAGGGCTCAGAGAGATGAGCCTGTGTATGTGCCAGGGCCCTGTAGCCAGCAAGCAGCAGAGCCCAGAAGCCAGCCTACCATGCTCCCAATGCCTGATGAGGGGTTGGGTAAGTCAGACCAAAGATGTGTGTTTTCTCCAGGCAGTTGTGAGAGGAGCTCAGTTTCCTGTCCATTGTTTGACCCACAGAAGTATCTGCCAACTCCAAATCCTAACCAATTCCTACTCTCTTTGGGTTTTGAGAGGCTTGTATAGGATGGTGGAACATACCGTTTCCCATATGGCCCCTCTTCTTCACTCTGAGCCAGATAGAGAGGGAGTCATTGTAAAACAGAGTGGACCACAGAGACTCAGAGTTCTCTTCCCTCAGATGGGCCTTTGACCACTGGGAGGAAAGTCAAAGTAGAGGCATCTCTGGCAGTGGTGGGCATTTGTCTAGAGATTGCAAATAAATGTTGACAAGAAACAAGATTCACAATGGGCACAGCCTGTGTTTTTGAGGCATAGCCTCAAAGACACACTGACCATGGCTGAATGATGGCTGAGTTCTTGGGTTTCCAACACCTAAACATGGCCTTAAAGGAATGGACCATAAGCCTAATGGAGTGTAGGGGCAGAGATCCTGACTTTATCTCTCACTGGTGTCTTCTGGTCACCGAATGGGAAGTAGACAAATCAGCCCTCACTGTGACAGAGAGGGACCCAGTTTCTGTTGCTTTTGATGGCTCTTGAGGCCAATTAGACTAGAAATAGTACGTGGGCTAGTTTTCTTCAGCCCTAAGTCCAGTCACCATCAAATCTTACTCCCAGAGACTTAGCCAGCAATGCTGCCAGAGTTGGCAGACGCTACTCTAAATGGCCACCAGTTCCCTTACACACACACACACACACCCCAAGACACGAGATTGGGCACACTACATTAAAATAATTACGCTTTCTTGATTCTATCATCTGAAACCCCTAAAACACCTAGAATTCCAATTAAGTGAGAATGATCATGTAGACAGTTTTATTTGAAGCCAAGTCTCAGATTTTAATACTGATTCCAATCCAGTTTTGCTTCTTCCCCTGGGGGCTTATTCTGTTGACTTCTAGGCAGTTTTACAAGGCTCCTTCCTACCTGCTGAATGAAGATGGTTTAATCAACCTGCCAGCCATCTCCACTAGCATTTAAGTACAGAAACAGAATACTAAGTCAAAGCCAAGAGCTTCTATTTCCTTTTTCTAAATTTAAAAATGAGACCAGATGAGACAAAAGGTAAACATCTACCAGTCAGATTCCAAATACCAGCTGAGGCCCACTTTAGAATATATTTATATCCTATAGTAAGTATCTAGTAAACTGAGCAGTATAAAAGAAAGTCTACATCAGGGCTCCCAACTGGTATTCTGAAGCCAACTGATAAGTGAAAAACCTCTATCTAGTCACTAATTTCTGTGGCACATTATCCACAAAATCAACAGGCATTATCAATGAGGAGGAACATGTAGTTCAATGGTACCAACCCACATCTTCCCCATCCTGCTATATGACATCACTGGGGCCTTGCCGGGAGTGGCCAAAGCTAGTGAGAATAAAGAATAACATTTTCTTATAACATGGAGAGGGGGTCCTTGAGCTCTCATTCAGATAAAAACTTGTTCTCAACTAGCTCCAAAATTAATTTTCAAAAAATAATTTTTATATCTGGTCCAGTATGATCTAGATAATCACTTCTGTTTTCACTTCTTACTGTCTCAATAGATAAATTCTTCCTAGAGTTTTCTGCAAATACTAGTCATCATGGATTTCAGTTACGATGTCATTCAGTGAGGAATCTTTACCAAACTATATCTTAGTACTAAAATTGAGAGCATTTAATACAATATTGTGTTTTATTCAAAATTGTGCTTCTTAAAGTGCCATACTTGATGGTGTCATTGGTTATATTCAAAATCACCAAATAATATACAAGATTATCAATTTTACTTAAATATTTGAAGGAAAATATATATGTGCATGAAAATAATTACAAATAAATACTGTGGTATAGAAGCAAAATGTCTATGACTATCAAGACAAAGATGAAGATTTCAAAGACATTTATGATGGGCTATTTTAATGCCATGTGCCAGATCACTCCAGGTTGCATGTCTGCTCTTGCCTGAGGTAGGGAGGTAGGGAGACAGGGAGATGGTGGAGAGCATGTCTCCTCTCTTGTGCTGTGTAGAGTACTTTAGTAGAGATGTATGAGAAATACTAGCATCTTTAAGAATAAGAATGCTTTAGAGGAAGGAAAATGATGGCTTTATGAAAGCCCCGGAGTGATGTTTCCAAAGAGTCCTCCACTCACCATCAGTCAAACAGAAATAATTTTAAGCAATACAGAAATAAACACTTCATATTTCAGTGTGTTTGAATGTTTTTTCTCCGTTCATGAATAGCAGGTTATGTACATATTGCTCTTTTCTTAAAAAAAATTTTTTTTAAGATTTTATTTATTTATTTGACAGAGAGAGAGATCACAAGTAGGCAGAGAGAGGGGGGGAAGCAGGCTCCCCGCTGAGCAGAGAGTCCAATGCGGGGCTCGATCCCAGGACCCTAAGATCACGACCTGAGCTGAAGGCAGAGGCTTTAACCCACTGAGCCACTCAGGCGCCCCTCTTAAAAATTTTTTTAAACTGTTTTGAGCAAAAGAAATGAGTTGACCTAAAAAAAGATTAACTAAATAGTATATGTGGTAACAGATAAAATAAAATCATGAAGGTGGTAAGTAAATGATTGGACTTATGTAACCTAAATCAGTCTCTACCCTTATAATATTTCTCTTAAGAAATGTTGTACATAAAAGCATTAAGAAATGCCAAATTTGGTCAGCCTCATGACCCATCTATTAGATCTAAAAATGGCCCCAAAGAATACTTATTTCCATAAAATTGTGGAATAAATACTGCATACTACAGACAGCCTTACTTAAAGTAGTACAAGTCCTTTGAGAAGATAGACTCATCCTAAGCCACCGCAGTGCAAGGTCACCATTGCCATGATGGACACAGCTAAAAAGTTCAGAAAGCAGATGGAACAACAAATAAGTTTGGGTCAGAAAAGGCTGCATAGGGAAGGTGATATTTGAGTTGAAACCTAAAGACGACTAGAAATTTACAAAGAACATTGCCTGGGAGAACATGTTTTCCTTTCATATAAAAACCATGACAGAAGTTAATGGAGAAAACTTAAACATATGTAAAATTTTTTAAACGCTCCTGATTCTAGTTCCATTACAGATTAGCTTGTCTGTTTATTTTTCCCCCGTCCAAACCATGGTAATTTCTGTCCTTGTCAAGGAAGAAGTTTTAGGAGAGCTGGCAGTCTCCTTTCTTATGCATGTGTTTTCCCCCTAACTTATTCAGCTGACATCCTGAAATAAAGACCTGAACTTGCATATCTACAGTCAATCCATAAATGTCCCTCTCTCTCTAATACTAAAATAAAGGGGTGGGCCAGGTGTCCTCTACCCCCCCTACATACACATCATCACCTTTAATAGATGTGTCCTGTTAATTTCCTTCTTTCTTCTGCTTTAAACTTGCCTTAATGCTTTCATAAAAAAGAAAATTAGCACGTAATATGCCAATACTATAGAAATATGTAGAAGTAAGCCTTCAAGAGCTATCATTTGTTGATCAAGAATGTAAATAACTGAAGAATACAAGGCAGAAAGAAAAAGTCCTAAATAAGAAGGCTACAGGCATGTGGACAAAAGAAACCATTAACAAACAGACATCAAAATATTAAGGAAGTGAGGAGGCAAACTGATGAAGCTAAGAGAACTGTCCCATGGACTGAATCTTCTAGAGATGGCTCTAGGGTCAGCAGGGTTCCAAATGCCGACATGGTCAGGGCAACAAATACTACTCATAGAATATTAATTATCAGTTAAGTTGGTATCATTTACTATTGTGTGACAGTGACATATTTACCAAAGCACATCTGACCAGCACTTCAGAGGTCCGAAGGTCCTCTCAGTAGTTCTACAAATAAGTACATTGGCAAGAAGCTCTAGGGGAGAGACCACAAGACCTTGCCTTGGTGGGAAGGTTCTCCTTTAGGCATGATTTGTGGTAACTCCTCTGCCCCCACCAAAGAACATCCAGAACGTACATTCTCGTTTTCACTAAGGATCCGTTGAGTACCAAAAAAGGTTAAGAGACTGAAGATTCCTTAATGACCTCATCCTCAAAAACAACTATGGATAAAATGAGTTTTGTTTCCAAGGACCGTTGGAAGAAGTTTCCCTCGGACGAACCAGAAGAGTTGAAGAGATCAAATGAGTTCAAACACTACCCTCATCACTTTTGGGCAGCCTAAACCGCCTCCCTCTTTCCCCAATCTGTTTTTTGTGGTTTTTTTTTTTTAATTGAAGAGCCAGAAACCAGCATTTCATATATCCACATTCCTTTCATTCTGAATACCAGAAATGGCTGCCTCGAAGACATAGTAACAATGGGACATCTGAAGACTTAAGCATATCTGCATTAGAATTCTCCCAGGATAGACCTCCTTTCTAGGAATGATCCCCAAGGAAATTCCAAATAAAAGGGCATATATAGGGGCACCTGGGTGGCTCAGTGGGCTAAAGCCTCTGCCTTCGGCTTGGGTCATGATCTCAGGGTCCTGGGATGGAGCCCCACGTCGGGCTCTCTGCTCAGCGGGGAGCCTGCTTCCCCCTCCCTGCCTGCCTCTCTGCCTGCTTGTGGTCTCTCTCTCTGTGTCAAATAAATAATAAAATCAAAAAAATAAATAAAAAGGGCATATATATCTGACTTACTGACCTGGTACCAAATGCCATCTGCCACCTACCAAAACTCAGTGCCAAGTGGCTCATAAATTGAAAACTCACAGAGTGTTCCAGACATCTTTGTTCTCTGTGTATAAAAGGTGGCAGAAAACATTCTAAATTGGCAGCCCCTATGTCCACTCACAGTCCCACCTTCTGTAACCATAACACAGTGAATATCTCTGCAAAACTGTGAGCCAGGGGGCAGCTAGAAATACCTCTTTGGATAGCCACCTGTGTCTGGGTACTGTCTTGCTCACTAGATTGACAGCTCTTCATCATCCTTAGCTTCTACACCCAGAACCAGCACAGTGCCTGACACATAGTAGGGGCTCAAGAAATATAAGGACTAAAGAATGATTCAATTCTAATTCCTTTATTTGCTATAATCCTCTAAATTCATTTCAGTTCAACCCATTTTTTAATATGTAAAAGTTATTTAGATTTATTTAGTCCAGATCAAACCAGGGATTGGACAAATTTGAAGATGGTGCCAAGTCATATGCAATAACAAAAGTACAGGCAGAAGCCACTGAAAGAATTTGAGATTCTAGAGTTTGTTGCTATAGTACTGTATGAGTTCACCTAATACAATTTTTGGCCCAATACCATTTGTGTCTATACAAGATTTAGTTGACATTCATAATAAGAATTCTTTTGAGATCTTAAAATAGCTTGGTATTAGAATCAACTTGATTTCTCTGGCTTAATATGGCCCTCGACAATGTCCTTTTGTATCCTTTTCAAAGACTGTATATCACACCTGGGAATTGTGTGTCCAAAGTAAGAGAATAAAAGATGGTTCTGTTCAGAAAGGAGGATCATGGAATTAAGATCTCAGCAGTGAAGACATTGCTAATAATGGTCATGCTTGTAGGGAGATATAGTGGAATGGAAAGAAATAATCAACAGACAAAAACTATAATGCCAGAGTATTGGAAGGCCAACATCGTTTCTTAAATCCCCGAGAAAAATGGCAATGGATAGACCAGAGGGGGGGACTGAATCACAGGGTAAGATACTAAGATATGAAATCCTAAAGTGGAAAAATTGCTAAAACCTTATGGTGTGACCAAAGTTTAAGAGCAATAACGGAGATTATTACAATGTTTTATTGTCATAAAATATTATAATGCTGACATAAAATATTATAATGCTGCATCACATTTCTTGCCTAGAAAATTCCCTAAAAATAGGAGTAAGAATAGAAAAAGAAGTAACATTTATTACATGTGTACTATGTGTCAAGCCCTGGGCCAGTAGTTTTTACCATTATTATTTCATTTAGGTTATCATTGAGTTGGCATGATTTGTGCTTGATCTTCAAAAGTGAATAGGAATTCTTAAAGTGTGGTATTTTTAGTATAATTTCTTCCTATAGAAATTTAACATAATTATTCCTCCCTGAAATTAAGTGAGGAAATGTGCTAAAGAAAAAAAAAAAAACCAGCAATGCTAGCACCTACCAGACAACTGTTTTATTCCTGACACTGGCCTGTATGAACCTACGTTTATTCTCATATCCTCTCAACAGCCTTTTAAGGTAAATGCTACTGTTTCCACCTTATAGACTGTGAAACAGAGAGTCAGAGATGAAGAAACTTGCCAAAAGTCACATAATTCATTAACAGATGAGGGATTCAAATGGTTGTGTTTGATCCTTACCTATCTTTTTGGAGGATACCTTTCAGCTAGAGAGACTTTCAAAGAAAAATGATCATGGTGCCATTTACAGCTGTAATGAACAGGTAGAAATAACCTTCAAAGGGAAAACTTGAGAATGTTAACTCCTTTTCACAGTGGAACAGGAGTAGCATTAGTAGCAGGAGGAGGGATGAATTGGCATTCTTATTTCAAGATCAGAAAAGAAAGGCCAAGGATGAGAGAGGTATTCTGGAGCTATATATTTGTAATGGATAAAGAAAGAAGGCTTATTTCTGATATGGCTTACTCCATCCTGTCTACGCTTCCAGAATACCTCTGAACATAGAGTTGTTTGCTCTGGGCCTTCCACCTATGATTCTAACAGGAAATCAGTCCATTGGCAACACACATAATTAGTAGTCACCTCTGCCAAAAAGATACACATAGTGCACATTCTTGGGGTCCTGGAAATTGTCTGTCCCCCTTTATTTCAAGATTAACTATAGTCTTTTTTTTTTTTTTTTTTTTAAGATTAACTATAGTCTTGTATCACACAAGAAAACAGCTTTTTTCTGGGTCTGGTCTGGTTAATTTTCCTAGGTTAGTTGTTTTCAACACCAGATACACATGAGAATGACCTGAAGGATTTTATTTTAATATCAATTCCCTTAGCCCCATTCCAAGAGATTCTGATTCCATTGGTCTGAGCACTTTTTAATTCTCCCCATGTTATTTTCATGTGCAGCCAGGATTGAGAATCGCTGGCTTCTGACCATTGCCTCACCTTTGCCATAGACACACATACTCCTACTGTCTAATATCCCAAGCTGCAGGAAAATGCTAGGAAATAATGAAGAGCCAATTACCCTCTCTTTGAATATTCTCCTTTTCTCCTCTTTGACTTACCACATCTCTGACTTTTGCTTAAACATGTCATTCAAAACTACACTCAAAAATTATTACAGGCAGGTAGCTGAGAGACACAAGAAATACCTTGCTTACCTGCCTCTTCATATGTCCCCCTATTGCCTATTTTTATAATACTTTTGGATAGCTAAAAGGAAGATTAAACTTCCAAGAATCTTTGAAGAAAATATTCACATAGTTTGGAAACATGTTTGATGGTTCATGGACTTAATTTCCTGGAGTAGTAATATTGTAGTTACGAGCTTCCGTTTGGGAAAGAATGCAGTAAACAGGACTAGACAGCCCCATCTCACAGGATGGATAGTGTGTCACAATGCCAGGCTGCTAGGCATATCCAAAAGGAGAGAAAGAGAATCTGTGAGTATTACAGTCAAGTCATCCCCTTGTCTTTACATGCTGTATGACACTACTAGCTTAGGACCTACAGAGTTTCTATGAGCCAGAGCCACCACATATAGAAAATTTGGGATGTAGGTGGAAATTCCATTTTTAAACGTGAGAGGATACATGATAGCTTATGATAAAACTCTAATTAATGAAGTAAAGAGGAAAGGGTTACAAATACACATCTTTTTGAAAGATTTTATTTATTTATTTGCGAGAGAGTAAGCATGAGCAGGGGCAAGGGTCAGAGGGAGAGGGAGAAGCAGACCCCCCGCTGAGCAGGAAGCCCAACATGGGGCTCAATCCCAGGGCCCTGGGATCATGACCTGAGCCAAAGGCAGATGCTTAACCAACTGAGCCACCCAGGTGCCCCCGTTTACACATACTTTTTAACCCAGCACTTTAGGCTTTCTTTCTCATTGAATCACTACAGTTGCCCAAATATCTCTGGTTCAAAGATGAAAGCACTAAAGTTCAGAAAAGTTAATCTGGAATCAACAGAGCACAATATGTGAGAAATCCAGGTTCAATTCTGACAGCGTTATCACCTATAAGCCATGTGATTTGAGGGAAGTTTTTTCCCCTGAACTTCTGTTTCCCCATCCATAAAAAGTAAAGGTAATAAGAGCCCCTATGCAGTTGTGGTAAGAAATAAATACAAATATAAAAATAAGATAGCAATCACCAATCATTTAGTAAGCCCTGTCTATAGGGTTATGGTAGCTAAAATTTACTCAAGATAACATAACAAGGGTCCCAGCTGAAATATGAACTCTGGTCTGTGAAATCCCATTTCCTTTCTGCAGCACAAGAGATACAGACCAAGAGATTCGAAGGAGGGAAAAGGGGGTGGATGGAGAAATTCAGGAAGACTCCAAAACTGAAAGGGTAAGAAGTTAGCTGGGTTTCCAAGAAAAAAACATAGATAAGCAAGAAGACAACCCTTTGGGGTTGGGCTAATGCCAGAAAATACTGCTTTGTGGCATCCCATATCAGAAACTGTATTTTAATTTCTCTTTGATACACAGCTACCAGCTTCAGCATGACATTAAGCAACTATGAGAGAGAGCAGAGAACAAAAATTAGGATGGCAAATTAACCAATCCCAATTCCAAATCCCTCTGCTAGATCTATTAGCACACCAGACGTTTGTTCCCCAAGGTCTGGTCACTGTGAGCCAGGCCAAGGCAAAGGGCAAGGTGTGGCCACACTTCCATCTGCGCGCAGACACAGAACAGAGCCCCTGGAAACTCTTGACATCTGTGAAGTCTTTGAGAGAAAGGGCGGGGCGCGTCTTGGAGTGTGCCGGCTCTCGCAGCTACCTTCCAAGGTGCCTGAACCACTCCTCCAACTTAATGAACTCCACATGCTGCCATAGCTATTTATAGAATCAGCCCCGTGTGTGTTTTGTTAAAGCCTCTAGATCATATTTTTTAGCTTTGCAAGTTTATTTCCTACAATTGGTCCATTAAATTTTGCCTCCCTTTCCTCCTCTACCACATTCTTGGAAATCCACGGTCAACTATACAAACAAATGTACGGGATTATCAAAATATTTTTAAGCCATGATTTGCCCTCTCTGTTTTTCTTGTGCTCCCAGAAGTGTGAATTTCTATAGCATCACTCTTCCTGGAAACCTCAATTTGACAGGGCAATCTGACAGAAGGGGAATTCAGCCCAAGGGGCGGGGAAAGAAGAGTCCTAAGAGATCAGCAAGGTTGTCACTGAGCCTGCTCCTACTAAGTGGAAACTAATCACAAAAAGAGCCACAGGAAAGCAAGAAAAATGTTCAGACAAAATCAAAATGCAAGCAAAAGGGAGAACAGGCTGAAGTGAACTAATCAATTACCTGCAGGAAAACGGAGAAACTGAAAATGAGGTCCAGGCTCTAATGAAGCACCAGAGAAAGGAGCCAAATCTGAGTAATAGTATAGACCATGTCTTATGGAGGGACTTTCTCTCCCTTTTTGTACAGTCCACAGAATAGTTGTATCAACTATTTTGTAAATGCAAGTATCTTAGTGGCTCTAGAAAGCCTTTTTTTTTTTTTTCAGGAGGAAATTCCACCTCATCCCACTTTTAAGACACATTTAGATAAGTTCACATGTTTTCCTTTTTTCCTATTGCTTTTAAATTCCAGTGTAGGTAACATACAGTGTTATATTAGTTTCAAGTGTACAATATAGTGATTCAACACATCTTTACTCTCTGCTCATCATGATAAGTATACTCTACAGTCCCCATCACATGTTGCGCTCATCCCCGCACTCACCTCCCTCACGTAACCAGCAGTTTATTCTTTATAGTTAAGAGTCCATTTCTTGGTTTGTCCCTTTTTTGCCTTGTTTGTGTATTCTGTTTTTTAGAATCTGCATATGAGTGAAATGATGTGGGATTTGTCTTTCTCTGACTGCCTTATTTCACTTAGCATTATACTCACTAACTCCATCTATGTTGTTGCAAATGGCAAGATTTAATCTACCTTTATGGCTAAATAGTATTCTATTGTATATATATGTATATACCACATCTTCTTTACCCATCCTTCTTTTGATGGACACTTGGGCTGCTTCCATAATTAAGCTATTATAAATCATGCTGCAATAAGCATAGGGAAGTATACATCTGTTAGAATTGGTGCTCTCATATTCTTTGGGTATATACCCAGTGATGGCATTATTGGATCATATGGTAGTTCTATTTTTAATTTTTTTAGGAACCTCCATACTGTTTTCCATAATGGCACTTTGCATTTCCACCAGCAGTACATAACAGTTTCTTTTACTGAACATCCTCACCAATACTTGTTGTTTCCTTTGTTTTTGATTTTAGCCATTCTGACATGTGTGAGGTGATATCTCATTGCCATTTTGATTTGCATTTCCCTGGTGATGAATGATGTTGAGCATCTTTTCATGTGTCTGTTGGCCATCTAGATATCTTCTTTAGAGAAATTTGTGTTCATCTCTTCTACTCATTTTTGGTTGGATTATCTGTTTTTTGGGTGGTGAGTTATATAAGTTCTTCATAGATTTTAAATATTAACCCTTTATCAGATATGTCATTTGCAAATATCTTCTCCCATTCCATAGGTTGTCTTTTAGTTTTATGTTTCCCTTGCTCTGCAGAAACTTTTGATGTAGTCCTACCTGTTGATTTTTGTTTTTGTTCCCCTTGCCTCTGGAGACATATCTAGAAAAATGTTGCTCTCTCCTATGATTTTTATGGTTTCAGGTCTCATATTTACATCTTTAATCCATTTTGACTTTATTTTTTTGCATTTGGGTCAGAAACGAATCCAGTTTCATCCTTTCGTATTTAACTGTCCATTTTCCCACACCATTTGTGGACGAGACTGTCTTTTTCCTATTGCATATTGTCTCCTCTATCTAAGATTAATTGCTCATATAATCGTGAGTTTGTTTCTGGGCTCACCATCCTCTTCTTTTGTGCTATTTTTGTGCTAGTACCATACCATTTTAATGATCACAGCTTTGTAATATACCTTGAAATCTGGGATTGTGATTCCTCTAGTTTTGCTCTTCTTTTTCAGGATTTCTTTAGCTCTTCAGCATCTTTTGTGGTTTCATACAAATTTTAAGATTGTTCTAGTTCTATGAAAAAGTGCTTTTAGTATTTTGATAGGTATTGCATTAAATCTGTAGATTGCTTTGGGTAGTTTGGACATTCTAACGATATTTGTTCTTCCAATCCATGGGCATAGAATATCTTTCCATTTGTTTGTGTCCTCTTCAGTTTCCTTTTTCTCTGTTTTTTAATTTTCAGAATAGCTGAAGTTTTACTTCTTCCTTTCCAATTTGGATGCCTTTTCTTTCTTTTATTTGTCTGATTAATGTGGCTAGGATTTCCAGTACTATGTTGAATGAAAGTGATAATAGTAGAGACGTCTCTTCATCTTGTCTTACTCTCTGTGTCTGTCTCTGCATGTTAGGAAAGTCAGCTATGTCTCCTGCTCTTGCAAGTAGTGGCCTTATGAAGAAGAGGTCCCACAGTGCCCTGCACTGCATTGTCCTCTCTTCACCAAAACCTGGCCCTGTATGTGTTTGTGTGCCATGCTGTTGTGGCTGAGCCACTTTTGCCTTCAGCCCAGTCATCTGCAATGACTGTCTTTGCCTGATGTGAGCAGAGTTTGGTCCTGTGTTGTTAGTGGGCAAGTCTGAAGTTACCCTGGGCTTGAATTGAGTCAGACCAGGCATTTGCCAGAGATGCAGTAGCAGCAAACTCCAGGGTACTTTCCCTATGTTGTGTCCTGAGAAGCTTTTGTTGGGGGGTGGGGCATGCGGTCAGACCAGCTGCCTGCCCACAACCCACTGCTGGGATGGCAGTCAGACCGGTGTATGTGGTTATCGTCCCCTTCTGAGTGGTGCTGGCCCCTGTCTGCACTGCTTGCACACGGCCAGTCTTGTGGCATTTCTTTGGATGGGCTCCGGCCAAGAGCACAGTGAAGGGGGCGGGACCACAGGGGAACATGGCTCAAATGCTTTTTTTAAAAAAGATGTAAAATCTTCTGCAGTCATTTATCTTTCTGTATCATAAGAAAATAGGATACAAAATCACAGGAAGCCTCAACTGTCTTAGTTGTCAAGTTAACATTCCATGGGTTGGGGCAGGGGCAGGTTTTATACATGCATGTATTGTGAAATGGTTACCAGAATAAGTTTAGTTAACTTCCCTCACCACACAGGATTACAATTTTTTCTTGTGATGAGCACTTAAAAGATCTATCTTAGCAACTTTTCAAATATAGAATATGGTACTTTTAATTATAGTTTTATATTTTAATAACTTTAATGGCACTTTTTCCTTCTTTTTGAACAAAGACTCACATTTTTCTTATGTGCCGAGCCCTAGCACTGTGCCAAGTACCAAAAAGTACTTAGCAGTTTATAGCTATCATTTTCTTGTTAATAATAAATGTTCACACAAAGTCTGACAGTTTCACATAGTAAGAGGTTTCCAAAAATTAGACCTCTGTAATCTCCCTTGATCCTCTAAGGTGAGTGGGATATGGATATTATATATATTTTGTAAATAAGATTGAAATTCAGACAGGTCAGGAGGCCTAAAAAAAAAAAAAAAATCATGTCCCACCCACCAGTGGCAAAGCAGGCCCAGGAATCCAGGTGCTCTGACTAGCAGCCCCATGTTCTCCCCAGGGGACCTGCCCACTAGTGACCTGCGGGGCAGCTAAGCGGCCTTTTCCTCCCCTCTCTAGAGGGAGAAGGAGCCAACAGAGTGTCTAGCCACCTTGGAAACTCTGCCGGGTGCCATGGCGCTATGAGCGTGTGCCCCGGCCATGGCAACGAGTCCCGCCCTTACCCTGCATTTATTTTCTTTCCCAAACCTCACAAAACCATAAAAATCAAAGATGACTCCTAAGAAGCCAGCCATCCGACTCTCTGGAAACCCAGACCACGGCTGTGGAAGGCAGGGCCACAAGAGCTGTTTCTTCGCTCCTGTTGACTCAGGTCTGTTTACCTGGCTCCGTCGTTCCCATTTCCTTGCCTCGGAACTTGTACAGCTTCGGATTTATGCTCCAGGCAGACAGGGAATTTATGGTGTGTTCATCACCCATCCCACCCCAGGACTCAGCACCTCTCCCTGCAGCTGTCAAAACCACCCACTCGTACCCAGCAGAGTGTCAAGCCGTTCATGGAGGGAAACTCCTCGGAAATAGTGCCCAGTTCTGGCCCAAAGGTGTTGCCCAGTTGCCCAAGCCCTGGTCATAAAAATGCCAAATAGACTGTGGAGTGAAAAACAGAGGTCAGACTTGCCCAGAGGGCAGGATGGGACAGGAGTCATAGGCTGGGACTAGGGGGCCGAGGTGATGGGGCAGATGCCACGCTCCTGAGTTTGCCCTCATGTGCCCAGGGCCTTGGATGAAGTTGTGGGGAGCAGAGGGGATCGCACTCCGGGGCCGCAATGGAAGCAGAGGTGCTCTGGGGATCAGCCGAAACCCAGAAGCTGGCTTCCCTGAGTCCCAGGAAAATCCTTTAAAAAAAAAAAAGAAAGAAAGAAAAAAGCCTTTAACTTTCATTTGGGGACCATTAAATGAGAAGAGTGTGGGCTCGGTGGCTAGAATGTGACTGAGGGAGCCATCAACACTAGTCCTTAAGCTGGAAAACAGGGTGATAAGAACTACACATACTGAAGGTAAGCTATTTGCCATTCATTGGGATTGCATGTGTCGTTTGCACATATTATTCCTGACCCTCACAGCAGCTGTGGAGTCATATTCATTATTAAGCTCATTTTCAAGATGAAGGAAATGAAGTATGAGAGGTAGCAGAACTTGCCAACTTCACACAGTAAGTGGACAACGTTTGAACCCAGGAGAAATATTTCTCCACAAAGCAAGTTCAGCAAGTGCTCTGTCTACTGGGCCTCTCATTGCTAATCCCATGGAAAGAGGAACAGTGGTCCCCACCGCGGACATCATAAGGATTTACCCAGCCTGCTTTGCAGGAAGACAGCCAGGCTCTCTGTGGCTGATGGTCCTGGGCCTCTCTCTGGATAAGGGAAGTATAGGGTAAGCCTCTCTCTCACTGGAGGAGAGTGGATGCAGATGTTGCCAGTTTTCCATTCACCAATTTGTTCTGCCCCTTATTTCTTCTCTATGTTTCCAACCATTTTCCCTACTTATTTAATGTTTCTTCCAGTGACATACCAATTAAGGCCAAAGAGATAAATTGAAATGCTGTGATTCTAAAACTATGTCTAGTGGGACTTGGCCAATAGGAAATGAAAATAAAGATCACACCACTGCTACCACCAGAAAGGAATTTGTGTCTGTTGAAAAAAATACCCATTTTAAAATTGTCTGAATTTTATTAATCTCCGTTCTTATTTCCCTCATCCCTCAGCTTAGACAGTTGAGAAACCACGGTAAGTACATAGACAATCAATAAGGTAGATCCCTACAGAAGAACACAATTAAAAAAAAGAAAGATTTAAAGGCTTTACAATTAACATGGAAAATTATATTTTGGCTTTCATTAACCCTCATGTTCAGTTTTTTCATCTATAAAACAAGAATCCAATTCAGGAAGTACTTATTAAGAGATTACCGTATAAAAGACATAATATTAGACATCACAGGGAAGATAACAGTAAAGAAGGTCTCGGCTCTGTCCTCCAGGGTATGACGGGCCCACCAGCAGGGCTCATACCTACTCAGGTATTTGTAACACTGGCCTATCATCAGGCTGTAGTAAAAACCCACACCAACGTGTTGGGTCTCCCAAATGACAGCACCTGCTCTGACCACCCTTGGTCCCCAGGGTCATTAGAATGTGTTTGTGATGTATTTAAAAATGCATGGCAAAGAACTATACAGAACTAAGGGATTTTTCATCATTGTTCTTATTATCAAGCATGGTGGTTAAGAACATAGTCTCTGGAAACAACCCGCCTGGGTTGGTCTCCCCACTCTGCCATGTACACTACATTATCTTAGGTGAATTGCTCAAACCCTGTCCACTTTGGTTTCCTCAGCTGTAAAAAGGGGATAATAATAGGATCTACCTTTATGAATGTTGTGGGAATTAAATCAGTCCCTTTATCTAAAGGACTGTACCCATTGTTCAGCATACTATGAGGCCACCCAAATGTTACTCGTATTGTTATCATTAATCCACATTCACCAGTACTTCTTGAAATTGTCAAGATCATCAAAAGCAAAGAAAGCCTGAGAAACTGCCATAGCCAAGAGGAGTCTATGGAGACAGGACAAGTAAATGTGGTATGGTATCCTGGATGGGACCCTGGAACAGATAAAGGGCATAAGGTAAAAGCTAAGGATCTCTGCATGACCTGTGGGCCATACTTAATAATGACATACTATATTGGTTCATTAAAACTGTGACAAATGTTCCAGACTAATATAGGACGTTAACAGTAGGGCATGCTGGGTCTGGGGTGTATGGAAACTCTGTACTATCCTCACAACTTTGGAAATCTAAAACGATTCTAAAATTAAAAGTTTATTTATAAAAAAAATGGTATCATGAAGATGAATGATATAAGGAGAGCTGACCAACCACAAGTGAAAGTCAGTCAGGTAACCTTTGCCTGCATCACGAATTTTCAAGGAGAAAACACTGGCCAGGAGAATTTTCATTAGGAAAAAAAAAAATGACAAAATTGAACAGCCAGTATTTGCCTATGTTCTGAAAGAAAGAAAGAAAAGGAAGAAAGGAAAAAAGAAAGAAAAGAACGAAAAGAAAGAAAAAGAAAGAAAGAAAGCCATATTGATAAATAGCCAAAGTAAAGTCTAGTGTTACAAGATATCACCAATGGGTATATGATGGCCAGTAGCACTGAGGATGATTAAGAAGTATTTTCCTCTCACATATGAGTAAACCTATCAAAGAGGTTAGGAGCTAAAAGTCTACTTCCAGTTGGAGAGACCTATTGAGTATATCTTCCACTTGGTTTTTCAGGATATCGTGAGACCTAATTCTCACGATCAGAAGGATCAAAAACACTTAGCCCAAACACTTACCTCCCATCCCTCCTTGTTTTTGCCTTAGAATGGGTTTGTCAAAACATGATTTTAATTGCATTGTTAACATGTGCATCATCTCTTTTCCCGTAACTGCCTCCATCTGGCACCTTGGCTGTCTCCCTGGGAGAGACAACTGGACACCTCATGGAAAAGTCACACAAGCTCAGAAACAATTCTGCTTAGAGATACTGAACCAGAGCTCAACTCCAATTTGCTCCAGATAATCTCTGTCATTGTCAAATAAGCAGTTCATACAGGGGCTTGTGTATTTCCAGATAGGATTGTAAATGCGCAAAGTTTATAGAACGTCGGATCTGGGAGGAATCTTATAGATTCTCAATCCAATTCAACTCCACGTTCTATGGGGAGGAAATAGAAATACAGAAAGTCACACTGCTAGGTGTATTCAGGATGGAAACTAGAACCCTGTCTCCTGGCTTCCAGAGGAGCAAAGTTGGCTCTAAGAATAGACTTGTTACCCTGAGCCCTTGAGCTAATAACCAGAGGAGTTACTTCACTATGTAAAGGTCACTGAAAAGAGTTTTTCTGATGACTTGCTACTGCAGACACATTCCTGCAGTACCTACAGTGTTGAAGACAGAGGTAGGACAAGAAGCAGATAAATCATGAGGGATGGGGATATCTCAGTAGGGGACAGCCATACCGCACCCAGCTGACGTTCGGGTTGAATAATCTATATGTAAGACTAAATTCCAGTTCCTGACTTCTGAAGGGCCCCAGTGGCTCTAACTGAATGGCATTCTAGCCACATGATTGTTTCTCCTGGCTCCTAAATTCAGCAGAGCAGGTCTCACCATTAATTCTTCCAGCACTGTGAAAAAGTAAGAGGCAGGGCAGAGAAAAGAACGGGTCATTTGGCCTGTTTAAAAGCTATAGTAAGATCTCAAATCTTAGAACTAACCCATTTGCCAGTATAACAGGTGGTATACGACATGAATTAATCCATTTCTGCAAGTCACTGATTTCCCTAAATCCAGCCACACCTCCTGCCCAGACTAATTTGACTCCTGTCGTTCCATTGACAGGAGGCAAGGTAAGCAGGTATAGTGATATTTTTTAACTATACCAATATCAGAAACTCTTCCAATATTAGAACCTCAGGCAGCAAGCGTCCCTTTCTAGTTCCCCTTTGAAACAGTTTCTAAATGCATTATTAATCTGCCCAATTCTGTTTTTCTGTCATACTTTCTGTTTCTATAAATACACAAGCATGTGTCCTAATTAAGTTCTTATGTGGATTGTGTTAAGTCTATGAATTTTGGTGACTGTCAAAATGTTCTGTGGTTTTGTCTTTCATTTCAGGAAATACTTTTCCAAGTTATCCTCTCTGTGGTTTATATTCCTGTATACAGGAAGCTCATTTTGTTGCCAGCTGCTGTTGCTCATTTTCCTCCTGACTGGAGGAAGATGGGTTGAGTCTCCAGTTACGAGATATGAAAGAGGAAGTTATCTACTCTCACAAAAACAGCTAGTTGGGGGTACATCAATTATCTCATCTAAAAAGAAATGAGTAGAGCAGCCTTCAGTTATAGGCTGTGGAGTCTCAAAGGAGTGGCCCAGATGTCAGGGCAGGTTTTAAAGTTTCTAAATAGATTTCTGTCTATTTTACTTAATCTTCACACATACAGATTATCAACTTGGAGTAGCTAAACACTAAGAACGTGATAGCAGAGATAAAGTTATGTTCACTATCCTGTTCTAGGCTTTGCCTAGTCTTCTATAGAGTAGACATGCAAAAAAAAGGGGGGGGGGGAGGAGTGGCATTTAACAAAATAATGAATTATTGAATATTTATCACTAAGAGAACGCAAGCTTTTTCAAACTCATTTCTTCATTTCTGCTTCTGCCTAGCATTGGCAGCTCTTGATGCTTTTCTAAAAGCTTGTCAATTACTAGGGGCCAGAGGAAATCCATTCATATCAAGTCTAAGCCTCTTAAGTCTCTACCTATTCATATCTTTGGTCAACGATTGATAGGAGCTGTAGCTTTCACCAGTTTTGGCTCCACTGCTAGAGTTATGTCAGCCTTCTTTTACATCCTTGTGTTTGGTGGCCAAGGGTACACAGCACATTGAATGGGCTGCTGGGTGTACTGAGCTCTCAGGCCATTAAAGTGATGGCACGAATAATAGTATAGTGGGAGGGCAGGGTGCTGGAAGGGAGAACAAATCATTATGGGAATAATAAGACCAAAGGAATTTCCCTGTTCAGGATGCCTAAGTCCCCAGTGAGTGATGAGGGTCTTTCATAAAGAATCCTAACAATACCCCCATGAAGCCACTCATTTACTGAAAAGTAAACTGGGCAGTGAGATTTCTATCCAAATTAGACCTTGGGAAGTGGAAAATTAAAATACAGTTTGTAACTCAGATCTTCCTCCCTTTATCTCTATAACACAGCCCCTCAAATAAATTGAGGTTTGGTAACATAAGAGCATTCTGCTCTGTAATTTCTACCAGTAGGGTGACCAGCCTTCTTGGTGTGCCCAGGACTATCCTGGTTTTAGTGCTGAAAGTCCTGCTTCCCAGAAGCCTCGTAGCCCCATACAAACCAGGAAGGTTAGACACCCTAAGAGAGAGAAAGGAAGTTTGCTAGTTCTCACTAGCAAGAAAATATAGCACCTTTGCTGCTGGATTCAGCCTACCCTAAGTTTTCTGGGTGGTTCAGTACCATGTTGTCCAGCAGGGCCACAGAAGGTAATGAACAGGAGAATCTGTGTCTGGGAGGTGAAGGCATAACACCTTCCTTTTCAAGATCTCCAGGAGTCTGGCATAGCCTCCCACTGAGACTCATTCTCGTGAGGGAAGGCAGGGCAGAGACAAGGTTCCCCTTCCCTCTATATTGTAGATGGAGAAATGGCAATGGGGAGATCATGCAGCTGGCTTGAGATTTCCCAGGCAGTAGCAGAGCCCAGATGTGAAACACAGCTCGGAATGCTAAATCATGCTGCCTCCCAATAAGCACTGTGATGTGGCATAGATTCTTTTTTTAAAAAATTATTAATTGACACATATGGTATTATTAGCTTCAGGGGTAGAATTCAGTGATTCATCAGTTGTATATAAAACCCAGTCCTCATTACATCAAGTGCCTTCCTTAATGCCCATCACCCAGATAGAGCCATCCCCCACCCCCCTCCAACAACCCTATTTGTTTCCTAGAATTAAGCATCTCTTATGGTTTGCCTCCTTATCTTCATATTATTTCATTTTTCCTTTCCTTCCCCTATGTTCATATGTTTTGTTTCTAAATTCCACATATGAGTGAAACCATAGGGTATTTGTCTTTCTCTGACCGACTTATTTCACTTAGCATAATACTCTCTAGTTACATCCACATCGTTGGAAATGGCAAAATTTCATTCTTTTTGATGGCTGAAAATATTCCATATTTTATTTATATGTGTGTATGTATAGGCATGTGTGTCTGGAGATGGATATATATATATAGATATAGATAGATAACATCTTCTTTATCCACTCATCAGTGGACTTCTGGACTCTTTCTATAGTTTGTGGAACATTGTGCTGTGTTGTGGACATTGCTGCTATGAATGTTGGGGTGCATGAATTTTTAATGCCTTAAAAAACCTATCTGACTGGATTTAGGAATGAAGTAAGGCAGAATGTCCCACCTCAACCTCCTCAGTCTCCAGTCTGGAGAAGAAGCATTTGCCTTTGGAGAAAGCACATACAGCCCCCACCCTAAGTTACCTAAAACAAGCTCTGACTCAAGTTTTAAGCCATACATTGATGCACTATATGAGCTAGTCATTATCCTACCTTCAACCTGAGGCCTTAAAGCTGTAGGTTGTATTACAGGAGCAGAGGCCTCTGAGAGCTGATGACTGGGGGAGGGACAAACCTCAGTGCCATATGCACGTCTGCCCACTTGTGCGCCCACCCAGAGTCTGAGTGCATGCACCAGAACCACAGAGCCAGGGACCAGTGCCCTTCATCCCTGCAAGCCTGAGATGGCTTCCCCACTGGATACCACACTGGGGTCCTGCCAGCCAAGCTGTGTGGTGTAAGCCTGAGCCTCTCAGGTGGTTTCCCTCAGAACCACCGAGTAGCCCACAGACTGTTTTGCCTTCATTTTCCACTGGCATATTTATCCTCCCTTTATCATGTTTTCAAGAAAATGAAGCTGAGGAGGGCATAGTGTACTTCCCCAGAGGGTAAGCAGAGGTTTTCCACCTCTGGAATTCATTTCCAGAAGAGTGTGGTAACTTCCAGCACCCAGGGCCCAGCAAAAATATCTGTACCCAAAGTCCTAAGGTGGCAGCCATGTTGATCTTTGGGAGGAAGCAGCCAAACAGAGTGTACGTGGCTCCTCGGGCTGGGGGTGGGGGTGGGGGTGGGAGAGTGGCTTTCCTGTGGAGGTAGGCTATGCTCAATGAGTGAATTAAACATTTGTTTACAGCTTGCAGTATATATAACCACAGAACCTTGTACTATGAGCTGAATAGAAAGAATTGGAAATTAGAACTAAAGTAACTAGACAATGTATTTCCTCAAGGAGTTTTGAGTCCAGCATTAGGAAAATCAAAGAATAAGCACAGAAGGGATTTGAAAACAATGGAAGTAATGTAGGTTGAATTTGAGGGTTGTGATGTCAACACAGGACAAAAATGACAAATTGATCTCAGCCCCAACTGTAGGCTGCCTCGTTTCTTGGGCTCCCAGGGAACTCTGACCAAACTGGGAAGTACCGCGGGTCTCTGAATATTATGGCTTGGCCAGATTGTTCAGGTTTCAAGCTACTTTTCCCAAGGGACATTTGAAACAAAGAGGAGGCTAGGATTCTCCATTATCCTTGACACAGAAGAGAACTTTTGAGAGAAGAACCTGTTCCTCCTTATCCACATGGACAAATTGGAATATGGTCATTTTACTTTCCACACAACTCTCAGTCATCTGCCCACTTCATCTGCTGTGTGTGTGTGTGTGTGTGTGTGTGTGTGTGTGTGTGTGTCCTGTGCCAGTATCTCTGCTGTGCTAGGGATTGAGATGAAAAGACTCAGTTCCTGCTTCTTCTGAAGTCTTACCACCAAATCATCTGCTCTTGGGGTTTCCCTGGCCCCAGATCCTAAGATTTTAAAGCTTACTAAGCTGGAAGGTAAAGTGAGGGTAAGAAGGGAGAGGGTGTCCAAGCTATTGCTAAGCTCAGCCTTCTTACTAATGAATATGTGTAGGGACAAAGGCTCAGTTGTAACATCAAATGAGAGGCCTGTGATATTTGATATAGTAAGAAATATGTATTTGACCTTCATCTCTGGCTTCTGGTACACAGCTCCTAAAACCCTTGTAATTTCCTGAGAGATGAGGGTAAGAGGAGCATCTTTTGTTATCTATAATAAATCTCTTTCAAATACACTCACATTCATGCCAATGAAGTAACTTTCTTTGTTTCTAATGAGGTGACTTTTGGAGGGCCCCTGGATAGCTTCAGGATGGTGGCTGCTTACCAGAGGAACCAAACAAATGTGTGATTAGAGGGTTGGAATTTCAACATATATACTCTCACCTACCCCTGACCTCCAGGGAAGAGAGAGGGACCGAGACTGAGTTAGTTGCCAATGGCCAATGATTTCATCAATTGTGCCTACGCAATGGAAGGAAGCTCCATAAAAATCCTAAACGAAAGGATTTGGAGAATTTCCAGGTTGGTGAATGCATCCATGTACCAAGAGCATGGCACTCCCCAGACTCCATTGGGACAGAAGTTCCTGTGCTCGGGACCCTTCCAGACCCTGCCCTATATACCTCTTCATCTGGCTGTTTGTGTGTATATATACACACACACACACACTGGGTATTATAGCCCAGTTTAATCAATAAACACTTGAGTTCTGATACTGTCTTCTGGCGCAAGTGAGCACTTCATACTTGGCAACATTTACAATGATGCTGATGATCGCTGCCACCTTCTCAACAAAAGTCCACCCCTATCTACTGAATATATCGGACCCGATCAACCAGAACTATACGCTATGACAAACTGTCACCATCACCCCTGAAGACCACAAGGAAAGGAATCTGTGCCACGCAGCTCAGATTCCGGGCTTCCCTGTCCAGCCGCAGACGAACTCTGTGATGCCTACCTGCCCAGGGTCCTTGATGGGACCATTGTGATTCCAGCCATCACATCACACATTTTCGTGTGATAGCATATTTCCATCAGAGCACTTATCCTACTTTTTAATACAGCTCTATCGGAGCAGGGCTAGATCTGTTTTTACTCTTCATTGCAATACCAAGCAGAGTGTCTCAAGAAAAATATACTCATAACATACTTAATAAGTTGGTGTTGAATGAATGAAGGAAGGAAGGAATGAACATACAAAAGAATGAGTGATGGGTCAAATGAGCTTCTCCAGAGGCATTTCAGTAAGTGAGGTAGGAGTGATCCAGGAAAAACCCCAGAGTTAGGTAAGCTCTGTTTAGCACAGAATGTGTGGCTTGGCAAATGTCGTTGATCACAGAAAGAAAACATCTCAAACATGTGTTAGTGAGAAGTAGCGATGAACTTATTTTTCTTCTAATAAAATCAGCCTCACCAGGGATCCTGCAGAGCCCCCAGCTTGTGCGATAAAGCCACAAAAAACTGCAAGAACAGCAGATGGGGTGGGCCTCGTCCCACAGAAGCCCCAATCCAACCCACCAACCTAATTACAGCACATGCCGTACCCGGCGCTATTCACTGTTTGTCACCCGAGGCATTGGCTGGATCAGTTTAAGGACATGAAAAACAAAGCAGCATTTTTGCCAAAGCCCTTGAATTTCCAGGCCTTGTGGTTTCCATTCAGACCATTCGTAAAGAATTGCAGGCTTCCATTGCCTTTGTTGTTTCAATCTGCAGTGAGTCCAACAAAAAGAGAAACCTCGGGCCCTCGCCAGTTGAGGCTGGGGAAGGAATTCCTGTGCCTGGGCCGGTGGGCAGGAGGAACAGGGGCCTCTGCTAGAAACCCCACGCTCCCATTGCAGCCTGGGTGGTCTCAGCCAGGGCCTGTGCAGCTCCTTCTTCCGCTTAGAGACCTGCAAAAAGGAAAGCAAGCTTCACCATGGAGACCCTCTCCAAGGGAAGCTGTGTGATTTAATGAACCTTTGGAAAATGTTTCACTTTTCACACCTGCAAATGCTCCTTTGGTATTTGTCTTATGCCACAGGACTCCCTACATTTCTTCTTATACCAAATAAATGTGAAAGTTAGGGTCTCCGGGTCTTTTCCATCAGGCTCCTTTTTCCTTGGAATTTCTGTCCTGCTTATTGGATAGAACTAAGGATGGGACCTCCTTGCTGGATCATTACTCTTCCCGGCAAGTAAAAATAGAAGGTTTCTTCAAAAGCGGACTCAGTTTATGTCAGTCATGGATAACTTGTTCAGCACCATCATGTAAAAGAGGAAAGAGGAAGCATTTCATCTGTGCTCCTGGCTGTTGCTTTCCCAGCAAGTGCTTTAGTTCACATTGGTGTATCCTTGAGGTCCTAGATTTCTTTCTTTCTCTTTGAGCCTGTTATATTCATGCTGGCCGCATCACTAAAGGGTCTCTAATTTCACAAATGTGGTCTGAGAGTCTCATTAAGAAGCATATTTTGAGATGGTTAACCAAATCTGAAATGAGTGTGGAATGGTTAAGTTAATATGGAGAATCTACATGATTCTGTTTTTTGCAGAGCTTTAATGACATAGATGAATATTTATGTGTTAAGTAGAAAGGAATCAGAATAAAAATTGAATCTATGGTATGATCTCAACCATATCCATAAGAGAAGGGAAAACATCGACACATTAGGATAAGATTATGAGTGATTTTAATTCTCTGTACTTCCCTGTATTTTTTTAAAGATTTTATTTATTTATTTATTTGACAGAGAGAAAGAGATTACAAGCAGGCAGAGAGGCAGGCAGAGGGAGAGGGGGAAGCAGGCTCCCCACTGAGCGGAGAGCCCAATGCGGGGCTCGATCCCAGGACCCTGAGATCATGACCTGAGCCGAAGGCAGAGGCTTTAACCCACTGAGTCACCCAGGCGCCCCTTTCCTGTATTTTTTAATTTTCGACAATAAACGTGCATATTTTCCTTTATTAAAAAATATTTTCCTGATTATAGAAAAAATGTCTTCATTACTTTTTATAATTTATTTCCTAAGGCAATATGATAATAGTGAGTCTCAAAGATAGAATTTGTATTTAATATACTTGGAATGAGAATCTAAGCAGTGTTTAAACACAAAAATATGTGAATAGAAATATAATACATTTGGAAATATAATTAAATATATAAAATATATATATTTATATATATATGTTTAAACATATCTCACCATCTAAAACTCTTCCCAAGAGTAACCATTGTGAGCAGTTCTGGCTGTAAACTATAAATTTACATATGTATATGCTTTATATTTGCACACGTGTGGGTTCAGAATTTTTAACGTTAATGGGATCCTGTCATATGTACGTATTGCTCCATAACTTTATTTGTCGCAACATATCTTAGAAGTTCAACTCATGTCTCTATGCAGAGATCTAACCTTATTATTTTTAACCACCGTATTATTACACGTATGTGACATATATATTACATATATATAATATACATATATATTATAGCAGAGATGTGCCATCATGTGTTCATTCGTTCCTTTATTGATACATATTTGCCCTAGTTGCAAGTTCTTATTACTATATTCTTGAGCATAAGAACAGCTACTATTCAAGGATGTTCCCTACGGTATTACAACGAACGTCTTCTACAGTGAACCTTCTTTACATGTAGCTTTGTGCATACATGAAAGTGTCTCTGAAAGTTAGGTTTCTGGAAATGGAAATCCTCAGTTACCTAATTGTCCTGCCAAAAAGTTTGTATTAATTAAGTCCCAGTCAATAGCATCAGCACATTAGCTTAGAAAAATTTTCTTTTCAGATTTAGAAGGAGGGCTTTCTCGCAGATTCCTTCAGATTAGTGTAATTTGCAGATCCTCAAGACAGTAATCGAAACACAAGGAAACATGGAAACCATCACCAAGTCCTTTGAAACAAGGTGACATTACAGTAAACTCGAGTAGTAAGAATACAGAGCTGTTCTGGGAGTGACTAAGGCATTGTTAACTTTTGAAAAATTACGATTCAATAATCAACACTTCAGTTCTACCAATCATGATTTAATAGTTCCTAAATGACTCAAAATATTTTTCTTATTTTTTAAGGCCTCAAAAGAAAATGTAGCTACTAGCATTTCTTCATGTGTTTTGGATAAACGGGCAGAGCCCATCACCGTGATGATTAAAAGTAGCTGATGGCTGTGGCAGCCAGGTCATCTCTGCACCTAGAATAAAGCAGCCACAAGAAGTCTGGAAAAGCCTTGGTAAGTAATGAGGCTGCGTCTTTCAGCGTCAGTCCATTTAGAAGGTACAGCATTTCTCTGCTGTTACCCACGGTCTGCCTTCCTCAAAGTGCTGGCAAAGTACTTCATGTACATTTCTTCACCTCCTAGTCACAAAAGATTTTTAATTACATAATTACACAATAAATTCAACACAGGAGGCTAAAAAAAATACTTAGCTACCTACTATCCAGATTTGGAAACCTTTATCACTTTGTATAATTTGCTTCAGACCTTTTTTTTTAAAGAAATAAAAGACTACTGTTGAATCTTCCAATTCCCAGTCTATTATTTCTCCCTCTCAAGAGGTAACCTCCATCCTGAAGTTGGTATAGTATCTTTTCTACCCATGTTTTCTATTTTCACAGCATTTGTATATATCCATTTGAATAAGTAGCATTATTTTGTGCATTTTTAACTTATGAAAATAGTATCATAATACAGATATTATGAAACCTGACTTTTTTTACTCAAAAAATTTTCCAGATCATTGTTTTTCCAGTGTTGATAGAAGTAGAGTCAATTCTTTCACTTTAACTGTTGTATTGTCAGGTATGTGACTATACAAATCTGTAATTATTGTCTATTGATTCACATTTAATTGGCTTCCAAAATTTTCCTATTTACAAGTTTAGGTTGTATCGCTTTTTCAAATGGGATCTTTTTAAAGTATATGTATATTTTTATATATTATGTATATATCTCTTTATAAATATATTATACATTATGCATATGTATATATATTATATATATATACAGTTTTTAAAATCAGCATCCATTAATTTATAAAAATGACAGAAACTTCTCAGTGCTAATAGTTTATAGGATTCCTTGGATTTTGTATATAAACTATTACAGTGTCTTCAAATAATCTAGTTCTTCCATACCAACCTATACCTCTTACCTTTTTTCCTCATCTCACTGCACTGTCTTGAACCTCCAATAAAATGTTAAAGAAGCGCTGGTAACAAGTAATTTTGTCATGGTTTCACTTTAAAGAGAATGTGTCTAACATTCAGTCATTACATGTGATATTTGCTGGAGGATTTTGGTACTGATTTGATTTCTTTAAAGGTTATAGATTAAGATTTACAGGTTTCTTCAGATTATACCTTCAGATTATCCATATACATATTGTCTACATTTTCAAATTATTGGCATGAAGGGTAGCAAGTCTCACAAGTATTTTCAGTCTATAAGCTATCTATAGTATATTTCCCTTTTCATTTTATATTCCCTCTTATATTTTTGATGAATTTTTCCAGAAGTTTGTCTATTTTATCAGTCTTTTAAAGAACCAGCCTTTGTTTTGTTAATATTCTTTATCGTTTCTTGGATTTCCAGTCCATCGATTTCTGCTCCCATCATATGTATTTACTTCCATCAACTTGTTTGGTGTTACTTTTTGTTGTTTTCCCCTGACTTTTTGAATTACATAACTAACTTATTATTTTTCAATTTTTCTTCTTTTCTAATATATGCATTTAAAGTTATAAATGTCTCTCTGTGTACCACATTAGCCGAATGCTACAAATATTGTTACAAATTCTTTTAATTATGCAGTTTTAAATATTTAATGACTTCTATTATGGCTTCTATGACACATGAATCATTTGCATGCTACTTATTTTTCAAACTGGAAAATCAGAAGAGCATTGATCATAATATTAGTTCTACAATACTTTTCTCTTTTTCATGTAGTCAGTTTTGAAAAACGAAATTCCAAAATGTGCAATATGGATGCAAGATTCTATTTGATTCCATTAGATCAGGCTTTGTGACAGTAATTTTTAATAATCAGGTGTCTACTACCCTTCCCCCTTTCTTCAGATTCTTTGCTCCTAGTCAAGGTCATAGAGCTAGGTCTAGTGAATGGAAGCTTCATGTCTCTCTTTCGGGCTGAAGCAGTGAAAAGCCATGAGTAATTTTCTGATCTTTTTTGTCCCTTCTGCAGTGAAAGAAGTAGCTTCTTGTCCCAGATGGTAGAGCTAAAAGATCATAAGCCTCCATTAGCCTCTGTAGAGAGACATAGCCCCAGACTCTTTTGGACAAAAGTTTGAGCGAGAAATAAATGGTGACTATTGAGTCATTAAAATTTTGTGGTTAAAATGGTACTGAGGCATCACCTTGTTGATACATGATACAGCTTGTTGATTATGTTGTTCAAATTTTTCTACTTCTTAAGAACTTACTATTTAATTAGTATATTAATTTCTGAGAAACATGTTAAGACTATTTTGATTATATATTTGTCAATTTTTTTGTCTAATCTTGTCACTGTGGGATTTATATATGTTTGATGTGTACAAATTCAAAATACAAAATCTTCCTAATAGGGGTGTCTGGGTGGCGCAGTGAGTTAAACATCTGACTCTTGGTTTTGGCTCAGGTCATGGTCTCAGGGTCCTGGGATGGAGCCCTTCATTGGCTCTGTGCTCAGCGTGGAGTCCACTTGAGTTTCTCTCTCCCTCTCCCTCTGCCCCACCTTCTCATACTCATGTGCACACACATGCTCTCTCTCTCAAATAAATAAATCTTTAAATAATAATAATAATAAAATCTTCCTAATGAATTGTTTCTATATCATTATATAATGACATCGTGTCTAATAACAGTTTTTATCTTGCATCTATTCTGACATTGATACGATATCGATATTAATATAGTTATACCTATTTGATTTTGATTAATATTTGCCTACTACTTCCTTTCCTTTCCTACTATATATACATATATGTGTGTATGTACACACACACAAATATATGTGAACATATTCACATATGTTTATAGTTCGAATATATTTTCACCCAATCAGAATCTTTTCTTTTATGAAGAAATGGACCATTTATTTTTCTTTTTTTTTTTTTTAAGATTTTATTTATGTATTTGACAGAGAGAGATATCGCAAGTAGGCAGTGAGGCAGGCAGAGGGAGAGGGGGAAGCAGGCTCCCCGCTGAGCAGAGAGCCCGATGCGGGGCTCGATCCCAGGACCCTGAGATCATGACCTGAGCCGAAGGCAGAGGCTTTAACCCACTGAGCCACCCAGGCGCCCCTATTTTTCAATGACTCCTTAGATACATCACACTCCTTGAGGATGCTAAACTAGAAACCAGGTAAAAATCATATACCTCTGCTTCCCAACTTGAAGAATTAAATTGCTCATGTGAGACAATTGAAGTCCAGGCCTATTATTTGCTTCTTTTTGTAAAATTTTATTTTATGTTTTCAGTGTTACAAGATTCATTGTTTATGCACCATACCCAGTTCTCCATGCAATACATGCCCTCCTTAATACCCACCACCAGGCTCACCCATCCTCCCCCCCCAAAACCCTCAGTTTTTTTCTGAGTCCACAGTCTGTCATGCTTCGTCTTCCCTTCCGATTTCCCCCAATTCACTTTTCCTTCCTTCTCCTAATGTCCTCCATGATGTTCCTTATGCTCCCCAAGTAAATGAAACCATATGATAATTGACTTTTTCTGCTTGACTTATTATTTGCTTATTGCTTTTCATGATCAATTCTAAAGCAGAAATGTTTCTTCCCAGTGTTGGGGCCCCAGTCATCTTATACCTCATATCCTGAAGTGTCTGCTTAGAAGACCAGAGGAGGCAAATGGCAAACTGGAGATAGAAAGAGATATCCTTAAATAGTTCTTTCAGCTTTACTTTCCAAAAAAAATGATTTGGAAAATGCTCAGTATTAACTTCAGTAAGAATGAGCATTCCCACCGTAAAGGCAAATAGTTTATAGAGAGTGCTTTATCTACCAACATTGTAGGATCATCAGTAAAACACATAATTGCAGTGGGCTGTGAATAAAGTTGAGCTGGTACGAATGTGATGTTCTCCACATACCTGAAACACAAAGCTTGACCTGGATTTTGAAGTTTGGTCTGCTAAATATCTTCTTCCATTTGCCCCTTCAGATTCACTTCCTACCCTGCTACAAACCCAGGAAGCTTTCTACCCTGATACAAACCCAGGGGAATTCCATCAAGGGGTTCCACTGATTCCTGACTTCCCATTGGTTCAGACAAAGGAAGGCTCTAGCAAGAGGGTAGGAGGCAGGAGGAAAGTGAAGTCAGAGTATTGCTTCTCCAGCTCCCCTTTTGATGGAGCTTGGTAGCCGTCATTTCGCTCCTCCCACTCCCCAAGGCCACAGCTCTTGTTGGGCAGTCTTATACACAGAGTTCTTTCTGTCTTGGTTCCAACAACCAGTCCTATCCTTGCTCCTTCAGGTGCAGGGGTATTACTACCTCCATCCCTGGTTGCTTTCCCTAAATCCTGCTCACACTTTTTTTAAACTCTTTAAATAATCCAAATTGAATGCACTGGACCTGACTGCTATAGATGGTATGTGCTGATGCACCATTCTCCCTGTTGCCCCATCCAGCTGCATAAACCAGCCAATCAAAAACTAAGTCACTAGATCTGAAGAAGCAGGGGGCAGTGGAGGAGGATCTAAGACATAGAGCCAAAACAGAGAAATAAGGGGACTCAGTAAATGAGGCACATTCCAATAGGTAGAAGGGAATTGAGCTGGGAAAGTTCTTTGGCCTTTTTTTCTATTATTCCCAGATTTATTTTGTGGACATAGTATATTTAGTGGGGCTAAAGAGACTGGACATTGTTTTCCCAGAATTTTCCAGTTTCCTCCTTCTTTTCAAACCCAGGAGATTTCTCCCAAGCCTCCCGTTAGTGGTTTCAGACTGACTTCCAGGGAGCTCTGGTTCCATAAAGATACCACAGAAGCCTCTTTGAGGGATCTCAGTAGGTGGGACTCCAAATCAGTGGCTGCCCCCAGTCCTGACCACTCAAATTAGTTCTTTATTTATTTTCCAAATTGGATTCTATATAGCATTTCATTTTTTAAAGATGGGAGGGAGGGAGGAGTCTGCTACTTAAGAAAGAAAAAAAAAGTGAGAATCATTGCTCCTCTCTTCTCTTTTATAGTCTCCTTAAGGTTTGCTAGTTCCTAAGGGCTAAGGACAGTCTCATGATCGTTTTTTTCCTTATTTCAGTGCCTCTTACAGCACAGAGGTGGAGCTGCAATATTACTCAGAAGCTGAGCATCTCAGAGTTGAAGCAACCCTATGGTCATCGCCTGTAATCTTCCACTTTGTTGCAGTGTTCTTCACAGCAGGACCACCAGCCTGTGTTTGGACACCTCTAACGACAGGTAGTTCTCTCACAAGAGCAGCCCACCTTATTCAACAGCTCTAATCATTAAAATGCCTCCAGTTATATGGTTCCAAATTATACCTCTGTATGATTTGGGTCATTTTGCCTTCTAGGCATATACAAATACGAAGTAAGGCTACATGACAATGCCTCCAGTATTCAAATTAAGCTACTGAAGAGTAACTTCAGATGCTGGGTTGTAGGGTAGCTCTATTCTTAACATCTTAATCAGTTCGATCACCAGTTGAACTGATGGAACTGGCACTAGCCGGGAGTAGGGGGAAGCAAGGAGACTCTTATCTAGAACTCTCTAATAAGGTGATTTTTGAGTCACTAAAAGAAGTGATGACCTTTAAGATCTTTGTAGCCCTGGATTTTAGGATTAGATGAAGGAAAAAATAGACAAAACAGATTGGACTACATCTGTGAAAGATAAAAGAGAAAGAAAGAGATAATGGAAACTTGATCGGATGTGTATCTCTATGTGTTTTCCCTCTAACTGGGTTTCCCCTTAAAAATATGGCTGGAAGTACATCATAGGGATGGGAGAAAGCCTTTGGCAAAATGCAGCATTTTTTCATGAAAAAAACCTTTTAACAAATTAGGTATAGAAAGAATATACCTCAACATAATAAAAGTTATATATGACAATCCCACAGTTAACATCATACTCAATGGTGAAATGAGTAGGCACTCAAAGAATAAAGTGAAAGTTGTGTTGTGTGTGATGGTTTAGGTGTAGAAACCAAATGACCTATGTTTGAATCCTCTTCCATGACGTTATTAGCATGCCCTTGGAAAATGTTCTTAAGTCCTCTGTGACCCTTGTCTTTAAAATGATGGTAATCATTGTATCCACCTCACAGGTATTTTGGGGAGGATTAAATGAAGTAATAATCCAAAAGTGCATAGAACAATGTCTAGTGCTTAATGAGCATCCAGAAATTAGCTATGTTGTTAATTACAATAAAGCACCCAGTGCTAGAAAAGACACTGAAAAATCTATATTCAAATTCCTTTATGAAGGAAGCCATGGATAAGGTGGATGGGGAGACGATGATAAGAATAAATGGGGAACACTGGGGTGTATGTGCCCCTTTTTTCACTACAACTGTATCTTTGGGGTAAATACCTAGTAGTGTAATTGCTGGGTCGTAGGGTAGCTCTATTCTTAACATCTTGAGGAACCTCCGTACTGATTTCCAGAGTGGCTGTAGCAGCTTGCATCCCACCAACAATGTAAAAGGGTTCCCCTTTTTCCACATCCTCGCCCACATTAGTTGTTTCCTGTTTTATTAATTTTTGCCATTCTAACTGGTGTGAAGTGGTATCTCATTGTGGTTTTGATTTGTATTTCCCTGATGGCTAGTGATGTTGAGCATTTTGTTATGTGTCTGGTAGCCATTCGTATGTCTTCTTTGGAGAAGTGTCTGTTCATGTTTTCTGCCCATTTTTTGACTGGGTTATTTGTTTTTTGAATATTGAGTTTGAGAAGTTCTTTATAGATCTTGGATATCAGCCCTTTATCTGTTATGTCATTTGCAAATATCTTCTCCCGTTCTGTGGGTTGCCTCTTAGGTTTGTTGACTGTTTCCTTTGCTGTGCAAAAGCTTTTTATCTTGATGAAGTCCCAAAAGTTCTTTTTCGATTTTGTTTCACTTGCCTTTGGAGACGTGTCTTGAAAGAAGTTACTGTGGCTAATGTCAAAGAGGTTACTGCCTATGTTCTCCTCTAGGATTTTGATGGATTCATGTCTCACATTGAGGTCTTTCATCCATTTTGAGTTTATCTTTGTGTATGGTATAAGGGAATGGTCCAGTTTCATTCTTCCATGTGTAGCTGTTCAATTTTCCCAGCACCACTTATTGAAGAGATCGTCTTTTTTCCATTGGATACTTTTTCCTGATTTGTCAAAAATTAGTTGACCATGGAGTTGAGGGTCCATTTCTGGAGTCTCTATTCTGTTCCATTTGTCTATGTATCTGTTTTTGTGCCAATTCCATGCTGTCTCGGTGATTACAGCTTTGTAATATAGCTTGAAGTCAGGCAACTTGATGCCCCCAGCTTTGTTTTTCTTTTTCATCATTCCCTTGGCCATTCGGGATCTTCTCTGGTTCCATACAAATTTTAGGATTGTTTGTTCCAGCTCTTTGAAAAATGCCAATAATTTTTTAATAGGGATGGCATTGAAAGTGTCAATTGCTCTGGGCAGGATAGACATTTTAACAATGTTTATTCTTCCAATCCATGAGCATGGAATGTTTTTCCATCTTTTTGTGTCTTCCTCAATTTCTTTCATAAGTTTTCTGTAGTATCTAGAGCATAGATCCTTTATCTCTTTGGTTAGGTTTATTCCTAGGTATCTTATGGTTTTTGTTACTATTGTGAATGGAATCGATTCCTTAATTTCTCTTTCTACAGTTACATTGTTAGTGTATAAAAAAGCAACTGATTTCTGTGCATTGATTTTATATCCTGCTACATTGCTGAATTGCTGTATGAGTTCTAGTAATTTTAGGGTGGAGTCTTCTGGGTTTTCAATGAATCATTGAACACTACCTCAGAAACTAGTGATGTACCTTACAGTGGCTAACTGAACATAATAAAAAAGTAAAAATAAAATAAAAGAATAAATGGGGAAACTCACTCTCTTCAGACTCTACCAGTTGTCTGCATCAGGGCATTCAAAGGTTAATCAAGAAACCAGAATGCATGGAGTTTGAGGAGAGATCTTGTGTGTTATTGACATGGTAAGGTCCTGAAGAGACCTCAGCTTTAGAAAGATGAATCAGATGAGTGACATCGTCTTCTACCAACAAGGTAATAAGCAGGTTTCTTGCAGCCCTGGTCAACTCTCTTCTTTGGGTATTTTTCTTTCATGGTGTTTGCCAATAATTGACAATTGGCAGAGGTTGTCCTGGGGTTTGAGGTGAGGCCATGACATAAATGAGCGGCTATTTGGTTTTCTCAGAGTTTATAAATGTTACTCTTTACATTGAGAGACCTTTTGGGGATGACCCTTGGGTTATTGAGGACAGTCCCAATATTGGTTCTCCATACTATTCCTGAGACCTGATTCTTTGTATCTTCTAATGAAGGTGGCAATGAGGTGTACGCAGGGCACAGTGGAAGGGAGTCCTGGGCTGCAAGTTAGAAGGCCTGGGTTCCATTCTGGCTACTTATATAGGTTTGTTGTTTTTTAAAAGATTTTGTTTATTTATTTGACGGAAAGAGAGAGAGCAGAAGCAGGGGAAGCAGTAGGCAGAGGGAAAGGGAGAAGCAGACTCCCTGCTGAGCAGGGAGCCCAATGCAGGGCTCAATCCCAGGACCCTAGGATCATGACCTGAGCCAAAGGCAGACGATTAACCAACTGAGCCACCCAGGCACCCCCTTATATAGTTTTGAAATCACTTATTTTCTCTGGGTCTCAATTTTCACATGTGTCCAGTATGGAGTAAGATTAGATACTTGCTAATGGTGCTTTCAGCTATAATATTCTACCCACTCTTTGTGTAAAATGCCCCAATGTCTGGGGCACCCAGTCATTAATTTATTCCATCTGTTGATTTATCCTTTGACTTAGTATTTAATATTTTCCTTTTCAATATTTTTAAGTCCATCACACACAAAACACAAAAAAACTACAAATTTTCATACATCTACCATCTAGATCTAACAGATGTTAGTATTTTGCTATATTTGATTCAGATTGGCTCTTTAAAAAGAAACACTAGAGATAATAAAGCCCCATTTCTTCCCTCCCAAGAAATAACCACTATCTTTAAATTAGCATATATTCTTAATATATAGTATTGTTTTTAACTTTTAAAGTGTGCATACATAATATACTATAAATTTCCTCATTTTTGCTGAGCTTTATATTTTCCAGATTTAGTCACATTACCACCTATGGAATTATTCATTCATTCATTTTAACAGTGGCTTAGTATTCCACTGTATGAATATACCACAGTTTATCCATTCTCCATTGATGGCCTTTTAGATGGTTTCCAACATTTTGCTATTAAAAATAACATTGCAACAACCAACTGTGTAGAACTCTCCGTGAGCACATGTGTGAGAGTTTCCCTAGGGTAATTACTTAGAAGCAAAATTACTTGGTGGCTGGGTATGTTTATTTTCAATTTTTCTAGATAATGTGAAATCGCTCTCCAAAGTGCTTGTAGATATTTACACTCTCAGCAGTAATAAATGACATATTTTTTTCCCATATCCTTGCCAGCATGTGTGTTGTAAGACTTTTAATTTTTTTTCCAATCAATGGGTATGAAATAATATTTTCTTGATGTTTTCATATATTTATTGGCTATTCAGATTTCTTTGTAAATTTCCTGTTTCTACCCTTTCTCCATATTGTGTGTGTGTGTGTGTATTTGTTATTGATCGGAAAGATATCTTTGTATATTCTGGATACTAATTCTTTTTATAATTATTATTATTTTTAAATTTTTTTTTTTTTTTTTTTTTAAGATTTTGTTTATTTATTTGACAGAGATCACAAGTAGGCAGAGAGGCAGGCAGAGAGAGAGAGAGGGAAGCAGGCTCCCCGCTGAGCAGAGAGCCCGATGCGGGGCTCGATCCCAGGACCCCGAGATCATGACCTGAGCTGAAAGCAGAGGTTTCAACCCACCGAGCCACCCAGGCGCCCCAATAATTATTATTATTTTAAAAGTTAGAAATATCTTCTCCTAATTTATAGCTTATCTTCCAATTGTTATATTTGTTTTTTTCACCCAAAAGTTTTTCAGTTTTTTGTCGCTAAATTTATCAATTTTTTTAGTGTTTGGTACTTTTTGTGCCTTGTTTAAGAAAATCTTCCTTACACCGATATTATAAACATATGCCATATAGTCTCACAAAAGTTTTACAGCATTCCTTTGTTTCAATAGCTAGGTTTTTAATCCATGTGGGATTTAATCTTGCCTAGAAAACTAATTTTAATTTAGTTATTCCACATGAATAGCTAACTGTCCTTGGATCATTTGTTAACTATCGTATCCTTTCTCCATTGACTGATATTGCCACTACTCTCATTCACAAAGTTTCTGTATAGATGTGGGTCTATTCCATTGGTATGCCCTACCTTAATTACTGTAACTTTAGGGCAGTTCTTGATAGCTAGTATGGTAAGAACTATTTCTATTCTTTTTCTTCAAAATTGTCTGGACTATACTTGACCGTTCACTCATTCATATGAGTTTCACAATCTGTTCACTCCCACACAAAAAAAAGTGTCAAGATAGTATTTGAAATGGCATTGAATTTATAGGTACATTTGAGCAGAATTATTATAATGATATAGAAACTTCCGTACTATGTATCCAGCATATCTCTTTATTCAGATCTTTTTTCTTGTTCGTAAAATGTTTTATAATACTTTCCAAAAAGTTTTGTCCATCTTTTCTTAATATATTCCTGTTTACCTTATAATTTTTGTTGCTGTTGTGCATAGGATCTTTATCTAAAATTACACTTTCTAATTTTTTTCAAAAACTAAAATGTCCCTTTTGTGGTCCCTGGAGTAGAAAAATGTCAATGATTTTTTTGTGTGTTGATTCTTAGCTTGCAAACTTGCTGTTCTCTGTTAATGCAAATATTTTTGTCTGCAGAATCTCTTGAATTTTCTATGTAGGAAATCATATCTGCTGATAATGAAAACATTGTTTTTTCCTTTCTATATCTTTTACTTTTTCCTTTTCTTCCTTGGCTTAATGCTAGCTGGGATCTCAAATACAACATTGAGTGGAGAGAGCGAGTGGGGGATACTTGTCATTTTCCTGGCTCTAGAGGACCCTTTTGTATTGTTTCATCCTTAAATATGCGATTCAGACCAGGTTCTTGATTGGGATTCTCTTTAAAACAGTGTAAACCTGTTAGAGTCCCTTTTCCTCTTCTCTCTCAACAGTTACTCATGGTAGTGGGTGAGCACCGATCAGACATACATTTAACACTTCAAGTTGTGGAGTTATTGATCAGCTAAGCAATCAGTTGATTTGGCTTTTCCATTTGTGACTTGGGATAATAAATATCGGGCCAGATGAAACCCACACTGGTGAATTTCCTTACAAAAGAGAAGTCATTTTTCTGGATGATATAGCTGTGGAAGAATGTAGGTCATGAGCCGAGTGCTCGGTTTGTCTCAAAGGTCTGACTACACCTCTAGATGGAACATGAAGGTGGAGGGCAGAGCCTGGTAGAGGACTGGCTTCCTTGCGCTCACCCAGGCCACCAGACTTCAGTTGTTTTGGAGGAAAAATTTCAGGGAGTTTTAGATTATGATTATTTTTGTAATGAATGATGGAGCTAGAGAGTGAACCCAAATTATGAGAGATCCTTTAGAGATCTTTAGCAATGAGTGCAGGAAAGAGAACATCTTGATTACAAATAAACATAAATCTAGCGTGTGTTTATTTCCTGAACCTAACTGCCTGGCAGAAGCACTTTGGACTGAGGCTAATGGTGCAGCCAAGTAATTTTCTACAGTAGAAACTCATCAATCATAACAGGGTGTAGTATTAAGGTCAGTAGGATGCAGAGCCACCGTGGTAGACCTGGAGGGAAGAAGAAGTTTCTTATAGAACAATCTCACCTGTAATCCATTCTTCTGGGATTGGCTCCACGGATGATGTTTTATGGACTTTACAGTGAAGTGCATTGAAATTACCTGAAGAAAGCTTAAGCCAATGGATTCCCAAGGGCAAAAGTCTTATAAGGGATGGGGTAAGTGGTTGCCCTACAGAATAAATACCTAGAATGCTAATGCTTTTATTATATTAAGATTCTCCTAATAACTAGTTCTACTGGGGAGCCACTTGTAGAGGAAGGCAGGAAGGAAGGAAGGAAAGAAGGGAGGAAATGCAGAAGAGAAGCAGAAAGGAAGGAAGGAGGGAAAAAGAGAGAGAGAGGGAAGGAAGGAGGGAAGTAAGAAAAAAGCATGGTTTGCAAAAACATAGCATGGTTTGCAAAAAAAATCATCACCAGTCATCTAAAGAAGAAATGCAAACTGTTGTTGATTTTGTGTCAAGAATCACCTGATTCTTTGGGGTGAACATCTTACCTAAGTAATGTGTGGCCAGTCTCAGTGGTGACATAAGGGGGCTTAATAGCCACACTTTCTGTTTAGCTGGAATGACACTATGTGCTGGGTTGCCCATAATGGGCTTGGCTCATGCATTTCTGTGGGCTTATTAGCTAGCATTATAACTCTTCACTGTAAACAGTAGTCCTAGTCGTACTCTAAGCAGTGTGTGCGTCCCATGGAGCACTCTCCCAAACCTCTTTTGTAGATACGTTGCAGTGATCCGTCACCTACCTGACTCCTGCTGAAGAGTGACATCTGTAAGGCTAGAGGCTATATGTCATTCATCCTCATGTGCCCAGTTTTTATCCCTGTGCCTGACACCTAGTAGGTGCTCTGTATTTCAACAATGAATGGGTACAATGCTACTTTAAGGAGTCCTTCTGTAAGTATTTGAATTAATGAGAGTACCGTTGGGGGGTGACATTGTGTGCCCTTTGTGAGTACCTGAATGAAGTGCTTAGGACTGGATCAGAGGATGGACCTCCCTCCCCTTTGCCCAGGAGGAGTGTGGGAACTATATGAGCAAGTACTTTAAAAAGCTGCTGTGTAAGATCAGAGGCAAACGCTGTATGCTTCTCGGTTTGGCGTCAATTCTGACTTTAAGCCTGTCTTCTTCATGATGCTAAAAAAAAAAAGAGCCATAGTAAAGATGACTCAAAGGGCCCTTTGAGATCTTAAAGAGAGCTCTACAGTTCTTACGGGGCCCCGGCTCCCAGCCCTGCAGTCATTCTCTGTGCCGTCAGTGAGAGCAGCTTGGGAAGGGCATGCTCTCTCCTGCAATCTGCAGATAGAATCACAGATCTGTAGCTGCAAGTGGCTTTTCACTGTCTAGTTCCAATCTCTCATCCTAGATCTGAGAAAACTGGCTCAGGCAGACCGACCAACTGGCCAAGCCCACAGAGCCGGTTAGTGTCAGCAGCGGGTTTAGGTAAAGAACTCTCCCTCGGGCTCCTCCTGTCCTCAAATATCATTGTAAAATCTAATTTGCATCCCGTTTTTGAGTATCCTGATTTCAACCCCTTTCCTGCTTTCCAAGACCTCCAAGGAATTAGGCTTTGCCAGTTGGCAAAGTCCTGCCTTGATCAGCAGAGCTCAGATTTGCACCAAGTGAGAACTCAGGCTCTCAGGGGCAGAGGAAATGTTGCAGACCAATTTCCAAATAATTTTGGAAGCATTGAATGGCTCGGGACCCTGCTGACTCTCCTGGGGGCAGGTTGCTTGTCCTGTACAACAGTAAAGAGAAGAGTGAAGCGAGGCCTTAGAACAATTTGAGGGTATAGAAGGGAGAATAATTTCCCACAGCGTGGGGAGAGGAGGATTTCCACACACATACTAAATTGACAACAGTTTGTCTCGTGTGGTGCTTGAGGTGAAGGCCAACACTTTGCTTTTGTGTGTAACCCCAGCATAAAAAGTGACAGGAACAGATGTTCCATCCATGAAATCTGAAGTTTGGCAGCTAATAAAGGGTCCTGAGACATGGCATAAATGAAGGCAGATTATCTTGGCTGCCCACCCTGTCATGTGGACGGAAAAATGTGCTGGGTAGAAGTAAACAGCCTGCAGGACGCTGGGCTGGCTCAGGCGGGTGGTCTCCAGGGTGGCTTAGGAAGCTGGCCTTTCCTCCCATCTCACTCAGACCTGTCTTTATTAACGACCTTGGGGAGCGAGCAAGGGCTTGAAGATGAACTTCGCAGATGATGCGGAATGGAGAAAATGTGACAAACCTCAGCATAAGCAAAAGGATAACCTAAAGGAATTAGAAAAATGGGAGAGGCCAGGGACAAAATGCAGATCATCATGGAAAAATGCAAATGGATACATCTGAGGCAAAATGATCCACAAACCAGATATTCATGGGGCAGAAAAATTTTGAAGCACATTAAGAATAGAAACACCTGGCTATGAAATGGTTGCTTCCAACAGTTGCAGAGACCAAGGTGGAGTGCACAGGCAGGGAGGGAAGGGTCTGGGAAGGTGGGGGGCCCTTACAGGAGGCCTACTTACAGGTGTAAAGTGACCTCACTGTAGGGTCTGCTTCAGCTCGCTCCTCCCCTAACACCTGCGTCGCCTGTTCCAGTGCCCCTTGGGGTTGGCTGGGGTGAAGTGCATGTCTTGCTGGTGCTGTGAGATGTGTGTCGGGAGTAAGCAGGTAACACTCCAACCTCCAGGCATCGGCTTTGGAGTGACTTTTCCAGACTGTATTCTTTTTTTCACTTTTATTTTTATTACCTTTTTCTTCTTTTCTATAAAATAGATTTCCTCCATCAAAGAACATATATTCTTTTTTGTTTTGCTTAAGGTAAAAGTGGCATATATCATTGCATTAGTTTCAGGTGTATAACACAATGATTCAATATTTGCATACACTACAAGTAATCACCACAATAAGTCTGGCTACCGTACTTCACCATACAACTAACGCTCTTTATCCTTTTCACCCACCCTAAACCCCCTTTCCCTTTGATAACCACCAATCAGTTCTCTGTATCTATAGGTTTTGTTTTGTTTGCTTGCTTGTTTGTTTCTTTGAGGTTTTTATTAGATTCCACATATGAGTGAAGTCAAACAGTATTTACTTTCTCTGTCTTATTTCACTTAACCTAATGACCTCGAGGTCTGTCTGCATTGTCACAAATGACAAGATTTTCTCCTTTTTATCGCCGAATATTCCATGTTTATATACACCACATCTTCTTTAGCCATCCATCTATTGATGGACACATATGCCGTTTCCATATCTTGGCTATTGTAAGTAATGCTGCAAAGAACATAAGGGATGCATATATCTTTTCAAATTAGAATTTTCACATTCTCTGGGTGAGTAGCCATAAGTGGAATTGCTGCATCATATGGTAGTTCTATTTTTGATTTTCTGAAGAAGGTCCCTCCTGTTTTCCACAGTAGTTGCACCAATTAACATTCCCACCAACAGCAAAAGTATTCCCTTTTCTCTACAATCTCTCCAACACTTGTCTCTCGTCTTTTTAAAATAGTCACTCTGACAGGTGTGAGATAACTCGTTGTGGTTTTTTTTTTGTTTTTTTTTTAAAGATTTTATTTATTTATTTGACAGACAGAGAGAGATCACAAGCAGGCAGAGAAGCAGGCAGAGAGAGAGGGGGAAGCAGGCTCCCTGCTGAGCAGAGAGCCCAATGTGGGGCTCGATCCCAGGACCCTGAGATCATGACCCGAGCCGAAGGCAGAGGCTTTAACCCACTGAGCCACTCAGGCGCCCCTCGTTGTGGTTTTGATTGGCATTTCCTTCATGATGAGTGATGTTGAGCATCTTTTCATGTGTCTGTTGGCCATCTGTCTGTCTGTCTTGGGAAAATGTCTGCTCAGATCCTCTGCCCCCTTTTTAACCAGATTGTTTGGCTTTTGTTATTAGGTTATGAGTTCTTTATATATTTTAGATACTAGCCCCTTATCAGATATATGATTTGCAAATATCTTCTCCCATTCAGAAAGTTGCCTTCGTATTTTGTGGATGGTTTCTTTCACTGTGTGCAGAAGTGTTTTCTTTTGTTGTAGTCCCATTCGTTTATTTTTGCTTTCATTGCCATTGCCTTTGGAGTGAGATCCAAAAAAAAAAAAAAAATCCAAGAGTGATGTCAAGGAGCTTACTGCCTATGTTTTCTTCAGACCATTCTTTAAAAGAAAAGGAGTGAAAAAATATTTCCATCATAGAACAAACATGTCCTACTTATGTCATGCAGAATAATAAATTTGGGATAATTTTGTCTTTGTTATTTTGCTTTGAGAAATTTGTTACCAAATTTCTCCCTCTTACTCCACTTGTAAAACTTCAACAATTATAAACTGATGATGACCAGAGATCCTCACATTTTCCAAAACAGCCAGCATGTTTATAACTTTGGAAATTGTTCTGTTTTGGAAAGTCCTGCCTGAGACCCCACTGAAGTGCTCTCTATTGATGGGGCCTTCAGCCTGAGGAATTCTGAAGAAAACCAGAGCCCTCCACTCCTTTCCTATATAGTGGAGTTGGAGGTCCCTGGCACTGGCCTCCTTTCCCTGAAAGTCTGTCGTCTTGTTTTGAGCAGCTCTTCAGTTTGAAAAGCAAGGCCAGCAATGAAGGTCTCATGACTGCTGACCAAAAATCACTAAAGAAAGTGCAGATTCCTGGGAATTTCTGCTCTCCCAGCGATATTATCCAGAGGAATTATTCCAAAAATATAAACTGAAATGGCATATTTAACCCTGCATAATTGAAGAATGCACCTCTCATTGCGACAGGAAATGATGTTGGGGTTTTGTTGGGGTTTTGTTTTCAGATCTCTTTCCATCTTCTTTTAATCATAGTAATTCCCAACAGGGCAGCAGATCAGAATCACCTGAGGTGCTCGTTAATGATCGGGACTTGGCACCCCCCAGAGTGGGGTTGTGGGGAGCGGGGTGGGGCCTGGTGGTCCAAGATGTGGTGGAGAAGAGAGGTGGAGGCAGAGTTGCTGTGTGGTTAGGGGAGCCTGGATTTAGGACTTGCTTCTAAGGCACAGCGCCGGTAGGTGACCCTGGGTTCAGAGGCCCGAGGAGGAGTGTGGAGTCACGTGACTCAGCTTCCTGCCTCTCATCCCCACCCTCTCAGGATAACCCTGGAAAGCCCATTCTCGGGCAGTGGCTCGGCTGGCCCAAGCTGGGTTGAGCTGAGTCTGGAGGAGGGAGAGAAGCTGAGGGTTTATCTTCGGGAAGTCAAAATCTGTTTTCAATTCCAAGAGGCCAAGAGACAAGAGGCCAAACAACAGGATGTGAACAAGGGAAAACACAGCAGTTGATGCGGGAATGAAGAGAGATAGAGACGGAATTGCTCTCAATAGTGAAGGAAAGCCTAAAGCTTAAAGCTCGGTTTGTGTTTTCTAGGGAGTGGGTAGGGAACAGCTATTGGCCCTGGAGAGCTTGGATGGGCACCTCTTGTGTAGAAGTTCAGCATTAGGACAACTGCAGCTGACTACATCTTGGCTGAAAGGCCACTTCTGCTTCTGCATGCCCCACTAAGTATGGCCTGTCTGGTAGAAAGCCTAGGACCCCCACGGAGAAAGAAGCGGGGAGCAAGGTCAGTCTCAGGTGGCCCAGTTTCTGTGGAGTGGCCCCCAGAATGTCAGAGTTCATGCCTCAGGACCAGGCGTTTCTTGTGTTTCTTCTGTCAAGGTTAAAAGCACTAATTATGGCTCTTGACAAACGTACATGATTCCGTTTTTTCTCCAGGGAAGAGGTAACCCTGAGGACTAGCCTCTGCCATCAGCTTGTCTTACTCTTGACATAACACCTGTGGCTACCCTGATATTTACGTTTCTTCACTGTGGCTTCCTCACGATGCCATCTTATCTTCATCAAAGAGGAATTGTGACACTTTTTCCTACTCCGTTCTTCATGCGTAGCACAGTGTCTGACACATAATCAGCTCTTAACATAAGTCAGATGAACGTTTTGATGCCTTGACATTCAGAGCACATGCTGCTTTATCACAGTCAGTCCATGGTATTCTCCTCTGACAAAAAGCAGCTTACAATATGGACACCTGAGGTACTTTCTTAGGATTTTAGACTACTTTCTTCTCTTTGGCTCTGTACATACTAGTTAACAGTTTTTCTAATGATCCAGGAGACCCTCTGCTGATGACCTATTTCCATAGACAACCATTAGCCAGTGGAAGTGTTTTTTCCTGAGATTCTATGTGGAACAAGGGCCATGATGATAGCCACGTCCTCACTTCCTTCATGGGCTGAATGTCTGCCCTGCTGAGAGGCCACAAGCATGGTGGGTCTGATTGCAGACTTGCAGGCTCGGGACAGGCTCTGCTGCTTACGGGGTGACCACTCACCCCTCCCTCCATTTCTCTCCCCGGGAACACAAGATGATAACAACAATACCTACTCCTAGGATGGATTGGGGAGATGACATGATTTAGTATGTGTGAGGTATTGTACCCCAGAAAGCACTGTATATGCACTCACCCTCATCATTATTAATGTGTGAGCAGCCGAAATACAGGCCGTCTCATCAAAGTCATTGTGGTCCTTATGACTCCTAGGTATCCAAAAGATTTTCATGATGCCCTATGCTGTCATTTATGCACATTTGTTTCAGAGCCTATATGTCACCAAGTGGGAAAAATGGTTGAGCAGAACAACTTTGGAGCTGCTCTAGCCAGGAAAGCAATTTATTGGCATTACCTTAAAAAACTCATGCTGCTTCTTTTGCTTAATAGAGGAAACCCTCTTCCAGTTACTATCCTATAAGAGAAACACCTTAAGGCAGCTCCCAGTGACTCACTCCTTTGTACAACGCCCCTCCCCACACACCCCTGAATGTGGATGGGACGTGCGACTTCCTTGTAGCCGACAGAATATAGCAAAAGTGAAGGGATTTTGCAGATATAATTAAGCTCCCAAATCAGTTGCCTTGAGTTCATCAAAAAGGAGAGCACCTGGATGGGCCTCACTCAATCAGGGGAAGGCCTCTAAAAGAGACATTGGGGCCCTCCCTCAGACGAGAGCCTCATTACAAGGCTCTGGCCTTGAAGGCTACAAGTTCTCCAGCTGCAAAGAAATAAATTCTGCCATCCCTCATTCCAGGCTAAGGAAGCGTAGAAGTAGATCTTGCTGTAGTTGAGTGAGCCTCTGATGAGAATGTAGCACAGCTGATTACAGTCTTTGCGACTCCGGGCAGAGGATGCAGCTTAGTCATGCCCAAACTCCTGATCCCTGGAAACTGCGATAATAAGTGTGTGCTGTGTTAAGCTACACTTGAAGAAATTTGTTATGCACCAAGAGAAACTAACACAGCTTCAGTTAGGAAATGACTCTTTTCTCCCCCTACAGTGGCCTGCATCCTTCTTTTTGTTACACAGATAGAGATCATACGCAGGCAAGGGCACAGTTAAAGGAGAAAATGCTGAGAGGAAGCTGTATTGTCAAACAAGACAAAAACCATTAAGTTAAAAAGCAGTATGGGAAGTCAGCATGCTGAGGATTGTACTGTAGTAAGAGACCAGTGTGGTGATCAGTGGATAAATATGCAGTTAAAAGTGAGTTTCGAGTGGGTATTGAGGAGGGCACGTATTACATGGGGCACTGGGTGTGGTGCATGAACAATGAATCTTGGAACACTGAAAAAATAAAATAAAATTTTTTAAAAAGTGAGTTTTGAGAATGTAAAGAGAGAACTCTTGCAACTCAATAATAAAAACATTTTTAAATAGACATCTCTCCAAAGAAAATATACAAACGATCAACAATCATACGAAGAAACCCTCAACGTATCAGGAAAATGCCGATCAGAACCGCAGTGAAACAGGACTCCACACACACCCTAGGATAGCTGTAATAAACAAAGACAGACGATAAGAAGTACAGGTGAGAATATGGAGAACTAGAAACCATTCTACGTGGCTGGTAGGAATGTGAAATGGTGCAGTCACCTTGGAAAACAGTCTGACACGTCCTCAAAAAGCGAACATAGCATTACCTCCTAGCTCAGCAACTCCACTCCCACATATACAGCCAAGAGAATTTAAAATGAGTGTGCACAAAATAACTTGTACAGCTTTCGTAGCAGCACTATTCCTAATAGCCAAAAAGTAGAAACAGTCCACGTGTCCATCGACTACTGGATGGATTAAAAATGTGATATATTCATCGATGGAATTATATTCAGTTATGAAGAGGAGGGTTGGCTGGGTGGCTCAGTCAGTTAAGCGTCCCGATTCTTAATTTCAGCACAGGTCATGATCTCAGGGTGGTGAGATCGAGCCCTTCACTGAGCTCTGCACTGGGTATGGAGCCTGCTTAGGATTCTCTTTCTCCCTCTCCCTTTGCCCCTCCACCCCAACTTGTGCATGCACTCTCTCACTTGCTTTCTCTCTAAAAAATAATAATTATGAAGAGGAATGAAGTCCTGATTCATGCTACAATATAGATAAATCTTGAGATGTAAAAGGCTATAGATTATAAGATTTTTTATGTATTTATTTATAACTAGGATATAATGTATTATTTGTTTCAGGGGTACAGGTCTGTGGTTCATCAGTCTTACACAATACACAGCACTCACCACAACACATACCCTCCCCAGTGTCTATCATCCAGCCACCCCATCCCCTCTCCCCTCCAACAACCCTGTTTGTTTCCAGAAATTAAGAGTCTCTGATGGTTTGTCTCCCTCTCTGGTTTCGTCTTGTTTCATTTTTTCCTCTCTTCCCTTATGATCCTCTGCCTTATTTCTTAAATTCCACATGTCAGCGAGATCATATGATAATTATCTTTCTCTGATTGGCTTATTTCACGTAGCATAATACCCACTAGTTCCATCCATGTCGTCGCAAATGGCAAGATTTCATTTTTGATGGCTGTGTAATATTCCAGGGTGTGTGTGTGTGTGTGTGTGTGTGTGTGTGTGTGTGTATATGTATATGTATCACATCTTCTTTATCCATCCATCAATGGACACATCTGGCCCCTTTCCATAGTTTAGCTATTGTGGACATTGCTGCTATAAACATTGGGGTGCAGGTGTATAGGATTCTATTTAAACGAAATGTCTAGGGGTGCCTGGGTGGCTCAGTCAGTTAAGCATCTGACTTTGGCTCAGGTCCTGATCTCAGAGTCCTGGGATTGAGCCCCAGGTCAGGCTGCCTGCTCAGCATGGAGTCTGCTTCTTCCTCTCCCTGTGCCCGTCCTCCCAACCCCTACCCCCCACCACTTAAACTCTCTCTATCTCTAATAAATAAAAATCTTAAATAATAAATGAATGAATGAAATGTCCAGAAAAGGCAATTCCATAGGGACAGAAAGTACATTAGTAGTTTGCAGAAATTGAGAGAAAGGAAGGATAAGGCATGATTGGTAATGGATATGAAGTTTCCTTTTTGGGTAATGAAAATTGTCTTATAACTAGCAGTAGTGTCTGCACAACTTTATGAATATACTAAAAAACCACTGAATTATACATATGAGAAGGATAAACTTCATAGCACTTTAATTATATCTCAATACAATAAGTAAATTTTGAGTTACTACATGATAAGACCCTCCAAACAAGTGATCTAGTCCATTGTGGATGGCATGGAATGTGAACAGTGAGAGATACCCAGAGGAGTATTTGCAGAGGCTGCAAGAAATTTACATTGAAAGAGATTTGGTCATCCTGACCCAATGTTTGCTCCCAAAACTTAGCAAGCTAGAACTGGACAGACCGCAGATCAGTGCTGGCTGGCCACGCCCACAGCAGCCTGTGATGGCCTCTATCCCTCACCCCCATGCTGGGGATATGCTTCCTTCTTCTCTTCCCTTGTTTGCATTGATCACCACACCAATCAATGGCAGGATCAGTTTAGGCTTCAGATGTTCTCTGCATGAGCTCTGAATCACAAATTAAATATGTTTTGAGTTCACTCCACATTGATTTGGAGAACCAATGGGTATCTAAAAATTAAACACAAAGGAATTTGGACATTAGGGCATAAAAAGTGAATCACCCATGGTCCATCCTCTCTATCAGCTTTTGGGTTAGTTCGGGAGGTAGCTCACGGATAACAATTACGCAAAGAAGCATATCAAACAACAGTTCTGAGGTTGTTAATGTTATTCAGTGAAGCTATGGCAGCTAACAGGGGACTTTCGACTAGGCCGTGGTGCCAAGGGAAGTTCCTCTGAGGAAGAGATTTTCGAGACGTGTCTGGAAAGCTGGATTTGATTTAGATAAGCAAAGAGAATGGAATAGAGCTATAGTTTGGGGGAATGGCGGGCATGAATGTGTGGAGGCCAGAATGTTCACAAGATGTCCTAGGGTGTTGATCTGAGCAGCTTTCGAAGGAAGATTTGCTTTGGGAAGTAATGACATAGAGGTTTGGGAAGAAATGGAAGGGGAAGAGAGAGGGGGCCACGGTGAGACAAAGGTTCTGTGACTTCTTTTGGAGGTTGGAACTCGATTGAAAATGCTCAAAAAAGAAAGAAAGAAAGAAAAGCAAAGAAATGCTCTAGGAGGTTCACTCCATTAGTTTGCTTCTTTCTCCCCCTGCCTTGAGGAAACATGAATCTAGGGCTCCAGAACCTTAGGATTAACTGCATTTCACCAGAGAAGACTTCTCTGCATGTATGGGGAAGAGAAGACCTCAGGCAGCACAAATACAGCACTGTCTCATGTTCACGATGACGTATGTTGAAAGCTTTCTCTGGAAAACTCTTAGACTGTGGTGGTATTTGAGCCCAGTATTTATTCTATGATGCAATTGTCCTCACAAGGATGCTCTCGCTTACCAGCTTCATCCACAGTGATACCATGCGTACATGTTGATGTGGATACATAGAACAGGTTTTCAGCAATGCTTGCTTAGGAGCCAGATCCACAATCCACCCCACACACAAGCAGCTTCAAAAGTCCAGACAGAACAGCTTTGTACCTACTGCCTCACCTTGAAAGAGAAATGTACTTTTGCAGTCTTTTTGACCTAAGTTCTTGGCAATTTGGGGCCTTTTTCCTTGGAGACATGTCACATGTTGCTGTGGCCATGAGGGGAACTCTGCTTTTCCATTCCGATCCAGGAAGGGTGCCATGGAACACTGGGGAGATTGACTATGACTTCTCGAAGCACATGAGTTTGTGTGCTCTAACAGATCCCTCAAGTTAGAGATCTGTTGTTTACCAAAGAAACTCACCAATCCTTTAGCACAAGAAAATTCTAAATTTACAAACTTGCCCATGGAAAATCGATGCTTTAAGCAAAGGATGAGGAAATGAGCTATTTTCTCCTAATTTCTATCCTTGATTGCTTTCTGGTGGTGGCAGGGAGTGGCAAAGGGCCACATGAGTTACTTTCTCCACAAAACAAGTTCTCTGAGCCCTAGAGATCGCTAGGTGGTATCTCTGGACAGAGTATCTGGATTGCCATCCAGGCAAAAGTCAGTGCTCCAGGTGAATCAGTCTCCTTACCACCTCGCATGCCACAAATACTTCCTCTTCTACACCTGTACGTGTACTTTTCCTCTAATGAAAATACCCTCCCTCGGTCACATGTCATCTCTCTTTCATGCTCTGAATCCCATGCCCTCCCTTTCATGAACAGTCCCTGGTTATCTCAGCCCACAGGAATGCCTCCCATCTGACTCCTGCAGCCTCACACCGCCCCGCCCCCAGATGCTCTCATGTTTGTTTGTGTTGCTTCATTGACCAGACAGTACCCATCCCAGGCACAGAATCTTTGATGGATTGAATTGCAGAGATTGGAAAGAAAGTGAAAAATTGGGACTTGTAAGAGCACAGTGATAGCATTTACATATTTGTTTTGCTTCTAGGAAGAAATGTAAGTCATGCAGACTTTGCAGAAACTATTACCATTAAGAGAACCTCTCCAAATGGTTATCAAAAGAGTGTTGCCTATAGCAACACCTCCTAGTTTCGGAAGCAGGTTCTTTGCCCTGCCTAAACATTTCTCTTAGAAAAGCCAAAAGTAGAGGGGCTGGAACCAAGGTTGGGGATAATCCACCAAGACTAAGTCACAGTGTCTAGAGGGAGTGATGGATAAGAACTGGAGTACCACCCAGGCTCAGCAGCCTATGTCCAAAGGTGTGGCATCAGAGGGACTCTCTGCTTTATGGTGACTTTATATTTGTGAGGGGCAGGGACCTGGGACTACCTTGCTCTCCATTATTTCCCCCCTAGCTAATAAAGGGCCTGGCACATATTTAGTGAATGAGTATTTCTTAAGTGAATCAAAAATGACAGAATGATCTATGAGAAAGGAATAATGCTAATGCTAAGCTAAGGAAAGGTGGTAACCCCAGGGTGTCTCCATGTATGCAATTGTGGCTTAAATAAGAGTGACCTTTCTGATCCATCCCAAAAGAAGAGTCTGGGTGACTATTTCAAGGTTTCCCTTGGGGAAATTTAGGTCTAGCATTTGCTAAGTCAATTAAGTCTCTATTCAGAACATCAGCTGTTCAACCATTGCTTCTGTCTTAGCCCAGGAGACCCTGAGAACTCTGGTGAACCCCAGAAGGCCTTTACCTTTCAATCCCAAAGAGAACTAAAAAAAATGGTAGTTGATCTTGTAAGTCATGTGGGCTTCTGTACCAATGAATACTAAAAAGCTGGCTTTTAGAGTGAGCCAAAAACAAATGATATCTGCCCACGTATCTCTGTCTCGATTGAGATTTAGGCTTTCTCTGCCATACCCTAGAAATTTTATAGTCGGTATTTTTGTGCATTATAGGGAATTTGGGACTCAAGAATTCCCAGGGATTTCCGGTGACCCACTTTTACACAGATGTCTTTGTCACTCACCGAAGGCATGCGTCCCTGAAGCTGGCTAGTGATCTCAGCAGCCAGGTCTCTCAGGAAATTCCAGGTTACCCACAGACATTTCAAGAGTCCTGGAAATTCTCTAACGGACTATCCCAAACACACACAGGGGCAGGATTTTAACACGGCCAGATTGACCCAGAAGGCATGGAGGTATTTACTCTGTTGGGCTCCTGTGTGGACCGGGGTTCTGGGAAGGGGGACCTCATCCAGTTTGGGGGCCTTTTCTTAGTGTCCAGTAGCTCTCTCAGAGGAAGACCTGTGTTTGCTTGGTGCTCTCCCATTCTTCCAGGATCTCCAGAAAGTGTTTTTAGTTGCTATTTCTGAGGACACAGCAGGCAGCAAGAGGCAGTAAGACTGTTTTGGCTCTTCTGGCTACAACTCCTGTGCTCCCTGACCCCAGCCCAAATGCATACCTATGGAGAAGGGTGTCTGGAGGGGAGGAGAGTGAGGGACAAACTCCCTTGCTGTTGGCTTCACCTCTAACCACAAGAAAATTTTCCACGACTTCCATTATTTCTGGCACAGAGCCACACCGTAGGAGGACAGACTTTCTGTTCAGAGAAGAGGAAAGATAGGGTCTGGTAAGGAAGTACATGAGGTAGTTTAAGAGAAAAGGAGAGCAGGACAGCAAGAAGAGAGAAAGGCAGAAAGGAAAGCAATTTGTGCTGGCCATGGATGGGCAAGGCCAAATGTCTGGGCAGGTCTCTGAACAGCAAAGTGTGTATAATGAAGTTAGAGTTGTCTAGTTAATTATGAATCATGTTCAGTCAATGTGTTTTGACTTAACTATACTACGATAGAAATTCCTTTAAATTCTGTGTCACTCAAAATAACTTCAGTATTCATGAGGGGAAGAGCTATGGAGCTCAAGGTGCTGATTCGTTATTGAACGAAATCTGGATATTTTTTCCAAATAGCTCCATGATGCATTTCCTACCTCCTACCTCTAAAAATAATAAATAAACACACATATGAACACACTTCTTGTAGGTACCCAGACTGACTGTGGGTTATGCTTATTTCTGATTACTTCTACTACTTTGTGGCTTTCTCTTCTATTCAAAGGGTGAGGATTATAGATTATAGGGATAACTTGCAATCCTCTCTGATTTCATTTTTCAAGAATCACCATTCACACACCTGGGTGCTAAGATTATTAATTGGTGAAATTATTTGCAGCGCACCTCAGAAAAGATTGAGACATGCAGCTCTGACTTAAAAACCATTGTTTGTGGAGTGGATGGTCCTAGATGTTCAAAGCACCAAGATTATTGTTGTGTAGACAAAAGGGACAGAGTGAGACACTTTTTTTCCATTCCCAACAAGAACTACAACTTAAAAAGTGATGCCATCTTAAAAGTTAAATTTTAAATAAAATCACAATGGACCAGAGCAGATAGAAGCAAAATTCTAAGGCACTCTGTGTCCTGGGAAAGAAAAGTGAGGAAAAGGGTAGAGAAATATACAATGAAAGAGAGGGAAGAAGGGGACGCCAATGTTCCAAACATTTCCCAGACAGAAGGGAAAGATACATGTACATGTGTACAATCACACAGGAGAGAGAAGAATGGAAATTTGCAGAACAAATTAGGGTATGGAGAACAGCTCCCTCCAGCCCTTGAAGAACTTAAAAATTTCTTCCAACTCATGAGTCATCCAAGGGCAAACTTCTGTGGTTCTTCTCAATGCATAGTATACCCTAAGAAGACATTTCTGGAAAACACTACTAAGAATTTTTGTCATTAAGACAATTTCTCTATGTTCTTTCCTTAAAGATTCACTTTTAACCATTGAACTTTCTCGTCTAAGATACATATTGTGATTGCTTCTATGAGTTTTTTCAAAGTTTTAAATTTAACCAAATGTTATAATGAAGTAATAAATTAGCCTTTGAAAAGTAAGCCAATGCTAATTTTAGCATTTATGAACATTAAATAAGATTTTCTCTTACCTCTGATAGCTCTGTTTGCTATTTAACCTGGAGATAGTGGGATGTTCCCAGGCCTGCCCTTAACAGTTTAAGTCCTTCAGGATCCCACTGGTTAGAACTTCCTAAAGTACCCAAAGGCCAGTCCAAGCTTGGGTTAAAAGTAGGAAGAAAAAACAAAAAGGGGGAGAGGATTTATTTAGCACTTAACACCACCTAGTGGAGCGAGGGCCCAGCTTGAAAAATCCTGGCAAATTAAACCAACAAAAGGTGCTGGCACCAGCTCAGTGGACCAGGGGAATTTTTAAAATATAATTAGAGTCCGTCACCTTTTATCTTGGGTCAATGGACACATTCGCCCACTGACAGCCCGTTTAATCATTTGCTCTATTCACTTGAATGTTAGAGAATTATTTGGTGGAGACAAGCTCAAATACTTGATTTAAATAAAAAGAAATGAGAGAGAAAAATGGTTTTTAAACTCTTAGGACAATTTGTTTAAAACTCATAACCTAGTGGTAATGATGGCATCTTTCCTGCTACAATCAGGGGTCCTCAGGCTCTGTCCTCAGCCCTGTGCAGATCACTCTGTACTCACTGCCTATGCAAACACCACAGCTGTTGAAGGCTCCACAAGTGTGCCTCCCACCTAGGGCCGTGTTCCTCCACTAGGAAACACCAGAACAAAACTCTAGAAGGTCCCCATCCATGCACGTCTTGCCCATTCACCAGTGTATCCCCAGTACCTACCATAGTAGCTCATAGCAGGTATTCAGCAAGTATGCATTGGATGAATAAATGAATGACTATTTCTAGTTGTCTATCACCCAGTCTGTTCACCAGACATTTCCCAACTCAAACTCATAATGCTCCCATTTCACCCCCTGTCCCTATTCTATAAGAACCCAAAATTTGCAGCTTGCAGTCAGCCTATGTTCTCCTTCTTTGGGCCCTATACAGAGTCCCAACAACTTCTCCTTTAATGTGTCTGATTATCTCCTTTGTCCCCCGCTCAGCAACCAAGGCCACACCATACACCTCAAGCGTTTAATATAATAATAGTTCCCCTTCTGATTTCCTATTTTCTCCCTGTTCGGTACGTCCAGCAGAGTGGTATTTTATCATGGCAGAGCTTCTTTACTTCTTACAGTGGCTTCATGTTCATGACCAGACCAAGCACAGGGGCAGGAATGTATGGAGGAGCAGGCACTGAATGACTTGTCTGCCACTGACACTCTCTGAAATGGGAAAGTTGCCTCACTGCCCTGAATCTCCATCGCTTCGCCTGTAAGATGTGAGGTTTGGAATAGACGGTTTGTAAAGAGAAGCCCACACTAAAATACTGACATTGGTATCCTGCCAACTCCATAACATCCTCCATTAATTTTGCATTCCTCACCCATTTGAACTATGTCCCTACCCCCACTGCATACAGACCAATTACCTTGTACTCCTGTCAGGCTTCCTGGTCTATACCAAGAGGCTCAATTCCAGCACTTAATCTTGGCTCATCTGACTTTTTTTTTCTCCACATGATACACCCATCCTGCCCCTCCCCCTTCCTTACCAGTCCTTCCTTCAAACATGTGCTTCCTTCAAGGTCCAACTCAAGTCCAATCTCTATGGAACCTTCCTTCCCTAAGTCACCTGTCTACACTGACATCCCCTTTATCCAAGTCCCTGTAGGAAAGCATCACGTTGTCTCCCCAAGGCAGATACTCCAGGACAAGAAGTTCTCTGCAAGGAAATTTTAATGAATCTCTAAATGAAAGGGAGTGGAGGTAGGTTCTAACCTTCTCAGAGCATGTTCCCAAGTTAAACGTTTAAAACTAATTTGTGTTTATTTATGTCGTGCTTTGAAGCTACATACATAAATGATACAGAGAAAAAAAGTATCCACTTGGTAATTAATGTAGAAGAATTTTCCTTTGCAAGAATAGTAGTTGTGTTTCAAGAGATAAGGGGGAGACTCAGAAAGGATGAAACCCCAGAGAATATGCTCAAGTAACAATAAATCCCTAAATGCCCTTTCAGGAGGGTATTTCCCATCAACTATAGGGTTTTCATTTTGTTCAGCACTAAGAAGTGTGTATTCCACTCTAACAGGATATTGAGTGGGTCTTTTCCTGCTGTCTAGAATTTTTGACATAGTCCCGAGCTGAGAACAATGGAGGAACAAATGAGGCTATCTTTCCTCCAATAGAGGAAAAGATAGAGGAATAGAAAATTTTCTCAATAGAGAAAAAAATAGAGGAAAGATAGCCTCACATTCCAAGGAGAGATGTTCAACACACACACAGCACTGACTAAAAAGCAGGACCACTGACCCTGTGATTCCTGACCTCACTACATACCAGTTGCCTGTTGAAGAGAAGCATGGAGGCATATCTGAACACAGAAATTGTTCAGATAGACAGAACTACTTCGCATGGACAGAATTACAAGTATGTAGTCCTGTTTGGGAAAAAAAAATAAATCAGATTGAAATTAGGTGGTTTTGGATAAGCTATAGGCAGAATAGGATAGGACGGTGTTTAAGAACGTGACCTTGGAATTATATAGCCTGGGCTCAGATCATGGCTCTGCCTTTTACTACCCAGAGAATCCCAGCAAACTTACTTCATCTTTCTGAGCCTATTTCTATATCCTCAAAAATGCAGCTCTGAATAGCACTTACTTCACAAGGTTTGCGAGGCTTGAAAGAAGAGACGCTTACACTGTGTTAGCACAGAGCCTATCCCTTGGTCAGTGAATGTGTGGTATTATTATGTACCCGACAGTCAGCTAGCTGACAGCAGAAATTCAGCTCAGGCAGGCACTTTCTTCTTCATCTAGAACACAAATATTTATTCTTTAAATGAAAAATCCCTTTCCTGTTTCATATGAGATTTTGCTTCCCAAGTAAACAACTATAAATCTCAAGTACACATCTGGATCACAGCAGCTAATAGGGAGACCCAGCAGAAAGCATGCAAAAAATATGAAAAACCTGTTTTGCACAGTTTCCCTAAAATTTTGCAGCTGATGGGGGCCCTCCAGTGGGAGAATCATCCACTCAGGATTAAACTCTTTCCATTCTCTCAGCAAGCCTAGTTATCTTCTCGTTTCTTCCTAATCGTTGTGTGTGATGGTTAAAAAAATTAGGAGTCCCATAGAAAAAACTTTGAGTCAGGAACCATAGGTTCATACAATGGTCTGCTCAGGAAGGTGGTTGCTCTATAAAGACAAAATTGGCGCTGCTGTTGGGGATGACATCATAGAGTGCCCGTTGTGTTCAGCATCAAGGAACATTGAGTTACGCTCATTATATTTTCCATGTTACCAATAACTCCCATTTTGCCTGGGTGAAAGCACATTCTTCCTGGTGCCTGGAATACACAGGCTCTCTCTCCTCTGACTTGACTAATCTTGCCACAAGTTGTTACTGTGACCTTGGATATCTCAGAGCCATGCTCAAACCATCTGAGCTAATTGGCTTAGACATTCTTGGGGATGAGGCAGGGACCCCGCCTCTGGGATAACAACACCCCATTTCTAAAAGGGCCTGTGGGAAATTTACAGGGTCATGGTCATGTTATTTATATGCAAATAGGAAAAGAAAATCCATTCCAGCAGTCCACGCTCTAACTACAAATACCAGAAGAAGTTATAAACACACAAGAGGAAAACCAAGCAGTCTGTTAGCATTATCTCAGAATGCCTAGGAAAGTGAGCCAGCTGCATCAGTGGTTACAAAGGGCTTGGGCAAAATCCTATGGCCCTTGGTATCAGATGTTTTCCTTATGCTAATTTTGTGCATAGCAACTTTTGCCTTACATTTCCATGGTTAAACCAAGGACAGCATAACAAACATGTATTCTTTAGAACTCCATTTATATTGTATTCACTTATCTCTGTTGGTCCTAGAGCAGCAGGAAGCCCCAGATTGGTCTCCAGGCTTCCTCAGAAGTTTTTTCTGACCTCTTTCTTAACAACTGGAAGTTACCAGTAAACACTCCTCTCATGACCTCCTCCAAGTTGAAGTTCAGTGTGAAGTTCAGATCCGGTGACTTTAAAAGCGGAATTCAAAGTCAGTCCATTGTCATTTTTCATCCCTAGCTAATCATTTTTCTTTTAATTTTAAAGATTTCATCTAGCTTGCAGATTTGAGCAGTTTATTCGCCCCAACAGAAAAGGAATGAAAGCTTTAGCTCTTGACATTTTTCACCTGGCTTCTTGGAAAACCACCAGCATTGCAGGATGTGGGGTAAAAATTGACCCACACCACCATCTCCTGGTCCCATCTGTGCATTGCACTGAGAGAGAAAAGCAACTGGGAAAAGCTGAACACTTTGGTGTGACCTTCAGGCCCTTAAAGTGCGCCAAACCAAACTTGAAAAAAATAAAAATAAAAATAAAGTGCGCCAAGCCAGCCATGGTGTCAATGACCCATCCTTCAGATACGAATGTGTGAGTGTGGCCTTCCCAGAAATGCCCAGGACATTGATTAGTGCCAATATTAAAATCCACCAATGTGGTGTAAAACCAGGGACACTAAAAACTGGCAAGAACATGCAGGTGTTAAAAGGGGAAATGGAAAAAAAGCCTCTGTAACAATGTGAGAAAACTGCCAGGAGAATACTGGTAGGAGGCTAGACTACTGATTATGATCCCAAGCTTTAAAAAAAGTGAAAAGTGGGATGTGTGAGGATGGTAACCAACATGGTTCATCTCTTTTTCTAATATCCCTTAATAGTGCACATTGTATGTGCAGTAAATGAGAACACATAGGTAATCAATGAGTCGTTTGCATGAAATTGAATGAAACAGACAAGAAGGATTGATCCTAATTTTCCTTCACGATGGTGTATAATACTCACAGGAAATATCCTCCCAAATGGAAACAAAGCAAGCCCACCCAACTGACACATGGCAACCACTCTCAACCCTGCACAACAAACCGTTTCTTTTCTCCCCTAAATCAGAGCAAATCGTGTGGGTAAGGACGTCCCTGAAAATGAAATGACGCAAAGCTTTAATACATGTCACTAATCTCCAGGAAATGCCGATCATATAGTCCCTGAAACAGTCCTTTCTAAAATTGGCTTATATAGAATCCCTTGGAGAACTTATTAAAAACAGATTTCCAGGTCCTACTCCCAGATCGGCTGTAACGGAATCTCTAGCGCTGGAACCCAAGAAACTGCAGGTTCAAAATGCTTTCCAGGTGATTCTAAGTGTGACCAGTCCACGAACTCGTGACTGGAGCCCACGTGGGATCACAGCTGTATCTTATTGAAAAGGGAAAATAGACCCAAAATCCTTGCATTGTCAGTACTGCGGGGCTTACAGGAGACGTGGCTTCAGCTCCAGATCGTCAAAGGTAAACAATTTTTACTACAAAAGCTTGCTTATAGTTAACAGATTTTCTTTTAGGTAGACCATTTTTGAGTGAATAACCCAGTCTGTACATAATCCATGGCTACTTTCTTCCCATAACCTTTCCATATGAACTATGAGTCAGTATCATTATAATGTTGATGAAAGTCTGAATTCAGGAAGAAAAATATCTTGGAGGATGACAAGTGGGGTGCACAGCTACCCAAAGGAGAGACCCCTTCTGGCCCAAAAACTGTGTGGATGATCGGAGCATTAATTGTGGCGCTGGGCTAGAAAGCAAGGCTGGGGGCTGGAAAATTCATTCGATGCCATTGCGGCAAATTTCTCACAGCAAATTTGCAATGAATGAGTAAACGCCAGAGCTAAGAGGGTGAGTGAAAAGGAGGCACGTTTCCTGCAAAGTCCATGAATCCCCTCCCCAAGAAAGGTCCACCTCTGTCCCCTTGCTGAAATTGCTCTATCCCACCCTTCCTGTTCGCCCATTCTCACGAGCTGATCAGAGCCCTCGTGTCACAGTATTAGAGCGGACTGGGTGCTGTGCGTCCCAACTCCCAGGCCAACAAAGTCTGATGCCTCAGGACAGGTCTGCTCTCTCACCTTTGCGCGCCCTGACACATCTAGAACAGGGCTTTGGAAAGCTCGTCAGTGTTGGTTGAATGTTGCAAAGAGGTTGATGACTCATTTAGTTAAGGGGCAAGAATGTGTTGCCCCTGGCGGTGTTGATGAGAACGGGCACTTTGTTTTAAACAACAGAATCACAGTTCCTAATGGTACAAATTCCAAGGGAGATAACAAGTGGCCTCAGCAGAGGCTGTCACCCGTGACAGTATCCTCAAGAATCTTTTTATCTGTGAGTCGTTAGCCATGACGGTGAGGAGTATGAGCCCAGGACAGTCTCCTCAGAAACACCTTCTCATCTGGGCATGAGGCAGAGCAGGGATTATGAGATTTGGGGAAACCTCTAGCTTCCTCACCATCTGTCTGAAATCTCACAGTGTGTACATAGAGGGTGGGGGGAGCCATGGAAAAGACATTAAACTAGAGAGTGGAAATCGTGGGATTTGAAAGCTAACGTGTTGTGACAGTCACAGGAGCTCCGTGGGTTCTGTTGCACCATCTACTAAAACCGTCTATGATTCTGCGTTTCCTCATGCTGGTGGGGAGGAGGGGAGGACAGTGTGACGTCTCCTACACCTGGGAAATCCGGAAGGGGCAAAACAGATCACGAGTTGTTATGACCATAAATCCTGTAGTTGTCTTCTTGTTGGTGAAAACATTGGCATAACCCACCTGTGTACCAGTAGGCAGTTTCACAGAACACCACTTTCATTTATTTTACTGTTTATCTGAAATCTCTGCTAAGCTAGAAGACATTTACTTTTGTAACGTAACATAATGCCGTGTAATCAACTGACAAGCACGTACCCTGAGCACCTACTGTTTTTACCCTGTATGCCGGGAACCACCGCTTTAGAGAGGGTCAACTGATTCCTATCCCAGGGGCCTTCGTTTGTAACTAACGAGACACAGATTTATGAAACTGTCAGTGAGTAAACACCACCAGACAGGCTTCACATGGGATCTAGTCAGAACAGAACAAGATACAGAAAACAGACCTCTAAAGTCCTTGCTTGTCAAAGATCATTTTAAGTCACTATTGCAGAATGCTCTCATTTATTATAAATCTGTCCTATAGGTACGTGCCTCCCCCCACATCAAGTAAAGTTGATGTATTTAAAAGTTTAGATTCATACCAGATCTAAAACAGGGAGAGGTAGTTCTGTTTATAAAATCAATATTCGTTTTAAAGGATTTATTACAGCTCCTTTGAAATTGTGAGTGCAAAAGAAAAAGAAATTGTGAGCTCCTAGGACCATTTGAAAGCAAGTTTTGATGATTAAGAGCCCAGTCTCCAGAGCAAGACAGCTGGGTTGGATTGGGAGCTCGGCTGATTTCTTGCCGTGTGGCTTTAAGCAAGCGATGCCACATCTCTGTACTTCAGAGTCTTCATTTGTAAAAGGAAATAATAAAAGTGTGTCCCTGTAGGGAGTTTCAAAGATTAAATGAGTTCGGGTAAGTGAAAGTTCTTGGCACCGTGCCTCACACGCGTCTGCCGCAGAAAGTGGGGCACAGGGCTGTCAGGACCAGGTGCGTGGGAAGCATCTGGACCAGGTAGCAAAGTTGGCACTAGATAGAAATTTATTTTCAAAAAAAAAAAAAAAAAGAAATTTATTTTCTCCGGAATAACAACATAGGTGTTTATATCTCTTCCTTAAAAACAAATTGAAGTTACTCCTTTGAGAGATGCAAGAAGAAATCCCAAGTGCTATTACAAATTTTTCCCCTTTTATCTCAGTCTTTTTTTTTTTTTAAGATTTTATTTATTTGAGATAGAGCAAAAGTGAGAGAGAGAGAGAGAGCACAAGCAGGGGGAACAGCACGCAGAGGGAGAAGCAGGCTCTCTCCGCTGAGCAGGGAGCTGGACACGGGGCTCAATCCCAGGACTCTAAGATCATGACCTGAGCTGAAGGCAGACGCTCAACTGACTGAGCCACTCAGGCGCCCCACCCCTTTCATCGCGATCGTAAAGCAGATGTGCTTCCTCTTTGACATCAAATTGATGACGGGATCGTACCTCCCCACTTCAGAGTCGATCCTAACCAGCTAGAAAGGGAAGGAAATTTCCAGAGAAACCATAGAAATCACATTTCTAATTAGATGCTGAGCTTCTTTCCATCAGGAATGACAGACAATCTTCCCATAAGAAAGACAGATAGGTGGTTGGTAGATGATAAATTGTTCCTTAAATCATTGATGCTGGATGATAAGTATATATAATTTCTGTACATAGAGAAGCCATGCTTTCTGATCTTCCACATGTTAGCAGTAAACATTTGTTTGGGAAAAAAATGACCATAATAATAAATTCTTTTCATTGAAATGAGGCCAACTTAAAACTAAATGTAAAGATAAATTTAGCAAAAAATTATGGCAAATGAAATACTGGTTTAAAGAATATTCTTATGTTTTGATTTTGTCCGGGCCTAGTAGAGTTCAAAATTTCTGGTCCAATTAAGGGTAAGTGGTTTCTCAGAACAGTGAGTAGAGTTTAAAATATAATAATTTCATATATTCTCTGGATATTGGGTCAAACCCAATTTATTCTGGATTTTGATTTCAGTTCCTAATGCTTGTAACTGTGTGTGTGTGTGTGTGTGTGTGTGTGTGTGTGTGTGTCTTACCCCAGCCAAGTCGTCCTTGAAAAATGGGTAGGGGCCAAGTGTTCCATCTTTATAAAATTTCATATTTGGGTATAATAAAAATATAGGAATACATGAAGACTGTAAACACACAACTCAATGAAATTTCACAAAGGGAACGCAACTGTGTAATTAGCACCCAGATCAAGAAACAGAACTTGCCCACCACTAAGAAACCCATTTCCTGCCTCCTTCAGGTCATTATGCACTTTTCAAAATTAACCTCTATCCTGACACTTAACTACATAGGTTAGCATATCCACTGGTTATTGCCATATAAGAAGCAATCACACAACTTCAGTGGCACACAAAATCAAGACGTTATGGTTCACTCACTTGAACTGTAGAGGCAATTGTGCTCATCGTGGCTGGGCTCTCCTCCATGTGTCGGGGTGGGGGAGGCTAGCCAAGGCACAGCCATGATGATGGCAGAGGACAAAAGAATGGACAGCAATATGCAAACTTCCTATTTATGCCAGACAGGATCTGATGGAGCCAGGATGAGCATGGGGCTAATACAGTCAGTTGTGCAAGTGCAGGGTCAGCTCCTGTCTTTACTGAAAACTGAGCACTTGTTCACTATGATTTTTTTGCATTAATTTTGATTTTTAAAAATTACGTTAAAATCATGGTTTTTGGCAACCCCCTAA
>CM052896.1:54972481-55085238 GCA_028534135.1 Potos flavus
CCCCCCCCCCCCCCGCGCCCACGAGCAGAGAGCCCAATGTGGGGCTTGATTCCAGGACCCTGGGATCATGAGCTGAGCCAAAAGCAGACATTTAACTGAGTTACCCAGGTGCCCCTCCTTTAGCTTTATTAAAAGCCTTGATATCTGGTACTATGAGTCTTCTATGTTTTTTTCTTCTTTTTCAAGATTGTCTTGGCTATCCTCGGCCCTTTGTATTTCTAAATGAATCTTAAAAGTATCTTTTCAGTTTCTACAAAAGAAAAAAAAAAACCTGATAGGATTTTAATCAGATGCTCTTGGCATCTCCAGACTTACCTGGAAGAAACTGTCATCTTTACAACATGCTCCCATATCTTCTTAAATTTCTCTCGATATCTCATACCTTTGTGTATCTACTTTGAATAAAATAGGTAGCCGGTAAGTACCTAAAATAAGTGGTCACTAAATACATTGTGGGTACAAAGCTTCAGACTGAATTATATTTGTCAGACACACTACTAGTTTGCTGATACCTGACCTTGTCCTTTTCTTGCACCCTTCTGAGTCTTACACATGCTCTTCCTTGTCAGAAAGGAGTCCCTTGCTACCCTCTATCCCTACTGCCTGACCAAATCTAATCTTCCATGATGACTCAACTCAAATTTCACTGCTGTACAACATTAGCAGATCTTCCTGTGGTCTCCACCGCATTCTCCTTTAACTGAATTTAAGTCACCACAGTGTATCATGATGAGCTGCTCCATTAAACTCTTGGATGCTAACCACAGCCCACCCGTATGTGTTGGATAATGAAAGCAGCCGTTCCATTTTTTGTTCATTTGTTTGGTTTCGGTGGCTTGTTGGTTGGTTTTGCTTGTTTTGTCTGTGTGGGACTTCTTTTGGATTTAAGTGTCGTCAAAGAAAAAATGTAGCATCCTAGTTTGGCACTCTGGTACGTGTCAATCTGACTTTTGCTTCACTGTTCGTTCTGAATTGGAAATATTCTTACACACTCAGTCTCCTTTCAATAAGGCTTTGAAGCACATACATGGTTTGATCTGTTTCATGTCACGGCTTCTAAGTTAGATGAAAAGAAAATCATGGCTGAATTGTTTTCAGGTACCATTAACAAGAGAGCTCCTGAAAAGGCGGTCACACCTCCAATGACCACTAGGTGGCAGGTTCACTCTCAGTACAAGCAGCTTGACAGTGGCAGGTGTCATTTAAGAAGTCTGGGGTGGCAGGATGAACCCTGGGGTGAAGCGAAGTAGGCCTCTCAGAGGCAAAATGAAGGTTCGAAATCAGCCCTGAGGAAAATGGAGTTGTGGAGAATACAGCACATGGAAAACGGAAAGGAATGCTAGCAGATACTATTTCACTGAAAGGTTAGCAAAAAGCTAAATTAACCATATCCAACAAATCAGTAAAAAAGATATGTGGGACTGGAGACAGATGGTGTTGGAGGACAACAGACTCTCAGTTGGCCCCCCACAACTGAAGCCCGGCCCCTTGGGGCAGGGGACAAAGGATGAGGGGGTATTGCTGGTAGAACAGAGCCCCTGGTAATATTCTTGAATTCTCCCGGGAGGAAGGAGGTTTCTGGGCTTCAGGCAACGTTCGATGGGGCTCTGCCTAAATGTTTTTGGTTGAAACTGCCGTCAGCCACAGAGTTATAGAGTGCTGGGCCAAAGTTTTGCTCTGCCTTTGAGAAGTGGGGGCAGAGAACATGTATTAATCACCTTTTCCATACAAGGAACTTTATGGATTTTATTTCACTTAATCTTCACAACAACTTTATGATTAGATAGACTTATCTCCATTTTATAGATAAGATACCTGAGGTTCAAAGTGAGTATGTATCTTCTCAAAAGCCACAAAGTAAGAGGTTGGGGGTTGAAACCCAGTACTCTGACTTTTACCATGACTGCAGGCTGATTTAAGGACTCCCTCCTCCCTCTCCTAGGAATAAGGAGAGCATCTCCCTCCTTGGCTTGCTGTGGGAAGAGAGGGATCATGCTCGTGGGGAGCCTTGGTACAGTGTCCGGGGCTCAGTCCATACTCGCTATACGGTGCTTCTGAGGCTCAGGGTCCCTCCCCACCAAATGCCCTCCTTTGCTGGACCCTGAGAAAAGACAGCAGCCTGGGGATGGGCCTGCCTGTTTTGCCCATGTTGATCTCTCCTAAGTGTGACCCCTCCACCAGCCAAAGGAGAATTTCTCAGAAGTCCATGTGGCAAGGGCTGAGCCAGGGAGCAGGGGCTGGAAGCACCGACCATCTTCTATCAGGACTGCATCTTCTGATGCCACAAATTCCTTCTGGCCTAGAACAACGCCACTGAGGCCTGGAGGAAGCAAGCGTCAGGGTAGAGAAAACCTGTGTGACCAAGAAAGCCACTGACACCTTGGATGGGCCCAAGGAGATGGCATCCGAGGGCCCAGCTGTCCTGCTGATGGCTTGGTTCTTAAAACATGACATCCACTCTTAAGCCTATGGTAGGGTTCTAATTTTTGCACACAGAGAATCTTCGGAGTCAAAGGAACTCTTCTTTATTCTCTTTGCTGCCAACCCCCAAAGACTTCTCAGAACGAAGACACTGGAGTCTAGGCCACACTGGAGCTTCAGAGAATGCTGTACCTGCTGTGAGTTAATCACCACTTGGGATTACAGTCTCAGGGAACAGGACTGGCTTCTTTGTTGGTCCCCCTGCTCACTGTGAGCTGTCAGAGACTAAGGAGAAGAGGGAGGGAGAAGTGTAGAAGAAGAGCTCATAAGAAAGGGCAGGTAGCTTCTGCCTCACCATCCCCATCACCACCACTAATGTCAACCCTCAGGCCTTGTCCCACGTGGAGTGGTGGGGAGGAAGAAAATAGGCAGGACTCCCCACCAAGGATCTGAGGAGAGGGGACACTGTATGCTGTCACTCAGATGGCGTTCCCTAAGTAGCAGCCCCCATAGACGCCTCTACCACTGGGTCCTGGGGAGAAAGGAGGTGGGGAGGGGGCAAGGCACAGTCAGGTGGGAGGGGCTTGAAACCACTTCCGGGCTTCCCCGGCGTCATATGTGGTCATGGAGGAGGTCCACGCATTTCCTTGGACCCGGTGTGGTCTGAAGACATCAGCCGGAACCTGACACAACTTGCCAGCCCCAGGAGGATGCTTGCCGGCCCCTTGGAGGAGAGAAGAGGGGCATGGGGGGTGGAGGTGGGCCACTTGCCTGGGGTGAGGGGCCTTCCTGAGCAGCAGAGAGAACAGGAGGCAGTAGAGGGCCTTGTGCGCTTCACGAAGAGGGCAGCCTTTATCGACATCCGGCCCAGGGGCCACATGGGTGGGGATGCCAGTAGCAGAGAGCAGCGAAGAAGTAAACCCGGATATACAAGGAAGCATAGAGCACCAGAAAGAAGGATGCCCTCCCTGCCACCAGGACATGGCCAACCAGGAAAAAGGACTTTACCACCACCAGCAGCCACCACAGAAATGAGGTGTGTTGGAGGCATGAAAATTACATTCAGTTATAAAATACTTTCTGCTTTGTGGCCATGTGTATTAGTGTTCTGTGGCTGCCATAACAAATTAGTGTACCTTACCCCAAATATATTATGTCTCTGTCTTCGTGCTGTGGGGTCAGGAGTCTCCCTAGACTAACACCAAGGCATCGGCAGGGCTCTTTTCCTTTGTGGAAACTCTCAGGGGGAATCCATTCCTTTGCTCACTCCGCTGTTGGCAGTTCCGTGACGTTGTAGGACCAAGGTCCCTATTCCCTTGCTGGCTGTTGATTGGACCTGCCCTGCTCTCTCTGGTCTTTGTGTGTAGCCCCTCACATCTCAGAACCAGCAGCTGGCCGTGGAATCCTTCTCACACTCTTAGCTCTCTGACTCTTCTTCCGTACTCATGTTTCTCTCTCCAATTGCCCCTGGGGAAGGCCATCTGCTTTTAAGGACGTGTGATTAGAATGGACCTGCCCAGATGTCCCAGGATAGCCTCTTCATTTCAAGGTCCATAATGTTAATCCTCCACCCCAAATCCCTTTTGCCATGCGAAGTCACATATTCATAAGTTCTGGGAATTAGGACATGAAAATCCCGAACGGGATGGCATTATTCTGTTGACCACACCATTATCTATTCAACAAGTATTTATCTAGTGCCTTAAGGGGCCAGGGAGAGTGCCCGGTGCTGCCTTAAGTGCTAGGCGCTAATTCTAGGGAAGTTAGGCCAGGATGGAAGCTGGAGTGGGGGTGCACACTGAGACTTGTGTCTTCGGGCTCCTTCGTAGTACTCCAGGGGGCACCATTTATATCAAATGCAGTGTGGATTGTCCCCACCCCCCCCCACACACACACACCCCACTAACTCCTTGACTGCTCTACCCTCATCCCTAAGTTATGGAGGCTGCAGCCTGGTCTAGAAGTTTCTGGAGATCTCTGGAGAGGGTCCACCCAGTTCTGCTGGATCCAAGGTTCATCCACAGCAGAGAGACAACAAAAGCAACATAGGACTTGCAGCATTCCAGAGAGGACTGGAGACAAATGCTTCTCCCCCTTTTTACCCTGTTTTCTGACCTGCCTTCAGGCCCTTCCCCTGCCCAAGGTCGAGACCAGAGATGGAAATGTTCAGTGTCCTCTTGAGCCCCTTGTAACTTCACATCATAAAAGAGAGATGGTCAGAAAAATGTTGGTTTTCTCACTCAGCTGAAGGCCTTTCCAGCTGACGCTCCCTGACCTATATTTTGCAGCCCCTGAGCTCATGGGAGCCTCCAGTTCGCTGGGTTTTTCTCGACCACAATCACAGTGAGTCAGCACGGTGTCCGCTCTCAGCCGAGAGGCCGCAGACCCAGCAGAGCTCCAGGGGGAGCCGCCTCCCGATGGGCCTGTCCCCACTGTTCCTTCCAGGCCTGGGCCTCCCCGAGCGGCCGGCCCCCTGGCCCCATACCTGAGCAGCAGTCCCTCTGGCTGGGTGTGTGCTTCCAAAGTCAGGGCGTGGAGGGTGAAGGTGACAGATCACAAAGACATTATCAGCCCAGTCTGACAAGCACAGGCTAGTGTTTGGCCAAGAGCATCTCAGGCTCTGTGCTGGAGGCCACACTTGAGATGGGAGGAAATTGGGAGGGCATTTGACTTTCCTCGGCTCTAGAATCTTACGTCTGGAAGCCACGCCCTGACAACTAATATCCTTCAGCTCTGTCCACATCACACCACCTCATTCTGGCCAACCAGACTTCTGGTGGCAGAAACAGCTACCAAGAAGGGGGTGCTCAATGCCCCCTTGTTTAAATGGCTCTTGGCCACTCACACTACACAATCCCAAATGCCAGTGGTGGTTGTCACTTTCTCTTTCTACCACCTAAAATCTGCTGGCAGGGGACGCCTTGGAGGGTGGGGGGAGTATATCATGAACAGAGCATCCCTTGGTTTATCCTTCTTGTACCCCCTCTTTAGGACTAAGCCAATGTCAGCCACCCCGAGTGACACAAAACAAGTTGACAGCAAGGAGGAAACCTGTCAGCAATTATAAGCTCCAGAAAAGATCCCCTTACTATTTGATCATAATAAAATAATCAAAACTTCAGTATAAAGCAGTCACCAGAAACACAAGTGTTTCTTGAAAGGTCTCGTACCAGATCCCTACAAGCAGCCTAAGGAGCCGTGGTTGTACATTTCCCCTTACCTGCAACAAAATTTCTGCTGCAGCAGTACTGAGGAGCTGCCTGAAGGGGGCGCTTGTGGGCGATACTAACAGACCATCTCATCTGGCACTTTCAGCATCTGGAAAGAAAAAAGTCAAGGCTGGTCTTTCTTTTCTTTCTGATAAAGTTAATTGCCTTAAGTTAACACACGGCATAAGACTGTGGCACAAAAAGAATAACAAGATTATAAAAGGTATAATTTTGAGGCTTTGTCACAGGCTGTGATGATCATACCCTAATAGGTATAAACGTTCTGAAGCACTAGCGCTCGGTGACAAGGGTGCCTGAGGGAAGAACAATGCCTGCATTCGTGTTGAGGCTCTGGAGAGGAGAGCTTTTTGGTCTGCAGTTACTAATCTGCTATTCTTTACTTTAGAACACATCGACTTGATGCTTGCTATTTTCTCAGGCTCCGAACTTTTCTCCTGATAGATTCACATGCACGTTCACATGAGTTAAAGATGCTTTTAACACTTTGCTGGGTGTTGAAGTCACTGCCTGATGGAAAGACTCAGATCCTCACCTCGCGGTGGCTTTTCCTAGGACTGGGGTTGTGAGCTTTGAAGTTCAAAACACAGTCATCTAGATGATACCATACCGTAAGGCCACTGAGTTTGCATTTTCTGCCCTATTTCCCAAGCCTGAATCCTCATGCGTATCCCACTCACATTCTCCCCACGAAAGTTCTATAAAAGCTTGTCCTTGCTTCCATGAAGAGTGTGCTGCTTCTAGAATGGGAATTGCTAACACTTTCTCTTGTATGACTTTGGCAGTAACAGACCTCCTACCTCCCTTGTTGGTTCCACATCACCACCATCCCACACCTCAGTACTTTGCCACCATGGGTTAAGACCAGTGTGGTGTCATGGCGCATCCCCCTACTTTTAGAAGGTCCCAAACTCCTAACTAGGGTTCTTTGCTTCATCCCTTGAAGATCAGGTCCGATCCTACTGAGGAGAGCTTTTGGGGGAAGAAATTGAGTTGAGGAACTCTTTCTGATTCCTTATATCTTTAGGGACGCTGAACTGGGCTGAACTATGAATGCAGAAAGGTGGGCAAGATGGAGACCAATAGAAATGGACTGCCAGTTGGCATTGCCTCAGCCTCACCCCTTCCATAACTCCTAAAGCCACAGCTTCCTAGAGGAAGGAAGACCTTTCCCTCTGTCTTCTCCCCACCTCCACAGCCTGTTGGCTTGGCCCAACTTTCTCTCGCCTGCTCCCTTGGTTTCTTTCTCTCAAGGTCAATCATCCTCCCAGGATTGTCTCTCGAGGGAAGTAGTTAAAAATAAGGGAACTAGAAAGGCAGACTTGTGGAATGGTGGTGAACCACCGGGGGCCTGAGAAGCCAGGTGGCCTTGGCTGAGGAATGCCTTTTCCCCCCTCAGGCCTCAGTGCGTTCCCCTATCCCACATGCATGCTTTGAATAGGGAAGTGTCAACACAACCCCCAATATCTCATCTTTATGACCAATACTTGTCACCCAGACTAACTATAGGTCTTTGGAAAAGGCATCTTTCCAAAGTCTCCCATCCTTAAGCAGTTTCGCGGCCAGAGGGAAGGCTAGCACGACCTCTCACCCGCGCTAGAGCTTATGGCATTTAAAATGTTTAATTGTCTTTATATTTGAAGGCCTCCGGTCTCTCCATAAATCTAGCCAAATCCAGGAGGTAAGCAAGTGCCTTAAATCCGCGCCCCATGGGTGCGCAAGCATCACTGGCTAGGGTTCCTGAGATTCTCACTCGATGAAGTCTCAATGTATTTGTTCTTCCCAAATGTCGTTGCGTCAACCTGATGTTTATCAGGCAAATGACCGGAAGCCCTACACTCAGGGTGCTGAGCGCTCAGCGGGCTTTTATATATCACCTCAGGTCATCGTCCCAACACCACCACACGTCAGCGCTGTCCTCCTTCCCAAATGACCGCTGAGGAGCCCTGAGGTGCAAAGAAGGTTAGCAACGTCTCAAAAGCAAGTGGCATAATGGACCAGGGGAGCATGACGAAAGAACAGTCAAACCAAAAAATAAGTTGTAACTCCTGTTCACGGTGCTCTGTGTGTCAAGCCCTGTGCCAGATGCCACAGAAATTTTCTCCCCTTGAGCCTCACCTCAGCTAGTCAGGAAATTACCTCAGAAGCACAGGCACCTTCTACCATCAAGGAAAGTGAACATGTTTTTTTAAAAGGCCCTATATTTTGACCATCTGCTCTGTTGTCTCTTATTCTGACCACTGAAGTTTCAATGCACTTTAAATAGACCCAGAGCCCCCACTGCTTCCTCTCAGGCCCCTCATCCGGGTCTTAACAGTAGTCATGTCTGGGATAACAACTGTGTGCCCTCACATTCCCCCTAGAATCTCTAGCTGTACCCCTGGGAATTGTTATTACTCCCAACTGAGAGATGAAAAAAACACGGCTCAGATGAGCTAAATAACTTGTAGAGATGCATTCGGCTTACAAAGGAAGTATTTGGGGCCCCGGGGAGGGAAGGGGCATAAGGCCAATGTCCAGCTCCAAAGCAAACAATGGAAGTGAGGGCATCAGAGGCGGAGGAAACAGCCTGGACAGGAGTGTGAGGAAGCGTCTTTGGTCACGACCTGCAGACAGATGGGTGTGGTGGGCATATAGGACAGGGGAGAGGGATGAAGGAATATGGCCTTGCAGTTAGCTGGTGAAGAAACTTGTATGTCATGCTAAAAGGTGACTCTATTCTGTGAGCCAAAGATTTTTTTTTTTAAGATTTTATTTATTTATTTGACAGAGAAACAGTGAGAGAGGGAACACAAGCAAGGGGGAGTGGGAGAGGGAGAAGCAGGCCTTCCCCTGAGCAGGGAGCCCAACTTGGGGCTCAATCCCAGGACTCTGGGATCATGACCTGAGCCGAAGGCAGATGCTTAACTACTGAGCCACCCAGGCACCCCTGAGCCAAAGATTTTTAAGCAGAGTTTTAATATGACCAGATCTACTTAGTATTAAGGCCTTTGATGCAGGTGCCTGGGTGGCTCAGTTGGTTAAGCGTCTGCCTTCAGCTCAGGTCATGATCTCAGGGCCCTGGGATCGAGCCCCACATCGGGCTCTCTGCTCAACGGGGAGTCTGCTTCTCCCTCTCTCTCTCTCTCTCTCTCTCTCCTCTCTCTCATTCTCTCTCTCAAATAAATAAAATCTTTTTAAAAAAAAGACCTTTGACCAGAATATTTCCAGATAATTTACTACTTTCAATTGATTCCATTAATTAACAGAACCCATGAGACAGGATAGCAGCTCTATCCTCCCCTCCCCGCCATTGTACCAAGAGGGAAACTGAGGCAGAGACATGCTTAGAATCCTGGACTGTCACTGACAAAGCAAAACCTTATGCCCTCATCTTCCAATTCCTGGTCCTAAACCCTGTCCCTAACAGTGACCCTATGTTGACTCCAAGATCACTGCCATCCCCAGGCACACTTACCCTGTGCTAAAAAATACAACCACCTCTGGGCCCCGCCCACCACCCCCACAGCCTTGTTCCGCGCCTGCTTCTGCAGCCTGGGCTCTGTGCATGCTCTCCCAAGGTTCTACAGAGAGGTTTCTGCCACCCTCGGTCTTTTCATGTGTGTTGGTGCAAACATTCATTCACACTGCAAGAAAGCAAGCTCTGAGCGCTGACCTTTCTCATCTGAATCACCTTTTGCACTTTCCCTGCCCAGGTCAGAGCAAACACGAATTGACCTTCAGAAAACTGACTTTCAACACGTTTAAAGCATTTCACTGAAGAAGATACTAAACTCTAATTCGGTGTTTGAACGATACCCTATAACCCTGCAATGCTGGTTTTATCCTTTGAAGAATTCTAAGAACCTTCTCACAGGAAAGGGTGGCTCTGGGGCCTCTGGTGGATCTCTCTGGGTGCCTTTGAGCTAGGAGTTTTGAAGTGAGAATAAGGCCAAGAAAAGGTGGTTGGCGGGGGAGGAGAGAGAGTGGGAGGACTGGCAATGAAGAGACAGAAGAACCAGCCATGCAAAACCTAGGTTGGCCAAATACATCACTTCTGGAAAGAGTGTGTCCCTCCTTCATACGTGGCTATGTCTCCAGTCCCGGGCACTGCAGAATAAATAGGTTTTGATGATGTTGATTGTGGCTCTTTATCACTAACTAGGCAAAGAAGAGTGGAGGGGTGCAGGAAGGGTGGCATCAAGGGACAAAATGAGTCGGTAGGAACTCTAATGATGCCAGGATCTAGGAGCTAAGATTCAGGGTGCAGGAAAGGACAGAGTGGCCACTGTATGGACCCGTCGTGAAGGCCAGGACTCTGGGGACAGCAGGCCTAGAGTGGAGTCCTGGTCCCAGCCCTCCTAGCTGCATGACTTTGGGCAAGTGACAGAACCTTCTTGAGCCCACTACTCTCCTCTGAAGTGGGGGTCACAGCAACATCATAGCAACACAGAGTGCCTGTGAGACTTAGGAATAAACCATCGCTTAGCACTTCTCCTACTGCCTGGTCCTACCAGGCGCCCCAGAAATGTGAGATTTTATTGATTAAAAATTCCAGATCGTCCTCCTTGATTCCAAAAAGGCTGCTGCCTCAGTGAGCTTTCTCCTATCATTTTTTCTTGATTGTTTCCAGAAATGGTATTAGCAGGGAATACACATTTGTAATTCTCTGTTCACCACCTTATCGCCCTTCGACGCATTAGTTCCTCCCAAAGCAAAGCAAACTTCTCAGCCTGTTGTGCAGAGGGGTGAGCTTCCTTCTCCTGCTTTCTTCGTTGTTTAACTACGTTTTGTTTCATTTCTTATATTCTGGGAAATGGTGTTCGCCTTAGGTTCCTCCTCCCCGGGGCCAGTAACAGGGCACCGCAGTTTCCATCTCACTGAGTGCATCCCGGGGCATCCTGGGGAGATAATGGATTCTGGAGAGCAAGGGGCCACTTACACGGAAGAGCCCAGAGTCTCCAGGTACAAGATGACAGCGCAGAAACCTCGCTAATGCACTCCTTCCATTACTGCTCTCCAATTTGCCCTGCCTCCCACTCTTACCTCCAATTAAGCTTTGCTCTTTAAAACCCTCTGTCCGCCTCTGGGGTCATTAGCTTTCATCTGACACGGCAGAGCTGGCCCTGGCACTTCTCAGAAATCTCCCAAGTTTGGAGCCAGATCATTGTTTGGAAACCTCCCGAACGTGTTCCTTACCTTGAATGTTTTCAGCTTTGACAGCAACCACTTGAACGTGGTTTCTGAAGGAGTGATGGACTGGGGCGGGAAGGGGGGGGTGGAGAAGGTCACTAATGTCATCTGTGTTCTGTCCCCAGTGCAGGGGACAGGCCAGAGTTTCTGTCCCCAGTGCAGGGGACAGGTAGACCAATAAATCAGCTACGGGGAGATTTTTAAATTCTGTTTGGTATAAAATTGAAAGTCCTTTGTCTCCCAACACTGTGAAAACCCAGGCTACCTCAGAAGCTCTGACACCAAGTCACACTGGGGAAGGGGGAAGACTTGGGGCGGAGCGGGGGGAGGGGAGGCAGAAATGAGAGGACAGCTACCCTATGACATGCAGACATTCTCACTCCTAGGGTGTTTTTCTACTTAAATCTTGGAGCATCTCTCATTTTCAAACATTCTGTTCCACTTCCCCACACACCCACTCGCACCCCCCAAAAAGAATTGAAGTTTGAGAGCTCAGTCACAACATAAGACAGTGCTCTGTAACACATGGATATGACCACCAGATGGCATCAAAGGTCACAGTTCTGTTGGTGTATTTTATGCCTGAAACCTTGTTAAGGCATTAAGAATCCAGTAGTGGACCAAAAAAGAGAGTCCCAAGCCTTCAAAAGGTCCACGTCTAGCAAGAAGATGGACACTAACCAAAATATTATAAATAATTAAATTACAATACTGGGAGGCAGCATCCAGACTCGGACTGGGAGCAGGCAGGGACAGCAAAGCTTACCCCGTGGTCTATGGGCTTCTCTTCACATGCTCCAGCCACCTGACCGTTAGGTGGGACCCTGTGACTAGTACTGGGCAATGGGATGTGAATGAGAATCCCATAGGACATTTCAGAACCAAAGTAGAGAAAAGTGAGTATAATTTCTCCATGCTTCTCTCTTCCTTTGCTGTAACAGCTAGTGATGTGACAGAAGGTAGGAACCCTCCCCCACCACTAGCCCATATCCCCGAGTGACTGTGTGGAGCAGAGCTATCACTAATCCCCATGCTCCGTGACCCTGACTGCTCGTGCAGGCTAGGTAGCAGAAATCTTTATTGAGGTAAGCCACAGAGATTTGGGCCTTAATTGTTTCTGCTGCATAACCTAGTATAAGTATTCTAGTCTAACTAAGAATTAACTTTCTAGTTACAGAGTTAGACTAAGAATGAGTCTTTTAGCTCTGAGTGAGTGGGCCTTTGCACAAGAAGCAAGGACTTGGGAGAATGGAGAACACAAAAGCAAGCTCCGTAGACCCCGCCAAGCCTCCTAAGACCAATGGGACGACAGGGAGCCTCCATAAACAAAGAGGCTAGCTAATGTAACCATTTCTCACCATTTCCAGCAGGATATTGAGCACATGGTAACAGACCAGGATGGTATGATTGTTCCAGCAGGCCTGGGTTCGGGCCAGGGATAGTCAGAGCGCTAGGCAGCTCATCTGGGCAGAGGTAGCTCATAGACTTGTCTCAGGCTGGCCACAGAGATGGCCACGAGATCTCTAGTACAGCAGCTGCATGCATAGTTGAAGAGAATAGTCAGGTATTTAGTGGTTGGGCTGGCCAGGCACCAGTCACCCACAAGGCAGCTTTCTTTTCAGTTATATATATTTTTAGAACTTCTATTTTGATGTGAATTCACACTAATGCACAAAAATGAAAGAACAGTAGAAAGAACACCAACTTACCCTTTACCTAGATTCACTAGTTCACTTAAAAAAGAGTTTCTGGAAAGCAGTTATCTCTTTCCTATCAAACAGATTTCATGCTTAGCTCAAACTTCAATATTCAATTGAAGTTTCATAAGCCAGTTTTATATAAGACTTGTAAAATATACAGGATATAGCCTTCATACATAAAGAGTTGTTTCAAATCCATAAAGAACAAGTAACCCCTCCTGGAAAAATAGGCAAAGGCCCTAAGTAGCCAGTTGGTCAAAAGAAGTAGAATTGACAAATAAAGCTATGAAAAAATTCTACATCTCTAGTTATTAAATAAACATAATGTCAAAACCTTATTTCCACCTAGCAGACCAGCAAAGCTTCACATGAAGGATCAGACCTGTGTTGGGGGAAACGGGCATTCTCATACAATAGTGCTAGTTCTAAAAATTGGTGCAGCATTCTGATCGGTCTATCTGGCAACAAATATCAAAAGGTTTGAAATGCACTTGCCCTTTCACATAGCAACTTTAATTCTAGGAATTTATCTGAGGGAAATAGGCAAATAAATAGCCTAGATTGTCCCCCAGGTAGAAGGGTATCCATCACAACATTATTTATCAGAGAAAATATCAAAAACTGGGGACTTAGGTTAAATCAATAGTGGTGTTTCATACAAAGCACCAACACCGTCTGCCTAGCACTTGCTGAACATTGGGCTCTTAATTCTACATGTGGTAGCTTATCCAATCTTCCCAAAAGACAGATGGTACTACAATACCATCAGCATTTGACTGAAGGACACAGAGCCTCCCCAGCTCATCCCACCCCTGCAAGCTGGTGCATATAGAGGAAACAGCCACCAGGCGGTCAGGTTCCAGAGTCTTCTCTCCTTGGACAAACCCCATCCAGCCTCTCATTCAATGCGGAAGCCTTTCTCTGCAGCCATTAAAATGACAAAAGAGATTTATAGTCACTGTCAAAGAAAAATGTTCATAAAATATCAATGAGAAAAGTAAATTATGAAACATGTACAGTGTGAAACCACTTTTTAAAAAGGAATTAACATATACACTTCTGTAAGAATGTATAAAACATAGTCCTCGATCAAAAGATTAGCCGTGTTAGGATTGTGAGGGACAGAGAGCGGTGCTTCTTTCTGTTTCTCTTTATTTCCTAAGCGTGCTACAATGACGGGGTCATTCTTGCAGTATAATATTTTAAATGACTTCTCCCACTGCCTGGTCCTGCTTTCTCCTCTCTCTTCTATGAATATTGGTCCCGTGGTCACTCCCTAAGAAACATGCTAAAGTCCATCTCAGGCTCGGCTTCCCAGGGAAGCCACGCTCTGAAGGTTGGCACAGGTGTGGTATGAGAAAGCGGGCAATAGGATGATGTTTTGAACAGGGCCTCTTGGCACTCAGCTGACCGTGCGGACCCATCACTGGAGAACATCACTGGGAACATGGGTAGTCCCTGAGCCAACGAGGACAACTTCCCCAGCGGTGAATTAGCACGGTGCCTGGGTGCAAGGGGGCACAAAAGCTGGTGCTCTCTATTTGGTGTTAGAAAAGTATCGGGAAAGAGGAACCTCGAGGACAGAGAGGATGACGGTGGCTATACTCTGTTGAAGTTCTACAAAAAGAATATAGCTTGGGGCACCTGGTGGCTCAGTTGTTAAGCATCTGCCTTCAGCTCAGGTCATGATCTCAGGGTCCTGGGATCGAGTCCCATGTGAGGCTCCCTACTCAGCGGGGAGCCTGCTTCTTGCTCTCCCACTCCCCCTGCTTGTGTTCCCTCTCTTGCTACCTCTGTCAAATAAATAAATTAAATCTTTTAAAAAATATAGTTAAAAAATATATATAGCTCAACAAAAGGCTAAGAGCAATTACCAATCAAGTGACAGAGCCAGGAGACCAATGAAGAGGTTTTGCTCCCCTGCAGGGGGAGGATAGGGAATGTGGAAACCCAGGCCTGCACAGTAAGGGGAGCCCAAACTTCAAGGAAGGCAAAAACCCCAATTAAGGCAGGGTTGTTATACCAAAGTCAGAAATTCGGTTGGGGGAAAATGAATCCTGACTCCTGAGATGAAATGTCTGGGTGGATTTCCTCCGAGATCTCAAATTAATTTCCAGATTCCTCTAAACCCTAGGAGCCTAAAGAAATGATCCACTTCTGTCATTAAGAACTAGGACCGCTCCCTTGCTTAGAGACAATGCAGAGGCCTCTCCCTCCCCATCCCTGGATCCTGGGATGGAGTTGCCGCTTAACCCAGCAGCAGATATGCTGTGCCTAGACCTCCTAGCAGGTACACGCATGGGACTGGATCCTGAGGGTACTTGATCAAGGAGGCTAGGACATAGCACTGAACACAGGGACGTTTATTGATGTGAAGTACAGATTTTAACATCCTGGCAAGACCCCTCCCCACCCCGAAATGGGACATACTTGCTACTAGGCTGTTTCCTAGATGCATGGACAAAGCAATGGCTCCTTACAAGGGAGGGCAATGTGTCAGAATTACATAGCAGATGCTGGAAGAAAGGATTAAAAGATTCAGACAGGTGGGCGTGGTGGAGTAGATCCTCTCCTCTGGGCTAGAATACCCACCCAGGGATTATATTCCACAGGAAAGCCATAAGTACACGGCGGGAGGCAGGCCAGCATCACTAAGAAGTACAGTGATGGTGCCCCTTTTTGACCAATCTTCAAATGGCAATAATAGGAGAAAAACTGCTGACTTTAGTCGTCATCTCAGAAAAATACAAATTAAGGGACTCCTGGGTGACTCAGTTGGTTAGGTGGCTGCCTTCGGCTCAGGTCATGATCCCAGGTCCTGGGATCGAGTCCCACATCAGGCTCCCTGCTCAGTGGGGAGTCTCCTTCTCTCTCTGCCTGCTGCTCCCCCTGCTTGTGCTCTCTCTCTGGCAAATAAATAAATAAAATCTTTAAAAAGAAAAATACAGGGTCGCCTGGGTGGCTCAGTGGGTTAAAGCCTCTGCCTTCGGCTCAGGTCATGATCTCAGGGTCCTGGGATCAAGCCCCACGTAGGGCTCTCTGCTCAGCAGGGAGCCTGCTTCCCCCTCTCTCTTTGCCTGCCTTTTTGCCTACTTGTGATCTCTCTGTCAAATAAAAAAATTAAAAAAAAAAAAGAAAAATACAAATTAAGATCACAGTGAGAAACCATTTCTGACCCACTAACATGGCTATGACAAAAAAGACTGACATTACCAAATGTTGGCCATAATGTGGAGCATTTGATTTGGGAATCAAAACTCAGTCTCCTAGTCATCAGACGGCAGACCTAGCATAGCCAGAGCACATGATCGGGACTAACACTGCCCACCCCCAGACCCAAAGTATGCAAAGGGTTCAGGTTGTGGGTACTTTCTTCCATGGCATCTTTTTCCCATTTAATTAAAAAGTCTTTACTCTTATCATGAAGATATGTAAACTCTGAAAACTTTTTATTTTTCTGAAAATATTTTGGTATGTTACCTTCTGGACTTCTTTCCATGCGATGCAAACCATTTAGTAACGTATTTTTTTAGACTTATTTTTTTTTTAAGATCTTATTTATTTATTTGAGAGAGAGCACAAGGGAGACGGAGAAGCAAGCTCCCCGCTGAGCAAGCTCAATCCCAGGACCCTGAGATCAGGACCTGAGACGAAGGCAGACACTTAACCAACTGAGCCACCCAGGTGCCCCTAGACTTTATTTTATATTTACAGAACGCTTGAGAAAATAACACTGAAGTATTTCCATATAGTTCTCACCCTGTGTCCCTTATTATTAACCTCTAACATTAGTATGGCACATTTATTATAATTAATGAAGCAATATTTGTACATTATTATTAACTGAAGTTCATGTTTTATTCAGGTCTCCTTAGTTTTTCCCTAATGGCTTTGCTCCGTTTCAGAATGCCATCTAGCGTACCACCCTACATTCAGTTGTCATGTCTTGACTGTGGCCATTTCTTAGACTTTCCTTGGTTTTGATGACCTTGACAGTTTTGAGGAGTACTGGGCAGTTATATCGTAGGATGCATCTCTGTAGAAATTTGTCTGACGTTTTCTTCATGGTAAGACTGGGGTTATGGGGCTTCCTTGGCTTCTTTGTATCTGACTTTGGATAGCTTTGAAAACATTCCCAATTACTCACTGAAGAGAGCATTCTTTCTGATCCCTGGAAAATCTCAGTTTCTTGCTGCTTTGGTGGCTTAATCTAATGTGAGGATTCTGAGCACTGGAAATCAGAAGGAAAAGTCTCAGCATATCTGCTTTTTAAAAAGACCTACTCTTTGCCCTGCAGCACCTATAAAGAAACTTTGCAATTACCATTAGCTTTTACTTAATTCACATTTGTTTGAGAGGTATTGTTTGCCCCATTGCAAGGGCACATAGGTCTTATTTCAGCTCAATAGAGATATTGTGCAAATCACTTATAATCCTTATATTTTAAGAAAATACCAATGTGGGGTGCCTGGGTGGCTCAGTGGGTTAAGGCCTCTGCCTTCGGCTCAGGTCATGATCTCAGGGTCCTAGGATCGAGCCCCGTATTGGTCTCTCTGCTCAGCAGGGAGCCTGCTTCCCCCTCCCTCTCTGCCTGCCTCTCTGCCTCCTTGTGAACTCTCTCTGTCAAATAAATAAACAAAATCTTTAAAATAAAGAAAATACCAATGAGCAATTAGTTTTCATGAAGGTAATTGGCATTAAAATATTACTTGTGCTTGAGGGTTTTTTTTTTCTCTTTCAATACACAAGAGCAGAATCACATGATGGAGAAGGCAAATTTGAGCACGTTTAATTGACTTACAATAGAAAAGCTGGCAACTGCTCTTGACACACATTCGTGGCACTTTTCTTATCTTATAGATACCTCAAGCTGCACAAGTGACAAGCCAATTCCAGGAGAAAGAAAAGTGGTTTGCCCATATGACAAATACGCGTTTTCTTTATCTCGAGGTATAACATACTGTAAAACACACAGATCCATGATGAGTTTGAGGAGTTTTGACAACCGTACACCCACGAGCTACTAGCCCAAACAAAACAAGGAACTTTGCCATTACCCCGGAGAGTTCCTTTGTGCCTCTTTCCAGTGAAGTCACCCTTTCCCCTCTGGCCAGAGGAACCACTTTCTGATGTTCATCGTGGATCTGATTTGCTTATTCTTGGACTCCACATCCATGGAATCCTACCATCTGTAATCATTTGTGTCCATCTTCTTTCATTGAACATCATCTTCTGGGGTCGATGAGCCATGACAGCAGCTCAGCGCCCAGCTCAGGCGACATCACAGCCCCTCGACCTCTAGGCTAGGGCAAGCCCGTCTGTAACAGCTATTTGTCCAGGACAAGGGACGCTGACAGCCCACGGTGTTTCCAGAAGAAGGGTCTGGAAGTCAGTGAGGAACAGCTGAGAGAATCCAGACCTAGACATTCAGACCCGAGAAAGAACAGAGTAGAGAATGAGGGGCAAGAAAACGGTCACACAATATTAGAGGGCTGTCATCTGAAAGAGGAAATAGATTTTGTGCCTGTGGTTCCAGAATTAGAACCTGTGGGTGGAAATTACTGGGAGGCACTCTTCAGCTCTGTATAAAGAGGAACATCTTTCAACGACAGGTCATTGGGGCACCCTGAAGCATCCTTGAGTTTCTCACCACGGAGACTGTTCAAAAGGAAGCCACTAGCCATATATCATGGACGCTATTAAAGGAAATCCCCCATGAGGTGGGAGAGGACATCTTCCTATGACTTGTGGTTTTTTTATTCAGACAAAGCTGGACTCTCCCTGCCTGTATTCTAGTTGGTCCGTGTGGTTTGTGATCGCGTGTATGGTACGTTGGCAACAAGATACTCACTCCGAGTATCTCAGAAGGAGCTGCAGCCATGAAAACTAAGCCCAAGTATTCAGGACCCAGGGTGGATTTTGTGTTCTTATTTTCAAAGCATTCTCCACAAGAAAGAGCCCTTCCCTGCCTTGGTCCCCAAAGATCCTGCTGGCTAGCTCCAGGCAGTAGGAGGTCTTCACCCCTCACAGACAGGAACACATCATCCACGAGGGCCAAGGCCACCAAAGTGTTTGCTTGAGCCTCCTTCAAGGTCCCACTTGAAACTAAAATTAAAAACCAGAGCTCTGCAACTCTTTCGTGAGCTGTGAGTTGGGTAAAGAGAGAAGAGGAAGTAATGAGAAGAGAGGCATCATTTATAAGAAAAAGTGGCTGTCCTTCAGGTAGCCGAACATCTCCTGAATCTGTCTACATCCGCACACACTTGTCCTCCTCCATCTTCCAGTGTGAAGTTACCGGAAGTCCCGCCACCTGCCTTGGATACCTGGATGCAGTCTCCATCCCAGGCAACTGTCCTCAGAAGAAAAAAATAAGCAGAGGAAATAACTGGGTCATCATCCAGCAGACCCTGAGCTGACCTCTTATCCCTGTCTACAATCTTTCAACAAGCACCTTCATTGTCCTGGTATCTTATTCTTCACGCTCTCCCTCTCACACCTACTTTGAAGCTCCAATCCATCGATTTCTCTACCATGCCTGGAACTGCCTCCCATTTTTCCAAAACCACTGTCTCAGAGAAGCCAGCCAGTGAATCTCACCCCTTCCCTCCCTGACCCCACCTCCTGCAGATTGTAAACAGCCAGGGTGTGCCTCTGTGACCTCATTTTATATATTGCCTTGTAAGCACGGCAAAATCTCTTTCAGAGATCCATGATACTGATTCGACAAAAACCTCACTTCTTTCTCAATCTAGACAGTTGACAGTGTGATCTTTAGGGGCGAAGCAGAAAGGCTCCTGTGTTGCAGCCCAAGCTATTCACTGAGAGAACACACTTCCAGTGCCTCATTCCAAGGAGGCTCGGTCAGAGGTTGCTCTCTAGGCCAAGACAGATTCGATTCTTGTAATGGCTCCTTCCTCCCACGACATTTGCATGAGACTCTGCCCCAGCCGCACCCCTCAGGAGAGCTAAGTGGCAGGAAAGGGCTAAATAAGCATTCAGATGGGCATGCAAAATAGCTAATAAAGCAACCTGGGCTTTCCCAGGGCTTTTCACAAGGTCTCTGAGAGCAGAATCAGAGACCATCGGAGCACTTGGGGCAAGGGGCTTCTCCAGGGCCTCCCTGAATGAGGGGCAGAGCTAGGGCCAGAGCCCACATTTCCAAATGGGTGCGTAGCTTACCTTCAGCAAGGAGCTAAACAGGATCCAGAAAGGGAACTGTATCAGCAGGAAGCTGGTGTAACACACAAGGGACTGGAATTGACTTGGTCTGTGACTTACATACGTGACCTTGACTCCCTGAAGCCATTTTCTTATCTGTGAAATGGGGTATTGGTCCCTCACTTGGAGCTTTTGTGAAGGACGGAAAGGACATGGCGCTCAGAGATGCCTTGCTGCTTCCTGACATTCAGGGCATGAAGAGTTCTGTCTTTTGTTGTCATTTGGCCAGCCTCTGGCATTCTTTCCAGGTTTACCATCACCCCAAAACACAACAAAAATTGTCTCAAATATTGGAAATCTGAAGCTTTGTGCCACATTAAAATCTACTCTTTAAAGTGAATGTTTATTTTACGTTATTTTGCTAGATTGCCTGGGATAGAGTCAAACAAAGAGGAGATTTTTCAAAGCACTTTGTGGCTCTTAACTGCTGTTGGAAACATCTGGGGCTTGTTTTTCACCTTTGAAGATGATCTTACCTTGTAATTTTACATCTTAAGGCATCAAATACGTTGACATGTTGGCTAGAGATAACAAGCGTGAAAAAAACCATCCTGATTGAGCGATACGAGTATGGAAACTTCTCCTCCCTGAGAATCTCTTCCTTTAATTTTTAAATGCATTTGTGGAGCAGAAAGGCCCTGCCAGCACTGCAAGGGGGGTGCGCAAGAGAGTGGGAAACAACAACTGAGCTTTGTTGGTAGGAGAACCAGAGGGCTCTGCAGTTACCCTTTGGGTGGGGTGAGTGGGCCCAGCGCCTGGCCTGGCCTAGGATATCCCACTGGGTCCTTGGCTGAGCTGTGACCCAGACAGGAAGCATGAAGGAGGTGAGGCCATCAGTTAATGAACCTAACTGGCCATCTGTCAAGGCCAAGAAGGTAGGCCCACTCTCCCTTACCCCCTTCCCCAGTAAGCACACAGTATACCTCATGTCCCCAAGTTGTAGCCTGTTCTTTTATGCCTTTCCCTTTCAAGCTGCCTTGGTGCTCTTTGTAACGTGATTTCACTCCTAAAAAACATGCTGTGGGAGAGGAAACACCCAAAAGAAAATCTGCCCCAGCTCTGTGCCACCATCTCGCCCCTCTGCAGGTGGTTCTAGCTGCAAAAGTTTACATTCTGGGCTTTCAGGTATGTTGATATTCTGCCTTGAAGAGCTGCTGTGCTCCACATCCCTCTATCCTTAGCCCTCCAGAAATGCCCACTCTTCCCTCTGAGGGATCCTCCATGCCACCGCTCTCCAGCATAGGTCTATTTACTCTGTCTGCTGACATCCTGCATACATTATCGCTTTGAAATCCCAACCCTGAGAAGCATGTCCTCTTATCTCAACTTTAGGGAGAGAAAACCAAGACTTAGATCACTCAATACAGTAACAGAATTCTAACTAGGTGTGTCTCCTAACGTTGCCCATCCTACAATAATTTCTCCCTAAACTCAATCCACAATTTAAAAAAAAAAAGCAATTTTGTATCTTAAGAAAATAAATATGCCATGGATTTACTTTTAAAGCAATGCAATGACATTCTTGGCTGCCTATCCAAAAATCTCTTGACATCTTCCTTCTTCCTAATAAAACCTCAACTTTCCATTCCACGTAGCTCATGTCTCTTGGGGAAGCGGCTCCCACCCTCAGGTCAGCGATGGGACGGACTGGAAGGAATAACCCAATTCTTCTCATTAGTGATTGGTTCACAAGTGGGCCTGTGACCCAACTCTGGCCAGTAAGACATGAGGAGAGCTGTGACGGGGATCTTCCGAAAACTTTCTTGCTCTTAAGAAAGAACCACAGGTAATGACTGTCTTACCCACTGAATGTGAACAAGGAAGCAAGCAGCCACAATTACTACGGGCAGCCTTCCTGCCATAAGAAGAGGAGTTAGAACAAAGCCAGCACTGCAAATGTCACAGAGAGGGACAAGAATTGTGACCTCACTAAGGTGTGGGATCAGCCAACCCTGAAGACAAGCCCCCATCTCACGACTTCCTGCCTGAGAAGCAATCACCTTTTCATGCGACCTTAACAGATTGAAGTTTTCAGTTCTTCACAGCCAAAAGCAGCTTTAACCGAGGCTGGGGTCTGTCACATCTCCTGCACCCACATGACTGTGCACTCACCATTCACATCTTGAATGATGATCAAGAGACATCACATAGTCCTCAGTCAACAAACAAAACAGGTTTTGAAGGTGGCAGGTTTTGTGCGGTGCATTTAAGAGGCTCCACATTCTTTGTCACTGGGAGGTCATTGAGAGACTGGGTCAGTTCTCCCTTCTCTTGAGCCTGGGGACTTTTGAGCAACAAAACACAGTGGAGTGATACTGGGTGACTTTCAGTCCTGGACCTTAAGAGATTTGCAGCTGCCAACATGCCACATGGGACACTGTGTCTCAGTGCCCAGCCCCCCTCTGACTACCATGCTATGAAGAAGCCCACACCCGCCATAATGAGAGTGAGAGAGAGAGAGACCCTATGGAGCAGCACTGAGGTGCCAGACATGAGGGAAAGCCTTTTCAAATACAGCCAAGTGAACCCCATCAGACGCCATATAGATCTAAAGAAACCTTCCCAAGCCCCCACCCCCTCTACCCCCCCTCCCCCGCTGAGCCTACCAAATTCGTGACTCACAAATAAAAGGGTTGTTGTTTTAAGCCTCTGAGTTGTGTGGTGGTTTGCTATACAGCAGTAGATGACTGAAACGAGAGGAAAATAGAGAAGCTTTTTTTTTCACAAGCTTCAGTAATGGAAACAAAGGACTTTCTGCTGAACCTCTGTTTATCTAGAAACTTCCTTAGTTGGGACACTACTCCCCAAGTGCCTCAACTAATCCTGGTTCTCAGAATGTGTGACTTACAGGAAGCTGTGTTCGCGTAGCATGTGAATATCTGTGAGGTAGAACGGTGCCATTCTAGCCCCTCCCTCTCCCTTCTCCTCTACCGTAAGCAGATCTTGCGTTCTTATCAAAGTTTTCAAAACGGTGAAGAAAACATACAGGGGAGTGTTCCTCAACCAAGGGGAGCCCACGTTCTTGGCCTCACCAAGCATCCTCTATCTTCACACATGCACATTAGGTCCCCTAAGTGTGAGTTCTGATTGATTCCTAGTCACTGTGCTTGGCTTGGCAGGACAGCAGTTGTTTTTCTCATTAAAGTCAGAATTTGAATTAGCCACAAGTTTCTTTTTAAGCTGAGCTGACGTTTTAAGCTAAATTTATTTTAACTAGGGATTTATGACAGGAAAGGAATAGTTCTAATTAAATAAGTATTAGCCTCAAACAGTGTGAATAATGACCCATTGGAAGTTTCCCAGTCCCCTAATAGCTAATTAACAGCTCATAACTGGGTTCCCTTCGTGTCCCAAGGCAAGTGTGAAAAGGAGGCCTTGACTGATTAATGAGATGGGCTCAAACCGGATTAAAAATGAAAATTGGCTTTACGGACTCCAGACCTGCAAATCCACTCCAAGTGAAAAGATGGGTTTATTTTTAAGGCATTCCGGGCAATCACTGTGGGAAAAGAGTGTGCAAAGCCAAAGGCATTGATCTCTTAACACCCTCCCTGTGACCCCTTTCACAGCAGCCTGGAGGAAAGACCGCCTGCTCGGAGGAAAATGGCCTCATCCTTGTCGTGAGGGCTACGGGGTTTGAGGGGGAAAGCCAAACAGCCTTTGTGAAGACCCGCTCTTCCTCTGTCGTGTTTGTGTTTCAGATAAATATTCAGGCAGACAGACAGCAAATTAGAAGCCAATAGATACCAATTTCCATCTCGGTGATTCCATATTACAATGTGTTAGAAACTTGTCCCCCTCAGCCATAGCTGAAGACAGGCTCTTCGTCATTAAGGGAGATTGTGCTTGGCTTTCCTGAGGCAATAGTAAGGCGGTACTGTGTTGCCCCCCACATAACGCTCTCTCTGACACTTACCAGAAAATGTTCTTGAATAGGCAATCGTGGACTCTGGAAGAATACTGCAGGTGTTTTCGGAAGCCCCTCTAGGCTGGAGAACCACCTGGGTCCCTTCCAATAGTTGTGGTCACACCAGCTGAGCCCTAGACAGGCCCCTACTTTGACCACTGCCCCCTAGAAATTTTAAAATAGTACATAGAGCCCATATCTATTTGCCCCATAAAATTCCATCCACTCCTTGGGAACTGCTTTCAGGTAAGGTGGGGAGGGCGAGCGAGGGGCTCCTCTATTACCATGAAGTGTCAACTCCTCCGCTAGCAGCCTGCCCACGCCCACTCCCCGTTTAAACTGCAGACATGATCGAAGGGTGCACCAGAGCAAGGCCACACTTGTAAGGGTGCTGAGCTGGGGTCCCCACAGAGCAGTGGTGGACCTCCATCCCACGGCTAACCTGCAAAGAGCAGATCACATGCATAAGGTGAAGGAGAAACACTTTTCAGAGTTTATAAGTAAAGTTTATGATCCACCATAGTCAGGAAATGGGATGCTTTCTGTTAACCACAGAGATTGCCACTGTTCAAAGACTTGGGATTATATAAAATTTAATTTAATTTTGTTTGATGATTTTAAAAAGGCATTGGAGACTCTGTAGTACTTCCAATTCTTTGTAACAAACCTTATCAGAAGGTAAGAGCTAATTAATAGAGAGATTAAAAGCCTCCGTATGCCTACCCTACATCCCAGGAGATCCCTAATCTTCCAGTGTCTCCAGTTTCCTCCCCCCATCTTACCATGGCAGGAGAGAGCTACAGCAGGATTAGACAGTCATTTCCCCTGTCCTCTGACAATATCCCCTCCCATCTGTGCGCCTCACTTTCATCTACCCAGATCGAAAGATGGATCAGGAATCAAGAACCATCAGAACTTGTGCTGGACGGACAGCACAAAAAAACAAGTCCACATCCAAAGAGCATTGTGTGGAAAATACCTGGCCTTTATTTAATCCTTGCAAGGCGTAATGCCAACCTATTTGGTTGACTGCCGTGAAAGGTGTTAACTCTGAAGGGATGGTGGTTAATCGGTTAATTAACACTCCCTCAAGGTGAACAGAAGTGCTCTCCTAGGCTGGAAAGAATCTCATTTTCTTCCAAAACTGTGACTTAGGACTGACACTTGAAATTGTCAACAGTAATTTGGGGGGTGAGAATGTGTCTTTTTAATTATTTTAATCAGCAGCATGTACTGAGCGCACTTTGGTGCAAAGCTCTGTCTGCGTGAGCTTCTGTGGGCAGACAAGAAATGACGATCATGTCTGCCCTCAATTAATTGATCAGGATAGGTAGGAAGTGAGGACCAGCACAGACTACATCATAAAGGACATAGGCAAGTCCATACATAACAAGTAATACTCATGTTGTGCATGCATGCAGTAAGAACGATTAAAGAATGGCAATCTCTTACATTTTAGTTAAGGTCAAGGATGAGGACATTTTAAAATAGTGTGTTGGGGGCGCCTGGTGGGTGGCTCATTGGGTTAAAGCCTCTGCCTTTGGCTCGGGTCATGATCTCAGGGTCCTGGGATCAAGCCCCACATTGGGCTCTCTGCTCGGCAGGGAGCCTGCTTCCCCCTCTCCCTCTGCCTCTCTGCCCACTTGTGATCTCTCTCTGTGTGTCAAATAAATAAATAAAATCTTTAAAAAATAAAATAGTGTGTTGGAGGAAATGATGGGTGAGGATTAACAGCAGAAGATCAAGCCGGTAAATCCCGTGTAAGGATTGGCCAGAAAATTGATAAAGTAGGAACATTTAAGAAGTCCATGGCTTTATAGAACGTGAAATAAAGAGAAAATCATAGGATTTAAAGTCCCAAAAGTAAGGAAGAGAAGAACAGAAAAATCGATAGCATTAGTATCCAAAATTGGAAAAGGCACAGGGAGTGGGGAGATAGCAGGAACGATCTGATCCTTACCCTTCATAGAAAGAAGACAACAAATATTGTCCAAAGTGAAGATATCAGGAAACAAAACCACTAGCATATGATTTAGTTATAGAGGTAACTACCAGGACGGCTAAAATTATCAATCATTATAAGAGGACTAGGAGAATAAAGGAATCAAATAAAAATTGGTGATTGTCATTTTGAATTGTGCCATACCAGTCGATGTTTCACTGCGTGTGGATATTGCCTTGATGATTTATGTTGGGCAGTGGTAGGCCCTGATGTTCCAAGTACCTTTCATGTTTTTACCATCCCTATGATGACCTTCTCGGTATGCTAGGTACGGCTGGTGGAAAAAACAACAACAAAAAAAAAAACAAAAATAGTAACTCCTTCAAAAATCAGTACTTAGAAAAAGAGACGCTTCGGGTGTTCTTTTTATATTATTCCTGCTAAACAAGTCCCAATATAGGGTGTCTCATGCTTGACAGTATATTTTGAAATCTTTACTCTTATTTACTCTTATTTCCCTTTGAAGGGGTCTTGGTTATGGCCCAAGAGTAAAATTGGGCACTCTCATCTAGAGCAAAATCAGCAGCATTTCTGGGGGACTTGAAAATATTACCATTCTAAAATCCTTTATCCCATTAAAACAGCAAATCCAAAGTGAACCAGAATGTTCCATTTTCTGGAGGTCTATAAAGAGTTGATCTGTTATTCGGTTTCCAATCTTTTTCTTAGCTCCCTCCCATATTATATTCCCAGAATACAAAACAGAATAGAATTAAATAAATAGAATTAGAGTAGAACAGAATAAATAGAATCCTAGTATTTAGGAGTTAATCTTAAGGGTCATCCGGTCTAGTTTCCTCATTTTAAAGATGAGCAAATTGAGGCCTCTCCTCATCAAGAATATGAACAAATTAGTAAACTTTAACCTCTTTCAGGGGTTTTTGATACCTACAATTCTTTCCACAGGTCCCTTTCCCCTCTACCCCAATGAAATCCTAGGAGAAAAAGTTGCTAAGAACAGCCAAAATTGCCTTCACAAGAAAGAGGTGAGTCATGTACCAAAATTTCTCTCCCACCCATCACTTCTTGTGCACTTCATCTTAAAGCGTCACTTTTATTCTATGAAGGCAAAACAGCCTTTAAGGGTCGGATATTCTTACTTCAGTCAGTGTGGAAAGGGGGAGGTGAAAAAGGAGCTCTCCGAAGATAATCACAATGAGAACAAAAGCTTTTCCAAATTATGCAATGCATTATAATTATGCCATAAAATTGCTCTTCAGCTGGAGGTGTCAATGGAGAGCGTTACAATTTTTAAATAGTTCTGTTCTTGATGGGAATTCACGAACATTTGAAATGTTCACGTGTGTGCATACATATTCAGGCAAACCATGGGGCTATAAGCATTCGTCCAGAGCTCTGGGATCTGTCTCACCACCACCACCCCCCACTAAAAATAGAAGAGAAAAAGCAAAAACCAAAACAAAACAAAAAAAACAAAACAAAACAAACCTCCCCCCCAAAAAAAAAACCAAAAAACCGTCTAGATGTACTGGCCGGCATTGCCCTTGTGGTGGGTTCCTTGAGGGAAGAGAACCATAGCTCTAAATTCAACACATCTGAAGATCTCCAGGGCTTCTCAAAGCTATTTGATTTGAATTTATTTGCCCTAAGCTGTCTGCCTACCTGCAGATAAAGCCCACTGAGGAACAAGCAGGTGAGTGTGTTCCGTAAATGAATGGAAAAGAATGCTAGAAGCAAAGGGATCGATGAATGAGAAGATGCAAAGTATTGACGTTAGCTAAGTAGTTCTCTGAGCACAGCTCCATACTAGACACTTCGGGAAGGACAAGAAAGCAAAGATTTTTCTTATCTGTAGAACGGAGGAAAGTGGTGATTTTAGCTACTGGCTCTTGCCATGCCCATTATAAGAGAGCCATTATTTACAAAGACACTACTTTGAAAGGTTGTTCTGAGTTTTAAATTCCTTCCCTAAGATCTCCTATTTTTCTCCTCCTTGCCTTAAGGTTTGACCGAATCAACCATTTGTTGTTGTTAACTTTTTCATTTTTATGTATCAATGGTACCCAACCCAGCCTCACATTAGAGTTCCCTAGGGAAATGTTAAAAAAAAATAAAAAGTCTCCCTCCACTCAACTAATACCAATTATATCAGAATCTCTAAGTCTGGGATCAGTATTTAGAAAAGTTCCCTCAGTGTTTATGATGTGCACCCATGAGCTAGAAACCCTCCTATTATAAATAGTGTAACAAGATTCTGTAGAAACTTCAGTTAAAATCAGTTTTGCCTATTGATTTAGTCAAAAGTTCTGGATGTGTGAACAGTCCTTGTGTGGGACATGAAATTAATGGTGCCTATTCCAAGACCTGTAGATGTCAGTGGATGAATCTAAGGTTCATAGAAAATTCCAGAATTTTCAGACTTCAAGTCTGGAGCCATTTTTTGTTATGGATAATCCACTCTGATTTGTCTCTAGCAAGCACTACATTTCTACCCCATTATGTGGTTTTCTAAGACAGTCTCTTGTCAAAATCTTTTCCCAGACTGACTAAAAACTCTTTCCTTTCACAATGGCCCTGGAACTCTTTGCAAAATAGACATGTTCTAGGCAGATATATCTGGTAATAGCTATAATGGCTCTCTACCCACTGGCTCAGTTTTAGAACAATTTAAATCGGCAATGCTTTGCTTCCAGAAGAGGGAAAGAGCTCATGTAGTATCAGTTGCTGCCTTCAGTAGCATTTCTCTCTCCATCTTGACCCTGTAAACTGAGTCTACAATGAGTGTGAGTATGTAAGACTCTGAGATCAGGTGGGGACAGAGGACAAGGAGGACAGTGCTAAAGACTAGGGGCAGCAACATGGAATGGTGGCCCTTGGATAGTATTCTATGTGTAAGTGGCCAAGGAAATCTAGACTTTACATACTTATTTTAGAATCTTTCTTTGGAAATATAATATTTTTACATATATATTTCTAAACACATGAATATGTATGTGTTATATACAATTATATATATACATATATAGTATATATACATATATATAATTTCATATATATATACATATATAATTTCTTGGAAAAATATATCAGGGTTCTTGGTTACATTCAACAGAAACTAATGCTAACTTACAAGAATAATAAATTTTTGGAAAGATATTGGGTACATCAGAGAATTGACAGGATGAGATCCAGGCTCAGATAACACAAGCAAAGCATGCTGTCTATGGTTCTTTGCCAAAGCTATCACTTCTAGACACTTGCTGTCACCGCTGGCCCCATTGCCATGGGACACTCATCATGATGTTTGCTGCTGAGCTTTGGGTTCGCCAACATGTCAGTGTCCCCAGTTGTGCCATCAGGAGTGGGTACCTTTACTGAAGGCACATCAGAGTTGGGAACATCAGTAGAAACACAGACAACAGATTGCAAGTTCTTTGAACAAAAGGAACATATCACGTCCATCTCTCCCTTAAAACACTGCCTTGCATAAAATGGTGCTCTGTAAATACTTGTGAATTTTAAAAATGAGAAGAAATGAACTAGCCTGACATGTCATGACATGAGATGACATGGATGATGTAGCATGAAATACACAGGCAACACATGATGAGAAGCAGACTATTACTACAGAGTAATCTCTGCGGAAGAATGCTAGTCTTACCTCTACAATTTAGGAGTTTAAGACAATGGATAATCATTTACTTCATCTAGGCCTTAATTTCTCCATGATAAAAGAAGCATAATAATGACCCTGCTCCTGTCATAGGATTGTTTCAATACTAGGCAAGTACTTTGAAAATACACATCCCATACTTTATAACTCTGTGGAATGTAAATGATTTCCTACTAAAAAGTACAAATCGAAGATCCTCAAGCAGCCCTCCCACCCACTTCATAGTCTCAACCCAGAGAGACATCGCCTGTCTTAGGAAAGTGTACAGGCTGATAGCTTCCTAACTTAGTGATGCAATGGGGATTTTTTGGGGAAGGTGCTTAGCTAGGTTGACGTGGGCACCATGAAAGGAGAAGAGTGAATGAGAACTGGGCAATTTACAAGAAGCTTTATTTCCCAAGGTATCTGGATACAATTAACTCCTTCATACATGCTATAAGCCACAACCTGATAACTTGACTTCTACAGAAATCTAGCATTGAGGAGAAAATAATCTAGTGTATGTATTATATTTGAAAGGCTACCAAAGTCATGAACTAGGGCTCATTGTAGACAGGGAATATTTCTTATATATATAGGTATTTTTCTCCCAAGCCCCTTAAATAATTTCTAGCATATGATAAGTATTTAATAAATGCTGTTGAATTAACCAATGAAGGAAGAATCATGTACATATATAGGATGATATAGTGCCATTTCCTTAGCCTGAGCTGCCAGTATGCTGTGTAAGTGGGCACATGGAAACTGCGAAAGAATGGGCTAATGGATAAAGAATAAATAAGAAAACAAAGATGAAGGGAGTTCCCATCTCCACCCTTACCCCTTCCATCCTCAATCCTCAATCAGTCTAAAATGCCACTCTGAGCCACCACTGACATTCCTGTGCATTAAATCATTTCTAAGCACTGATTTAAAAGGAAACAATTTCCCCTTCATCTCACTTGTTCCCAGGAAGAAACTTAAGTATTGCCTAGTGCCCAGGGTTATAAGAGCAGGAGAGTGGAGAATATTTGCAGAGATAAAAAATGTGTTATGATGCCCTGCATTTGTATTATACCTTATACTTTTTTAAAATAAACTTTCTTTTTTAGAGCAGTTTTAGGTTCACCACAAAATTGAAAGGAAAATACAGAGATATCCCACAAATCCCTCCCCCCACACATGTAGAGTCTCCCCATTTTCAGCATCCCCTACCTGACTGATACAGGTGTTACAATTGATGATTCTCACCCAAAGACCACGGTTTCCATTAGGGTTCAGTCTTGGTATTTTACATTTTACGGTTTTGGACCAATGTATACCTTATACTTTTTCAAAGTATGTTTACTATACCATTTCTGAACAACCCTCCAAACAAGCTCATGAAGTGAGTAGGAATTTTGTCTATGTTGAAATATACAGACGAGTGAAGTGACTTATCTACCATTGTGAGTGGAAAGAGTCAAGAGAAGACCCCATGTCACCACAGTGAGGGGTCTTTTAGCTGCTGTCAGTCACTGTCTATGGTTTTATTGCACATAGTGATAAGGTTAGGTGAGTCTGCCCTCAATCACCACACCAGATATGAAAGCACTCAGTTAGGCACCAATGCTTAGACTCAGGCCAAGAAGAGCTACTTATAAATAGATTACATAGAAAATGTTATTTCTGACTCACTATTTTGGGGAGGGAAGTTAAACAAAATGTAATTTCCCAGGTTGTTTTTTTTTTTTTTTTTTTTTTTGGTAAACTTCATCAGGTAAGATAATTCTGTACTGTAGAAAGAGCTAAAAGTAGAGGGGGAGAAGGGAGAAAGGGAGATTGACAGAGTATAAGAATAGAACATTCTAATTAAAAGCTATAAAGTGAGGATCTTGCAAGGCTTTTAAGGGGGAGTACCTCCTTGAAAAGAGATATAAATTGAAGAATTCAGCGAGAAACAATAGATGTTGGTGTAGACTTGACTTGATTCTTGTGGTTTGTTCACATATATCACACTAGAAATGCTAGTCACTTGAATAATCTTAGGACCCTAGTTTCCCCTTGACTCAAGCTTCATGAAAAAGGTGACACAGATAAAGAAGGAAAGAGTTAATGCAGGGTCACCAATCCATCAGCAGAGACAGACAACATGGTCATATCGACCTCCAAGGAGTTACTAACAATTTGAGAAGTTGAAGAGAGGCAGCACACATGAACAGAAGAATTCAAGCCAGCAAATAGTCAAGTGCTTTGGAATATAGAGAGGGCCAGGATTCCCCAATAGGGGGCGCATATGCTGCAAGGGAGGGGTGACCCTAGGCTCTTCGCCTAGACCGTATACCAGATAGTCATGGTCCTGAGAGAAGAATGGAATTCTCACAAGGAGGAAGAGTTGACAGTGGCTGCTCCGCTTTCCAGTAATTGTGACAAATGGACTTCTGTGTCCCTACTTGAATGGATTTATCAACTAGTTAGTAAAGACTGGATAATAGAATTCCCACGAAGTGGACAAATGCCATGAAATTTTCTTTTTGTAAATTATCCATGGGTTGAAAATAATAACTTCAGCACAAATCAACCACAAGAAAATGGCAGGGCTGACACTTCCATCTCTTCTGGTACAAGCTCTTCATCAGCTTCAATAGGGGATAAACTTAAGGATGATCTTTTCAGATCTGGCCAGGTGTCAACAAATTTTTGAAATTATCAAAAAAGGGGGCACCTGGGTGGCTCAGTGGGTTAAAGCCTCTGCCTTTGGCTCAGGTCATGATCTCAGGGTCCTGGGATCGAGCCCCACATCGGGCTCTCTGCTTGGCAGGGAGCCTGCTTCCCCCTCTCTCTCTGCCTGCCTCTCTGCCTACTTGTGATCTCTCTCTCTCACTCTCTCTGTCAAATAAATAAATAAAATCTTTAAAAAAAATAAAAAAGAAATTATCAAAAAAGAAGTATTTGAAATGTCAATTTGCATTCAGTATTATTAACAATGAGCCATACCCCTAAAGGAATATTTCTCCTGGAGATGTAAGCTGATGAGAACATGAAGACATAACAATGAGCATAATATTATAAAATATTATTTATTTCATTTTAGCTCATCTTTTAAAATTTCTCTCATTTATGTAAAATGTTTTAGAGCAGTTGCATGTATATAGTTTAAAAAATCAGTAAATGGACGTTATCAGAAGATACGTTCAGAAACACTCTATTGGTAGGGATATGCAGAGATCACTGGGTTACTTGTGAAGTAGTGGAAACTCAGGAGATAAATCAGCTGGAGCCAAAGTCAGGGAGAGTTTCACAGAAAGTGAATTTGAAGGACAGAGCTGCACAAAGAATTTAAGTCCAGAAAAGAAGAAAGTGTCAACGGGGCATAAAGAAAAGAACGTTAGATAGAAGATGTGACTGATCTGGGGCTGACACTGAGGAGGAATAAAAGCACAGTAGTTCGGTTTGGAACGTACCTGCCTCCTAGTAACAAGAAGTCAGAAAATCTAGACTTTGAATTCTAGCCTCACCCTACAACTCTCCCTCAACTCTGTCCTTCGATAACCTCAACTGCCTCCTATGAAGATAGCCCCACAGGGGCAGCTGGGTGGCTCAGTTGGTTAGGTGGAGGGCTCTTGATTTTGGCTCAGGTCATGATCTCAGTGTGGTGAGATCCAGCCTTGCTTGGGGCTCTAGCTCAGCACAGAGTCTGCCTAAGACTTTCTCGGCCCCTCCCCCAGTGCCCTCTCTCTCTCTCTCTCTCTCTAAAATAAATAAATAAATATTAAAAAAAAAAAAAAATAGCCCCAGAGATCTGTCTTAATCTCTAGGCTGGCTTTGCCAGTTGCCTGTTGATTATCTCCTCAAATCTCTGTGACTCCCCAAATTCCAGAAGTTCAAAAACTTTCATCAGCCTGAAAGAACCTCTTCACCAAACTCGATCTTCAAAAATCCTACTTCCTTAGATTTCAATCAAGTAAAGGGATCAGTTGAACTAGTATCTATTTATTGTTCTAAAAGCTATATTTTACATCTTTTTTAAAGAACTAAAAGTAATTATTTATTCAACAAGTATTTAGTACTATGTGCCAGGCACTAATAAAGGCACTTGGGATACATCAGTGGAAAAGAACAGTGGCAAGAACATCTAAATTTAAGAAGATAAATAAACCTATAGGTAAAATGAAATGTCAAGTCCACCAATTAACTGATCTTTGAGAAATATTTATGACATATTTAGCACCAACATCTTTTACTTTATAGGGACAATATGCTGGGGGTTTTGGTGTCAGATTGATCTGGGTTCAGATCTCAGCTCTGTCTCTAATAAGCTCATCCTCTCTAGGCAAGTCCCCTTAAGTCTGTTTTCTCATCTGCAAAGTGGGCAAAAAAACCCACAAAATCGGTTAAGCATCTGACTCTTGATTTCAGCTAAGGTCACAATCTCAAGGTTGTGAAATGGAGTTCCCCCCTCTCCCCACCATGGGCTCCACCCCCAACAGGGAGTCTGCTTGGGATTCTCCCCCACCCCCTCTCCCCATGCCCTGCTCATGCTCTTTCTCTCTCTCAAATAAATAAATCTTTTTTAAAAATACAAAATTGAGCTATTGTAGGTTTCTATGAAATAAAATCTGTAATTGCTTTATACATAGGTGGTGCTCAATAAATTCTAGCTTCTTTCTCTTTAATAAACATGCTCTTGTTGGTTTCACTGAGAAATGATATGTATGTGGGAATGCCGTACAAATAAACCAAATTGAAAAGACAATTTGGGATGGGGGCGTTAAGGGAAGAAGCCCTACCCAACCACAGCTGTCTCCTCTTTGGAAGTTTTTCAACTTCCCAGTCAGAATTCATTTTCCTGGACCCACAGTATTGTTTTTAGACCGCAGGGATTTGTGTTGTGGTGATCTCTGTATCTCTACCTCTACATTTTTGGAAGACAGTGTCTCATGCTTCCTGTTCCCTTCAGCGCCCACTATAGTGCCAACCACAAATACAGGCCTGGTTGAATTCAGGTAGCAACTGAATACATCACTGAAGTATCTTGTTCACTCTACCCTAGTAAGACATTCTGTATGACTAGAGAAGAGAATTGTGGAATGGGCTCTGTATTAGTCAGTGTGGGTTGTCATAACAAAACACTAGAGACTTAAACATGGCCGTTCCTCTGTATGTGCAGAGTCCTTCCTCTTAGAAGGACACTAGTCCTACAAGATTAGGGCCCCACCCTCATGACCTCATTTGACCTTATTTATCTCTTTAAAGGCCCCATCTCTAGTTACAGCCACATTGGGGATTAGGGCTTTGACTATGAATGGGGGGGGGGATAGACAGAGACTATAAAATTAGGTCCATAACTGGTCCCGAGCTTTATTTTTTGTCTACAAAGAGAAATGTTAATTAAATAGATTTTTTAGTCCTGAACTCATCTATCTCTATCTACTGAGACGTGAAGACAGAGCTAGAAATGAAGAGAAAGGTAGGAAATAATGAGGACCCGCCGATTACGCCACTATGTGAATTATGTCACCAAGATAGAAAAAAACATTAATCAGGGAATTAGGAGTTCAGCACTAAATGCCAACCAGGCCAATGACTTACAATGCACCAATCTCATGCAATGCATCTAACCTCTTTTACCTGATTTTCTAATCTATAAAGTGAGGTTAAGACTTCCTGCTGAAAAGATGATGATTCTGTGATTCAAAAATAAACAAAGCAATATTTTCCATTTTAAACAATCTCCTTTCCCCTAATTAATGTCGGCACACTACCTTTGAAAATATATCTGAGCTTGGTTATTTTTTTATCGTTTAGTGCTTGGATGAATTTGCTCTCCAAAAACAGGCAATGCCCTTATGTTTACTTTTGCTCTTTGCTCGATCTGGTATCTGAACAGAAACTGTTGTTCTTGTCCCAGAGCAATTGTCCCAGAGCTGCATCTCTGATTTCTTGTCAGAGGAAAGAAAAATAAATAAATAACTGCTCCCCTGTGTCTCCTATTTGAACCTCACCTACCTGAAAATATGTCTTTCTGAGCCTTCCCCTCCACAAAGCTCAACATCGAACTCCTTTCTATCCCTGGATATAATTTGAGTTTACTTAAAACAACAAGCCAAGGTGAAAAAGATAGTCACAAGTCCTGTTCGCCAAGGTTTCCACTTCTCTGCTTGACTTTTGGGTACATTGCAGAATTGCATTTCCTGGTCGTTTTGGAATTGGGTATAACCATGACACTGGTTCTAGCCAATGAGGGGAAGTGACTCATGTCACTTCTGGGTCCATCATTTAGTTGTGAGCCTGTCCAGAGCACTTTTCTGCTGTACTGTGGTGACCACCAGTGTTTCAGACAGCAAACGCTCTGTCAGATTGGATTAGGAGCAAGCCTGCAGAGCCGTCTCCACATCCCTCCAAATCCCTCTTTCACCAGCCCAGGTTGGATGCATACCCAACTTTTGTTGGGTAAAGCCAGCAACGTTTAGTCTATCCTGACTAGTGAAGACAACTACGTTTCAGACCCTTTCCTACATTCTTACAATCACCTGAAGGATAGTCTCTCCACCTTGGACACCGCAGTCCCACCTATGGTTGTTCACGCATGCACAACTAAATTTTACAAGAGAAAATAAACTCTGAAGTTCAGGAAAAACATAGATATTCATCTAATTCCATTTTCGGGATCCAAATTTAAAGTGCTACAAGGTTCCATAATTTGAGGGCCCTTATTCTAGACTTGCACTGTCCAGCATGGTAGCCACTAGTCACATGTGTTGTTGAGTACTTGAAATGTATGTGGTTAATATAACTGAGGAGCCAAATTTTCTATTTGAAATAGTTTTCATTAACTCAACATAATATTAGTGTAAAATATCTCAAATATTACTTATGTTGGTTACATGTTAATGGTAATATTTTGGATATATTGAGCTAAGTAAAATACATTCATAAAATTAATTTTACCTTCTTCTTACTTTTTTAAATGTGGCCCCTAGACGATTTAAACTCATATACGTAGCTCACATGGTTTTTCTGTTGAATGGAGCTGGTCCGGAACCTTATCTTTAGGGTTGCAGTTTCTTTATTCGAATCCTGATCTCTCTTCCAGTCCCATGTGGACTATGCTATCAACTCCCTTTAGTGTCTAGAGGAGCAAATTTTTCTCCCAGAAAACCCTCCTTGGCTAGGGATTGAAAGGAGCGTTTCCCCTGCTTCACTAAGTCCTGAAGAACTCCTTCCTAGGAATTCTACTGCATGGTTCTCCTCTCTGAGGCTCAGAGGCCCTCTCAGTCCTGCTCTTGGGCCCTTCCCCAGCTCTTCCTCCTTGGAAGGAAGGTTTCCTGTTTCCCTGTGTGTCCTTTTCTCAGAACTACTGCCCAGATTATCCTGCTTAGACATTATTCCTGTTTGCATGCTGACTCTATCACTCTGAGACATCGCCATAATCTTCTCCTGGAACAAGGAAATCACAGATCCTTGTGTTTATTTATGTTTTAACCCTGGGCTTCTTGTGTAATGTGGGTGGGGGAGAGTGCTGGTCGGCTCACCATCGGGTTTTAGGAAAGAGGGGCTTTTATTTTCACCTTCTTGTGAAGAGATTTGACTTAATCTACTGTTTTCCTTAGATGGGTCTCAGAAATTAGGATTCTCTTGGGTGCATTTCCCTCTGTCAGAATGACTAGAGAGTAAAAGACTCCTGTTGGACAACCTTGACATTCAGCGACATCATTCTGGCATCTGTCCACAGATTTCTCCTGAAGCTTTCATGGTCTCTTGCTCTGCATAGTGAGAATTTAAAGGATCCTGGATGGTTTAAAGTCAGGTCACTAGAGCATGCTTCCAGAATCTGTCAGAGCTTAGGGAGGAGCTAGCTTGTGAAGGCCTGGACCCCCCCCCCCCGCCCCCCCCCCTTTGTTACCCTCTTTTGCATCAGATACTTATCTGGCCTCTGGGGCTTGGTCCCTTTTCAGAGCAGCCCCTCTGAATGTCAATTCGCTGACCCAGTCCCACATTCTTCAAAGAAAGGTAGAAAAGTACCCCCACCACGGCCTATCACCTACCAAAGGCCCACTGGAGGTGGTTATCATTTCTGAAGCCTGCAAAGATCAAACAGTTCTTCTGCAGTTGCTCAGACAGCCACAGAAAAACTCCAGCCCCCTCCCCGACCTCACTTCCTGACCCCAAAACCCAGAGTCTAATCACCGAGCCAATAGTTTTAAGGTTGGGGTTTTGATAGCACAGAAAGCCAGGCTGCAAGAAAGTGGCTTCCAGACAAGGGCAGAGGAGAAGGCACAGGAGGGCCTGTGGGTTTCCTTACTTACTTGTAATCTGCTCGTTCTTCTCATCTGCATGCTGCTTTGCATACATTTTCAGTCTGAGTACCTTCTCACTCCAGCCCTTGAAGTTACTTCGTTTCAGGGATTAAAGCCAGAGAGTTATCGATTTTATGAATTAATCAGCAGGACAAGTCTGAGTATACCCTGCACGGCTTCTGTTCCAGACTGAGGGTCCCAGAATACAGAGGCCGATGCAGGGTGGAGATTCAGATCCTACGCTTTGGGCCACCTACAATGTTGAATGTGAATAAGTGAATGAATGAAATGGATGAATATTTTTATGTTGAGTGGTATCACCAGGCTTCTGACCTAAGCTCCTTGACAGAACTACTTACTATATCAACCTCAAGACTTGGAGGCTACAGCGACCCAGCTTGCCATGGCTGGATGGGCTCGATGGCCTGGGCCCTGGTCCTTGCATCTCTGTGCCAGTTTCACTCAGATCAAGGGTCCTTTGCCTTTCTTCACAGGAATGTAGGGATACAGGTCACTTAACAGGGAGGGTTTATGCGTGTTTTAAATGTGTTTAGGGCTGTAGATTGCTGTGTTTCTGCATACATGTGTAGGTAGCCATTCACATTATTTTAGAGCCAGAACATCCTCTCCCACACTGTCTCCCATTCATGAATCTCAGATGCCTGTCGTGCCCCACACAGTAACTTGTCTTAAGGCTAAGAGTATCCCCAGAAGGAATGGCACATAAAAGCTCATTAATTATCTATAGTATAGATGCCTCTACAGTATCTTTCTATACCATAATGCAAATGCATTTTTATCACACCCTTTCTAAGAGCTACTTTGAGAGAAGAAAAGACAGGTTTAAGGGGCTTGGAGAAGTGTTTTAGACAGAGAAAAATGGTGCTGCAAGTTCTCCCGCCAGTTCTCTGTGCTGGGCCAGCTCTGGGGGGAAGTGGAGAACTAGAGAGGCCAAGAGGCAGAGGAGTAAGCGAACTGGGCAAGTAGGGAGGACCCCCAGTTCTGCTTTCTCTTTCTTGCCCTTCGCTTCAGCTTGCTTACTGCTGGAGCGTTGAGGCCAAACCGGGGAAGGTTATCTTTGTCACCTGGAGGGGAAGGAGGTGTGGTTTTAACTTCAGCTTCCTTTGCTTTCTGAGTGCAGTTCTCACAAGTGTTCACTTGCTCTGCCAGTTGGAGTTGAGTAGTTACTACCTGAGCCCATATATATTGCAGCAGAGAGAGGAAAAACTATCCCTTTGAAGAGAAGGTGGGTGAAAGAGAAAGCCACATTAAACAACAAGCCAGTGTTAAATTTGGGCTTTGCTCCTATTTGTAAGAGGTTTAAAAATACCCTGGACCATTTTCTGCTTTTGCACTTTTTTTAACCTAGCTACTTGCCCCATTTCCAAGCAGCCCCATGTAAAGACACTTCCTTTGACTCTCTTACACTTGCCAAGAGCTTTGCTATCATTCTCTGAAGGTTCCGGGGCTCTAGAAACTCCTGTTGGAAGCTTGAAGACTCTGGCCCCAGCTAGTGAAGAAGGTCTAAATTCAAACATAACAAACAACAATAAAGAACTCTCCATCCTGCCCCACCCACCTGACACACACCCCAGGCAAACCAAACTAAACCCACACTCGAGGGGTGTGTCCCCCAAGGTGCTTACTCAAAAATAAGTTGATTTCATTGTTATTGTGGGAGAGTCGTGGAGTGCACTCATGTGATGGTGGGGTGGGTGGGGGTTTACAACTGTCAAGAGAGTGTCTTGATTTGTTTCTAACAGCTGAGCAAGTTAATGGAGCCACGGAGCCCTTTTTGGGAAATAAAACCCTTCCTGCGTCCAATGGGAATGAGTTCTTAAATACACTCAAAATGAAAAAACAAACGGGAACAGATATCAGTAAAGAGTAGGTTAAATATAATGTGGCATAACCATAAGTGGAAAACAGAACAGTTGCAAGGAAAAAAAAAAAAAACCAGAATGAGGAAGCTCTCTGGGCACTGATATGGAACAATTACCAAAAGATGTTATTAAGTAATAAAAAAAAGTAAGGTACAGAATAATGCGGATAGTCTGCTACTATGACTTAGAAAAAAAAAAATCTTCTCTCGTTTTTTCACACATGGACTATCTAGGATCCACAAGGGAACTTATTCTATATTGTCTCCCAGAACTCCAGAATGTCCAAGCCCCAGATCCCCTCCTAGACCCATCCACTGAGTGCTTACTATTTGCCAGGCCTTGTCTTGACCAAATACAATCCAGAAATACTCAACATAACAAACAGCACATAAACACTCAGCAAAAACAGCCATTAACTCATTGTCTCTCTTATTTTATCTATCACTCCATCCGCTGCCAAACTTCCCCCTCCCCCTCCAACAACTCATACTTAGGGTTATTCTGAAGGAAATCACAGACATCATACCATTTTATCCATAAAGATTTCAATATAAACTTCTAAAACCTTGGGAACTAAGGTTTAAAATTACCACAATATCAGTGTTTTACCTCCAAAAATGAACAGTTCTTTAAAATCACCAAATATCCAGACCATGTTCACTTTCAGATGACCAGGAAAATTTGAAGACTAGATCTGCACATAATTTTTATTGTTGTTCATTTTGATTTGTCCAAATTAGGCTTTCAACAGGGTACAGTAGCATCTGTTTGATAGTGACCTTAGGGCTATTTTCATCTGTATATGGCCTTTTTTCTTTTTTAATGTATTTGTTGAATAATCTGGTTTGTTTGACCTTGAAGCCTTACCTTCTGGATTTGGCTGACTGCATTCTCACTGTTTTGTTTCAGTTTTGTCTATTCAACTTCCTATGTAAATTGATTTTCAATCTAGAAGCTGAGTTTGATTCAGATTTAATCTTTTTACAAGAATACTTCGATTGTGTGCACCCACTGGTTGTCTCTCTTTTAGTGGTATTAGCAGCTATTGATGGTTAATACCTAGATCCATTATTTCAATTAAGAGTTGTAAAATAGTGCTATCCCAATTCTGTCATTCTTCCTTATTAGCTGTAATACTCCTGTAAAGAGAAAAATTCTTCTCATTAACTACTTGCTTACCCTGAGATGAGTTGTGATGTGAAAGGAAAGATAAATGCTTCACTTTCTCCTACTTGTGAATAATTCAGGGCACTGGGTTGATTCTTCGGCATCCCCCGAAGATGACCGATTAGCTTTAGTTGGCTCCTGAGAAAGTTTGACACAAGTCTAATAGTCTTTGATAACTTCCCTGCGATCTAATATGACAAGATATCCAGGCTTCTCTTGTCCATTTTCTGCCTTTAGACCTGGAACATCCACTTCTCCAAAAAGCCCTGGTTCCTTTTACTGGAAAATGTCCTTTAGATGCTATAGTCTGGACACAAGGGGTGTTTACTGCTATTGGGTTGACAGAACCAGGGAAGAAGTATATTTTTAATACATCATAAATCATAATACATCATACTGTTCTTTTGAATTCAACTTTAGGATTACAAGGCTTTGCTTCTGTGATTTTGTATCCTTTCTCCTCTTACATGGCAAATCTTAGTTCCTAATCTCTCTAACATAATCATTTATTTGCTTTACACTGTAATATATGTAACCATTTCAGGGAACACGACAGACCATGCCATCATTAAGTTGTTTGTTGTTTGGGGGATTTTTTGCAGTTCTTTTTATCCTCACAGTTTATCACACTAGGGCCATAATATAGTTATATGACCAGTTTAAATAACTTGTTTTTTATTTTAAGGAATTGCTTCTTTAATTTTAATTTAATTTTTTACCATTATATAAGACATTTACATTGTACCAATGTTATATGTACAAAACAAAGTACATTCAGAAAAGTCTTAACTTCTGTCTCTATCCTCTTTATCCTCCTCCTTATTCCTTTTAAGTAATTATTTTATTTATTTTATGGTTCTTTAATTATCAGCAAGTATACATACATATACTCATATCACCCTTCCTTAGATAAATGTTAGAGTACTATTATACCTTGCCATCTAATTTTTTTTACTAAATATCTTACTGAGCTGATAACTCCTGGCAGTATATAGAGATAACCTTCCTGTTTATAACTGCATAGTATCCCACTGGGAGAGCTTTCCATAGTTTATTCAATTAGTTTCTGGTCTTTTACTAATACAAAAAATTCTACAGTATATAGTCTTATATGAAAGGCTTTTTTGTACTTTTCCAACATAGTATAGGATGAATTCCCAAAAGTTGGATTACTAGATCAAAGGGCAAATGCATATGTAATTTTACTAAATATGTCAAATTCCCATCCATGGGATCTGTACCATCTTGCATTCCCCCAGCAATGTATGAGATTGTCTCTTTCGCCACAGCCTCACCAATGAAATATATTGTCAATCTTTTACGCTTTTGCCAATCTGATAGGTAAGAATATTGTATCTCAGTAAAGTTTTTGTGTGTATTTCTGTTATTAAAAGTAAGGTCTTAAACATTTTCATATGTTCAAAGACCATCTTCCTTTTTTTTTCTGCAAACTGTCTGAGATTTGGAGCACCATTCTTATTTTCCCAGGACCTTGCAGCCCTTCTTCCTGGAGGAGAAAATCAGTGTGAAGGTTACTAGTTAACATATACAAACACTCTCCTTTGCACAGAAGGAAAATGCATGTTCATACCTGCTAACACAAACACGTGATCTTTGTCCAGCACAGATCAATAAAGATCCCTTGTACCTTCGCAAGTGGCTTCTTGTGCAAAGTTTATCTAGGCACTTTCTATGTTTCTTGTGGGAGTTCTATTTCTCTTTTGCCCTTTATGAATTCTTAGAACATTATCACATTCTCAGTAAACATTAGTGGCTGCTTATTTATTAATTTTACTTGTTCAGCTATCAAGAATCCAGTTTCAGCTGCCATGCTGCTCTTGCAAGCAGCAACAATGAGAGAAGCCAAGAAAATGATTCAAAATAAACATTTCCCATGTTTTACCCCCTTCCCCTCCTGTCCCCCATTACTGATATAATAAATGAATCTTTTTCTACCTTAGAAAAACCTGTAGAATCTGGAAAGGGCAGTGAAGAGCTAAATGAATAATTATAAAACAACTTATACAGGCTGCCAAGAGTACAAGAGACCTAGGACAGAATTTCAAATGCTGACTCTTTTTTAATAGGATGCTTGTTTAATTTGGGATATTACATATTCTACTTGCAAAATGTGTTCCCTAAGCACTTTTCATCTTTGGCTATAAATGATATTCCTTTTCTTCCCGATGACTGTTTCTAACTTAGTAATTAATTCTTATTCCAGCAGACACTTATTCTCACACATAATTGAAGTAACTATTTAAAAAGAAACCCAAAATATAGATGTCTTCCTTAGAGCCAGTTAATATTTAATATGTGCCTACCAGATGCATGGTACTTTCACAAACACTCTTTGATTAAATTTTCTCCTAGAGTAGTTGAGCTTTTTTCACTAAACATTTATTAAGCACCTACAGGTGCCAGTGCCATGCCAAACGCTGGGGATATGTATCAGTCGGGATGGACTTGCTCGTATTGTGATATCACACAAGCCCACATCATAGTGGCTTAAAACAGAGGAAGTTTATTTTACATTCATGCTAAATGTGCACCATAGGTTGTCTGGGGATCTGTTCACCATCTTTATCACCCTCACTCTGGGACTAGGTTGACAGAGCAGTCAGTACCAGTATATTGCCGGTCAGCTAAGAACAGCCAGAGTATTCTAGAAGGTTTCCCACTGGCAATTCACTTTTCTGGCCCAGGACCTACATAGATCACTTTCACACATCAGTCATTGGCCCAAACCAGTCACATGGCTTCAGAGGGAGCAGAAGTACGATCCTACCATGAAGCAGAGAGCTAGAGATAGTCAGTGACCGGGATTAAAGGCGTTACAAGATAGACAATTAAAATGACATGGTTCTTGCATTTGTTGGAGCAACCAATCCAGTTGGGGAGACAGACATAAACAGAAATTTTCAAACACTGTGTGCTAAGTGCCAAGACTGAAGTCTGTGAAAATGGCTATGGAGTCCAGGGGGAGGGTGCTGAGTTCAAGGTGGAAGGTGTGGAGGGTAGCAGAGGCTCTCTAGTGAAGGTAACACACTAGTGAGTAGTGCACTCGGTAGCATCTAGCAAGTGAAGAGAGCAGGGAATGGGTTAGGCCTCTCAGAAGGTGGAGCCAAGGTAGAGGAGAGAAATAGCACAGTGTATGGGAAACAAGAAGCAGGGCATTGGTGCAACATTGCTGAGTGTATAGCCCTAGACCAAAAAGGAGAAAGGAGAAGACTAGCTTTAGGCAGGAGCCAGGTCCTGTCATTGTAGAAAGCTTGAGCCTTACCCCAGGAAAGAGGGAACCATAGAAATATTTTAAGCAGGAAAGTGCTATGGTCACTGTGTCATCCCTTGGGACACACAGTCCAACGTTATCCCTTAAGTTCTTTGGAAATAAAAGAACAAGATGATACTTGGAGCAAAACTATGAAACCAGCCCAAATTTGATCAAAGCCAAGAAATGGAAAGTTACCATAAGGAAACAGAATGTCTCAAGTCTTTGCAGACTAGAACTTCTACTAATCAATCTAAAGATACTTAGAAGTGGAAGGAATGGAGAGGTATTTTCAGTCTTGAATACCTAAAAAATGACATTCACAAAGTCAAATGTAGACTCTGTCCATCCAGTTCTGTCCAGAGGAGAGAGAAACTTTGCAAATGGACTTAGAGAATTTCCAATCACATTGCCAAGGTCAACCCAATTATGAGACGGCTGCCTCAGGTGTTATCAGAGCCTGATGCTGTTAAACAAAATCATTGTTTAAACAATTCCACTTAGTCTGATTCAGTATGCATTAAACAAACTTCCCCTTAGGACTTTTCTTCCAACATTATATAAGCCTGAGAAGGTGTCCAACAGCAGGAATATTAAGGTCACTGACTACTTTTTTCACTGTGAATTGATTTGCTATCAAATCAAAATTTTGAATCTGAAAGATCTAGGTTCATTGTAGAATTACCAAAATAATGTCATTCTGTAAAATACTATTAAAAAAGGCCTGTTACATCTTCTTCCTTGGTCAATAAACTGACTGAATTACCTGTGGACATGAATCTAATTCATCTGTAAATTTATTTTTGTTCAATTTTTAAAATATGAAATATTTCAAATATGCAAAAGTACAAAAATCATGTAACAGCTATGCACACACCTATGATCAGATTTAAACATGTTGATACTTTGCTATATTATTTGTTTTATTTATTTTTTAGAAATAGCAGAACCATTGTTCTGTGTTTTCAAATGACACAAATATATTATATGATCATTTCATAACTGGATTTTTCCTTAACATTAGCTTCAAGAGACATATCCATTATTAATATATTAAAAAATAGTGCATTCCTTTTTTTTTTTTTTTTTTTCAGATTTTATTCATTTGTTTGAGAAAGAGGAGAGAGTGAGTGGGAAGAGGGGCAGAGAGACAGCCAGACTCTCCGCTGAGCTCAGAGTCCAACTTGGGGCTCAATCCCAGGACTCTGAGATCATGACCTGAGCTGAAGTCATTTGTTTAACCAACTGAGCCACCCAGGCACCCCTAGTGCATCCATTTTTTTTAAAGTTTTTATTTGTTTGTTTTTAAAATTCCAATATAATTAACATACAGTTGTATCTTAGTTTCAGATGCACAATATAGTAAACAGAAACACTAATTCAAAAAGATATATTCACCCCTATGTTTATTGCAGCATTATTTACAATAGTCAAAATATGGAAACAACGCAAGTGTTCAACCATAGAGGAATGGATAAAGATGTGGTGTATATATACACGATGTGAAATTACTCAGCCATAAGAAAAGGGTAAAATCTTGCCATTTGTAACAACATAGATGGATCTAGAGGCTATAATGCTAAATGAAATACTTAGAGAAAGATAAATGCCATATCATTTCACTCATATCTGGAATTTAAGAATCAAAACAAATGAACAAAGAAAAAAGAGACAAAAAAACACTCTTAAATATAGAGAACAGACTAGTGATTGCCAGAGAGGAGGCGGTTGGGGGGATGGATGAAATAGGTGAAGGGGGGGAAGAGTACACTTATTGTGATGAGCACTTGGTGCATTCATTTCTAATTGCTGTTTTATAGTGTTTCGAAACCCCAACTCACATTAGAATCTCTTGGGGACTTTAGAACAACTGATCCCTGAGATCCACCCCTAATCAATTCACTCCAAATAATCCACTTTTGTAAATGCTACAATTGCCCTTAAAATCAACATATATTTTCTAATTGATGGATATAGGGTTTTATAAAAATCCATCAGATCTACTATACTACTTATATTACTTAAAATTCCTATGCCCTAACTTGTTTTTTGATCTATCAAATTCTAAGCAACATATGTGATAAAATTTCCTACTGTGTGGTTGCTGATTTATCAATTTCTCTTTGGAGCTCTTCAATTTGGGTTTATATACTTCGACATTGTGTTGTAATACCTTTCTCTAAAATTGTTCCTTTCTATTGCTTTTAATTGTAATAACTGTCATTTATAATAATGTGTGTATGTTGGGGGGTGTTTTAAAGTCTGCTTTATTTGATATTAGGCTTTCTTGGTGTTAGTGTTTTCATGGTGTCACTTTCACTGGTATTTTATTTTCAACTCTTTGTGACACTATATTTATGTACTTTGAAGCCATCATATATCTAAACTATAGAATTGTGGGGGGTTTTAAGTATAATCTGAGCCTCTGTATTTGAACTTGTGAATTTAGCCCATTTACATCTATCATGATTCCTGATCTATTTGGCTGGATCTATTTCTGTAACTTTATATTGTGCTTCCTAATGACCCTTTTCATTGCTGCTTTTGCTTTTCTTAAATTCTTCTGGACTTACCGTATTTTCTACTTCCTCTTTGCTTTCTACTGTGTTTGAAGGTTTTTTTCTTTTTAATTTCTATATTTTGAGAATTACTCTTAAAATTCTACATACATGATTAATCAACATCTAAATTTAACCAATATTTCTAACTTCCTCAAACAAGATAGAAGAACATTAGAACTTTTAAGTCAGTAAACTCTCTTACATATCATCATTACCTTTTACTTTAATTCCACCTTGAAATTACATCCCTACAGTAGTCATCATTTTTTTGGTGCTGTTATTATTTATATCACTGCTTCACAATTTATCACTAAGTTTTACATCATTTATTATGCATTTTGAATTCCTGGACCATGTGGGCAATATAAATTTGGATATCAAGCCTATGCAAGGCATAAGTCTGTAGTTTCATTTTCTGAGGTCAGACTTTTTTTTCTCCGAGAACCATATAGAAACAGAAGTTTCTTTTTAGAGTCTTTAGCCACTATGTAGATTTTTTCCTTTTTGTCCTTTCACTGAGATTACAGCATCAGCCTCTGAATGTCTTGGCTTTTGCAGATAGATCAAGTTCACGCTCCACATCATGTAAACTCTAGCTCATTTCACATGTGCTAGCCCTACAAGCCCAAGGCCCTGGTTGCAGGAACCCATAATCCGCACCCCAAGGGCAGCTAGCATCCATTTATAAGCTTACTGATCTGGTTTTCAGTTCCCTCTTTATTTCTGGGATCTAGGGATTTCCCTTTTTTTTCTTATAGGCTCATATATAAATTTCAAAGAATTTTTAAAATTTTTATTTAGCTTTTCTCAGAATTCATAGTGGGAGAGTTTCAGGTTCTCTTAGTCTGCTCTTTTTCCAGAAGCCACGGATATTCGACGTAGTTGTGTGTGTGTCTATTTATGTATACATCCACATATTTGTACATCTTTTTTATGCACTTATATCTTATGTATTTTCTACATCTTCTATACACTTATATATGCATGTATGTATGTATAATGTAAAACATATATATAAATAACATGTATACCACATACCAAAACAACTGTGACAATGACACATAAACTCCCACAATTGCAGGTCAAATTTCTGTAAAAAAATTCCTTGTTATGATCTAGAATTGCTCATAGTGGTTTCTGCTTCTCTGATTGAACCTTGACTAATATGAAACTTGTTTCTGGGAGTGGTTTGGTTGGTTGTTTCTAAATGCACTGGAGGACTTGGAGAAAGAAAATGATGAAATCAGGGCAAATTCCCAGCTCAAGAGCTGCATAAGGGGCCCAAAATATATAACTTCCCTAATAGAATCATTTATCTCCTACAGCCTTAGGGCCAAGATTTCCAAAAGCCACTCTTGCAGGTGGCTGAATTGTGATGCAAATTGACTTCCCTGTCACACAGCTTCCTATATTAGAGTATTATTTGGCAAAGAGTGGGACCTTGAACATCAGGATGGAGTTTTATGGGTAAATTCCAATGAAGCTGGGCAACTTGAACCCTTGAACTCTACTAAGCCTCCTTTGTCAGGAGAACCAGCCCATCACTCCCTGTCTAAGGAGGTTAGGCTCCTTTTGCGTGAAGAACTTGTAATTACCTTCCCGGAGATCTTTTGCCTTGCAGGGAATTGCTGATCTTCCTTCAGACCTAATCCTACCACCTCTTACTACTCCTATAACTAGACTCAAGTCCCAAAAGATCCAAGAGAGCAAGGTACAAAGCATGAGTCATGAGGAGGTACAATAAATAACAAAAGAATTGAATGTTTTTGCCAGATTACATCAACAGAAATCTACTAACCAACTCCTAGACTTGAGCCAGCTCACAGACCCAGAATCCCTTGAATATAGAGGGATCCCCTTGAATAAGAACCCTGCCACACACGCAATTTATATTGTAAATCTTCCTAACTTTTCCCAAAGGCACCTATGGCCATTTATCAGTGCAACTATACACTGGAGAAGGCAAACTAATCATACTTCTCAGAGATTACTGGACATTCACTAATTTCCTGGAGATCCAAAGGACCACTGTGTCCACTAGTCAGAGTAAGATTTTATGGGAGACTGAGTGACGAACAGAGTTTTGACTCAAGTCAGTCTCACAGTAGTCACACTGGTTACCCTAACCTTTGACAAAATCAACATTGTATGTCCTGGAAATTTTTGTGGTTGTTTGTTTCACAACCTTAGTGTGGCAACAGATAACTGATATAATTGATTTAAGAAAATGTAGGGTGGTTAAGTTCAAAGGGCCTGATTTTTTAGATGTGATAAAGTGGCATTAGCCCTATTTACAAATAAGGAGACTGAGGGATAAGGGAAGGCAATTTACTTGTATAAGGTCACAAAGGATAATACTAGCAAGTGTCCCATTGTTATTCTCTGCTGTGATGACACGTAAACCTAAGGTGTAATTATATTGCAGAGAGGTTATCATACCCCATTTAACTAACAGACGTTTGCAAAGTAGGTGGTAGGATTTAAAAATTATGTTCTAACTTCCTTTACATTTTGCAATAGGCTAACTACCACTCGGCCATCATGTTAATGGTTGCCCATCCCTATCTCGACTTCTCTGCTCAGTATCTCACAGAATGGTTATAACTATAATACTAATTTACTTTATATGAAAACATCCCCCAAACTATGAGTTACCTTTTTTCTTTAAGAAAAGTAGTAGGTCCAAGTGTAGCTGTCTGCTTTGGCAGAGTAAGGGGCCAGCTACAAGGTATGATTTTCAGGAGCACAGGAAAATCAGCTTGTCCTAACTGAATTCCCCAGTTAGATTCCCTAAGCATGTACCTGCTACCATGAATCACCCCTTGGATTCTTATATTAACAGGAACTAGTAAAATTCAAATATTCCTTGAGAAGTGTAACATGAAATGTAGGTATGAAAGATTTTTCTGCTGCTCGGGTAGGTTAGGGGAAGGGAAAGTATGTGGAGGAGAAAGGTCAGGTCCGGTGAGGTTGGTAAAGGAGAAGCCCAAGCTGACGGGCAAGCACTGTGCTTGGAGGCAGGCAGACCTCCAAGAAGCTCCTCAGGCTGGAGCAGGGAAATCAGAAGCAGGTGAATCTACTACTTCATTTGCAAGAGGCAGGTGCTTGCTTCTGGGAGTCGGAGTGGGATATTATCAATTTCAAGAAGCAGGAACAAAAGCGGAAAAATGTAAGAATAATTAATAGATTGGAAATTAGGGGACCTAACTGGTGCCAGGCTCCACCTTGATCCCAAAAAGCTGTATGACCTGGGGGAGTCACTTCACCTCTTTGCCCTCATCCTCTTCCCCAAAGTGAGAATCCTCAGAGGACCTTTCCTGCTTTCACGTACCATAAAAAGTCCCCTGGAGCTAGACAAAAACACAACAGAATTTTTTTTTTTTTTTAAGTAGACTCCACATCCCATGTGGGGCTTGAACTCACAGCCCCGAGATCAAAAGTCACACCAACTGAACCAGCCAGGCACCTGTGTTTTTTGGGTTTATTGTTTTTTTCTTGTTTAATCCACACAAGTCCCTAACTGCAGTTTGTGAGGACAAGTTTTGTGTTTAGCTCTCAGAACAACCACATTCAGCACTGACAGACCCTGATTCCTTATCATGGAGGCCAATGTGCTCGGGACTCATGGGGTCATTGCCATCACTGGTATCTGTGGCCCTTGTTGACCTAACGGCACTGTTTCCAAAAACAATTACTGTGAAGCCATCTTCGTGTGATATTCAAGGTAACAGGTGGTTGTGGTTTCAGAATGGGTCTTTGTATTCAACCTCGTACTTACTCAAACTTCTCTTCAAGTCATATCAGTCTCCTGGATGATAGAAGCTCTGAATCTTACTACCGGCTGTAAAAGCTGCCACTTCAGATCCTACCGAAAATACTGTTTCTAATCTCTTTGGTCCCAAGCTTCAGAGTTCATTTATCAAAGAAGCCCATAGCAATCCGTACTCCCCTCCCTTGGAGGAAAGGGCTATTATATTGCAGCCTCTAGCTGCAGGACAATTATCAAAGGTCTTTGTAAATTCTTTGCAAATGCTGATTAATTCTCTCAACAGACCAGGAAGGAAATTTCTATAGTGAAATATGACAAAACTGAGACATGGAGAGCATGAATTGCCCTTCGCTACGTCACGAGGTGGCCTGAGACTAGATCACAAGACACCAAAGTGATATGATCCTGTCTCTCCTGACTCTAAGTCTCTCACATTTGGAAATCCCTGATCCATTTACAGGTTTCCCAAATTCCATCTTCACTGTTAAGATTATGGGCTTTGTAATTCTGCCAGACAGATGTGGACTACACCAATCTCATTCTATGGATATTTCACATTGACAAGTATCTATCGGGCTTTGTTGAGCATACTCCCACGTGCAAAGAACACACCTCTGTTCCAACATGTAGGCATGATAATCACCTCTCGCCCTTTGGCAATAACATGACTCCTCCCAGCTAATACATTAATGTATAGACAATGCCAGGTGGATCGAAATTTTGCTAGCCCAACTCACTTCAGAGTGAGAAGGAAAGTCTTCCAAACCTGTCCTACTTGTAACACTCATTTTAATTCATATCTCATGGTAGAAACTGAAAAGATTTCTCAAGAAGCCTTTGCTTTATTTCAACCAAGTTTTCTATAGTCAACCTCTGAACTTCATCTGAGCGTTCTTTTACCAAAGAAACCCACAGCTAAACCATACTCCCCTAATTTTGAAGGAAACAGCTGGAGTGGGGTCAAAGACAGAAAAAGAGAAATTATCTACATATATGCAAAGGGAATGTTCTCTTGAAAACAAGATGGGACACCCACTTTAGGCTAGTTGTACCCCAGTAGGCATTTGGACAATGGATTTGCCCAACATCGTATGGAATAACTTGAACTTTTTCCAAAGATCCAAGAGGAGTGAATAATGAGAGCTGCCTGAAAATTTAATCAAGTTAATCCAACCCTTCCAATCAGTGGGCTTCCTGGCTTAAAGCAGGCATAAGTCTGCAATGGGGAGACTTTCTCTCCTTATACATTCCCTTGGTAAACAGAGAAGTTGTTTCAGGAGATAAGCTCAAGTTTAAATTGATCTTCTCCTTTCATTGTCCTTGCCTGTGCCCTAATGCAGGCCCTTGTCACCTCCTATATGGACTCTTACAAAGGTTCCTGCCTGGACTTTGGTCTGTAATCTTGCCTTCCTTAATCCATGGTCAGCACAGTCACCAAAGTGTTCTTCCTAAAATGAATTGTTCTGGGGGACCCACAGAATAAAATCTGAACTCCGTAACTTGGTTCTCGAGGCTCTTGTAAATGTAGCCATGACCTGAATTTCCAATCTCATCGATCATTCCCAATCTTCATGTGCCTTTTCTACTGACATGTCTAAGGGGACAGCATCAATCATTTATTGCCACATTAATTCTGTGTCACAATCACCCTAAACTTTGTGGCTTGAAACAATAATAATTTGTTCTCAGCCTCCCAGGTTTGCAAATTGGCAGGAGTGGCTCTGTTAATGTGTGCCCTTTATGGGGCCCAGGGCCAAAGGGCATCGGCTACCAGAGCAGTAGCTGCCAGCTACCCTTCATGGAGGAATATGGAAGCTCCCAGAAAGGTGGACAGAAACACATGATACATCTTAAGGCCTAGATGGCTAAGAACAGACATACTGTCATATTTGCCCACATTTCCTTAGCCAAAGCAAGTTACACGGCCCATTTTAATGTCAATGGGGCAGGGAAATATATTCTACCTCTATTAGAAGAAACTGCATTATTATATAGCAAAGGGCATTGATGCCCAAAAAAGGGGGGGCAAAGAATAGGGAATGAATATCTATTGCTGCATAATAAATTATTCTTAAAACAGCAAATATTTATTATCTGGAAGCTTCTGTGGATCAGGAATCCAAAAGCAGCTTAGCTAGGTGGTTCTGGCTCATTGTGTTTCATGAGATTCCAATCAAGCTGTTAGCCAGAGCTGCGGTTATCTGAGGCTCCATGGCTGACGGAGGCGCTTTCAAGCTCACCCCATGCTTGTGGGCAGACCTGATCTCTTCCCTGTGGACTCCCAAGGCTGCATGAGTATCTCCATAGAGTAAGTGACCCAAGAAGGAGAGAGCCCAAGACAGAGCCGCTGAATTTGATCACCTCCACTCAGAAGTGATCTTTCATATTCTATCGGTCACCCAGACCAACCCTGGCAGAGTGTGAGAGGGGATTACATGAGGGCTTGGAAACCAGAAGGCAGGGATCACTGGGGGCCATCCAGAAGGTTGCCTGTCCCTGTTCTGATTTAAAAGATCTTGTTTAGTTGTCCCTATAAGCTGCCAAACTCTTTCCACACCTCTGTTCTATGGGGTCTAAATCATTGTAGCAAGCCCGGGTAAAAAGAAGTTGCACAAAATTCTTTGTCAAATCCTGTTGGTTTTTACCAAAAATGGTAGCCATAAATAGCAATGTTTTTCATCTTTTGACTTTTTTTTTTTTTTTTACATATCTGTCTTCCTGTCCATAAGCTTACTTCACACTGGTGCATGCATAGTACTCATTACCCTATTCTCCCTGCTCCCCCCCCCCCCCCCACATGCCAGGTAAGCAGATGAGCTCTCAAACAGCACTCTGTCTTTAACCCTTTCCTGTCTCCTGCACACGTGTGCCATTACCCTCCTGTGTCCCCACAGCACTTGGTACATCTCTCGATTAAAAGCCCTTAGCCCACTGCGGAGCATTTGAGAGTTCCAAGGCCTGGTATTTGGTGTGATAGCAACTCAGGAAAAGTTTGAAAAAAGCTTGAGAGGGAGGACAGGAGAAATGGAGACAACACAAGGCCAAATCCCAACAGGCTTTCCAGACACGGGTTTCCTACCATCTGCTGATTGAGCTCCTCCTAGGTGCCAGACAGCGTCGGATGCTCTCATAGCCAGCCCTCATTATGACCTTGCAATAATCTAGCACGTAAGAGTTATTTGGGAGAGGATTTGGTTTTCAAGCTCAGAAAAGTTAAATAATTTTCCTCGGAAGTGGTAAAACCAAGATTTTATTCTTGACTCTTGCATTCCAAACCCATGCTCTTCACACCGCCCCCCCGCACCCCCCCCCACAGCCTCTGTAGGGAGGAGCCCCATGCTTTTCATGTATCAAGCAGTGCATCCACTACCTACTAGAACTAGTTCTCTCACTTAGTGATCTAGCTATGTCAGTCCCCGGTAGTCATTCATTAGGCTTTTCCTTGACTGACTGATTGTTCTCTCTTCCCTGGTGCCTTGATTGGGTTCCAAACCCGGGTGAAACCTTGAAGTTTCCTTTTCACCTAAGAGAGTGAGCTGTATCTAGAGGAGAAGGCACATTACAGAGGAGCGTAGAGAAACCCAGAGCCCCCGCAGGCCGGCAGAGCCCAGCTCCCCCACAAAGAGGACTGGCATCTGGCTGCTCCCAGCGTCTCCCTGCAGATATCCATCACCCATCACTGGGGGGCCGGGCAGAGAGCCCAATGGGCTTTGACATTTAAAGGTCACACCTCCCAGGAAGTCATGAGGATGAAAAATAATGATACACATAAAAGCATTAAGAATTCTTTGAAAAAAAACAGCTATATAAACTCAAGGTAGCATTAGCATGTCTTTGAAAAGCACAGTTTGTGTTAACTTCTTCTTTTACCAGTCAGTTACACCGGTAACTGTGCACACATATAAAAATAAATATGCACATAAATGTAATATTAATATTTTAAAAACTATAAATTGAATCATGTTACAGATATGGGAGTGGGGTGTATTGCGGTTTTTTCTTTCTTTTTTCCTTTTTCTGGCCTTCTCTTTCATGCCTCCTCCCCATGGAGTGCTAAACCTAATAGGAATCGTTCTGTGTCTTTTTCTTCACGCTGACATGCACACTAGTACATCTGCTGAGAATGGGTCCTTACTTATTGGACAATAACTGAAATTCTATTACACAAGCTTTCTAGCATCATGCATTTCTCAGTCAATAATGTGTCACAAAAATCCCAAGTCAAATTCTTTTTTTGAATTTTTTTATTTATTTTTTTAAAGGTTTTATTTATGTATTCGAAAGAGAGCAAGAGCGACAGAGATCACAGAGGGAGAGGGAGAAGCAGACTCCCCGCCAAGGAGGGAGCCCGATGCGGGACTCGAGCTCAGGACCCTAAAATGGTGACCTGAGCTGAAGGCAGCTGCTTACCCGACTGAGCCACCCAGGAGTCCCTAGATTTTTCTTTTTAAAGTTGTGTAATATGTGATGGTGTGATGGGCCCCTACTTTTTGTATCCATTCCCTTCTTAACTGGCCCTTACTTGTCTCCCAATTATTCTAGCAGTACAAACAAGGCTGCAGTAAGAGCTACGAGTAGAGCTTCACATTTGGTGTTTTACTTCTGTGGAATATATACCCAGGAAGGGGATTGCTGGTTCAGAGGAAATATATATTTTGGCTCTTAGAAACTGTTTCCAGTTGGGTGGGACTAAAGAGATGGCTTTTTGTTACTGGTGCATTTCCCTGAGTGAGAGTGAGCACCTCTTCCAGTGTCTGTCACCATTTTTATTTTTCTGTAGTGAATTGCTTTTCCATTTCCTTTGCCATTTTTGTTGTTGTTGTTGTTGGATGATTTGTGTCTTATGGATTTATAAAAACTCTTCAAATATTACAGAGAAAATCTTGCTCTGTCTTCTACATTGGAGCTATTTTTCCATATTTACCATTTGTTTCTGGACATTACTCATGGTCTCTGAATTCACTGATATTTTTGTATACATGTGTATACATTTATATATTCTTTCATAGTGTCTGATTTTAGTTAGAAAGTATCCTCTAGGCTAGATTATTCATGAGGGTTCTTAGATTTTATTGCATTTTTGGTGGGGTTTTGCATGTGCATCTTTAATCCATCTGAAATTTATTTGATTTTTGAACATGATATAAGATCGAGTCTAATTTTATCTCTCTCCAGATGAAGAAACAGTTGTACCAGCACCATTTATGTAAAAATCCATCATTTCCCCCATTGAGTCACCTTTGAAGTATATTAAGTCCTCATATATACTTCAATTGTTTTCTAGTTTCTTTATTCGGTTAGGCTTGTCTCTTTCTCTATTTCTAAGACAACATCGTATTTATACAATTACAAATTGTTCTGATATCTGGGCGTGCAAATCCAACTCTAGAAAATCCTCCTTGTTAGTCTCATTTTTAAGCTATTTTTGGACATTCACTTTGCAATGTGATATTTAAGATTATTTTATCTGATTCCAAGGGAAAATCTATTGAGATTCTCATTAAAGCTTGATTCGATTTTTATATTAGGCTTAGGAAAATGTGTTTATAATTCTAAGTCTTCTTCTCCAAGAACAAAGTATGCCTTTATAAATCTCTTATAATTGTTACTGCTACCAAGAATGGATTGTTTTCTGCATATTTCTTTTAGGTGCTTATGGTATGGGGAAAATCTCATGATTTTTATGTGCTTATCTTATACATAGCCACCTACACAATCCTTTTATTCATTCTAATACTTTTTTTCTAGACACTAATTTTCCAAGAATACAACTGCAGATCCAGCAGAAGGGGGTTATTTTTTTCTTATTTTCCAAAGTTTATACAAACTATTTCATTTTTTAAAACACCATTGTACTAACTAGAATCTCTAAGCCAATATTAAGTAGTAATACTGACACGCAATCCCATCTGGCTCCTGATTTTTACTGGAATGGTTTTAGCAATGTTGGATCATTTTGGAGAATGACTTTGTCCCTCTCCGGGAGCTCACTCCCTAAATACTCTTCACTTGCTGAGAGCTGCCCAGGGATCTCACAGGAGACAGCTTGTTACTGCTTTCCTGTAGGTCCATCTAGAAAGGAGACTGGGAAGAATAGGTGACCAGAGGGAGCACCAGGAGTGGTGGGAATCCTTGTCCCTCCATGGAGAAGGGGGTGCTTCATGGAGCATCACACTTGGAAAAAAAGTGGGCACAGAGGCCAGAGCACATGAAGCCATGTGTGCACTAGTAAGAAATTCTTCACCTGCCTCCAAAGCACCAAGCCTTCTGCTGCCCCCATTTACAGGATCATCACTTGCCTTCTATCAAACTCTCCTTCCACTTGTCCCAGACCAATCTTTTCATTCCACACACTCAGGCATGGAAAGCCCGGCCCCTGCCCAGCTCACTGCAGACTCCCAAAGTCACACCTCTGCTTCCGAGTGAGACCCACTGAGAGTGGGATTCACAGGTTTCACTGCAGACACTTTACTACAAACACGTGTGTAGCATTATCTGTCTCCCCAGGCCGATCCTCAGTCATCGTAAAAGAACCGAATTCCTAGGACAGGAGTTCTCAGCCTTGGCCTTATTGGCATTCTTTGTCATGTGGTGCTGTCCTGTGCACTGTATGATGTTTAGCAGCATCCCTGGCCTCTTTAAATGGCAGTAGCATCCCCATTTCCAGTAGTGACAATCAAAAATATCTCTAAACATTGCAACAGATTCCCTTGTTGGGGGTGGAGTGGGGTGTGTGCAAAATCATCCCAGTTGAGAATCACTGCCCTAAGCTCTGTGGCCTGAAGCACACTACCTAGAGTTGCCAGTGTATGAAATAGTGCATTTGCAAAGCATTGCTTATAAACTGAAGCATCTGCCCTTGTCACTTTCAATGTGAAACTTATCTGAAACTACCACTTCTTTCTTCTATTCAAAGAGCCTTAGTACATATGGCTTGCTTCTCTTGATTGGCAGTCATCCAGGCCTCTGGTTGAAGGATGATGGCTCAGAGAGCCTGAAAGTTAATTTTGTGCATGTCACAGTGGGGTCAGTTCCCATCAATGTTACCTATTTTTGGTTGCAAGAGTAGGATCACTTTTATTTAGCTTGCTGGTATATCACTCAGCATGAAGATACATGTCCTTCAGTTCCTAGTGACGATGCAATTAAATATGTGCAGCTTTCAGAATGGTAATTTTCAAAAGGAAATTAGCTTTCCCCTGAGCAGCCTGGCACCGTGTTTGGCTGGTGACATCCCAGTAAACAACATCCAAAGAACTCTCCACTCCAGAAAGGAGTAGGAGCTATTTATATGTAAAAAATTGATTGTTAAGTGGGTAGGTCAAAAGAAAAAACAAGCTGTGGAAAGTCAGCAAGGAAACTCCCCTTCACCCAGCATCTTAAAGTGAGGAACCGTAGGGCCATTCACCAAAATGGAAAGTCTGCGTCACTATTACTAACGGAGCGATGATGTTTTGGGGCATTTTCAGCTTGTTGAAAATGTCAACTCATTTCTTTTGACAAAACCACAGGCGCCATTTAAAACATACAAACCTGAAGACTTAGCCTTAAGACTCAGGAAACAAAGGGATTTCAACCAGGATCTTGGAAACATCAATCAGATGACAAGTATCCTAGCAGCAGGGCTGCTGGTAAAAGGCTGTCCGCCAAGTGTGAGGTTTCCCACTCAGGCTCTTTAAGACAAGTCTCCATGTGCGCGTGAATGTAAAGTCCCTTGGCATTCTGCAAGGGGGTCGTGGCATGGCTGCTCTACTTTCTGCTAAGGAAAATCAGAAAACTCTGACCTGTGCTTGGAGGAAGTCCAATCTGAGACTGGAGACAGGGTGGCAAGCAGCTCCGAAGGCAAGGAGATAGGGCCCTGAGGGCTATGTGTGGGCTCTGCAAAGGCAAAGGTCGGTTCTTGAGGAAGTTGAGCTGTGTGGTAGCTGCCCAGGGATGACAGTCTCCTTCCCAATCATCTTCCAGAACTGTGTATCCTGGCTTTGGCCATTTATGGCTCCTAACTCCGCCGGAATTTAGGACAAAGCTCAAGGCAAACAGCAGCTGCCGGTTGATGGGGAAAATGCGACTCTTGGTTCCCAGAGGATTGGGACAGAGCTTGTTCTCTTTTACGATACCACTGATCTGAGAGCCCAAGTCCTAGGATATATAGATGTTGTTAATCTTGACGGGATACCAGTGAACTTTGTCTAGAAAGAGTAAGGAAAGAAATCTGGCTTTTCAGGCCATTGGGTCTCAGCTACTACTACGCCCTAAGAGGCCACAGACAATATGTAAAAGAATGGGTGTGGCTGTTTCCAAATAAAACTTCACTGGCAGATTTGGCCCCGGGCCCTCCTTTGCAAATTCCTGGTCTTGATGGGAAACATCAAATGTAACTAATTCTCACCATCTGAAAAGGCCACTCCTGCAAATGTCTCTAGTCTGTTAATGCCTCTTCCTGACCCCTGTCTCCCCCTCCTCCAACAAATATTTCCATTGCTGACAATAGTATCTTCTCAGAATATGCAATTAACCCATCACTCTCCACCTTAAAAACCTCTCATAGTATCTCAGCGCTTAGAAGAAAAAAAGAATCAAAGTTCTTCAATACAGCCTTCAAATCCCTCCACAACCCACGGTGCCTTCGCAAATGCATTCTGAGCTCCTACCACGGTGGCCAAGGTACCATTCCCCAAACATGCCCGGCAGCCACCGTCTTCAAATGCTGTCTAGACAGGTTCTCTGCCTTGGGCAACCATCCCCACAGTCTCTACCTGTCAGGGACACCTTTGCTTTGTGCCCCCTCTACATGAATTGTGCTTGCATGGGCTCCCATAGCATGGATGGTATTCCTCTCTTAAAACAGCATGCCTTAAAGTTATTTCCACTTGCTGGCCCCATTCAAGAAATCATGGGCTCCCTGGTCATCCCTCGTTTATCTTGATATATGCCACCATATGCTCAAGTCCATCATTTGATCATTCACCCATTAACAGATATGTTTTGCATGCCCACTGTGTGTTTTGTGATATTCTCAGTGCTGGGGAGACAGCTATCAACTAGACAGTGGTCCTGCCTGCAGGCTTAAATGGCAGTAGAGGAGGACAGATAGGAAGCAAGCAAGCAAGAAACCAACATGTAAGATCATTTCAGATGAAAATAATCACCACTGAAGAAACCATGCAGGGTTACTGCTTAGGAAGAGCAAGAGTCTGGGTATGCACAAAGCTACTTTTGCTGCAGGGAACAGGAAGACTTCTGGGAGGGGGTGCTATTTGGACTGATACCGGGTATCGACGATAAATTGAATACGAATGATGAGAAGCAACCATTTATGGCTCGGCAGAGAGGAAGCTCTGCACAGAGAAAGTACCTTTCAGTGTCCCTTAAATAAATGATCAATGAAAATAGTCCTATAAGTAAATAAATTATAATATGATTGTTAAAAAATTAGGTCGGTACATCTACATGTGCATACAGGAAAAGATATCTAAGAGTACCGTTAAGTAAAAGTAAAAGCAACTTGTAGAAGTATGTAAAAGCTTTTAAAAATTGAAAGTGAAGGGCACCTGGGTGGCTCAGTTGGTTAAGTGTATGCTTTCGGCTCGGGTCATGATCCTGGGGTCCTAGGATCCAGTCCCACATCGGGCTCCCTGCTCAGCGGGGAGTCTGCTTCTCCCTCTCCCCTGTCTTGTTCTCTCTCTCTCTCTCTCTCCCCCTCTCTCTCTCGCCCTCTCTCCCTCTCTCAAATAAATAAATAAAATTTTAAAAAGTTGAAATTTAAAAAAATGAGGGGCATCTGGGTGGCTCAGTCAGTTGAGATTCCCACTTCTGATTTCGGCTCAGGTTATGATCTCAGGGTCGTGGGATCGAGCCCTGAATCAGTCTCCATGCTCAGCGAGGCGTCTGCTTCTTTCCCTCTCCCTTGCCTGTGCTCTCTCTCTCTCTAATAAATAAGTCTTTTCAAAAAAGAAATTCAAAAAAATCTTATATGTACACATTAATTCACAAAATTTCTGGAAGGATACACAAGTGAAAGTTAAGAGCAATAACTTCTAGGGGTGATAATGAAAGGTTGTGATGCATTTGCTTTCTATTTTATACCTGTGTGCACAGTTGGAAATTTATTTATTTATTTATTTGGACAGAGAGAAACACAGCGAGAGAGGGAACATAAGCAGAGAGAATGGGAGAGGGAGAAGCAGGCTTCCCACTGAGCAGGGAGCCCAACATGGGGCTCGATCCCAGGACCCTGGGATCATGACCTGAGCCGAAGGCAGATGCTTAACGACTGAGCCACCCAGGCGCCCAACACAGATGGAAATTCTTATAAGCCTATATCCCTTCTATAATTTTACACACACAAAAAATCAATTTCTCATGGAAAAAAATTTTTCCTTCATTAAGCCTTCTTTGGTGTTTTCAATCTATAACTTATAGGTGAATTTTTCCTGACATACTAGGAAAAAATTCTTCTCATTCTCTTTACCACTAGTAAAGTTTTTTTCCCTCTCTCCTCACTCCCAATGGCGAGCATCCCTGCCCCTTCAATACCCTTCACACCCACACACAGCCTCCAGAGTGCACCAAGGGCATCTTTTCTGAATATACCATTGTGTCCGGAAGCATTGATTGAGATTCACTATTCTAAACAGGTGAGGGTGGCCAGATAAAACAAGGACCCCCATTAAGCTTGAATTTCAGATAAACAGTGAACGATTTTTTCATGTATGTCCCAAATATTGCATACTAGAAAGGTATGCTGAACAATTATTCTTCGTTCATCTGAAATTCAAACTTGAGAGAGTATCCTGTATTTTTTATTTGCCAACTCCAGCAGCCCTAAAACAGGCATGTGCCCTAAATAAAAGATGCTCAAACGATGGATGAAGGACATTAGTTCTTCTCCGTAAGCACTCCCTCCACTGAGTCCGAAGAACAGTGGTGCATTTTTTCTAAATCTCGACTCTCTCTGAACCTAGTCCCCATGGCTCCCCTCATTGCTTTCTCAAAAAAAAAAATCAATCAATCAATCTACGCAGGCTAGGGCTTCACTGTGCACTTTAGCGTTTATTCTAATGTCCTTCCTTGAGCCTGTTCTATGTCCATACTGACTTAGAGAGTCCAGCAGAGAGAGCCCTTGTCCTTGTAAGATCCACGTCCTCATGATGGCACATCCAACGCGCCATAGCCAGGACTCGGCTTTCCTTTGGGCCATGGGGCTGAGCCCCGATGGCACCCAAGAAACTTTTTCACATATTCCCACCCTAGATAAATGAATGCAGCATCGGAAGCAATGGGACCCAGTCTTTCACACGTTCTGGAGTTCCCCAGGTGATTCTAAGGTGCAGCCAGCCTGGTGAGCAATTATCTTAGCATTAGGCCATCTGTCCCCCACCCCCAAGCTCTCAGTCCCAGAAAAGGCGCCCCCAGAGTCTGCATTTATAACAAGCTCTCGGGTGCTGCTACTGCTGCTGGTCCTCGGGACACACTCTGAGGAGCAAGGCCCTTAAAAAAAATGCAGGAGGAAAACACCTTGAAACCAAAGTCATGGCCACTTTATCCTTTATAATTCGTATCAGAAGCAGAATAAATATTGTAATGAGACCGGTAATAAAAACCTTCTCTGGAGGGGCACCTGGTGGCTCAGTTGGTTAAGTGTCTGCCTTCGGCTCAGGTCATGATCCCAGGGTTCTGGGATCAAGCCCCGCATCCGGCTCCCAGCTCAGCAGGGTGTCTACTTCTCCCTCTGTCCTCCACTCCTGCTCGTGCTCTCTCGCCCTCTCTCTTGCTCTCTCTCAAATAAATAAATAAAATCTTTAAAAAAAAAAAAAAAACCTTTCTCTGGATCCACAACGGTCCTAAGACGGGCACCATATGTGCACTGCAATTTCAAGTCGCAACTTCTCTGGATGCGTTTCCTATCTGTGGGAAGCTAATAAGAGAAGAACACTGGTTCAAGTTCCAGCACACAGATTTTTCTCAGACGCAAATAGTCAGAAACCTCAGGCTAAAAGCTTCCTGTCTCGGGGTCATGAAACCCCCAAATGATTTGTCACATTAGCTGTGGAATGACTTCACTCCCAAGTATTTTCAAGTAGGAGCGACAGCACCCTACTTGCCGTGTGGAGTGGACAGGGGTGAGACGCAGGTGCTCCCCAGGCAAGTTATGTCGCCTCCCTTCTCCTTAGATCCCTCAGGTAGCTCCCGTCAAAAGGCAATACAGATGGGCCCACAGATGAGATTATAGCTCAGATGTTTTTTTAGCATGGTGCCTGGCTCATCAGTCATGTTCAGTCTTCGCTAGCTATTGGTATGGGTCCCCCTCTATTTAGAAGTTAGATGGAAATGTGAGCCTTGACGTCCCTTGCAGGGAGAAGCTGTGTTGTTACATTCGAGTACCACACACGCGCCAAAGTCCTGTTACCCTCTGCCCTCTGCTCTGGTTTTTGGTTATAACCCAAGTGAAGGACATCTGTTGGTGCCCACAAAGAAATACGATAATAACTCCATCAAATCGGCACACATGAAGAAACCATATGAAGCTTGAAAGCAAACAAAATCCAGCAGGTTTTTCTCCCACTGCGTGGAAAAGGAAGCTGGTCTTGTGACCAGGGCCCTTCCTTTTAAGGCCACGGAAGAGAGAACCGGGGACAGCTTGCATTACTCTGTGCGCCCTTTATAGGAGCAGAGCCTTACAGTGTGTGATGCTATTAGTGGGGTCTGCAAATGGCAGGGGAGAGGAGCCAGTGAAAAGAAAAGTGCCACAGCTTTTTAATATGGATGAGAAGCTGCCTGCTCTCCCTAAGCTCCTGGGGAACAAGAGTGGCAAGGAATTCAGCCACATTTACAGGTAGTCTCTGGAATAAAGGGCAGACGGTAGAGGGGACGTTGTTCAGAGCCACGTTGCAGTGGGAAACCTACCAGTGTTGAGTCTGGCTTCTGGGAGACAATCCCTGATTTGTTTCGGCAAAGAGACAACAAAAATGTAAAAATAGCAGATAACCCTTAAAATGCCAGTGTCGGTCCCAAAGAACAGCTCCCAGAGATGAGGAGTGGGTGGACTTCCAGAGACACAGATTTGGATTCTAACTTTAGCCTGGACTTTCTGAAGCTGCTCAGCAGTACCAGGGGAAAGCTTTGGTGTGAAGGCGGCTAAGAATAGCAGCTCAAATCAGGCTGTGAAATTAGAGGAGTCTCGATCGGCCGCATGCCCCCCCAACTCTCCCCTTCTTCCCAGCTCAGGGGGACACGAACCTCCATAACGCTAGAGAGCTGGAGTTCTGGGACAGAGCTTAGACCCAGAACAGTGACAACAAAAGCTGACATTTGAGTGATTAGGACTGCATTGAGCATTCCACATATATTGATTCATTTAAAACTCACCCAGATACTAAGAGTATCACCACCTTGCAACTGGGGGTGTTTATACTTAGAGATATCCAGACAGTCCTCCAAAGTCACCAAGCTGGTTAAGTGACAGAGCTGGGAAAAGAACAACGGAGTTCTGGGAAACAGGAAGAAAAATGGGAAGAAGCGGAAGATCAAAGACTTGGAGAAGGAGGGCAGACGTTCAAGTATAGAAAAGGCTGGACAACAGGGAGATGCTTGTCCTCCGGCTCCGTGAGAAATGAAGATGGACTTCTTCACTTCAGCGAGAGGCAGGCGTTAGGTTAGATCCAGAAAAAAAACCAAACATCTGGGTTATGAAAATCTGTGACGTAGAATTCTTTATTGAGGGACAGTGAGAAGTCTGCTAAGTTAATTACAAACACACATACACAGTGGTTTTGTGTTTCTCCAGGTACAATCCACATAACATTAGTTCTTGAAGACGTTAATAGGTATAACCAAACACATCCAGGAACCACTGTGCTAATCAGGGTCAAGAAAGGTTCCTGGCTGGAAGAGCTTCCTAAGAGCTTTGTGTCAGCAAATCTATGTTGTGAATCTCTAGTAGTAGAATCTAGCAGGGAGTGTCTCTCAAATGGACTTGACCAGAACCTTTTTGGCAAACTAGTCTTTCCTCAAATACACATGGGTTTTCTACGATGATTTCATTTGGAACTTTCCAGAGCCTGGCGATTGGCCATGCCCTTCAGAGAGCACTCCATGTGCTGTGTCATCAGCATACACATTACTTAGGAGCTGCTGAGAAATACAGAATCTCGACCCCATTCTTGACCTACAGAATCAGAAACTGCCTTTTAACAGTATGCCCAGATGAATTTTTTTTTTTTTCCACATTAAAGCTTGAGAAGCTCAAAGTGTCCTCAGGCCTCAGGATTTGGTTATATAACATTTCATAGCAGTAACAGCCGGACATCAGCTGTCTGCGGCACAACAAACCGCCCCCAAATGTGCTGTGTCTTGAAATACTAATGATTTATTTCTCATGATGCTGTAGGTTGACTTGCCTCAGTTGGTAGGTTCTTGTGCTTCAGGCATGGGCTGGGGTCAGTCACTAGGCTGCATTCATGGGCTGGACTGGAAGATTCAAGGTTTCATTCATATATCCCGCGCCCCAGTGCTCCTCCCTGGGTTCTCTACATGGATAGCGTGGGCTTCCTCAAAGCACAGTGTTCTCGGGGTTTGGGACTTCTTCCATAGCAGCTGGCTTCCAGGAAGGAGGAAACAGAGGCTACCAATTCTATTAAGGCCTGGGCTCAGAGGACCTAGAACATCACTTCTGCTGCATTCTATTTGTTAGTCAAAACAAATCACAAGGCCGATTAGATTCAAGGGGAGAGAAATGGTTTACACCTCTTGAGGGGTCAAGTGGCATGCCTACACAAGGAGGGAAGGTATTGGTGGTGGCCATCTTTGGAGACTGTCTAACATACCGCCCCTCTTGGGTGATCTCAGATGCCATGCATGAGCCCTCCCTAAACTCCTCTAAGAGCTTGAAAAGTGCTCTGGTATATGTCCTAGACTGGCTCTTTCTCTGTAGTAACCAAGCACTTCAACCCATTTTACAAAAGGAAAGCTATGTCCCATCCATGAAACATGTCAGTGTCATGGGGATAGGGGAATGGGTTGGTTCTCATCATTCATCAACGTACCCAAACTATTCTGTACCTACTACATGCCAGGAACCTATCTCTGGGTATATAGTGGTGTACGATGCAGTTTCGCATCTGCTCTCTGGACCTTACCTTTTAGTGATGGGAAACAGTCAGTAAACTAGTAAACCATTAAATTAGCATGGTTATTTCAGAAAGTGATAAGGACTATGAAAAGACTAAAATAGGGTTATGTAATTGTGAGGGTTTCCTAAGTTAATTTAAAAGGTTAAACAAGGTGATATGGAGGAGATGTCAGTGAACTAAGATCCAAAGGATGAGACAAAGGCAGCCATTCAAAGAGCTGAGGTCAGAGTGACTAAGGATGCAAGTGCAAAGGCCCTGAGACAGGGGCACACTCTACATGCTCAAGGGATGGAAGGAAAGCCATTGTGCCTGGACTGCAGTCTGCAAGGGGGAGGTAGCCTGAGATGAGGCTGGAGGGCTGGGTGGGAGCCAGGGCTTCATAGGGCTTTACAGGGCTGTATAGACCAAAGTAGGAATCTGATGACTGGACCAGGGCAAGAATAACAAGATAAGGAAAACCACTGGACAATTTAATACAGAAGGTGACACAATTTTATTTGCATTTTTATGAGAAGACTGGAGTACTGAAGGACTAAGTGGAATATTCTTGGCCTCTCTATCCTGCTACCATGGGGAAAATGCAGTCAAATATCCTCACAGCCCCTATGTCCACTCAAAGAAATACATCTTAATTTAGGCCTTCACAGAGTAGAACATTGCCCTGCATGTCTATCTTTTTTCCTTTTATTGGGTTAAGGTAATGAGGATTAGTATAAAATTTTCCACATATCCTTTTGCTCCTAGAAATGTGGTGACTGTGGGACACTTCATTTCCTTCCTTAACTTCCAGGGTCTTGACCTAAACCCAAGTTGGTCAGAATGAGCAGAAGGCAAGTGTCATACCACAGTGAGCTCGGGTAGCAGGTGATGACACCAGCTGACTAATATTATTTATCTTTGCTCATGTTTTACATATTTCAGCAAGGTCATCTCCTCTAGCCTTCTGAGATTAAACAGAAAGAAACTGCTAGACGATTCCTGTCTTCCAGTTTGAACCCAGAATGTCCACAGCTGCCTTAGCTAATACCCACCCCAATCCCATAGCTATCCAGGTTGTGACAGCATTAAGGGACAAAGTTTACATTTACTGTTTCTAAGATCATACCTTTAAATCCTTTACATGTTGCAACTTCTGATTTTGCAATCCATGAGCATGACCTTACATGTTTAATTTTCTGAGATCACCCCAATTTTTATATACTTATTCTCTGCAATAAAGATGACTCATTCAATACATAACAAGACAGAGTCCATATATGTATATGTATATATATACTCTTGTAGTTTCATTTAAGTCTCAAAATAGGAAACAACTACTTGTCAAGCCCTGTCTCCAAATCTTGTTTCTAAAATACCACCATCATCGGTAATCTCTGCCCCTGAGAAAGTTGCAAGAAGTGTAACTTTGTACATCATTGACCCCTTCAAAAGAAAGCACTCATTGCATACTTGCTACCTGCCCGTCCAATAAGAACTTAATAAATAACATTTGGTCATCATGAGCTAATTTCTTTCAACTCTGTTGGGTAGAAGTTATAACAAATAGCCTTAGTAAACTATATGACAAGGAGAGAGGCTAGGAGAACAGAAGATCTAGCAACACATAATTTATTCCTGCCTTCACTGATTTCCCCAAAACCTCTTTTAAATTTTGCAGCTAAGGAGAACAAGCAGTTTGGGGTCTCAACCCTGATGACCACTTTTCTACGAATTGCTAAGAGACAAGGGACTCAGTTTCCCCAGGAGTTCATCAATAAAGGTAAAGAGTGGCTTTCTCTTCCTTATTCCTCTGGGAGCTTGGAATAACAATGCTTTTTGTGCACTATGTTCTAGAAGCTGTTTCTTATAAACTAAGGCAATGGGGTTGATGGTCAGATGGGCTGAGAAGGGGAAGGAAGAGAGGAAGAGAGAAGGGGGGAGGAGAAGATGGTTAAATAAGGAAGGAAAATAAGAAAACAGTGATGGGAGAAGATTATAAGTGCTGAGATTAGAGGCGCAAACTCATTTCTCCAACCCTCTCTTAAATCAAGAGACTAAGGCGAAGTGGCAGAGGTGGGACCAGAACTGGGCTCTTTGGATTCTCGGAGCTTTTCTTCCTCCACATTTACCTTATTACGTCATGATTTTGAGGATCTGAGAAACTCTGCCTCCATGTATAACTGTCCATGTATAACTGTGACATAGCACCTTGTGCTGGGAGGAACTCTCTATTTAATGGCATGAACCTAGGTAGTGATGATAAGCACCATCCTATAAGTATCAGCATGAAGGTTTCTGCAGGTCCCCGAGTAGTTTTCAAAAAGGGAACGTCGATGACAAGGGTGGAGAGCCTTGTAAAGAGCTCTGGTTTGGTTTTAGTTTAGGATTCCTCTTACTTTCAGTGCTCTCATTCCATGGGCTTTCCCCCTGCTCACTGCTGTGTGGGGTGCAGGTGGTTGTCAGGAAGAGAGAGAAACATATAAAAACAAATGATAGCATGATCTTCAACTGCTCAGGGTCAATGGGACAGGCACCAATCTAACTAGTGGCATCTCCTTGCTGAGGAGCCAGAATCCAAAAGATGAAGGTCTCCGGAAAACACCTGGCATAGAGCATTCTATGAATTTTTGAAAAATACACAACCTTTCCCCCTGCTCCATCTCTCACAACACAGTCCTGGGCGCAGAGGAGAGGCTCGAACACACAGAAGGAGAAGCAAAAAAAAAAAAAAAAGGTGGAAAAAAATAATAATGTGTTGGTTGCTCTCTTGCCGGCATAATGTGTTGGTTGCTCTCTTGCCGGCACGCGGCATGTTCAGTTCAAAGGAGATTATTTAAAAGCTAGGAATGTCCCTCCTGAAACTGTTATTGAAATATCCAAGAACTGATACTTAAGCACTCAGTGGGCAGAGGAAGGTGCGGATCAGTCTATAACAAGTGGGGCACAAAGTAACAAATGGGTAACATATTAAGCCAAAGACTAAGAGAAGTTAAGAGCTGCTCCACATCTCCCAAGGCAGAGATCTGAGGACCATGGTGAGCTAATGGAAGTCCTGGACTCAGTGGAGAAGAGGAGGAGCTAATAAGAGGATCCTTAATTACTGGTGCAGATGGGAGCAAAGGAAGTTCTGGCAACCCTGCCTCGGGACTGTGGTCCCAACCCCGATCTGAGCAGGTGAAGCCCTGCGCTGGTCTCTAACACCTTGCCTCACACATAGGAAGGAGACTGGAGGCTTAAGAGAGAAGGAGAAAAGGCAAGGAGTGACAATTTGTTTTTATACTGAGAGGCACACATTCAGACCCAATTTGCAGTACATGAGATATCCAAAAACTCATTTCTGACCCCTTTAAAATCAGTGGGTTTTATCCAAGGGAGAACTCTATGAGGCAGGCATACAGATTGTACCCCTTAGCACTTCCATCTCTAAGACCCTCTGCTCTCTAGTCCTCATGCCATCTCTTCTGAGATAATAAGTTCCCTGAGGGCAGGACTCAGGTCTGTTTCACCTCTGTATGTTTCAGCACGGAGCACAGTGCTGTGCAGAGAGAAGGCACTGATTGTTGGGCGGCTTAGCACGGAGGAAGGCTGTTCCCATAGACTTTCCCCGTTGACTCCGTATTTTACTCCACAGCCAGAATAACCTTCATGATATATGATTCTGAGTATATCTATCTGTACTCAAAACTGTCTGTGGTCCGCTAGAGCACACACTTTATCAAGTCCACTGTCACTGGCAGAGAGGCACGCCCAGTCTACTGAGCCAGCCTTGTCTCATGCCTTCCCCTTTAAACACCCTCTGCTTTCCATCCTCTGTCTACACTGCTCCCTGGTTCCCAAACACTCTCGATGCTCTTGAGTTCTGTCCCTTCACTCACGCCTGCCTTCTGTAGGAGAAGTCTGGACACTGGGCTTTATATCTCACCTCTATTAGTTCATTAGCTGTGTGACCTATGGCGCTTTTTTTTTTTTTTTTTTTTTTTGCCTGCTAAGTCTTATTTTCTTCTTCTTCTTTTTATGAGATTTTATTTATTTATTTGACAGAGCAAGAGAGCACAAGCAGGGGGAGCAGCAGAGGGAGAGGGAGAAGCAGACTCCACGCTGAGCAGAGAGCCAGAGGCAGGGCTCCATCCCAGGACCTCGAGATCATGACCTGAGCGGAAGGCAGCCACTTAACCTACTGAGCCAGTCTCATATATTCATCTTCAAAATTAGAGCTCATGGGCGCCTGGGTGGCTCAATCAGTTAAGCAACTGCCTTCGGCTCAGGTCATGATCCTGGAGTCTCAGGATCGAGTCCCACATCAGGCTCCCTGCTCAGCGGGGAGTCTGCTTCTCCCTCTGACCCTCCCCCTTCTCATGCTCTCTCTCTGGCTCTTTCTCTCTCAAATAAATAATCTTAAAAATAAAATAAAAATAAAAAATAATAAAATTAGAGATCATAATATTAACCTTGCAGAGTTGTTGTAGAGAGAAATAAAAAATTAGATAGCATCTGTGAAAGCATCAGCTATTGTAGGTGCCCCATAAATGTTTGTCTCTCCTCTTAGGGATCCTTCAAGTTTGAGCCCATGCCCATAGGCAGAAGAGCCTCTCCCTGCACCAGACCTGAGCAAGTGGTTCTGGGGGATGTTCAGGCAGCAGTTAGCCACAGGGACAGAGGTGGCCAGCGGATGACACAGCCTCGTGTCCTCACACACACAAACCTGGAGCTAGAAGACCCCAGCAGATTATCTGGCCAGTCTCCTCTTTCAGAGATACAGAAACAAAAGTCCAATAAGGCACCAGGGCTGGACTCCTCCCTTTTGCTCCTTACTTTTCACTGCATGCTTGCTCAGAAGTGTCTAGTTCATTGCCCCAGACAGGCCCGTACCTACTACTCACGCGGCGCTTACTGGGCTCCTACAAAATGTTAGGTCCACACCTACAAGGAGAATAATAAAATACCTGAGATGGACATCATCCCGCCCCAATTCCCACCCCGGCGAGGTAGGAGTCACATGTTCAGATAATTACCATGCACCGTGGGAACTGTGTCCACCCCACCGCAGGCACACCGAAGGACTGAGAGAAGCTCCCGGGTAGAGCAGAAAAATCTTCACAAGGGAGACAGATGAGTTCGGCCTTGAAGAATAAGCAGGTGCAGGGTACAGGTGTTGGGAAGAATGTTCTCACGCAGCCACTGATTTTCCCTGTGCCGACAATTACGGTAGCATATGCGGCGGGGCAGCCACACACCTGTGTCTGCTGGGGACGATCCAGCTCCATGAAAGGCAGCCAAGGACTGTCCCAGGCTGTGCCAGGCTCAGGGACATTCTTGAGCCAAATGCCAGTTACCCGATATCATTCCTAATTTGTTTTGCACAGATTACTTCCAAGGGTCCCTCATCACCTCTCGTATTGCTGGAACTGAAGTGGGCCTAGATCTAATAAACTAGAACCTCAGATTTGGGAGTTTTCATCCAGAAAAAGAAAGAAGAGAGAGAGAGAGAGGAGAGAGAGAGAGGGAGAGAGAGAGAGAGGAAGGAAGGCAGGAAGGCAGGAAGGCAGGAAGGCAGGAAGGAAGGAAGGAAGGAAGGAAAGAAGGAAGGAAGGAAGGAAGCCAATAGCAAATGGGAAGTCTCTTAAGTGAGAAATAAGTGGGTAACCTCTCAAAAGAAAAGGTATTGGTGCACAATGAACTGGTTGGGTCCTCTAGGAAGCAGACACCAAGACCAAGTTGGGGATCCAAGAGATTTGTTGGAGATAAGCTCCGTGAAAGAGGGAGAGGAAGCAGGAGTGGATAGGGAAAAGCCTCTGACCATGACAGAGGCCTGACCCCTGTGAACGGCAGAAAGGAGGGTGGAGTAAGAAGTTCAGGTGCAAAGACTGGTGGGAGAGATGAAACATCGGGCTCCTGGGCCTCGCTGAGCTCGGTCTTGGCTAGGGTGGCCTGGGCAGTGCTAGATCGGTCCCAAAGCCGAGGCGGATCCCCAAGAACCCTGCTGCTGACAGCGGGCCTCACTGCCGGCTCTCGCTGCAAGGAAGATCTCAGCAACACATCTCCAGGGCTGCTGCACACATGCGTCATCCTGGGAAAAAAGAACTTAGAGGGGAATTTACTGTGCTGGTAGTTAGGAACTTGTTCTGATCTTAAGATAGCATTAATTGTAGGCTCTTTTTGTTGGTTAGTTGCCAGTGTCTGGCAGGGAACACTCAATCGCTAGCATTTATGACTGGCCTGGGTTGCAGGTAAAGCTTTGGTCCTGGAGCTCTTACTTAGCTCCCTAGGAACCAAATTCTTTGCTTGAGCAAGCCACTCAGCTGTCTGATCACTAAATGGAAAGAAGGATAAGTCAATGCTCTCAGCCAGATAGAGGAAAAGAGGAATGAGCCTTAAACACCATGAGTACAAGATCCCATTAGTCTTTCCCCCAGTGAATGGCTCCCTGCTCCTAGTATCTGGCACAGGGATGCCCTTACTCAATATGTGATGAATGAATGAATGAACAGATGATGTCACCCACCACTTCCAGATAAAACAGTTCTCTCTCGCATTTATCCTTCCCTGTGTTGAGCTTCTCAGACAATATTCATTTTGTTTTCTGTATTTTTTACATACCACACTACATCCATTGAGGTTAAGCAGTAGAGGACAAAATCCTTTCTAACTCATTTAGGCAGGAAGGACTTTATTTCCAGGTATTAAATGGCTCGTAGACTCGTTGGGCGGGCGGAAGAAACAGACAGTAGGTCGAGCTGTGAGGACAAACTGCTGAGGCACACCACAGACCCGACCCGGCCCAGCTGGGGCACTGCTTCTCTCTTCTACAACCGGGAAGCTACCTCCCCCAGCACAACACTGTAGCTGCAACAGTAAGGAAGATGCTGGGTTCTGGAATCTTCCACAGCTACCAGCTCTAGATCACACCACACCTGTCGGGATACCAGTGAACGTCCCATGCTGCCTCTCACCACCCATGAAAAGTGACGGACTCTGGAAGGGCCAGATGCCTCCACGTGCTTGTTGGTCCTCGGAAGCAGCAAAGGGTACATGAGCGCCACTGGTGGGTCAAACTTGAGTCATCTCAGGAATCCTGGCTTCCAGGGACTTGAGAGAATGTCATGGTTTTGTTTGTTTAGTTCCAGTCTCTGCGGGAGAAAGGCAAGCACTCTCCAAGTGTAGCAGAGTGAACTGAAGAGCCACTCCACTACAGCCCCCCTGTGAGGAAACCACAGAGAAGGGCTCATTCTCTACCTTCTATCAATTACAACCTGGGCGCCTGAGGGCCAATCTAAAGGTAAGGTTGTGTCCTCACTTGTGAAAAGATTGAAAACAACTCGCGTCACTTTCTAAGGAGACAGAAGAGCAGGAATCATTGGTTATTAGTTGTCGTCCACAAAGGGACATCATCTATGGGCTTCGACTCCCTGGACCCTCTACCCCATTCAGAATGTTATGTGGCCCCTGATGTCACCCTGTAATTGTGACTTTTGTGAGGTCAAATACTTAACAATTTTAAATACTTCATAGCAACCCCAAACCACAACTTCTAGATTTGACTTTCGGTGTTCGTATAACTTCTGTATCTCCGTATAGAGAGTTCTGGTATCATCACCATAACCTTGTTGCCATTACTCAGTAAAAACACCTGCTTCCTGTCAAGCGCTGTTTATATATGTAATAGGCATGTTGAATAAGTATGACTTGTGATGTACTTAGAACTGTTTTTGTCTCCTGTTGTCCCATAATGGTTTTTTTCAGTGGGTTAACCTCCCCTGCCCTTGGTGTTTGGGCTTTTTGGCTCGCTTCTAGGTAATAGCATAGTACTGGAGTCACTTTAAGTCACAAAGACATTCCCATTTTGGTCACAATGATGTCTAGTCCCATGTAACGATCAAGAGGCTGAACTCAACTTAGTATTGAATCCTTTCTCCATGGGCCAGCCTCAGGCTTGTCGCCCACAGTGGGGAAGGAGGCTTGACACTTCAGCTCTCCTCTTCCTACCACAATCTTGTCCACTCCCTCACTGTCAGACCTAAAGAAGGAAAGGAGAGGGGAGAGGTGAGGGGGCTAGGACCATACTTACTTGACGATGGCTCTGTGCTCCCTGAGCCCGGCAGATGGTTCAGGCTGGTGTCCCAGGGTAGGAGAACTCTTTCTCGCATGAAGTGCTTTTCTAGTTCTTCATGGGTCTCATTTGTGCTGCAGGCCCTTTTGACATGGGGAGTGCACTTCAACGCTTGGTGGCCTCTTCTAACTCCTTCCTCATCCCCTGAGCATTGGGCAGTGTGCCTCTGGCTCTTCGCTATGGGGTTTCTCCTGTCTCTTGAGATAGGACAGTTCTTATTGGATGCAACCCAAGGTGGCTCCACCTCACGTCTTCCCCAGGTAGCCTTTGTCTAGTCCGCAGGAGATGCCTCCCTGCCCTGCACCCATCTCGATCTGACCAAGGGGCTGAGAGACAGGAAGCATGTCCTTGGAGTTCCTTCTTCTGCAGAGGGTATGGAGGTGGTGGGCCTTGTTGTACACGTTCATTGGTAGGTAATAACTATTGTGCTGGTGCCTCACAGAGGCAGGAGTGGTCCCACTGAAACATCCTACAATGCCTGCTTGCTAAACCCCTTCACAGAGGGTCGCTGACCCTCCCTTTAGACAGTGAGTTCCTCAGCAATAGAAATTGTGCTTGTGTCGTTCTCCCCCATTACTATCCATCCCCTTCACATCCATCAAGATCCAGCTCATTCTTTACTCCTTTGGTGAAGCATGAATTATTTTTATATCTTTCTGACCGGCTAATGTTTCTCAGTCTTTCACATTTCTCAAGCTTTCACATGTCCCTTCCATGTTTGCCTCCTCTGTGAAGTCCTGACCTACCAGCATGGCCCCCAACAAAATTAACTCCCTCTTTGGAGCTCCCTTAGGACCTTTACATCAACCAGTTATCACATATTGTGTTGCTTTCTCCCCCAACTCTTTGCCTTACATAGTAGCCTAAGAACTCTGCAAGGACAGCACCCATGTCTTAGCCAACTCATACCTCTAAGTCAACTCATACTTAGCTCATACCTCTAGCACCATACTCCGTCCGTTGAAAGCAATCAATTTATGCATCCAACATGGGCTTATTGAGCCAACACTGAGGACACCATGGTGAACAAGACAGATGAACCTTTGCCTTCGTGGCACTTGAAGGAAACCAGGAACAATGGCAGCACCCATAGAATCTCCCTCACTGAGGTCCTGGTCTGTGCTAGGCCCCTTGCAGGTGCAGCCCAGAAAATAGGCACAGTGAGATTCTCAACTACTAAACATGGAAGCCCAACACACTTCTCAACAGTTGCCACAAATACTGCTGGAGAGGTCTGACCTATTTCCCTGATGTGGATTCAACCCATTCAATGACACAATTTATTCAAAACAAGGCCTGTGAGTGACCTGAAAGTCTACTACTGGGGACTCTTTTACACTTCATGAGAGAGCTTATGCTCCCCAGAGGGGTGTGGCCCTCCCCATGCGTCACCTGAGCACACACCCAAACCAGGCTTCCCCAGCAAATGACACCAGTCTGTGCATGCAGAAAGTAAGAAAAAAATATGCTCCCGTAGCAAATGTCCTTGCCCTCACTTCTCATAAGAGCATATGGCTTATTGAGGTTCTAGGTTATGAGACTACTGTTTTGTTGTATTTCTTTATGTGAGGTGGGGGAAGGACAATAACAATATGATAGATCATACTTGAACCTCAGAAGTGAAGAATATCTGAGTCTGAATCTGTAGAGCTAGCAAATTCTGTGCAGCAAACTCATCGACAGCAGCAGTCTTCTAGAGGGTGCCCTTAAAGGCAATAGGGCCTGGAAAGGATTTTCCATCCAAAACACATTTCTTCCCTCACTCTTCACCACAAAGCAAGAAATTCCCACCATGGAACTCTGCCTGAGGTAAGATGTTTCTAGAAGCTCCATGTTTAGATACCATGAAAGGGAGTGGACATCAGAAACTCCAATGACAGTGACTGACAGTAGTTTCCCCGAGCCCTAAATATTTTGATTCACGGAGCTGTCAGAGCCCAAAACACTATAGGGTTTTATATTACTTTTTCTGTATTTGTTATAGAATTTACTCTGCATAGGTTCCATTAGTCACATGCCGTATTTGATCTCAAAGGATACAGGATTGGGGAGACCTGACAAGGGAAAAGTTGACAGACCATGTCCAGACTTGGGGTAGACACAGGGAAGAGCAGTCCCAGGGAGGCAACGCTGTGGGAGACCAGGCTCTGGAAGAAGGGATCCCTCAGAAAGACAAACTCCACGTCAGATCCATGCACAGGCTGTCAGTTGCTGGGATGAAGGGAGGCGCAGTCCTGGGTTCAACACAGAGTTACGTATAGCAAAGGTACCTGGCAACGTTTTCTTTTAAAATCTTTCTAGTTTCTCAGAAGTCTTCCTAGCTAGGACTCTGTCCTGTATAAACCTTTTTTGTAAAAGAGTGTCGGTACCACAAAACCAAGTTGTGAGTCAGCTGAGCTGCCAACTTCCTGGAGGCCATCACCGAGCATGAGGCTGGCTCAGATTGGACAGAACTGGCTTTTCCAGGCATCTCCACTCAACCAGCTGATCCAGAACTTCCTTGCAAAGATGAGGTGTCCCTTCAGCAACCACCATTGGTCTTCTCCTTGCATTTGGAGCTGGGTTTTGCTTTACAGCAGTGACAGTGGAGGCCAAGAATAGAAAAGAGACATCCTCACAGCTAACTAGAGGTTACCCAGCTTTGCTGCCAGGACCAGCAGGAGAACTGCTCCACCTACTTTAGAAGAGACTGCTACAAAAAAAAAAAAAAAAATAGGCCAAGATAATGCTGAATCTGCAAATGTCCATGCAAAATTTCACCCTGATACTCTGCCCTCATGGCTCTCCATTTTGGATGTGCTACTCCTGTTCATAGGTCTCCTTATTTCACCCTCCATCCTCTGCCCCCCAACAGGTCACAGAGAGCCCAAATTCCCTGCATTTGCTCCTCCTCTTCCCCTAGTCTGGAATGTTTCCCCCTTTTTGTTTCTCTCTCACAACTTCTATGATCCAGGTCTAATTTTCAACCTTCTATCAAGGTATTGTTGAGAACCCCAAACTCCAGAAATTCTAACTATACTTGTGATCTATAGGGGCAATTCCAAAGGGATAAAACAAAAGTTTCTAAGGAGATTTTTAAATATTTTACTATTGCCCTCCTCAGATCGTCTGAATTTGAAATTTGGGAAGTGAGGCTAGAAAAATCTGTCTTTTGGTTTTGGTTTTGGTTTTGGTTTTGTTTGTTGTTGTTTTTTTTAACGTTCCCATAGACCCTCATTTAAAAGCCATTGGTCTGTAAAGAAACATGTTACACTTGGCACATACTATCATATAATCTTTCAATTGTTTTGAGTTTGCTATTTTGTTTTTTCTACCAACCCATCAGCTTCTCTGGCCAGGGACAGTGCTATACACACACGTGGGCGTGGGCACGCGCGCACACACACACACACACACACACACACACACACACCCCAGTGCAGTATTAAGTACATGGTGAAGAGAAAATAAAATATTATTGCTGGATTGCCACCCTTGATGAGGAAAGGAGGAAATGGAATGGTAGGAGAGTAAATTATTTATATCATCTTCCTTTTGCTGTGATTCTATGAAGAACAAATCCTGCACGTGGCCTAGACCATTCTCTCAAGAACTAGTCTTAGAAGGGGAGGGTCATGGCCAAAATCCAGAGCACTGACACCACCAAATGCTGCTGAGGATGTAAATTAGCAGGAATCTCATTCATTGCTGGTGGGAATACAAAATGGTTCAGCCACTATGGAAGACATTTTGGTAGTTTCTTACAAAACCAAACATGCTGTTACCACACAATCCAACAATGGCACATCTTGGTATTTACTTGAGTGAGTTGAAAATTTATGTCTACACAAAAACCTGAGCATGGATATTTATATCAGCTTTATTCATAATTACCAAAACTTAAAAGCAATCAAATGTCTTTAGGTAGGTGAATGGATAAATCAACTGTGGTACAACCAGACAATGGAGTATTATGTAGTGCTAAAAAATGAGCTATGAAGGCATGAAAAGACAGAGGATACTTAAATGCATATTACTAAGTGAAAAAAGCCAATCCAAAAAGGCTACCTACCATATGAGTATAACTTATGACATTCTGGAAAAGGCAAAACCGTGGAGACCATAAAAAGATCAGTGGTTTCCAGGGCTGGTGGAGAGGGAGGCATGAATATATGGAGCAGAGGATATTTAGGGCAGTGAAACCACTCTATATGATATGATAATGGTGGATACAAGTCACTATTAATTTGTCCAAACCAACAGAATATACAACACCAAGACTGAACCCTAATGTAAACTAGGGACTTTGGGTGATAGATCGTTATATGTTCATCAAGCTTTAACAAATGTGGTAACAAATGTACCACTTTGGGGGATGTTGATAATAGAGAAGGCTATGCATGTGTGCGGGGAGGGAATATATGAGAAATCCTTGTGCCTTCTGCTCAGTTTTGCTGTGAACCGAAAACTGCTCTAAAAAATAAAGTCTATTTTTAAAAAGCGGGGGAGAGGGTAAGTTATCTCTGTACCATATGACAACCCATGCATTCCTGTTAAGTCTCACTCTAGTAAAAGAGGGTTATGATGAGGATACAATGCTGGAATCTTATAGGAATGGAAATTAAGGAAAGTCAGACCTCAGGAGAATAGAAAGGCCATCAGGAATATTAATAACAATGATAATAGCTACCATGAAGTGCATGCTTACCCTGTGCTAGGCATTGCGCTAAGCAGTTCACCTGATAGCAATATTCCTACTTTACAGATAGGGAAACTGAGTCCTAGACAAGTTAGGTAATTGGCCCACTTTCAAAATTAACAGAGTCTAGATTCAAACCCCAGTCCATCAGACCCCAGAGTTGAAGTGTTTGGTTTTCTTTTCTTTCTCTATTTCTTAGTATCCTATGGCTCTTCCTTTTGTCTGCCTTTCTCAGTTCAAGAGTTCTCTCTACTTCCTCATCTACTTACATGTGATGCACAATGGCTGCCTCTTCCCCAGAGCTTTTAGAGAGACTCTTATCTCTAGGACTCCTGAGTCACTTGAAAAAGTATGACTAGCCAGTGAATGGGAGGGCTTTGAGACGGGTATCCTTCAAGGATCCAATCAGCTATGTCTAGTCAGCTAGACATCCAATCAGCTATGCCTGATTGGCTCTTGGATGGATACCTGTTGGCTCACCCCAGAGCTACAGTTTGTCCAGGCAATTTGCCTGATGTGTCCACCATATTAGGACATCACTTACTATCCTTGAAACCAGAACCCCAGAGTCCACGTCGTAAACCTGGTCCTTTCCTCACATGTAGAATCAAGCTAACAAAGTGCACCCCCATGGTGTTATTATGAGATTTAAAGGAAATAATCTATGCCAACTGCAGAGAACACTGCATAGCACCCAGTAGTTGCTATGAATGGAAGTATTATGCAAGCCCTACTACAGGTGCTTTCATGCTGGTCTTCCAGCCTGCTATGCCCTTGACTTGCAACTTAGTTTGTTTGCCTGACTCACCCCTTTCAAGAACTTGTGTCAACAATTGCCAAACTTAAATGTCCCCGGAAAGAAATCCTTTTCTAGTGTGGGATTGATAACACCCTTAAACAGTGGTTTAAAAAAAAACCCAAAAATTCAACTGAGTAAATTTGAAGATTTAATTGGCTTTATTAAATGATTGAATCCAGCAGCATCCATCCCGTCTAGTAATTAGAAAGGCCCTCTGAGGAGCCGTACAAAGGGGAAGGCTTTTATAGGCAGAAGGAGGATGGGGCAAGGAAGTTATTAGCAAAAGAAAAGAAAAGATTGGGGCGCCTGGGTGGCTCAGTGGGTTAAAGCCTCTGCCTTCGGTTCAGGTCATGATCTCAGGGTCCTGGGATCGAGCCCCGCATCGGGCTCTCTGCTCGGCAGGGAGCCTGCTTCCCCCTCTCTCTCTGCCTGCTTCTCTGCCTACTTGTGATCTCTCTCCTCTGTCAAATAAATAAATAAAATCTTTAAAAAAAAAAAAAAAAAGAAAAGAAAAGAAAAGATTGCTTCAGGCCAGTTCATCTTGTAGGGGGAAAAATGGCAGGGGTCTTCTTATACAGGTCACCAAACTAGCACCGATCAGGAAATTTTAAACTGTTTGAAGATCACATTTCTGGGACAAGTCTTGGTTTGATGTAGTGGGGCAAATAATCCATTTTGGGCCCATTGTTTCTTCTCCCACACAGCAAAGTTAGGTGATTTCCAGTCTGAAAATGTCCAGGGCTATTATTCTAAAATGATCTAAATAAACGCTAGCCTTTTTCTTTGGGAAGGTAGTTAAAAAACCAAGTCCTTTTCTTTCTTTTTCTTTTTCTTTTTTTTTTAAAGTAGGCTCTATGCCCAGCATGGAGCCCAACGCAGGGCCCAAACTCATGACCTTGAGATTGAGACCAGAGCTGAGATCAGGAGAGGATGCTTGACCGACTGAGCCACCCAGGCGCCCCACAAAACGAGCTCTTAAAGGAAAAAAACTCAGTTCACAGAAGTGATAGGCAGAAATGCCCTGCAGCAAACTCTGCCCCGGAAGTCACATTTCGCTCCACCGGTCCATTTAACAAGGAAAAGATTCATTAATGACCGTGACTAACAGGGGAAATGGAAGATCAGACTGAGCTTGTCCAGACAACCAAAGTAACTTATGCATTTGCATGATATCTCTAACAATGCCACCCAGGCAATCTTGGGAATTTAAATATTTCCCGATGATTGCTATGAATCTTAGCATAGTTCTTCTAGAATCAACCTAAGCAGCTTTATACAAAATAGGCATTCAGACTCTTGTTCACTTGCTAAAGAGTAAAAGAGGAACAAAGAGAAGCAGAGCTGCCATGAAGTCTCATCCAAACAAAGAAGATAATGGATTTCCAAGTCCATATATCATAACAATTACCAAGTTACATTGATGTTAATGCACATTCCTCCTTTGATATTCCCAACTATTGCCTTGCAAGCAAAGGCCACTATTACTCAGTTTTATAGACAATAGAATTGAGGCCCAGCAACTCGCTACTACCTGCCACTGCTAGTAAGAAGAATATAGGACAGAACCTCAGTCCCGACTCACGTTTTGGTTCCCTGCCCCATGGTGGCTCTATGGTGTGCCCTGGCAAAAACTGTGGAAGGAAACTTCCAGATGGTGAAATCAACCAACTGATTGAAAAATAGTTGGTGTCTCTTAAAGTGTGCTCCTTAAATCACTAATGTGCCATGACACTTGGAGATTAAGCTTTGGGAATTACTGCTCACCAGATAATCTAACTTGATGTATATACCACCTCTGAGACCCTGAGCAAGCAATCCTACCACATAGAAACATGTACAACATATTAACCCTGTATTCCTCAAACTTCTTTGACCATAAAATTCTTCGTGTGTGTGTGTGTGTGTGTTATTAATATCTCACGGAGAAATATTCTTTGGAAAATATTTTAGATTGATGTTAAAAACAATTATTTGGGGACGTAAGTAAATTAACTTAAAATTATGTCTCATTCCATTTTGCCTAATCCCTAGTTTCTTAGGCCCTGAACTAATTTCTAGAAGGAATACTAATTACAGGAGACATTTCTGGACATGTTAGGAAGTATATAAGGAGAATGAAACTTTCAAAAATTGAAGTAGGCTTTAGGAGGGAGATTAATATAAAAATAGAGTTTCCATCTCCAACCTCCTGGTGGTCTAGAAAAGTCCAGGAGTTTCTTCATTTTTCTTCTCTACCTGCATAGTTTTTCGTTTATCTACAGCTATGTCAGTGGTGTGGGAAGTAAGATATTTCTCCTCTCTTTCTCATCTTGTGGCTTTCCCCACAAAGAGAACTTTCTCTAATTTGGAGGGAGGAAACTTTGGCTTCTCGGAGACCAGCCTCGTATATGTAAAGTAGAAAGGTCACCCTGTGGCTGATGCGAACAATGACTGACAGCATTAAGGAAAAAGGTACTGTAACTTACATGCCTTTCAAAAACCTTTATCAAGAGTCAATTAACCAACCAACTGAAATCCACTGCACAAACAAAGCAAGCCCTTTCATTATCGAACTACTTTCCAGGACCTTCTTGTCAGTGGCTGCATGTTTTGTTTGGGGGAGGCAAATTTTGCTCAGAGACCAGATTTGTCCTCCCAGCCATTGATTTAACACAGCTTCACTGTGGACCCTTTGTAAGCTAACAGGATACAGGATAATGTCTTTTAATAAACCCAAGAAAGAAATAACCCTCCAAATCAATGATAGATTAATCACACTATTGTCTCAGGCAAGGAGCGATGAAAGGAATAAAGTCCAAATTTAGTTGAGCTGTGCCTCAACCCAGAGCTGACGTCCAGCTGTCAACGCAAAGGGGAAAGTCCCCTCTTGCTAGAGCATGTCGCTGCGGAACGACGGAGCCAGTTTCCGTGGGCAAGATGGTCTTTATGGGGCCACTTCATGGCTTTTGCCTCTGTTGGTAAGAGTCACCTTTACTGATGCAGGAGTTAATTGCCCCGAGGTCTTCAGAGAGCTATTTAGATCAGCGAAACGTAGACTTGCCCAGACAGACATTCTCGGATGGTCCTCACAAACCCTCAATATTTAGAGTCTAAATGTCCCCTTGATTTTTCATCTGTTTTTACTGAGAAGCCCCCAGTGGGACCCTCAGCAGCTGAGCTACTACTGAGTTCTGCTCAGCGAGAACAGATGAAACAGTGCTCATGTCAGCAGCGCACACACTAAAGACTGGAACGACGCAAAGATCAGTGTGGTCCCTGCGCAAGGATGACACGCAAATCCGTGAAGTGTTCCACAGAGCAGATGAAATGATGACAACTTGACACGACTTACTTCATCCTTACAGCAAAACAACTTCACTTCTAAAAACAACTTTTTGTTTGCCTTTGTCATAAACAAATGAGTTAAAACAACTTCCCCAAAGTCCTAACACGTAGATTTGAAATCCCATCAAACCAGTACACAGCCCTGCGGCTCCCCAGTTAACTACTAAAGCAACTTCCCTTGAGAGGATTAATTTTGACTCTTCTTGGCTCCCCTCACCCTGTCTTTATATCCAGATTAAGTCATTGAACCGAATTGCCACATTATGGCACATATTTCTCCTCCCACTTGGGGAAACACAGGAGCTTCCTTGCCTGTGGCCATTCCCCAAGGCAGCAGTGTTTCAGAGGTTTTCTCGTCCTTGGCTTTTCCCTGCACCTGGGATGGGTTTATGCAGCTGGCTGCTTTCTGCAACATTGAGTTTTCCTTCTTATGTGATCCAAAATGGCCTCCCAAAGACTTCTTCCTCCTCGGGTTCTCATGGCTAAGGTTTCTTCTTCACCATCAGGACAGTTCTCTCAGGAGACAGTCGAGGCTTAAGACAACATTCCCCAGAGGTCAGCCCCTCCTCCAGCCCGTAGGCTGTGGGCATCACTTCCTTATGGCCTCAGGCCTCTCTCCACAAACAGGGTTTCTCAAGAGTGGCGATGGGTTAGCGCCTTCCCGAGCGCTAGCTGTGAGATGGATAGGGGGTCCACAGCCACCATCTCCACCTGCCCCACCTCCACTCTCTTCCAGCACCCCTGAAGGAGAGCTTTCCCAGGGAGATTGTGTGCTTCCTCACCGCTCCCCTCTGGGAACTTGGGCCGTGGAGCACAGACCATCCTGCTCCATCATCTGGTCAGAACTGTACGGCCAACACTGAGCACTTCGGAGTCGCGTCCCTGGGAAGGCCTGTGTGCTACTATCTCTTTTCTCTCTCTCGCTCAGAGCAAGAGCAAATTAACTCTCTAGGCATTACAGCATTCTTTCTTGAGGATTTTAACCACCCAGGGCAGAATAAAGCACGCCTACTCAAATGATTCCCCTTCTTAGCTGCTTGTGAGGTCTTTTGTGCTATTTATATCACTCTACCTAGGTGAGAAGTGGTGCTTTTCTTCAAGGCGAAGAACACCTTTACATAATAAAATTATTTAAATAATAAAATCAAACACGTGTGAAATGCACATAAGTACTTGATAAATGTTAATGTTTACACTGTAAAAATAAAATCCATATTAATAAACTCACAGAACAATGCTATGAGATAGTTACTATTATATTCATTTTATGGATTAGAAAACCAAGGAAGAGGAAGGTAAATCCCCTGTAGAGCCAGTACAGTGAGTCGGAGAGCTGGTGTTACTTTTTCCCTCCCAGACTCTCTGTCCTGGTGTCCTGTTAGTCCCTCTAGAAAAGGTTCTCTCTCTCTCTCTCTCTCTCTCTCTCTCTCTCTCTCTCACACACACACACACACACACACACACACACACACACACACACACTGTTAAAGAAAAAGTAATTCTGGCTTATTCAAGACTATTGCAATAGGAATATTGCCGTGGGCCGGGGGGGAGGGGGGAGTACAACTCCAGATACAACAAGGACATATGGGAATTTAGAGCCAAGGAGCAGAGTGAGGGGTCAGTGAGTGGAACATTACTAAGAGGAGACATCAGGGCAAGACATTCTTGCTAAACTGGCTAACAGGCCCAAGACAGGACAAAGGCCGATGGGGAGGCGTAGTTGAGAGGAACCTGACTAAAGTTTGCTCAGGGAGACAGTCTTTGTCAACACATGTACACACACACACACACGCAACACACACACACACACACACACACTAGGTTTCCCCTATGGCAGTCCCGCCAGTGTTCTTCCTCTTCTAAAACTTGGGGTCAAGTTAGTAATCAGAAAACTTGAGTTCTAAACATTGCCTCCCCTTGCTTTCCTTCTTTAACCTTGAACCCTCAGGATAAGTAAGGGTACGCAGAGAAAGCATTCCCCTCTTCACAGGACTTCCAGAGAACGTACTTACTGGGTGGTAGAGAAAGGCAAGAGAGCAGTCATCTGGGGTCCCCGCCATCGGCACAAGGTGTGGCCAGGCGCAGTCAGGCGGAGAGCTCAGGGAGCGGCAGGAGGCAGGGGGGCAAAGCAAGCCTGTTGCCCTGAGCAGGTTTTGAGGAGAACCTAATGCTCATTTGAGCTGGTTTTCAACTACATAACAATGTTGCCAGAGGGGATAGTAGTGCTGTGAAGTATTTCCTGTCATGATCTCAGACAAAGGACATCTAGCCCCTGAAGACTGAAGCATGCAGTCCGGTCAAGAAAAAAATGTGAAATAAAACTTTGAAACAGCCAAGATGGTTGTGTCTCCTTTCAGTGGAATGCTACATACTGTCTGGAGGACCCTTCCAGGGTGGTCAGATTCACTGGAGGTCTTGCCTTTCTCGGTCTTCAATGATTGTACAACTCTGCTTTTTAACTTGCGGAGACCTGAGATTTGATGCAAATGATTTCTGTCGGGAAAAAGCAAACGAATTTGGTCCCATGAAATTACGATTGATTTCCACCCTGTGGCGCAGGCCGTTTTTGCAAAGTCAGCATTTCTTGTTGCCCATGTAAATGACCATCTTTGGCTTTGCCTTTGACGTAGTTGTAACATCTTAGTCTCTCAATATCCGTGAGTTAAATAAAACCTTTGACATGTGTTCATTCTATATTTGTGTGGGAGCGTCATGCTTGTACTTTGAAGACAATTTCCCCCTGGGGTGCCTGGATGGTTCAGTCAATTAAGCGTCTGCCTTTGGCTCAGGTCATGATCCCAGTGTCCTGGGATCGAGCCCCGCAGCAGGCTCTCTGCTCAGCACAGATCCTGCTTCTCCTTCTCCCTCTCCCTCTGCCTGCTGCTATGCCTATTTGTGCTCTCTATCTCTTTGTCAAATAAATAAATAAAATCTTTAAAAAAATAAAAATAAAACAATAAATAAAACAATTACTCTCCAACAGGAGAGAGTCCACAATGTGATAGCTAACCATAAAATCCATTCTCACTCCTCCGTTCTCAGCCGTGACCCTAAAATTAGACTAGATGCCAGATCACGCTGCTTCTTAGAAGGACCCAGTTTTAAAAGTAGGTAAATGAAGATTTCAAAGGTTCCTTGCAAGGAGGACTAGGACCTCAGCAGCCATGTTTAATTCACGGGTGAAGATGGCCTGGCTCGCTGGGGTGGCACTGGGGCTGGCAGGAAAATACCAACGAGAAGCATCTGGCCAAAGAAAGGATGAGACGGGTTCCTCTGCAAGAATGCCTCATGTATGCCAGCCCTACACCAGAGGAACTTGGACAAAATCTTCTTAAAGAGAGGGGTGGCCAAAGCAGAGGTGCAGAGAGCGGGAGAGAGTTCTAACTCACATCATCGAAGTGATTTGAGAATTGGCGATTCGTTAGCTGATCGAGTCTCACTTGTCTATTTTTGCTTTTGTGGCTTGTGCTTTTAGTATCACATCCAAGAAATCAGTGCCCAGAGCGGCGGGATATTATTCAGCCTCAGGAGGAAATCCGGACATATGCGACAACTCTGATGAACCTGGAGGACTCTAGGCAAAGCAAAGGAAGCCAGTGTTTAGAAGGACAAATGCTGTATGACTCCACTTAAATGAGGTATTTAAAATAGTCAAACTCACAGAAACAGAGTAAAATGTTGGTCGCCAGGGGCTGGGGGAGGGGAGGGGAAACGGGGTTGCCGTTCAATGGGTATAAAGTTTCAGTTACATGAGATGGGTTGTACAACATTGTCTATAAATAACAATATCATATTGTAGATTTTAAAAATTTTGTTTTGTTGAGAGGGTAGATCTTGTTGGGGAGCAAGAATGTCCTATCCCCTTCGAGGTCCTTCTAACTGGACTAAGACTCAAATTAACATGAGACAGATTCACAGGAGAAAATCAAATTTAATAGCGTATGTATGGGAAATCCACATGGACATGGGAATTCCAAAGACAGTCAGGCAAATTCGGGTATATGTGTCATTCTGAACTAAGGAGAAAGGCAGAGGGGTCTGCAGCTCACAGGGCAATGAGAAGAGCAGATGTTTGGTAATAAAGTGTTGTCCAACCATACAGATGGGTCACTCAGATAAAATTTATTCGTGGTAATAATCATGATTCTGGGAAAGACCTCCAATTTCGATGTTTCCATGTTGTTAAGGGAGAGCCAAAATTTTTCTTGAGCTGCAGGGTCTTGATTGCCTTCTGCCCAGAATAATCTACACACCACACCGGCCATTTTGGGGCAGCCTGCCCTCAGCCCTTACAATGTCATGTTACCACAACAAAGAAAGGAGGAAGGAAGGAAGGAAAGGAGAAGGCAGGAAGGAAAGAGAGAAGGAGGGAGGGGGGAAGGAAGGAAGAAAACAGATAAGAAACTTAAAAAAGAAAAGAATTGGGGCTCTTTAAAATTTCAACTTTTCTCTGCAATGGCTATAATGATACAATGATCGGGGTAGGCACCGACATTACCTGGGCAGCTACTCCCTTCCATGCCCCCGAGTTTTGAGCTTCTTGAATTCTACTTTTACCTGAGAAAAAAGGGTCAGAGGTAGTGAGCTGTGAGTGATCCACCACCACTGCCCAACTCCCATGCCTGATTTTCCCCCCAGCCTCTGCTCCTCCCCACAGACGAAAGTAGACCAGAACCACCACCACCACCACCACCACCAGGAGCCTGGTGTCATTAAACAATGAACAGGAAGGAGCCTGAAGAATCGGCTGTTTCCAGTCATGGTCCAAAGACTTACCTGCATCAGAATGATCTGGAAAGCTTATTAGAAATGCAGAATACCATTTCCCCACTCCTAAATGTGCTGAATCCGTTGATGATTTGTATGTACTTGAAAGTTTATTTTTTTTAAAGATTTTATTTATTTATTCGACAGAGAGAGAAAGCACAAGAAGGGGGAGCAGCAGGAAGACGGAGAGGGAGAAGCAGGCTCTCCACAAAGCAGGGAGTCAGATGCAGGACTCGATCCCAGGGCCATGATCCCAGATCATGGCCTGAGCTGAAGGCAGATGCTTAACGACTGAGCCACCCAGGCGCCCCTGTACTTGAAAATTTAGTTCAACAGCAAACATCAAAAAGAGGGAAACGTGTTGCTGACCTTCTGTGGACCTTAAAAACCAGCCAGAGCAGAGTCAGAACTGGGCTCCAGCTAACCCGTCATACAGACTTTCTCGACCATGCCTTGCTGCCTCTCAGGCACAGTTAAGGTGGAGAAATGAAACTAGCTTGATGAAAGTGTTTTGCTATTCACCATCTGTTGACCATTTTCAAACCATCTGTTCCTTCCTGTGAATTATTTTGGCTATTAAGGCACTAGGGAGTGGTGATTAGAGCTGCATTCTGGACCTAGAATACCAAGATTTAGTTTTTATTATTTATATTCAACTAGCCAACATATAGTACATCATTATTTTTTGGTGTAGTGTTCAAGGATTCATTAGTTGCGTATAACACCCAGTGCTCATCGCATCACGTGCCCTCCTTAATGCCCATCACCCAAGAACCCCATCCCCCCACCTCCTCCCTTTCCACAATCTTCAGTTTGTTTCCTGGGGTCAAGAGTCTCTCATGGTTTGTCTCCCTCTCTGATTACTTCCCATTCAGCTTTCCCTCCCTTCCCTTATGGTCCTCTGCGCTATTTTTTATATTCCACATACGAGCGAAACCATATGATAACTATTTTTGTCTGACTGACTTATTTCACTTAGAAAAATACCCTCCAGTTCCATCCATGTCAATGGATGGTAGGTTAGAATACCAAGATTTAAATTTTGACTTTGCCAATGGGGCGCCTGGGTTGTGCAGTCAGTTAAGCATCTGACTATTGGTTTTGGCTCAGGTCCTGATCTCCGGGTTGTGAGATCAAGCTCCATGGTGAGCTCCACACAGAGCATGGTGTCTGCTTGAGATTCTCTCTCCCTCTGCCTGCACCTCTCACCGGTGTGTGTATTCTCTCTCTAATAAATAAATAAATCTTTAAAAAAATATAAATTCCGACTTCGCCACTTCTGAGTTTTGAAACCCTGGGTAAGTCATTTAACTTCTCTGTGCCTTGGTTTTCTCATATATAATTATAGTATCTCTCCTATTGTTGTTGTGAGAAATATGCTAATTAATACAAGTTGTGACAACTTAAGTAACATAGGTTGTGTGAATCCAAATAAGAATGCCGGCAAAGAGCTTAAAGAAAGTCTGGTATGCAATAAGTGCTCATGACTAATAACTGTCCCTCTTATGATTATTGGCTTCTCTCCTACAATTATTTCTTAAGATAGGAGGAGGGTTGAACAATTAATTTGGCTATCATGGGTTAATACTGAGAGGCAATGATCCAGCTATATTCTGAGCCCACTGGCTTAAACTCCTTCATTTGGCCACATCAGTCAAGGTGACTGACATTGAAGTCTGCCCAGGTGCAGGTTCAGTGAGGACTGAGCTTGGCTGACACAGACTGAATGAGGTAGGGACATAAAGGGGCACCCAATCATGCCTCTGTGACTGTGAGCCATGTCCTTGTTGGTGACTTTTCCTTTGGTTGGCTTTCAGTAAGTTTAAAGGTGTGCTTTAATATCCCATCCCCTGACAAAAGTCAGCATCTATTAAGACAGGGCAGGGCACCTCGGGTAAGAACACTTTGAGACATCCCCCTCCCACGAGGACTGGACCTTGTTCTTACATACCTCACCCCAAGCTCTCCTTCCAGAACCTGGAGAAGAGGACTTTCTCAGGGCAGAGACGATTGTCGAGATCAACTCTGCACAACTGCTGCAGAAAAGAAAACGAGCCTCTTCCTAGGTACTTACAGCATGAATCGTGTCCTATAAAAAAGAAAAAAAATGATATCAAGAAGTGGCAAGTACCAAACCAAAGTCTGTCGTTGAAATAAAGAGCAAGCATGACTATGACAGGGCTGAGTGTGTTGCAGTAGGCCCTAGAAATGAGAATCACTTTAGATTATTGTTCCTCTTGCTTTCAGGAGAACCCAGTAGACCCAGCACGCACCCCGGGTTGGAAAGTCATGAAAACCGCAGCAGCATGGCGTGTCACCGCATTCTGTGTCGCAGAACCCCTCGACGACCCGAGGCAACACAGATTGGTAAGCATCACGAATCTCCTGCTCAGTAAACAATCGGCCTTTGTCCCGGGACGCCCCGGGCACTGGAGGGCACGGGGCACGTATGAGCGCCGCTCTGCACGGTCACCTGCTGTCTGCCTGGCTGGGAGCAAATACTGCTAATCTCTCTGAAGTTCCATGTCCTCATCCGGGACACAGGGAGGCAAATACTTGCGTATATTGGTTAGGATGCTTTCTTTGGGCATCAGTTCCCCAAGAAGCATGACCTGAGTGCTTCGATAACCAGGGGGAGCCCCATCTCATGTCACGGCAAGCGCACTGCTATGCCAGGAGGCGGGGCCTGCCTCTGCTTTGCTCGGCTCTGGCCTCTTCCCTCCACGCTGGCTTCCGTTACAGCTCTAGACATTCCAGACAAACATCCAGACACCACAAGGTCCGGAGCAAGGAAGAGGGATGTATCTTTCTAAGTACCTCTCTCGTCAACGAGGAAAACTTCCCCTACCTCCCATCCCACCCAGCCGAGCTTTACTCGGGCCTCACGGGCTGGAACAGGGTCACATGATCACCTCCGAACCAATCACTGGTGACGGATGCCATGACCCGTTTCTTCGGCACTTACCCTGGGTGGAGGGCAGAATCACCTCTTCCGAGGGCATGGTGATAGGAAGACAAACCTAAACAATAGCAGGACTTCGCAGACAAGGAGGAAGCGGGAGACGGCTGGGGGTGTCGATAACCGACAGTGTTTGCCACGACACCCTATGAAATTCTTAAGATGAACAGATGAGATCGTGGATGAAAATGGCCCACTCAGTGCCTGGAAAGTGGGAATAATGAAATAGCAACTGATATTTTTGAGGACTAAAAATGCGCCAGGCACTTTACATGAATTCTCTGTCCCTTGAGGTAGGCGCCGCTAGTATGCCCATTTTACAGATGAGGAGACTGGAGCACAGGCGAGTTAAGTAACTTGACCCAGGTAGAGTCTGCATTTAAACTCAGGCAGTCTGACTTCAAAGTCCTACTCTTACACACCTTCATTCTCTAAGATTTCCTGCACCGAAATGGTAGTCAAATTCATTGCCCCATCTCTTCCCTAAGCTCAAGAACTGTGTAAATTTCAAATTCAATGGGATTCACACACATGAAAAACTTAAATACAGTGCAGAAACTAATGACAATCTCAGTGGTATAATAGAGGAAAGAAGTAACCAACCCATGTGCTGAGCATAGGGAAGACAGTAGAGGTTGAGGCCATCAGTCAGGAAAGCAACAGGGCCTGGGCCTTGGTGGAAGTGGAGGAGGGGATGCAGTGGAGAGCAACCCAGACTGGTGTAGCAGCTTGTAGTTCTCAGGAATAAAAAGCTACTCTGGGGGCGCCTGGGTGGCTCAGTATGTTAAGCATCTGCCTTTGGCTCAGGTCATGATCTCAGGGTCCTGAGATCAAGCCCTGCATTGGGCTCCCTGCTCAGCGGGGAGCCCTGCTTCTCCCTCTCAAATCTCCCTCCCTCTCAAGTAAATAAATAAATCTTAAAAAAAAAAAAAAAAAAAAAGCTACTCTCACGTGACTTGGGCAAAGGGAAGTGGCTTTGGAATCCACTTGAAGGAGTGGGGAAACAGAGTAGGACTCCAGCTACATTTGACTTTAGGAGAAACTTTGAAGGCTGTTTTACACACGAAACCTTGGGCCCATGAATTACATTACAGTGGACTTCCTGAGCCTTACAGCTTTTGTGCAAGGGAAACCAAATCGCATCAGTAAACTCAAGAGTTTTTCTAGTGTTCTCATAACTCATGTCTGTGCACTCCAATCTACAGCACTGTAAACTTCCAAGACAAGTTCGACATTGGTGGACAAGGCCTGGAATGCCCCCTACCCCCACACCCCATCACGGCAAGATCTCCTGTAGATGTGAGTTGGATGAAAACAGGTGCTCAAGTTCAAACTCAAGGTAAATATGCACATATCCTCATCTCCCCAAGGATTACATCCCATGCCTGCCATTTGGGGGCCCGAGTGTTCTGAACGACTGGAGATTTGGACCCAAGCCTCACATTCTTATGAAGAGTACCTTGGGATTCACCCTCAGAGAGGGCACTACAGTGTCAAACACTAAACGGTATTTCCCAGAGGAATCTGATTTGAGGCAGAGGATTTCTCTTTATGTGTTACACCTTTCCCTATAGCACCAACTTTCATGCCAAGAAAGCATCTCCAAGGACATGTTCTGGGCAGGGTATCAGGTCATATTCTGTTCTCAAGGTGATGTGTTTGAATCAGACTGCTATGGCTAGATCCTGTTTAGAGTTTTGTCTATTATCGGGTCTTGTTTATCATCTTTTACTTTATTTGTTCTTAAATTTACTTCCCAAATTCCTCTGCAATCTGATATTTAGGCAACAGGCACCTCTCTAGGTTAGCAAAATAGATCCAAGTTGGAGAAGGATGGTCTTTGATGTCAGAGATGAAGTTCAAATTTGCAACATTATCACTCACCACGGGGTGCCTCTGGCCCCCCCCCACTGAAGTTGTGAAGCAAAGACCCCCTCCCAACCCCCCCTCACCACCCTCCCCACAAGACGGCACAATGCTCCCTCCAGGCAGGGTGGACAAAGTTAAGGGAGGCATCAATGATTGTTTGGCACATAATTGGTGTTTTGAATGTTAGTTTCTGTCCTTTTCCCTTTATGGGGAGGGAGGGACGTTCAAATGTAGTAAAAGCAGAAGAGGACTCAGGTAGTCGCAGGATGCTGGACTGTGCTACTGAGTTACTGTGTGCCTTGGGACAAAAACTTTGCCTTCTCCAGTTCCATGTCTCTCATCTGCAAAAATAGGAGGTTGGATTTGATATTCCCAAGGTCACCTGTATATTTCAAATTATATTTCTATTCTCTACGGTCTGCATTCCCCGAGTTCTGAGTCACAGGAATTTCCCCAATTTGTCTGTCACATCCAGGCTCCCCAGTCATCTCCCTCCAGCAGATGCGGCCTGCGGGACCCATCCGGCTTCTGGCCTGTTGTGAATTGGCTGCCATCTAAGATGAACAAGTACCTACAGACCACCTCTTAGTAGGGGGAGGGGTCTGGCAGGGACCCAGTGACAGTGATCTCAGCATGGTCTAGACTGCTGGCAGTTCAATCAAAGCACTTGATAGCAGAGATGTCAGTGGAAAGGAATGTGAGGTCACCTTCCCCTGTGGTTTGCAGAGTGTGTGTCTCAGAGACCTGAAGTTTCGGTGGGGAGGCAGGAACAGATGGGCCCAGCCCTCTCCACCGCAGTGCCAGTGTGCTCACCTCTGATTGATTAACTTCCCAGTTGCTACAAAAGTTTCTTTTTTTTTTTTTTTTTTTTTTGCTGCAAAAGTTTCTGCTGGCAGAGTCTATCGGCTGGAAAGAAAAGAGCTTGAAAGCCACCAATTTCATCTCACCCTTTCCCTTTGCAGGTAAGGAAACTGTACTTCATACTTCAAAAGCCTCAGAATGATTCCTATACCCTTGAGATCCAGCAAGTCCACTTTCAGGTAAGTTATCCCGAGGAAGTAATCATGAATTCGTGAAAGCTTCGAGAATGTTCATCCTACTATGGTTTAAAATGGAGAATTGGGACCCCAGCAAGAAAGTAGTAGTTGAACAAATATTGGTACATCTCCAAACATGGAATATGGGGAAGTCCCATATATCATAGAAGGAAATTACTTCTATGGAAAAGGTGTTCATGATATATTGCTAACTGGAACACACACACGCACACATGTTCAGCCTCTAATATCTCCATTTGTGTCATAGGAGGACTTTCTGGGAGCCTCTAAATGGGGCATCATTGTGCCCGTGATTGTCTACAGTTGACCTGTGGCATGCACCTGTCCCTTCTCTCACCTACCAGCTCTCTCTCATGCACGACCTCTACCACTGGCACCAAAAGCATGAGCATGTCCATACCACACTCTCCTACCCAGCTGCCCCCATGCTTCCATCCCCAGTGCAGGGAAAATCTGTTGGATTCTTGACAAAAGAGGTAACTTTTCTCCTGATCCCAAAGCAGGCCTGCATGTGCCCAGAGGCACAAAGTCTTTTTCAAATCCATTTCTGGCTATTGTTGCTTCTCCACCAGGTCTCAAGCCCAGTCCCTCAGCCAGACCTAGAACAGACCTCCAGAACCTTCCATTCTCCCCTTCTGCTTTTTCTTTTCTCTCTTCCCACAATACAAATTAAAAATCTCACTATTCCTCCTATTATAACAATAACCATTTGCATGTACGTAAGTGCAGACACACATCAGAATGTGGGTTTTTTTGTTTGTTTGTTTGTCAGAGACAGAGAGAGAGAGAGAGAGAGTGGCAGGCAGAGGGAGAAGCAGGCTCCCTGCTGAGGAAGGAGCCCGATGTGGGACTCAATCCCAGGACTCTGGGATCATGACCTGAGCCAAAGGCAGACGCTTAACCAACTGAGCCACCCAGGCATCCCCATCAGAATGTGTTTTGAGGATGGGAAGGTGATAGACAGAATAGTGGACCCCCCAAATTGTCCACAACCTAATCCCTGGAACCTGTCAATCCGCTACCTTACATGGCAAAAGGGATTTTACAGGTAGACATGAGAGAGCTCGAGATGGCAAGATTATCCTGATAGGCACAGTGTGGTCACAAGGGTCCTCATAAAACGAGGCAAAAGGGACAAAGTCAGAAAAAGGTGATGTGGCAATGGAAGTAAGATCGGAGCGCTGAGCTGTGAAGGTGGAGGAAATGACCATAAGCCAAGGAGTGCCACCATGTTCTAGAAGCTGGGAAGGATTCGCCCCTGGAGCCTCCAGAAGGAACATGTCAACATGTGATTTTAGCCCGTAAGACTCAATTCAGACCGTGACCTGCTCAATGGTGAGGTTATAAATTTGTGTCAATTTAAGTCACTAAATTTGGAGTGACTGTTACAGCAGCAATAGGAAATGAATAGCGGACCTTCAGGAAGATGGCTGTCATGCCAGGAACAGCCAAACTATCCTATTATATATGGTCAGGGCAGAGTAAGAAATTTTTCTCCTTATCTGTGTTTCATATCTTTACTAAAATGAATACACATAACTTTTGTAATAAAAAATGAAAAGTCACTGTCTTCAAAAAGAGACATCTGATGACTCATTGCCTGACAGTCCTGGCAAGGAGCTGGCCCTGGGGTCAGGCATCAGCCATGGTGGGAAAGGAAAGAGTTAAGAGGAGATCCCCCATACAGTCTGGACTGTCTCTAACACCATTTGATCTACCCAGGGCAATGATGTCCAGGAACTCTTGAGAGACGGCTGAAACAGCACTCCAGGGCACCTGGCTTCCCCCAAAATGAACTGTGAGGATGAATTTAGAAGTGAGCAAGCACAGGAAGGAAAAGGAAAATGACTGAGAAAAAAAAATCCACTAGGGAAAAAAAGAAAAATTAAAATATGACATGAAAGTGAATTCTCAGACGCTTTACGAATCTATATGAAGGAGGCAGACAGAGCAGAGGTCAGCCCACCAGCCAGGCCCAGCAAATGCATGACATGGAGGGAAGTTTGCAGGACCTTCTTTCAGCAGATTCTTTGGGGTTCCTCCCATCAGGACATCCATCCAGGCCCTCCCAAGAAATAGCCCTTCCTGAAGGTTTTTCCTAGCCCTTTCTTTCCCACCAAAATATATCCGTCATATTCTAAAGACAACTGTCAAACATTTAAGTCAATGTCATAGGGCAGAAAGGAACGCGGTATATTCTAGAACAGGCTCTGCCCAATAGAAATGCAATGCAAACCATATATGTCATTTTTAGTCTGCTGGTGGTCACATTTGAGAAATAAATAGATGAAACCTATTTTTATAACATATTTTATTTAACTCAGTATAGCCAAAATATTTCAACATGTTATCGACATTAAAATCATATAATGGGATATTTTACATTCTGTATTTTATGCTAAGCCTTCAGAACTTGATGTATGTTTTACACCAAAAGTACATCTCAGGGGCACCTGGCTGGCTCAGTTGGTACAGCAACTCTTGATCTCAGGGTTGTGAGTTCAGGCCCCACATTGGATGTAGAGATGACATGAAAAAAAATTTTTTAGATAAAATACTCCTCAATTTGGACTGGCCACATTTTAAGTGCTTACTAACTATATCTGGCTAATACCTACTATACTGTAAATGCGGTTCTCGATTAAAAGAAATTTAAGTGACATAATGACCAAAGTCAGTAAGTAATTCTAATCTGGAACCTAGTTCCAGAGAAAAGAGCTATAAAAGACATTCTTAAGGGAACTGAGAACATTTGAATAGGAACTGGACAACTGGGGAAAAAAGGGACTACAGACGAGTTATTAGTTATTATTATAGAATTATTGTTGTTATAAATGAAAATTATGGGTATGTAGGAGAGTGTCCTTATACTTAGGGGATTTAGGCTGATGTATTTAGGGGTAAAGTATCATGATATCTACAAATTATTTTTATTTTTATTTATTTTTAAAAATTTTATTTATTTAAGGGGCACCTGGGTGGCTCAGTTGGTTAAGCGACTGCCTTTGGCTCAGGTCATGATCCAGGAGTCCCAGGATCGAGTCCCACATCGGGCTCCCAGCTCCACGGGGAGTCTGCTTCTCCCTCTCACCTTCTCCCCTCTCATACTGTCTCTCTCTCTCTAATAAATAAATAAAATCTTTAAAAAAAATTTTTTTTATTTATTTAAGAGAGAGACAGAGAAAGGAATCACGATGAGGGGGAGGGAGTGCAGAGGCAGAGGGGGAGGGAGAAGTAGACTCCCCTCTAAGCAGGGAGCCTGATGCAGGGCTCGATACCAGGACCCTGCGATCATGACCTGAGCCCAGGGGAGACGCTTAACTGACTGAGCCACCCAGGCGCCACTACAAATTATTTTTTAAAAGAAAGCAAGCAAATAGGGCAAACTATTAATAGATGGAAGGACTAGGTGGAAGGTAGATGGATGTTCTATGTACTGTTCTTTCAACTTCTCTCTATGTCTGAAATTCATAATAGAAACTTGGGGAAAACACATCCACACTCATCTGCTCTAGACCACATTCTAAATAGGGACAGTTTATCTGTTGAAGGCCATTAGTCCGCTGAACTAATTGTGCTAAAATATTTTTAAGGGTAGAATATTTTATAGAGGAAGTAGCCTGGTTAGTAGTAAAAACACTAAAGGTGAAGATGAAAGATCGAGTCTGGTTCTAGGTTTACCATTTACTAGTTCTCTAACTTGAGTAGTCCTATTTTGGAAGGCTTCAGTTTATACACATAGCCATATGTATTTGGCTCTTTTGATAGGAATTCCAGGCCTTGGAGCCAATGAGTGAGGAAGCTACTTTCTTTTTGGAGGAATCACAATGATATCATTTTGTTACCTGTCCGCTTGGCTCATAATGCTGGCATCCTGGAAAGAGAAAGTTTCTCTGAAGCCTCTGTCCGCAGCCACATGCTCCTCAGCTATGACAACAGAGCCTCTGCCTTGCCCAGGTGGCACACCTTTACTCCACCAGCAGGAGATGGATGGGCAGGCTGGCTCAACTGAGAGCTGGAAGTGGCTATGAAACTATGAAATGCCAAATAATATCTGGAAGTAGAAATATCCAAATAATATGGGAAGGGGTCATCCCTGTGGACAAAGAACCCTAGACAGGCACAAAAATAATCTATTTTGGCATAGTATCCATTCATGCTCAGAGCACCATAGTCAGTGTAAGATAAAGACAAAGCAGGTGTGTGGTGTCCACATCTGTCCTTTTAAATCAGCCTCAGAGCTGTAATCACCAAGACAGCATGGTATTGGCACAAAAACAGACACATAGACTAGTGGAACAGAATAGAAACTCCAGAAATGACCCTCAACTCCATGGTCAACTAATCTTTGACAAATCAGGAAAAAATATCCAATGGAAAAAAGACAATCTCTTCAATAAGTGGTGCTGGGAAAATTGGACAGCTACATATAGAAGAATGAAACTGGACCATTCCTTTACACCTCACATGAAGAAACTCAAAATGGATGAAAGACCTCAATGTGAGACAGGAATTCCTCAAAATCCTAGAGAAGAACATAGGCAGTAACCTCTTTGACGTCGACCACAGTAACTTCTTTCAAGACATGTCTCCAAAGGCAAGTGAAACAAAAGTGAAAATGAACTTTTGGGACTTCATCAAGATAAAAAGCTTTTGCACAGCAAAGGAAACAGTCAACAAAACTAAGAGGCAGCTCACAACAGGGGAGAAGATATTTGCAAGTGACACCATAGATAAAGGGCTGATATCCAAGATCTATAAAGAACTTCTCAAACTCAACACTCAAAAACAGATAGCCCAGTCAAAAAATGGGCAGAAGATATGAACAGACACTTCTCCAAAGAAGACATACAAGTGACTAACAGACACATGAAAAAATGCTCAACCTCCCTAGCCCTCAGGGCTAGCCCTCAGGGAAATACAAATCAAAACCACAATGAGATACCACCTTACACCAGTCAGAAGGGCAAAAATTAACAAAACAGGAAACAACAAATCTTGGCGAGGTTGTGGAAAAAGGGGAACCCTCTTAAACTGTCGGTGGGAATGCCAGCTGGTACAGCCACTCTGGAAAATAGTATGGAGGTTCCTCAAGATGTTAAGAATAGAGCTACCCTAGGGGTGCCTGGGTGGCTCAGTGGGTTAAGCCTCTGCCTTTGGCCCAGGTCATGATCTCAGGGTCCTGGGATTGAGCCCCGCATTGGGCTCTCTGCTCAGCAGGGAACCTGCTTCCCCCTCTCTCTCTGCCTGCCTCTCTGCCTACCTGTGATCTCTCTCTCTCTCTCTGTCAAATAAATAAATAAAATCTTAAAAAAAAAAAAAAAAAGTATAGAGCTACCATACAACCCAGCAATTGCACTACTACATATTTATCCCAAAGATACAGATGTTGTGAAAAGAAGGGCCATATGTATCCCAATGTTCATAGCAGCAATGTCCACAATAGCCAAACTACAGAAGGAGCTGAGATGCCCTTCAACAGATGAATGGATAAAGAAGATGTGGCCCATATATACAATGGAACATTACTCAGCCATCAGAAAGGATGAATACCCACCATTTGCATCGACATGGATGGAACTGGAGGGGATTATGCTAAGTGAAGTAGGTCAGGCAGAAAAAGACAATTATCATACGGTTTCACTCATATGTGGAACATAAGCAATAGTATGGAGGACCATAGGGGAATGGAGGGAAATCTGAAGGAGGAGAAATCAGAGAGGAAGATTAACCACGAGAGACTATGGACCCTGGGAAACAAACCTAAGGTTTCAGAAGAGAGGAGGGTGGGAGGAGGGGATAACAGGGTGATGGGTATTAAGGAGGGCATGTACTGTGATGAGTACTGGGTGTTATATGTAACTAATGAATTATTGGACACTATATCAAAAACTAAAAACTAATGATGTACTATACAGTGGCTGACTGAACATAATAAAAAAATAATAATTTAAAAAAAATCAGCCTCAGAGGAATGAGGGAATTTGCCAGCATCAAAGAAAGAAGGAAAAATAAGAAAGATTCTACTAACTAGAACAAAAGCTCCTGGAAGAGTTTTGCATGTCCATGTTCCCTAAAAATTGGTTGAATTGGATTTTTTCCTCATTGTTAGAGTCAGGAATATAACAAAGGCCTCTTATTCTAAACCACAAACCTCAAAACCCATTTATTATCCCCAAACATAAACCCTATGCAAATGTAGAAATAACTATCTATCTCAGATATTCTATTCTTCTGGGTTCCATTTTTTATTCTGTCAAAGATCTTAATACTTCTTTTTTTTTTTTTTTAAAGATTTTTTATTTATTTGACAGAGAGAAACACAGTGAGAGAGGGAACGCAAGCAGGGGGAGCAGGAGAAGGAGAAGGAGAAGCAGGGCTCCCGCCGAGCAGAGAGCCCTATGTGGGGCTCGATCCCAGGACCCTGGGATCATGACCTGAGCCGAAGGCAGACGCTTAACAACTGAGCCACTCAGGCGCCCCAAAGATCTTAATACTTCTGATAAAGTTATACGGGCCTCTAGCTTCCCTCTCTGTTTTTTGATGCTGCAAAGTCTCTCTCTTACTTAACTAATTCCAAGATGATTTCTTTCCTCTTTGCTATAGGTAACTTAAATTGCCCTTATGCCCTTCCCTGGGTCTGCTCCCTTAAGCTCCTTCAGCACTGAGCGTCTGTTATCATAGCACGCACACCTGCCTGGGTGCACACTCTCTCTCTTTCTCTCTCTCTCTCTCTCTCTCTCTCTCTCACACACACACACACACACACACCTGAACAGACTCCTGCGTCTGAAGACCACACTCAAATCCCAGAGGTTGAGACTGCCCTCAGAAATCGTGATTCAATCAGTCCCTCCAAACCTTATAACATTATGACATCTAGTTAAACTTCTCAAGATTGGACCAATTGATGTGAAGAAGGCCAATGTCATATTTTTTTTTTTAAGTCTCATCTATAGAATATCTTTAAGGATATGGAGTTTTGTGTTATTTTTATTTTTTTAACTTCACAGGACATATTAATTGAAAATTCTTTTAAAATGTTGCTCAGTCTACTTTGTTCAACTTCTCTGTAATTCATAGCCACAACTTTTAAAAAGTATTTGGATCTTCAGAGAGTTTTCTTCTTAGCAGTTGAGCCCTTTACTCCTACAATCAAATACTTAGGCTTAATAAACAGTTTCTTCATATGAATGTTTTTTTTAAATAGTAAGCTTCATCTCCTACCTCTGGAATGACTAATCTCGAAAAAGATTGAGTCTGGATTAATGATGTTTAACTATACCACGTAACTAACTGAAGAGCATGGAGTTCAGTCAAGATTAAGTGAGATGGAAGTTATCACAGGTGCTACTAACTACAGCATTGCTGGGAAGACCAAGATTTCAGGAGTGACCTGCCTAGTGTACAAAGCAAAGAAACAAGGAATTGAACTAACAACCTAACACTGTTTACTTAAAAGCTGAGCAAAACTCTACAAAACTCAAAGTTTGATGGCCCCTGACCTCTTTGGGAACTAGTTTAAGGGTGTCTTGGCTGGTGCAGCTTTAGAGGAGAGGGAAGAGGAGTAAACCTCTGACACCATCTAGCCCCTCCAGAAATTCATCAGATTTCTGATCAATGTTCTTAGGGATTTTTTTTTTTCTCAGCAAAACAAGCTGTGAAATTCCACAGATTTTTGACGTTTATATTCATAGTATGAATGCATGCTTCCAGTTTATACATACAATTCCCCATGAGAAAACAAAAATGACACATTCAAGGTCAATACTAAAATTGCTTTTAGTCATTGAACTGAGTACTTGCTTCCCTAAACTATAAGAACAGGTGCAGCCCATAGCAAGGGCTACAGCAGGGATGGTTTCCAGGATATAGACAATCTTGATATGTCATTTTATTTTTTATTACATGGATTTCTGTCTTTTTACATAAAACATATAACTCAGCAGAGGGAGGAGCATATAAAAATAAAATTGTATGATGCAGATCAATTATGAAGGCTAATCAGACTTTTCAAATAATACCTGCTAGAAACCAGAAATGAGATGCACAAGGGCAAAGACCAATGTTTTACCACCTGTGACTCGATCTTTTGAGGAAAGACTCAATACTGTTTTGGTCAAGAGGCCAAGTTAGACTTTGAAGGCATGGTGCAATTCTCAATATGTTAATGACTCACCCTACAGCCCAAGACAAGTCACTTATCTCTGTGCCTTGGGAAGGACTCTTGTGAGTAATAAAGACACAAAAATGGAAAGTCCTGTGTGAACCAAGAGGCACCACCCATCTACTGAAATCCCAGGAAAAATTCAGGAAGGTTTGGGATTCCCCACCCCTCAGCCCTGAAAGTCTAGAACTTCTCTGTGTTAGACAGTCTCCAGTCATGAAGACTGAGTCTAGCATGTTTCCAGAGGACTCCCCACAACCCTAAATATCCCCGCAACAGACCGTGCATTTTTAAATGTCCATAGGGTCTTTGGAGGTCTCAGAGTGCTGGGCCCAGCCATGCCAAGAACTGGATTCACCTTCTATGGTCAATGTTACAATTGATAAGACCCTCCTGAGTCCAGATCATCACTGGCTCCAGATCTGAGTTAAACCTCCCTAAGAAACAAATAGACTTCAATAGCTTTCAAAAGGAGTCCAAAAAAAAAAAAAAAAAAAATTAGGAAAGAAGGAGCCTGGTAAACTGGCAACCATTTCCCTGAGTTCTACTCTCTTTTAGAATGATTCTGTTTGTTTTGATATGTGCTTTAAGTATAGCCATGGCCCTCATGAAACACCAGATGAGAATAAATGCAGAGAAGACAGGAATCTATTTCTTCCCCTTCCAGAAGAAATTTATGCACAGCAATGAGCACTTGCTCTCTGTAAGTGGCGGCTGGCCTGCCAATCCAAGTCTGCTTGGCTTCCGGGGAGCACAGTCCCATGAGCTTTCTCCCTACAAAATGAGCAGCCTGGTTCAGTGAGGGATGAAACCCTGAATACCAGGGTCCAAAAGATTGTTTCAGACCATCTTTTGAAAGCCTAATTTTCTTTAGCTTTCGCACTATTCATGTCATTCAACAAAGACCTACCCGTCAGGTAAAGCTGCACCTGCCTAACACCCTGGGCCTTGACCCTGTGAGTCAGCAGTCGTCCTTGACTCTCAGAAGCCTGTTGGATGTTTGGGACATACGACCTTAGTAAAGTTGTGGCATAAAAAATATGAAGACTGTTGTCCGTCTCAGGCAGTTCAACCCCCTGTCTCCAAGTGACAAGGGCAAGAACATAAGTCTGAGTAGAGGGAAAACCTTTCCCCAGAGGATCGAGTAGCATGGGACATAGTTATTTTTCAGGAACCTGGACTCATCATAATTTTTTGTAGCAAAAGCTAGAAAGTAGGTGAGCCATCCCACAGGCTGCATCTCCATCCTTTCCTTACGTCCAGCCCCTGTTTATAGGTTCGTGTTATAGGCATCCTGACTGGTTGGTCACCTGCCTCTTCCTTCGTGTCCCCCAGTGTTCGCAAGAACAGGATTTGGTATATACTCGCGGGGCTGGCAGAGATGCCAGACATCACACTAAGTAGAACATAAAATGAAAAGTAGTCCTCAAAGGTTCTGGAAGAGTAAAAGGAAGAGCAAGGCACTAATGGAATAATAGCAAGAAAAGGCAGTTAGTGTGTCACCTCTGAGTCTTCCAGAGAAGCTGAGGACCAGGAAGAAAAGCAGCACCGCTGAGACAGGAAATTTCTGGCACGTGATTTGCTCCAAGTTGAGAGCAAGGCAACTGAGGGACCCTTTTTCTTCAGGCCTAGGTCTGTATCAGAAGATGTAAGCAGGCTGGGTATGGCAACAAGGTAGGAAGATACTGAGAACACTGGGTTTCTGGGATGTTCCAAGAAAGGATGGGCTGGGCTGGGCACTTGAGAGACTGGACAGAATAATCCAAAACCCAGAAGAGTCAAAATCAGTCTTCACTCCTAATTTACCAGGCTAGGACAAATATCGATATTTAGATTGCACACTGGTTGAGAGTAGAGTTTAATGTTGGAATGCAATTGCATTAATAGCTCAGTCAGGAGAACTTAAAAAAGAAAGTGTGATGACAGCTAAAACTCTTTTCACATAAATAAACAAATCAAATCTCTGGGGTTGTAGCAAGAAAGCCCTAAGGAATAATGCTTGAATCACTTGATCTAATAATCTCCTATTTCTTAAAGAGAAGATCAAAGCCCCTTTAAAAAAAAAAAAATCATGGAGAAGAGACTGTAGTGGGAACCATCTTTTGGCTCAATCTGTTCGGGAACCATTCACATGTATAGACACACACATTCAAGAGCTATGGTCCCTGTCACGTGAGAACTGATATATAAAGGTAACCAACATATTCTTAGCACACTGACAAGGCTTAGACTTTCCTTTTTCAAATAACTTACATTGAAACCTTGGGGTAGGACCTGAAGAAGGCTTAAATCAGTGGCTCTCCATCCCCACACCAATGGCCCACTCTTTAGGGGGAGTTCTAGCTTGAGCTGGGTCAGGGCACGGCTGTAACCAGACCAAAATTCTGATCCCTGTGATGCTCTGGTTTGTAACTTGTGCTTGATAAGACAGCTGAAAGGTAGCATCAACATCCCAACATTGGGACCTTCAACAATACAGTTAGCACTGGTTACCTACCCAGAATTTCATAATGGGTAATCGCCAACAAACTCAACTGTTTTGGGGTGCAAAATCTAATTGTGAGTATGCAATGTAGCAAATGGCGATAAACTCCCAAATCACATTGACTTGAAACCCAGATTCACCTTCCACTACCAGCGCATCCCTGGGTGAATCACACAACCTTTCAGAGCCTTAAATCCCCATCGATAAAGTGGGGACAACAGAGGTAAATCATAAAGGTTTCTTTGTGAGGTTGAAATAAAATAATGTGTATTTATTTCTCAGCATAGTGAGTGACGTATAGGAAGTACTCACTATGTTGGTTCATATAATCATATAATCAATGATTATATGGTAACTGAAATGCAGGGTAAACTGAAAATGCAGAGAAAAAAGTAAAAAACATTCTACGTGATCCTAGGATCTAGCTCAGTGTAGCTTGACACAGAAGTTGGCCCTTTTCTGTCTACTTGTTTGTTTCTGCCACCTACCAATTGTGCCCAGGGGCGGAGCCTATTTTCTGCAGTACCTCGGGGGCTGGCAGGCCCTTTCTGGCTGGGCCTCAGGTACAACAGCCCCGAGTTCAAATCTCACACGGAAGCAATAGGTACTTACTTCCTAGTATAGGACAAGCATACTTAGTCCCTAAGCCAGCTGGTCAGTAAGTACTACTGTTTTGGTCCTTCTAGGCTGGACCCTCTGGCCTTGAATGACCCTTCAGAGCCCCTCGTTTTACCTCTCCTCTCCAGGCAAGCCTTCGCTTTCCATCCCATTTCTCACTTTACTGCTCTCCAGGTAATCTTCCCTGTGTCTCCCTCCTGCGTGTCCAAAAGAGACAGAGGGAGCTCCTCCTAAAGCTCACTTTGTCGCTTATTGTACACCAACATTTTTCAACAGCCAGAAGCCACTGACTGGCCTGGAGCCAAGAAAGAACACTCTATCTTTCATGAAGACAGCCTAACTCCCCGGGCCAAGGAATTCAGGAGGTACAGTGCCTAGAGCCCATAGTACGTAGGCCCATGAAAATGTTTTAATTTAATTTCTTTCAAAATTAGAAGGAAAAAATTGAGGAGTGAATATATACTACTAAATCCAGCCTGGACTATATTCATCTTTATGCTATACAATCGTAAAATACATTTTTTAAAGAATTTATTTATTCATTCCAGAGAGAGAGAGAGACAGAGAGAGCACAAGCAGGGGGAGAGGCAGAGGAGAGGGAGAAGCAGACTCCCCACTGAGCAGGGAGCCCGATGTGGACTTGATCCGAGGACCCTGGGATCATGACCCGAACCGAAGGCAGATGCTTAGCCAACTGAGCCACCCAGGAGTCCCCATAAAATACATTTTTATGGAGGAAGGGGCCCACAAATATCAAAATATGGCCCCTCCTATGGGGAAGGCCTGAGGCAAACTCAACTACTGTCCATCCCCACCTCCTCCTCAACCCATTACCTCCCTCTGGCTGGTACAGGCCAAAGTTGCAACGACTCAGATTTTTAAGAGAACGTTCTAAACAACTGCCAACATTGATTATATACAACTTGCCTCTTTCCTTCATAAGTCTAACCCAGATTCGTCACCCTAACTCCCTCCCAAATACAAACTTATGACGTCGAAGCTGTAACACTCCAGCAGGATCACACCTGCCTGGGCCAAATTAAGGTCCAGCATGTGGTAACCTTTCTCAACGAGCAAAGCCCCACTTCTGGAACACTTGAAAAATCACACCTAAATGGGCGCTGACTGAATTTATCACAACACATGGCAGTGCTTTTCACTGATTAATTTAAAATCAATTCAGCTGAACACCCAGTTGACTATCTTGGTTGGCAGTGAGGTCTCTATCCATACTTGTGGATACTATCCATACTTATGAAGCCATAATGCAGACTTCTCCAGCTACACGCTTTGTTCAAAGTATCCCCAGTTTGATGCAAGGTACAGAAAACAAACAAACAAACAATATGAAACAAAAAAGACAGTTTTCTTTTACAGTAAGTTTTGGCTATCATTTGGATGGATGCTGAGAAATTACTTTAGCCAAAAGGTTTGAGTCAGTTGCCAATTAGGCATGGAGGCCAATCAATGTCAATCAATACTTGCAGCAAATTGAAGCTTTGAGCTTTTTTAGTCAATGCATTTCTAATTGGCATGATGTTCTCTTGGGTGTGACTCTGTTATTCATGAAACACAACACAGTTACCCACAAGGTCAAAGATACACTCTTCTTAGTGGGGCCAACAGAGCCTCACTTCCTACTTCCAAAAGCAGAGGAACACAGAAGCCGGAGTATTCTGTCTCAGTTTATACTTTCCTAAGGCTGCTCTCGGCCCAAAAGAGTTTCACTCTCTATTCCCATGACAAAGAATCAGGCTGAATAAAAAGATACTCCCCACATGGGGTGGGGGGGAAGGGTAGACGGGGCTTTGGCACAGAGCAGTGGGATTGGGTGTTAGAACACCACCTACTGCTCCTAAATTATGTGTGAAATAAATTACTCTAGTATTTCCTAAATAGGAGGAAAGGATGACCCCCTTGAAAGGGAAAAAAATTTTCTTTTAGATTCTTAACTATGTGCCTACAGGTCATATCCATTTGAAAAGCACTCACCCTTATTAGTTTACAATGATTTTCTCCACTGCGCACATGCAAGTTCATCGATTAATATTCAGTTTTCATCTCTATACCATACTTATTACAGTACTTTTTTGAGTGCATATTAAACAGTTTTTGTACCCAGAAAACCACATCCTTTGACGGGTCCAGGCCATTTGAATCTTTCTATGAACGATTTTTTTTTCAGCTTTTACCCATGTGTCTCTGTACACATGTTAAATTATTAAGTAGCATTAATGCGGGTATGGCGCTGGGTGCACCATAGGAGTTTTAAAAATAGTGGTTGCATTACAAAACTAGTTTTAGCGTTTAAGTTAGTGCCCTTTGGTTTGCAATGCCAGCCACTTGAAAAGGAGCCCAGTGTTGGATTTTAATTAACTCAGTCCTTTTCAGCAGTTCATTTCAAGCACCCAAAGGCAGACTTGAGGAGTGGTGTTAATTGAATCACATCTAGAGTGGAGGGGATTTAAAGAGCTCATGGGGAACTCTTCAAGGTGTGAAGCCTCTCAGATTCTGCCAAGGCAATAAGATTAAGTCAGACTTGAAAACCTTATTTATACAGTGGCAGGGGCAGGCGGGGCTGGGGTGGAATCAGAGTCAGTTCCTGAGTGTTGTAGTTCAGCAAAGCACTTGTTCCTTCTCCTTACTTCCCCACCTTCCTTTTCTCTGAAAAACTCTCCCTTCCTCAGTCCCCTCCCCATCCCTTCCCTCCCCACCTGTCCTCTCCCCTCCCCCTCTCCTCTCTTGTCCTCCCCCATCCTCCCCTTCGCTCTCTGTTCTGCTCACTATTCATCTTACCTTTTGCATATTAACCCAGATCTCACTTCCTCTGAGAAGTTGGCTCCCCATCAATCAAGAGCTATGGTACTGTCCCTTTGGTGTGATCTCTTAGCCCTTAACTAGGTTCTCAAAGCAATCACTTTGTATGCCCACAACTTGGCACCGAATCATCGCTCCAAACAGTATGTCCTCAGCGGTTACTACGTGCTAGGCGCAGACCATGTCCTATCATCCTTAGCAAGGTCCCATGAGGTAGGCTTTGTTTGCGTCCATTTTTACAGACATGAAAACTGAGGCTTAGAAAAGTTACCTTCCTCAGGGTCACATTACCAGGAAGCATGAGAGCTGAAATGCAAAATCAGTTGAACTCCAGAGCTCCTACTTTTAACTACTGTGCCATTCTGCCTCCCAAATATTTGTGGAAAACATATTGTTTGATTTTCTTTTTCTTTTTTTTTTCTTTAAAGATTTTATTTATTTATTTGACAGAGAGATCACAAGCAGGCAGGGTGGGGAGGAGGAGGGCGGGAAGCAGGGTTCCTGCTGAGCAGAGAGCCCAATGCGAATGCGGGGCTCTGTCCCAGGACCCTGAGATCATGACCTGAGCCGAAGGCAAAGGCTTTAACCCACTGATCCACCCAGGCGCCCTGATTTTCTTTTTCTTTCTTTCTCTCTTTTTCTTTCTTTCTTTCTTTTTCTTTCTTTCTCTTTCTCTTTCTTTCTTTCTTTCTTTCTTTCTTTCTTTCTCTTTTCTTTTTTCTTTTCTTTCTTTTTCCATGAATTTTAACAAAATAGATTCACTTGGTAACTCACCTTTGCTGGCCCCAGCCTTTGGTTTTTTAAAGCCATATGGGTCAGAATCAGAAAGTAAGCTCTCTGCCAGAATGATTCAAAATAGGATCTATTTATTGAGTAGATGCTTGCACATAATACAAAAATAAAAGTTACGAAAGGAGAAACAATGAACTTGAGATGCCCGCCCCCCATATGCAGAGCCAGCTAGTTCCCTTTTCCAGAGGCATTTATCAAGATCTATTGTTACCATGACAGGTAGGCTTGGGAGCTATATTTCATAAACTATGGTCCCAACCCAGTACTGGATCAATTTTGTGGGTCCTGACCAGAATTCATTTCTTTATGTCATTAAAAAATATATATTTGAAAGGATTGTGTTTCACAGAGTTTGTGTTTCAGTTTCACATGTAGTAGTACATCTGAGTCACAGAGTGTAAAACATGTAATTTTATACTTCTCATCGTGAGGTAATGTTCAAAGCAGTTGGAAAGCCACTGGCCTGGTCGACCTAGGAGTTGGAAACTATGAAGGCTGCTTCCGCAGAGAACCTTCCATCCTTCCCTCTCATGAGTCACTTTAGAACTCAGCAACCTGAGCGACCCCATTAGAGCAGAAGTCCCATCCCATTCCTCCTCTGTTCAAAGCCCCCTTCAAGGGGAGCCCATCTGAGAGTAAAAGCCATGAGACAATGGGGATTTCTATTGGTTTGTTGTGTTAACAGCCTAAAAAAATTCAAAATAAATATCGGCTGTGTGATATAAATAAATCTGACTGTGGGGGAGGGGCCTCACAGAGACCAGCAGCATCCTTCAAAGGAGCTGAAATTAAGAATGGATATTCGCAAAAAAAAAAAAATTAAAAAAAAAAAAGGATATTCGCAGGGCGCCTGGGTGGCTCAGTGGGTAAAGCCTCTGCCTTCGGCTCAGGTCATGATCTCAGGGTCCTGGGATCGATCCCCACATCGGTCTCTCTGCTCAGCGGGGAGCCTGCTTCCCCCTCTCTCTCTGCCTGCCTCTCTGCCTACTTGTGATCTCTCTCTCTCTGTCAAATAAATAAATAAAATCTTAAAAAAAAATGGATATTCGCAATTAGGGTCTGTATCTGGGATGAGCTATCTTAAAATATAATTCTAGGACATTCATAAAATCTCCCTTGGAGAATTCTGAGAGTGCCTCAAGGGGACAGAATACCATCCAGAACAGCTGGCCCATAACCAAAGAGGCTCCCAGGGAGGCAGGCTGCTGCATCCATGAGAGGACACCAGGGAGAAAGAAACCAGCAGGATTTCTACCACGAGCCCCCAGCTTACAGGCAAGGAGCAAAATGGCACTGCTTCTTACGTGGGCAAGTCCTCTAGCCTTGGTCCAAGGTGAGCAGCAGCAGGAAGTTACAGTGTTCGGTGTGCTGTTGCATGGGACAGCCAACACAGTAGCAAAATAATGAGGCCAGTTCTCCGTGTCTCAGAAATAGGAGCAGCACTCAGCAGCAGAGTAAAGGATGGTTCCACACTGGCTCCTTCCTTTCCCTCTCTGTCTCTCGTCACTCTCCTCTGGAGCTCTGTGTCCCTAAATGTAGCAGCTGCCTCTTCCCAGGTCCATGTAGGGGCCTGAACTGGGACACATCATGGTGTCCTCATCAGGGCGGGGCTAAGCCAACTCTGAAGTGGCAGCTCCTGGAAATCAAGAGTGTAAAATCATGGTGTCTTTGTTCATTTGTTGACTTGATTCCTGTCTGCCTGTTAGATATGTAAGCTCCTGTGAACAAGGATCTTGTCTGTCTTGTTCTCTACCCGATGCTCAATGCCAAGGACGGCATCTGACACTAAGTAGGCAACCAGTGAATATATATCTTAAGTGGAGGAATAAATGTTAGGCAACAGAGTAGAAGCTGTGGCCGCCGATCGGTTCTCCAAGCACAAGCAGGCAATTGGGTTTGCACCGCTCTGCACTTGGGAGGTAGCCCTGTATGTGCCCTCCGGGGTAACTTGTTAGTTTGACATGCTTTGGGTAAAACTGTGCCTTTGTGTGTTTACCAAGTGAAAAGAGATGGCAGGCAGAAGGAAGTGCAGAAGCAAAAGCACCGAGTCTTGCAAGGGCACTGGGCACAGCCATTACCAAGAGTGCTGCGGTGCAACCTAAGAGGTCAGGTGGCCGGGAGGGCACGGCCAGAGGCTAGGCTGCACAGATGAGGTCCAGTTGTGAAGGGGCACAATGTTGACAAGTTCACACTTTATTCTGTAGGCAACGGGGGATTCCTTGGCAGTTTGGAAGCAGAGAAATGACATGATCAGGTAACTTTGAAAGTGATATGAAAGAAGGATCAGAGAAGAGGAGGTCCTGTAATTAGGGAAGCCAATTATGAGTCTATGACACATGTCCAGATTCAGAGATAATGGGGCCAAGACCACCACGTGGTCATGGAGATGGCGAGGAAGCCCTCTGGGGCAATCAAAGGAGGTGACCAGCTGGAAATGTGGGTGTGGATATTAGATATCGAGGTGGGATATTCAGACGGAGAGTCATATGGGTCCTGTCGAAGTCATGGAAGAAAATAAAAACACCTAATCTGAGTAATGTGTCATTTAGAAAATCTGATGAAAGTAGGTGTTTTATGTTTCAGAGGCTTCGCAGACACCCACCAAAAAGCCAAGTAAAAGGTCCATGGACATCAGTTACAAATACCTGATTGAAAAGAGGAAGAATGACAGAGTCCCAAGGAAAGAGCTCACTCAAGAAGTGGACAGAGAAAGACAACGGTCCCCAAACCTTCTCGACTACTACAGAGACGCTGACTACTGCCCATCAGAGAGGTAGGAGAAGTAGAAGAGAGAACAAGAGAAAAGGAGAACTTTGTTCTTGAGGTCAGGGGTGATTCAGACAACACCAGGAAGACTAACCACATGGCAGAAGATGAAGAAAGAGATAGAGCCAACTTCTAATTTTTTTAGGTGTTTGGAAAAGACAAATCGCTTAAGTAGGAATAGTTAGAAAGCCTCATCAGAGCTCAGGGTGGCCCAGACACAGAGTTAGATGCATGCAGAATACAGGGCTCTCAGGAAGCCAGAAAGAAAGATGCTTTCCAGGCCTCTTTCTTTAGAAAAACTCAACAAAACTCAGTTACTGAATGAATAATCATTTCTATACTTGTATACATGATGGACTCAGATGTACAGGTGTCTTCAACTGCCTACATGTGTGTTTAGTATTGTGTGTATACACCGAATAGCCTATTTATCTATGCATGTAGATATGAACACATAATTTCATATAATTTTACATTTACATGAAGGTATGTCCATTTCACATATATACATATGCACACACAGTATAGTCTAGAAGGGTGTTATAACTTAATGTCTATTAAATATCCACTTGTTCCTTCTATATATATGGCTGTGACTAGAACTTGGGTCTATTACCCAATGTTCATGAGGATTCCCTGGAGAAATTTCTTAGTGGTTTTACTATTAAGAAGAGTTGATATTCTCTTGAACAATTTTTTTTTAATCTTGCATGTGACAGGAATTGAATTTTATACAAAGCTCCCTTTTGAACATGACTGCTAGAAATCTGGGAGACAAATTTTGGTCCCACTTGTAGCCAAGTGCATTGAACTCTATGGGGTGCATTTAAAAAAATGACTTTCACTTCTGGCTCCATTTTATATGCCTTATTTTTTCACTTTTTATTTCACACTTTTTTGGTAAGTTGTGTACCTTTGTAAGTTACCTTTGTAAGCTTCTTTTTCTAGGAGGTGGCATATAAACATGAAGACATATGGAATTTAATCACAGAGGGCGACTTTAAGGTCTCTAACATTATGGCTGGGCAGAGACCTATTATTGTGGCCAGAATTAAGGCATGTGACAATGATAATGGGTGTGTTATTAGGACAGCCCAGCAGCGATTACAGGGAGTCAGACAGATCTCGGCCCAGGTCACACTTCTCTCTGCTGTTTACTGGTTGTGTGACGGAGGCATGTTATTCTCTAAACGGTAATTTTCCCATCTCGAAAACAGTGACCTCTCGGGATTTGGGGGGATGGCTCAAATGAGGCAACTTAGAGAAAGCCCAATGCACTCCGTCAATCAGCTACTGCTATCATCGCTGTGTTTTGGCCAAGCAGAGCTAGGGCACCATTCCTGGCCCTGCCTGCTGTCAGAAAGTTCTTCCCATCCCTCCCCGCATCTCCCACACCCACAGACGCCAGGCAGCTGTCTCCCACCAGATACGGATCACACCTCCGGCGCGCATCTCCACACCGGCCGCCTCCCGTAGGGTGCAGGGCGCCGGGCGCCAATCTCCAGCCAAAGTCCTGCAAATTGCTACCAAGAAGGCACGGAAGGCGCGGGCTGAGGCAGAGCCACACCTGGGTGTTAGTTCCCTACCCCGCCCCGGGCGGCGCTCCGATAGATACAAGGGGCCAGGGGTCCCCGCGAGGCGGGACTGAAGGGCCGGGTGGGGGGCTCCCCCCAGAGCCGCTCCGCGAAGCCCGTGCGCTCGGACTCACGCCTCCTCCGCGGCGCTCCCCCCCCCCCCGGAGCCTCCCCAGCGGTCCGCTCCCCTTCTGCCTTCAGCCTGGGGCCGGGAGCGGCGGGCGGCGCGGAGGGGCGCTCGCGAGTGATGGGGGCGGGTTTCGGAGAGGAGCCGAAGAGCGCCACACGGTTCCTCCGCCGATAGCATCAGCGCGTGTCAGGTGGTTGGTGCGGGCGAGAGTGCGCGCGCGCGGGAGGGCGAGAGGGCGCGCTCACAGAAACTTTGTGCCTGCGGGTGCGCCTCGGGCTGGCTCGCCGGCTCCGAGCGCGGCGGGTGGGCGGCCGGGAGCGGAGGGGCCCCGCGGGCAGCGGCGACGGCGGTGGCGGCGATGCGCCGCGCCCCGCCGAGCCCGTCCCGGCGCGCTAGGTGAGGCGGCCGCGGGAGCGCCGGCCGTGGCCATGGGCACCCTCGGCAAAGCGAGAGAGGCCCCGCGGTGAGTAGGGGCCCCGGCTCTCGGCGGCGCCAGCTTCCTCTCTTGGGGCGGGAGGCCCCCTGAGCCTTCTCGGGGTGGGGG
>CM052896.1:55085738-55182426 GCA_028534135.1 Potos flavus
TTAATTTCTTTCTGATAGTTTGTTATTAGTGTATAGAAACATAATGGATTCCTGAATATTAATTTTGTATCCTGAAACTTTACTGAATTCATGTATTAATTATAATAGTTTTTTTAGTTGAAGGTTTAGGGTTTTCTATATATGGTATCATGTCATCTGCATATAGTGACAGTTTTATTTCTCTTTACTAATTTGGATGCCTTTTCTTTGTCTTGTCTGATTGCTGCAGCAAGGACTTCTAGTACTATGTTGAATAAAAGTTGTGAGGGGGAGCATCCTTTTCTTATTTCTGGTCTTAGAAAAAAGCTTTCAGGTTTTCACTATTGTTTTGATGTTCGCTGTGGGTTTGTCATATATGGCCTTTATTATGTTGAGGTATGTTCCCTCTATACCCATGTTGTTCAGAGTTTTTAATCACAAATAGATGTTGAATTTTGTGAAATGTTTTTTCTGCATATATTGAGAAAAGATTTTTATCATTTATTTTGCTAATATGATATAGCACATTGATTTGTAGATACTGAACCATCCTTGAAAACTGGTATAGATCACACTTGATTGTGGTGTAGGATCCTTTAGATGTATTGTTAAATTTAGTTAATATTTCGTAGAATATTTTTGCATATATCTTCATGAGAGATATTGGCCTATAATGTTCTTTTTTGTATTGTCTTTGTTTAGGTTTGGCATCAGGGTAATGCTGGCCTCACAGAATGAATTTGCAGGCATTCCTTCTTCCGGTTTTTTAGAGTAATTTGAGAAGGATAGGTATTAGCTCTTCTTTGAATGTTTGGTAGAATCCCCTATGAAGTCATCTAGTCCTGGACTTTTGTTTGTTGGGCGTTTTTTGATACTGGTTTCATTTCTTTACTAGTAATCACTCAATTCAGATTTTTTATTTCTTCTTGATTCAGTCTTGGAAGATTATATGTTTCTGGGAATTTATACCTTTCCCCTAGGTTGTCCAATTATTTGGCATGTAATCATTGATAGTATTGTTTTATGGTCTTTTGCATTTCTGTGGTGTCAGTTATAACTTCTCTTTTTTTAAATTTGAGCCCTCCCTCCTTCCTTCCCCTGCTGCTGCTCCTCGTCCTTCTTCTTCTTTCTCTTTCAATCTAGCTAAAGGTTTATCAATTTTGTTTACCTTCTTGATGAACCAGCTCTTAGTTTCATTAATCTTTTATATTGTTTTCATTCTCTATTTCATTTATTTCTGCTCTGATCTTTTGTTATTTCCTTTTCTACTAACTTCGGTCCTTGTTCTTCTTTTTCTCTTGCCTTTAAGTGTAAGGTTAGATTGTTTATTTGAGACTTTTCTTGTTTCTTGAGGTATCATTATAAACTTCCCTCTTAGAACTGCCTTTTCTCTGTCTCATGGATTTTGGAACATTGTGTTTCCATTTTTATTCATCTCAAGGTGTGGTTGTTTTTTTTTTTCTTCACTGACATCTTGGTTGTTTTGTAGCATGTTGTCTAGTCTCCATGTGTTTATTTTTTCACGTTTTCTTCTTCTTTTCTTCTTGATTTCTAGTTTCATACTGTTGTGGTTGGAAAACATTCATGGTATGATTTCAGCCTTCTTCTATTTATTGAGACTTGTTTTGTGACCTAACATGTGATCTTCCTGGAGCATGTTCTATGTGCAGGTGAAAAAGAATGTGTATTCTGCTGTCTCTTGATGAGATGTTCTATGTCTATTGAGTCCATATGGTCAAATGTGTCATCTAAGACCTCTGTTTCCTTATTGGTTTTTCTCTCTGGATGATCTGTCCATTGATGTAAATGGGGTGTCAGTTTCTCCCTTTACATCTATTAATATATGCATTATTTACCTAGGCACTCCTGTGTTGGGTGCATAGATACTTAGAGTTGTTATGTCCTGTTGTGGGATTGATCCTTATCTTCATGTAATGCCCTTTTTTGTCTCTTGCTATAGCTTTTGCTTTAAAGTCTCTTTTGTCTTATCTAAGTATCACTACTCCAGCTTTCTTTTTGTTCCTGTTTTTTGGAATATCTTTTTCCATCCCCTCATTTTCAGTTTCTGTGTGTCTTTAGATCTGCAGTGAGTCTCTTGTAGGCAGCATGTAGATGAGTCTTGTTTTTTTAATCCATTAAGCACTCTATGTCTTTTGGTTGAAACATTTAGACCATTTGCATTTAAAGTAACTATTGATATATATGCGCTTACTGTTATTTTGTTAATTATTTTTCTGGTTGTTTTTGTAGTTCATCTCCATTCCTTTCTTCTTTGTCTCTTTCCTTATAGTTTGATGACTTTCTTTAATGTTATTTTTAGATTCCTTTCTTTCTTTCTTTTTCATTTTTGGTATATCTATTTTAGGTTTTTGGTTTGTGGTTACCCTGAGGTTCATATATAACACCCTATGTGCATAGCACATAGTTCAAACACATTCTAAAAGCACTATATTTTTATCTCTCCTTTCCCAAATGTTTTATGTATTTGACATTATATTTTACATTTTTATTTTGTGTATCATATAACCAAATATTGTAGATATTGTTTTTACCAATCTTGTCTTTTAACCTTCATTTAGCTTTATAAGTGGTTGATCTGCTACCTTTAGTATATGTTTGCTTTTACCAGGGATATTTTTTTCTTTCATAATTTTATCCTGTTTACGGCCTTACTTTTCTTCTTAAAGAGCTCTCTTTAACATTACTTATAAAGCCAGTTTAGTGGTGATGAACTACTTTAGCTTTTGTTTGTCTAGGAAACTGTCTCCTTCAGTTTTTAATAGATAGCCTTGCTGGGTAGAGTATTCTTGATTGTAGATTTTTTTTCCCCTAGCACTTTGAATATATCATGAGACTCCTTTCTGCACTGCAAAGCTTCTGCTAAAAAAAAAAATCAGCTGAAAAAAAAATCAGCTGATAGTCTTATGGGTGTTCTTCCCTTGTTCTTCCCTTGTATGTAACTAGTTGCCTTTCTTTTGCTGCTTTTAAGATTCTCTCTTTGTCTTTAACTTTTGACATTTTAATTATTATGTGTTGTGGCGTGGACCTCTTTGGGTTCATCTTGTTTGGGGCTTTCTGAAGTTCCTAGACCTATATCTCTATTTCCTTCTCCAAGTTAAGTTTTCGCTATTATTTTTTTCAAATAAGTTTTTTGCCTCTTTCTCTTTCTCTTCTCTTTCTGGGACCCCTATAATACAAACGTTAGTACACTTGGTGTTGTCTCAAAGATCCCATAACCTATCCTCATTTTTAAAATTCTTTTTTCTTTCGGTTTGGGTGATTTCCACTGCTCTGTCTTCCAAATTACTGATCCGTTCTTCTACATCCTCTAATCTGCTTTTGATTTCCTCTAGTGTATTATTGGTTCCATCTCATATTTTCTCTTTTTTGAAGTTCTTACCATATCCATCCATTCTTCTTGGGACTTCAGTAAGCATCTTTATGACCATTACTTTGAACACTTGATCAGAAGTATTGCTTTTCTCCATTCTTTTAGTTCTTTTCTGAGTTTTTGTCTTGTTCTTTCATTTGGAACATATCTGTCTCCTCATTTTGTTTGACTCTCTCTGTTTGTTTCTATGTATTAGGTAGTTTAGCTCCGTCTCCTGGTCTCGAAGGACTGGCCTTATGTAGAAGGGGCCAGTCCTGGCTAAGGCCATTTGCTGGGTGTGATGTGACAGGAGCCATTTTGAGGGGGCACTGTCTCAGCCAAGGCTGCCTGCCAAGTATAGTAGGGCAAGAGCCCCCTTGGAGGGGTGCCTGCCAACACAGGCAAGTGGGTGGGGCAGGTCTGCAGGGAACACTGGAGTTAGGTGAGCCATGCTAGCAAGGTAGATAGAGAGTGTCCAAACCAGCACCCACCAATGTTGGGCCAGTTAGGCAGAAGCAGAGGGGAAAAAAGTGGTGCCTGCAAGTACTTCATTCCCAGAGAAACTTCCTGTAGATCCCTGCCCCTCCAGCACATGCCTGAAAACCAGTAAATCTCCTTTAAATATGGCCCAGACACTTTCTCATCTGCCATCTCTGTGCCAGGTCTTGGAGCAAGTAAGATTGTATGTGGGCCCTCTAAGAGTGGAGTCTTGATTTCCTATAGCTCTCAGGTTTTTTCAGTGTTAAGCCCTGGTGATTTTCAAAGCCAAACTTTCTAGGAGTTATTCTTCCCAGTGCTGGTCCCCAGGGTGGGGTGCGCCTGATATGGCTTGAGCCCCTCACTCCTCAGGGAGGACATCAGTGCCTGTGATCCTGCTCTCACTGTGCACCCCTGCCACACTGTGGGTGTAGGCCCTACGCAGACTGCATCTCTGCCCCACCTACCCTTCTTGATATGACTTTTTCTTGATATCTTTAGCTGTAAAAGAGCTGTTCTGCTCCAGGTCATTTTCAGAGAGAGTTGCTCTACATGTAATTGTAGCCTTGGTATGTCTGTGGGAGGAGGTGAGCTCAGGATCCTCCTACTCTGCCATCTTGATTGGGTTTCTCACTGGAGGACATATTGTTCTATTGCACAATGACCTTAAAATTAAGGGTTCTTAAAGCTACCTGGGAAGCTCTTATTGTCACCGTGTCAAGGGGCTGCTGTGTCTAGGTCTGTAAATGGAATTAAACACCAGTGACATTAACACAGTCTCAAGATTAACACAGATTGAAAGAACAGTCTAAATCTTAGTTTGTGCTTTGTCCTTACAGTTCCTTGACTCTTTTTACCCTTTCTTTTTAAAAACTATGTTAATTTCCTCAGTATCACCTCGCTGTATCCTCTCACATCTCCAGGTCCTGGGACTGGAAATCCCTAGCTGTTTCTTCCTTTGAAAGGCATTTAACTCTTTCCTCATAGTAGGTGTGCACGTACTGTTTTGAGTCATCAGTGGTCGCTAGTCATTGACTGTTCTTCTATACTGCGATGTAGGGGGAGGAAATGGCCCCAGTGTAATGGTACAGCAGGGCACTAGAGACTGTAGGAAACTGATAGAAAATAAGCCAACCCTTTTCCTTATCCTTTGGAGAATTCCCATTTAAAAGGTAATGCAGGGGATGCCTGAGTGGCTCAGTCGGTTAAATGTCTGCCTTTGGCTCAGGTCATGATCCCAGGGTCCTGGGATCGAGTCCCACATCGGGCTCCTTGCTCAGCTGGAAGCCTGCTTCTTCCTCTGCCTCTCTGCCTGCCTGTGCTCTCTCTCCCTCTCTCTCTTTCTCTCTCTGACAAATAAATAAATAAAATCTTCAAAAAAAAAAAAAGGTAGTGCAGGTCCATCATAGACTGAAAACCCTGGAGTCAAAAGCATAACCAGAACAGTAGTTCCCCCTCCCCCCACCTCCTTGCTTTGGGGCCACAACTGAGTTGTTTTACCTCTCTTGAGTGTTTCTCCATATGAAACAGAGACACATGTAGCACGCAGAGCTGTGGTGCTAGAACAGATGTCACACGGCGTCGCCTACATCTGGCACGCGGGAGGCTCAGTCCCTGGCGGTGGTTGTTGATGTCAGTGTTCTCGTTTACCAGGGAAGCCGGCTCCCGCAGCCCTCAGGAGCCGAAGGGAAGTGATCTTCCCAGCTCTCAGGATGAGCAGCCATGGCTAGGGGGGAAAGGGCAGAGCTTACGTCAAAAAGACCAGAACTCAAGTCCCAACACTCATTAGCTGGGTGACTTCAGGTTGATCTCATCGCCTTACTCTCCATTTCTGGACCTATAAAAAAGTAAAACTAATACCTGTCCCCCAGATTTGTGGTGAGGCTCAAATGAGCTAGCGTGCAAGGGGACCGTAGTCGGCAAGAAGGCACCAGTAAATGTACGTTAATAGTACTTCAGCAATAGAGTGAGGGTTTCACGTGCCTACGTGACAACTGTCAGGCAGCCCAGATATTCAGGACCCACAAGTCAACCAGATGTCACATGGTTTGGACTCAGCTCAGGACCTCGTTCTCCCCAAAAGATATCAAAGCTCTTTCCTTATCTCAACCGATCTCCAGATTATCTATCTGCTGGGCGGCCAGGGGCAAGACACTCCCAGGCTCTCATTATGCAAATGAGCAAGTTGAGGCTCAGAAATGAGCTATCTCAGGCCTCGGTAGCCTGGGTTCAAACCCCAGGTCTGCCACTTCCTCCCTGGACTTGGGGAAGTTAGGCCCTCTCTACCTCAGTGTCTTTATCTGTCAATGACAATAATACCACCTTTTGCGTAGAGTTAATACACGGAAGCCCTCTCTCGTACACAGGAAGCATTTTGTGTACGTTAACGAAAAGATAGAAAGAGATGGAGTCAGGCTAACTTTTGAATATAGTTCATTTCTTCTTCTAATCAGATGCTGCCTTTACTCCAGCAGCACCAAATAGTCCTTTTGGCTCACCCAGCTGCCAGTTGGTATCAACATTGTGAGTTTCAGTGTTGTATTTGGGCTATTTCTGTAAGATGCTGATAAGCACTGGTTCATGAGTTGGGGTGTTTTGGAACATTCTTGTTTGGCTCTTGGCTTCTGGGAAGAGGGAGACTGCTCTCTCCTTCAGACTGGAGGAGATTCCTTACCTCTCCATGCACTTCTGTCTGGATAGCAAGGTTGTCTAGGTGCATAGGTCTATTAGAATCAGAGCTGTTTCCCAGGTCCTCACGCAGACTTCTCTCTAGCACCTCACCAGACTCTAAGCTGTCCTCTGTCTTGAGGGTCTGAGCAGCAGGTGCACTTCAAACGTGGGGTTGTGAGGAAGTTGGAAAGCCTCCCAACTAAGTCTGCCACGGAGTGGGACCACGCTTGAGAGGAAGCCAAGTCCAGTGTCACTGGCCTGGACAGCGTGACATACCGCCATGGACAGCCCCTCGGAGCCGTGGTTATGGCGTTCCACGAAAAATCACAGTTCCAGCTGGCATAGCTGGAGACTAGCAGAAGCAAAAAGACAAACAAAATGGTGTTCTGGATCCAGCCAGAGAAAGAATAGTTCACCAACTGTAGTAATGCCCCACGGGTCACTGTGCCCTTTTTTGTACTTTATCAAACATAATCTAATCCTAACTACAACCAAGGAAGGCAACGGGAGACTTTAAGAGTAACTTCTATCCGATGACAAAAGACTTTCCGGACTTACCTTTGCCATACGTGGTGAGATGACGATGGTTCTGTACAGGACCATTTGTAGCAGAGAATTGTAAACTGAGAACAGTGTCTTTGGTGAAAGACCACGCTCGGTGTACTGCTGCTTCATGTTAACACAGACCGATCGCTTCAGCGCCATCGCGCACCCGAACGAGGGGACCCAGGGGACCGAGGCATGTAGGTCTGTTAGGATCAAGTCACATGTCGAGAAGAACTTTTTGAAGAAGGTTGAGTGTGAGGCTGCCCAGTCCATCTCAATGAGGCCTCATATTAGTTCACTGTGTGGTATGTGGGAGGCCCCCCAGGTTGCTTCTCAGTACCTCTTCAGCCTGTCAATGAACATGCAAGAGGCCCCAGATTTAACAGACAAGAACGAAGCGACAGGAAGGTGCTCCAGTGAGCAAAGAAAGAGTGCTGCCCCAGATTTTCCTGCCTGTTGTGTTTGCACTGTCTCTTTTTCTTTGGGTCCACTCCCCCCTTGCTGGCCTCTCTTCCCGGCCACCTGCCGGCAGCCGTGTGTGTCCTCTGGGGAGCTGGGATGGGCCTCTGCCGGGCGCATTCCTGCGGTGCTGTGCTGGGGAATGATCGCCCTGTGAGCCAACTCGGCTGTGCTGATGGCAGCTCACCTGGGAATCAAATGGCAGCCTAACTACCCAGGCTGACAACCCGATTGTCCCCGGGGAGTGCGGCCCCAGAGAAGCAGCTGCACATCGTGTTCAGTGAGTGCTACCTTCTGACGGCAGCTCGGAGAGTCTGAGGTCATGGTGTTGTCCTGGAGTCAGGTCACTGGGCCTGCCTGGCACCAGTCACACCTCTCCCTCCCCTGGCCTGTTAGCGCCAGCCCAGTTCCCCAACTCCCGCCTCAAGAACTGTGTCTCATTTGCAGAACTGAAGAGGACAGCTTCCCTCACGACTTGTCAGCCCCCTGATTCTTCAGACGTGACAGGGCCAGATTGAGGCAGCGGTCCCCAGGGAAGGCCGGCTGTCTTGCTCAGCACAGCACAGCTAAAAGCTCTTTTTCACGTTAGGCAATTCATGCACTTGGTTAGACATTTATAGATTGCAGTCAGTCATCCAAAAAATCTGGGTCATCTTTTACATAGAGCTTCATGCTTTGGAAGAAAAGCCGTGCCCAGGGAGGAATGTTCCTGCTGATGGCTTGGCCAAGGGAGCGGGGAGAGCACCTGCCACGCCAGAGGGGGGAGGTGGGCCAACACAGGAGGGCTGGGAGCTCCCGGGGGCCTTGGCATTTCCACCCACACAGCCACTGGCTCCCCAGGCATTCTGGGTTCTAGTTGTCCTAGCTAAATGGTGCCAGTAACAGCTGCCTTGTGTGAATGTCATGAAAAGTGGTAGGTTTAAGTGTTAGTATCTCCAGCATGATTTTTAGAGAATGTTCCATAATTGCAGTGAGAGGGCTGGTCCATATGGGTGGGGGCAGGGCTTCTTGGGGGAGAGACAAGTGGGGCTATGGGTAAGGGGGTTCCCCTTGTACTGTGGATGGCTGAAAGGTAGAGTCCTTCCCAGTATAATCAGTCTTCACCCCATTTGCCTACTCCCTGAGGAGAAACTGGTGCCAAGGAAAGAGCCCTGGGCTGGGGGTCAGAAGGCCATTCCTTCCCAGGAGCCTCCCCTCACCAGCCCTGTGACCATGGCCAAGGCATGGCACCTTGTTTCTTCACCTTTAAAATTGAGCCCATGACCCCTGCCACAGCACAGAGTTGTGAAACGCCCCACATTCAACACAAGTGATTCTGTTTGTAGATTCTTTTTGCAGTAAAAACAAAATATTGCGATCAGGTGTTGTCATCTGTGGAGGCCAGCGCAGTTCTCCATCTGCTGGCTTCAGGAACAGTTTGCTCACGTGCACATTGTGTGTGTGTGTGTGTGTGTGCGCGCACGTGCACACACACGAGGTGTCTAGGTGCTATGTCACTTGAAATGCCTGCCCCTCCTCCCATCTCCACCCTGACCCAACAGGATGGAGAGTAGGTAGAATGAAGGGAGGAGGCACAGGGGCTTTTCCCCACCGAGTGTCTCCCTGGTTGGCCTCTCTAGGACAGGAGTTGAGGGAGGCCTGATAGCACCAAATCCCCTTCATGGTAGAGGTTGATAAGCCAGGTTTTCCCCTTCTCTGGGTCCCTCGCCCAGAGGTTGGATGGGAGTAGAGAGAAGAGGTGAGCCTGGCCGGCCCCTTCCCCACTTGGGGAGGACTCTGCTCCTAAAGGCCTGTTGCTGAAGTTTGCAGGTGCAGGTCATGGTAAATTGAGGCTTGTGTATTGTCCATGTCGTGGTGTCCCCAGCCACTGCAAATAAATAATTAAAAGCCAGTTGTCACCAAGATCCTCAGAGCTCCTGGGTGCCCTGCTGGGCCATGAGTTAGCAGGTATTCAGCTAGACCGACGTCTTCATGCTCACACAGCCGGCCCCATGCCTTTGGCCAGGCTGTGATGTGCCAGGTTATCCCAGAGGGAATAAGGTCAAGGCTAGATTTACAGGGAGCTGGGAGCTTCCCTCTTTCCAAATTCTCACCTTACATTAAAATTTTTGTCCCTGGGTTAGAGCACTAGCCACAAGAAAATCGAGAAAATCGCTGTTGTAGCACCTGAGTGGCTTCACCCTTGACATCCTTCTCCACCAGCGGAGCTTCTTGGTCTGGATTAACTGTTCCTTCCACCACTAGGCAAGGTCCAGAGGGAGATGAGGAGGGGGGTGAATGTGGGTTCTGGAGCACCTGGTAGGAAGGAACACCACAGGCTGCTGTACAAGGCCAACCTTTTCGACCCCGGGTAGGCTGCTGAGCCCTGCACCCCCCACCCCCGCCCCGCGTGCCGGCTCGAGGGCCGAGGAGCAAAAGCAAGACCAAGGTGGTACCCGACACATGTTCTCAGCTGCTCAGGTGGTTGGGAGTACGAAGGACCCCATTCTCTCTTCCTGTGGACTTCTTGCCCTTGTGGCAACTGTTAGCAATAAAAAGCAAAACAAGGAACAGCAACAAACTCTTAACTTATTTTCCAGCTTGCTGATTTTTGTGTCCTCTCCAAATGGGATTTCTAATGTTGCTCTCAAGTAGATTTTATTTCTTAAAACATTTATCTGGTGTTACACATTCACAATTCTCTGTGTGTCTGTCAACTTCTCCCCGGGTCCTGTCTTCTCATTTCTGGAGACACTGACCTCCACTCTGGCTTGTGCTCTGCTCGAGGCTCTAGAGCCACCTCTGCCCCCATGGTTTTGACCCTAGCATTCCCATTACCATTTTTTCTGGTCCCTGGTTTTGACACAATTGCTATTTGGTGGTATGCCCCCAATGCCAGCAGCTTGCCAGCTCGAGATATGCCAATTTTTGACCTTCTGCCTTCTGTACACTCAACATTCTCCACGTATCAAGAGATGTCGATGGAAACCAAAGCGAAGTGGAAGCAAAGACTCTGTTCTGGAGTTTCTCTGGTGTTGGTCATATTTTATGTCCATTCTGCTGCCCGTCGTTCATGCCTCGTCCCCCGACAGACATTCACTGTAGGAAAGTCATCCCCACCTCTTGTCAGCAAGAAGGGGTCCCTGGAATGCAGCTGATTGCAAGTTTACTCTCATGGGATTCTAATCCTTAGGGAGTAGTTCATTGCTGGCAGAAGCAAATCACTTATTTAAGATAAAACCACAGAAAGAAAGAAGAGAGTGTGCAGACTGGTTGAGGGGCAAAGGGCTGAACCAGCTGGCCTCTTGAATCTTCAAGTTCTGGGTCACTTCTCCACAGACACCAAGATGCTTCCTGAACCATCATGACTAGATAGGGTCTCTCCCTCCTCTGAACTTTGCCATCCTTCTGTGTGCTCACTTTTAACAATTACTGCCTGATAGTATTGTGTGTCTTCGGTGTGTGTCTTACTCCCTAAGTAGATTGTGGGCTCCTTAATGACGAGGGATTTCCTTCGAGCTCCTCCGCCCTCCTTTAGGACCTAAGACAGTGCCTTGCACAGAGTAGAGTAATGACCAGTATAGGTTAATTGTATCAAAAAATGTTTTTAGTTGAAGTGGAATGAAAAGTCACTACATACAATAGTTAGGGAGCCATATCCTTTCCCTGGAAAGGTACAAGTAGATGCTAGATAGCCACTTGCTGTGATGCTTTCCTGAGATAGAAGGTTGAGGTAGAAAATGTCATAAATCTTTTCTACCCTGAGATTTTGTGATTCCATAAAGTGTAGCTATTGCTGCCACTGAGCCTAATGATGGAAAATAGTTTTTTGTTTTTTGGGTTTTTTTTTTGGTTCATAGACAAATGACTATTTAGAAGCCACGTGGCTTTTCTTTTTGCTTTGTGGACCAAATGGTCCACAGGTTGGATCGGTCCTTAATTAATATACTTCCCTAGCAGAATACATTACTCCCCAGGTCTAGTGATAGAGTACAGAAGATTGACATTTTGTACCCCGTCGAGGTTTCAACCCCTTGAAGGAGTCTCCCCTAAAGTGTGAGGAGCAGATGGTACTGAGAAAATATGCACATTTATTATGCATTGCACATTTTACTTATTAGAATTTTTAGCATGATACCCTGCGTTTTGAAAAGCCTAAAGATGCAAACAAAATGAAATTATTCATTGAAATATTTAAATCAGCTTACAGCAATTATATCAAAATATCAAAATTAAATCCTGCAGTCTGGAAGGTAAATTTCCCCTGACCACCCACTTAGAAATCTGACTTTCAAAGGAAGGTTCTTCTTTAAAAAAGAAGTGCTTGTTCCGTGAGATGAAGTCAGGAAGGGAAGGCCCCCTTGATGAGGTCCCACAGAGGCTGAACATCACACTGGGGAGAGATGGCGGCAGGAACGAGGGCAAGTGAACCTGCCGACTTCCTCCTGGTGGAAAAGGAGAGCCAAGAAGGGAGTTCTGGGTGTAGGTGCAGACATGCGTCTTCCCTCACTCCACTCCTGCCTCCCTTTGCTGAGTGAGTCACCCCCTCCTGGCCTTACCATTTGCCAGCCCTCACTCCCACAGAGAGCGTGTGAGAATTACCACGCCGCAGTGGGGGAATGTCATGGAACTCTGGAAGAGGGGGTGCAGCGTAACAGCAGAGAACAAATATGGTTTTGCATGTTAGGCACAACACCCTTCTTAAGGGCAACTTTAACGATCAGTATCATTCAGCCAAGGCATACAGAAGTTTTTCAGAAATCATTAAGAGTGCAGAAGCTCTTCTTCCAAATGTGCATTGCTTCCAATCCAACAGCCCAGCAGCATCTCTTAGACTTAGCCCTGAGCACTGGAAGAGATCTTAAAGCTGATCTCCTTCAGCCTCCATTTCACACTTGAATTCCCTATCCTGACCAATGGCCAAGTGGCAGGCAGCTGCATCTAGTGGAGAGAGCTGGAGTTCTGGAATCAGACAGACCCGGAGCCAGATCCAGACCCTAGCTCTTTGTCTCTTTGACCTAGAACACATTACCTTATCTTTCTATACTTTGATTTCCTCAGCTATCAGTTTTTAGCAACACCAATATTGCTGAATTATTTTAAGAATGAGAAATTACACATTAAGGAGCGTAGCGCAGCCCCTGGGATTAGTAGGACTTCCGCGAGTAATGGCGGCTCTGCCGTTCTGGATGCAACTAAGTGTCGCTCTACAGCCTCCCCGTGAGTACCTCTGTGATGGGAGTGCTCCCGCTGTTGGGCAGCCCTGGTGGTTAGAAGTTTCTGCCCTGTGGGGTGCTCAGTCCTCTTCTCCTCAGCCTCCCTGGTTCTGCCTCCCTGGTTCCTCTCAGCCTCCCCCACAGAACAAATCGAAACCTTCTCCCACAGATGGTACTGCAGACATGTGAAGATAGTTCTAATAGCTCTCCTTAGTTCACTCTGTGATAAACCTATTTAGTTCCTCGAATCCTTCCACATGTCACTTGGTTTTGATCTCACCCAGGACACTTCTAAGCCCCTTTCCCTAATACTTGAGCATCCTTGGAAAGACTCCAGGCAGCCACAAAGAACAGTGGAGATAGCAAGCCTGCCTGTACTGAAAAAGCCTGTCACTGTGTCCACAGCTCCTGTGAATAGTTCACGCGTACCCCACAAAGATACTTCATTTTCCCTGCTTTTTGCCATACCATCCTGGAATATGACCCTACTACCTTGGTGAGGAAAGGAGCATTATAGAAACCATACTGTCGGATGCTGAATTGGAAAAGTTAGTGATCAATCCCCTTGGGGCGCCTGGGTGGCTCAGTCAGTTAAGCGTCTGACTTCAGCTCAGATCATGATCTCGGGGTCCCCAGATTGAGCCCCTCATCAGGCTCCCTGCTCAGCAGGGAGTCTGCTTCTCCCTCTGCCCCTCACACCTTTCACCCCCTCACCCTGGTTTCTCGTACTCTCTCACTCTCTCTCTCAAATACATAAATAAAATCTTTAAAAAAAAATGAAAATCAGCCCCCTCATAATTGTGGTAGATTTGATGACATTGTCACACACACACCCATTTTCACCTTCTGCTGTCAGTGATATTCTTCATGTGACTTTAAAGTCCCCGCTCTCACTGGAGACCCAGCAGCGTGACTTGCTTTGGCCAGCAGAACAAGGCAGAAGTGACAGCATGCCACTTCCAAGCCTAGACTTAAGAGGCCTTCAGTATTTCCAGTCGCCCTTCGGTGCCCCGCCATCACTGTGAAAGAACAGAGCTCAACCAGCCAGCTGGTCCCCAGCGGCCGGGGGCCCCGTGCAACAGAGGCCCCAGCAAAGCCCAGCCTTCCTCAGCTGACCCGCCAGCCAGTTCACTCGAGGAAAAATAATTGAGTACTGTTTTAAATCACTGAGTTTTGGGGTGGTCTGTTATGTGCAATTTTTGTGGCAAGAGATCATTCACTATTACAGAAATTGGGCCAGAAAACAGAGCACAGCGCTAACCAGTTCCAGGCAATTTCTGCACCAGCACCTATGCGGTGAGCATTTTCCCCACAAGCATTTTTGCTGCATAACTAATCAGGTGAAAAACAATTTGGCCATGAAAGATAAAAATCACACACACAAAAAAGGAGGGATATTCATTTAAAAGGACATGAGAAAACATGAAAACTGAATAACAATTAAAAAGACTTTATTGCACAATACAAAATATTTGAGTACCTTTAAAATGTGCAGTGGCAGTACTGTGCAAATAACTGAGTGTCTTTTGTGTGCTGTAGCTAAGCAGTCTTCAAAGTCTTTCATACTATTGCATTTTTTTTTTCTTAGGGATTTGTCTCCTTGCTAAAATATCCCCCATTGGGGCACCTGGGTGGCTCAGTAGGTTAAGCGTCTGCCTTCGGCTCAGGTCATGATCCCAGGGTCCTAGGATCAAGCCTCACATCGGGCTCCCTGCTCGGCGGGAAGCCTGCTTCTCCCTCTCACACTCCCCCTGCTTGTGTTCCTCTCTCACTGTGTCTCTATCAAATAAATAAATAATCTTAAAAAAATAATAAAATAAAATATCCGCCATCATTGAGGTATCAGTTTCCAAATACCAGGATGCATATTTGTACCTGATCTCCGTATCGCATTGTGAAGCCCTTCTCCACTCTTGTTTGTTCTGGGCATATTGTCCTGTGTCCACCGATGGACATTCCAAGTTCTGTGGGAAACATAGGTTCAAAACTCGGTGCCACTGTATAGACCATTGTGAGGGCTGAGCTTCATCTCCTATAAAAATGGGGAGCACAGCATCATGGAAAGATGAAGCCAAACTGTCAACCGGGTATTTTTTTTTTATCTTTTACAGCAAAATTGCCTTAATTTTGCCTGTAAGTTATGTGATGAGAAAGCTTGTGATAAAGATGCTTATGATGAAAATACCCAACATGATACCCACCCTGACTCACTTAGTTGAGAAGAATTCATGAAAGATTAACAAAATGGGGGCACCTGGGTGGCTCATTCAGTTAAGTGTCTGCCTTCAGCTCAGGTCATGATCTCAGGGTCCTGGGATTGAGCCCCGCATTGGGCTCTCTGCTCAGCGGGGAGTCTCTTTCTCTCTCTCCCTCTGTTCCTCCCCACTGTTCATGCTCTTTCTTGCTCTCTAATTTAAAAAAAAATATTAAAAAAAAAAAGAAAGATGAACAAAACTATAACCAGCCTCACTGAATACTTCATAAAAATGATATGTCATGTTGTAACCTTGAGGGTTTTTTTGGTAAACTTCAGCCAAGAAGAAAACAAATATATATATTATATATATCATCAGTGAAATAGGTAATTACAAAAGCAAACTCAATATGCAAAGACATAAGAAAAGTTAAGGGGTGTCCTATTTGATACAGTTCGCTCATTTACTAAACAAATGTTTAATGAATACCTGACATGTGTGCTCACTGTCCTAGGCCCTGGAAATAAGGTTGTGGGAGAGATAAACAGGGCTGAGGTCTCACAAAGCTTATATTCTAGGGGAGACTCAGAAAATAAAAATTAAAAAGATAATTTCCAAGCATGATAAGTGCTACGAAGAATCTCAGGCAGGGTAATGGCTACCTCAGTAGTTTAAGTAAGACCTCTCCGAGGATGTGACGTTGACACTGAGATCGGAATGACATGACTAGGCCAAGGAAAGAAAGGCCACATTGCAGGAAATATCAAATGCAAAGTCTGTGAGTTAGGAATAAACTTGGAGGCTCCGAGGTATAAATAGAGGTATGGAGAGGAGTGATGTGGTATGAAATGAACTGGGAGATGTTGGAAGGCGCCAGAACATGTGGAGTTCTACTGGCCACAGCAGGGATTTTGTGTTTTATTACAAGTGGAATGGAATCCATTAAAGGGTACGAAGCACATGACCTGACTCACGGGCTGCCTCCTGGCTTGCGTGGAGGATGGACAAGAGAGGAAGCAGGGGGTCATTTGGGTTTGTGCCTCACAGTGCTGGCGACAGCTAGTCTGTGCAATGGCAAGGATGGAGAGAAATGGACTGGCTTGAAGTTTGTTTTGGAAGCAGAATCAAGACCCACTGATGGACTGGATGTGAGGGCAAGTGAGAAATTAAGGATGACTTCTGGGTTTTCTTCTTGGGTAACTGAGGATGGTTGATGGTGCCATTTCCTGAGATGAGGAAGAATGGAGGAAGGCTGGACTTGGGGGAGAGAGAGGTCAGGAGCTTTGATGGGATGAGTTAAGTTTGAAATTAGAACTCTGTTTTTTGCCAAAGAGGATGTTGGACATGTGAATTTGGTAGTCAGGCTAAAGATGTAAGTTGGGCAGTCATCAGCACATAGATGGTGTTTTTGCCAAAGGACTAGATAAGTTCACCCCCAGAAAAAAAAAAAGTTAAAATTTTTTATTTAAAATTTAAGAAGTTTCAGATTTTTAAAATTGTTTTTAAAAAGAAGTGGGAGGACTAAGCCACAGAGCATGGTGACATTTAAATGCTCAGCAGAGGAAGAGGAGACAGAAGAAGAGTGTGAGAGAGAAGCTGAGACAGTGTGATGTTATGGGAGCCAAGAGAAGAAAGTGTTCCAGGAAAGAGGATTGTCAACTTGGGTTGGGTTGGGATGGGATGAATGCAACCTGAATCATGAAGTCAGACGAAGCTGGTAAAACAAACTATTAGATTTGGCAATGTGGAGCTGGTTGGTGACCTTGAAAATAAACTATTCACTGGGATAGCAGAGATAGAAGTGAAAATGGAATGGGAGGTGGGAAATTGATGACAACGAGGCTCTGCTAAAAAGGGGAAAGGAGAAATGGAGAAGTCCTAGAGCTGGTGAGAGCCTAAGGCTTTGTTACACTGGGTTTCATGCCATGGGTGAGGAAAACGGGAGAAAGAGGGAAGCAGATGGTGCAGGAGAGAATGTGGACAGAGGCAGGATCGGCATCCTTGAGAAGGAAGGAGACCATGTGTCCAGTGAAGCCGCGGCCTCAGAAAGGCCTCCCAGGGAAATGGGAGGGCCAGCAGGGAGAGGAACAGCCCACACAGAAATCCGTGGATTTGGTGAGGGGAAGGTGAGTGATCTGGCCCACTGACGTGTAATTTCTCAATGAACTGTGACTTTAGGTCATCGTCCAGGGTGAGCCAGGACTTCCGAGTGCACGGCGCCCTTCATTTATCGTTCAGTGCCCTTGGAAAGAGTGAAAATGACAACCTCTCTTGCATAATGTGTTTGAAAGAGCTTCGAAGTGCTACAGCAAGTCATGTCCATTCTCTCCTTTGATACTTTGCCCTGAATCATCCAAGTTGCCATCAGAGAATCGAATTCAAAGTGCTTGGTTAAATGAGAGCGCTGGAGCGAAGGAACTACTTACAGAGATGGGAGTGGAATCAAGACGCTGTACCCAGACTGTCAAAAACCAGATGTCATTGCCCCTCCCCCCACCCGTGGGCCAGGGGTCAGTGGAGATCAGTAGGGGTAGATCTCGGTAAGAGCTGGGGTCAAGAAGGACAGGCCATTCATTGAAGAGACCTAGAACTGCTATCAGGGAAGTGGCACCAAAGCAGAGAGGGCACAAGAGAGAAGCACCCTGACGCCTCCCCCCTCCTGTCCCTTGCTGATGCTTCCCCACCGCTGGACCCACCTGGAAGCTGGCTGCCAAGGGTTAAGCAATCCATGCAACACAGCCCCTAACACTTCATGCTGAAAGTGTTGAAAAGATTTTGGAAACCACTCCAAAGGGAATCTACATACCCAATGCCTGCGTATAGAACGCATCTGACTCTTTGGTACCTGCTGGGATTTGGAAAACCTAGCTAAGCATTATCTTTGAAGTGAACCATCATGGATACTTGTAACCCAGCCATCATCTCCAAATGTCATGTTTGCCTCTAGTCTTCCTCCTTTATTTTCATCCAGAGGCATTTTGGCCATAAAACTAGGAAAGCTTAGATTTCCATCACTGGCGATAATCCCTTTCAAGGCCTATGGTCACCTGTTCTTGTAAATTTTTCGGAGGTCGGGCGTTTAACTGTGATCTCTTAAGACTGTATTTTTCACTCTGACCCTGGAAAGGCCCTCCCCCCCCCCTTACATGCACTTTGGGCCCCATAAAACTTGAATGTGTTTCTGCTTTCAACAGAGACTCGAGTGTATGGTGCAAGGTTTATTCCTTTTCCAAGATTCTACCATCTTTCAGGCAGGGTAGTTATTTTGGGAAGGGGAGAATGCAGCAGGAGGGTAAGAAGCAAAGAAAGGGGGGTGCGTGGTGCTCAAGGCAGGGGGAGAAGAGCACTGTGTGAAGCACACCCACTCTGGCCCTCCACCTTCGGGTAATGGTCAGCAGGGGACTCCTTCTCTCAGGGAGCCTCGCTCAGATGCTGCTTTTTTGTGTTTTCAGATGCAGATGGAAACCTGTGTCGAAGTAACCAGCTGTTGCAAGTCATGCTGACCATGCACCGAATTATCATTTCCTCTGCCGAACTGCTCCAAAAAGTTATCACCCTATATCCTTTTAGCCCAGTGACGGCCGATTCCCTAGTGGGATTCATTCAGAAGTATCTGGAAATTTGAAACTTGCTTTCGTTTTGATTGGTTTAGAATCACTCAGAGTGGTAAATGGGTTCAAATGCCCTTCCGAGGTATGGGGGTTGTGTGTGTGGGTGTCGACATGTGTGTGAGCACACAGGCGCGCACATGTATGTGTCACTGCGGTTGGGCGGGGCAGTACCGTCAGTGCCGTTGGCTCGGGCAAGCCGTCCAAGAAATCACTGGTCTTCAGTATGTTTGGCGAGAAAAAATCCCTTTCCCGTAGGTTAGTCAAAATTCCTGTTCGTCCTGTGCAGGTTGACAAGGGTGCAGTCATGACTCCAGTGATGAGCTGGCTGGCCTGTCCCATCCCCCCACTTTCCCCGGGCTCTGAAGAAGGCTCCGTGACACCACAGTATCTGAAGTGGCCGCTCGTGCTTTTATGCTTCAGGCAGAGGCGCTGGCTGTGGGCCAAGCAAACCCTGCTGGATTTTAACCTTCCTATGGGGTGTGAATTGAGTGGGGTGGAGAAGGAGCCTGCCCTCTCCCTCTCGCCGGGGACACTATAAGCCGTGGAGAAAGGGCTGCAGGTGGGAGGAGACCGTGGAGGCCTCCAGCCCGTGTCCTTGGCATTGAGTCACGGCTGGTGGCTCTTCTCCTCCTCTACCCCTCCCCTGGCCCTTTCCTTTTCCCCTCATGGCACACAAAAATATAAAAGTCACTGGAAGAGACTGAGTCTCTTCTCTAAATCTACTTACAAATCTTCACTTCTCATATCAAAGGATTCCAAGGGCGGAGCGTTGGCAGCAGTCTATATAATAAGGGCTGCAGGTAATAAGTGGGTGTCTGGTCTGCAGAGAATTTTTAAACCGTTGTAAAGCTGACTCAGAGTCGGTTGACTTTTGTTAACTCCATGTACCAGCAGTTCTAAACAGTGTCAGTGGTTAAAACAAGTGCAACAAACTTGTTGCTCTAAGGACTGAATTGTGCCCCCTGGCTGCCCCCACGGTGCGCAGACCCCTCTCCCCGCTCCCCACTCCCTCCCACACCCCGCAAGGTCTGACCCCTCACCCATGTCCCCTCTCCTCCACTTTGGTCTCTGCCCCTTCAACAACACCTGCCCTTCAGCCTAAAACACATTCAGGTCTCCCCAGCCTAAAAATTAATTCTCCACCCTGCTCTCCCTCCACTGTTAGAGTCAGAAATTTGATGCACAAACCTCCTAAAATAGTCTGCACTCGCTATCTCCCATCTCCTGACTCCCACTCACTCCTTCACTCAGCTGGGGCCCCCACCCCGGCACTCAGACTTTCCTCTGATGTCACCACGGGCCTGGTGGCTCAGCCCCTTGACTCTTTTCTGTCCGTGTTTACTCTGGGCTTTGTGGACAGCCCTCCCCCTCGCCAGAGCCTCCCCCTCTTGGGCGGCCGGTCCTCAGTCTGGCTTCCCATCTAGCCCCTTGTCCGAGCACCTCTGAAACAGGGGGACAGCGTCCTGGTGTCCTTCTCACTCTACCTCCTTCCCTGGGTGATTTCCCACCAGGATTTCCACCCGGTCTCTGTGCTGTGGACTTTCAAGCCTGTATTTCTTGTGTGTGTGTGTGTTTTTTAATTAAGTTCAATTAGCCAACGTGTAGTACATCATTAGTTTTTGATACCGTGTTCAGCGATTCATCAGTTGTGTATCACACCCAGTGCTCATCAGATCACGTGCCCTCCTTAATGCCCATCACCTGGTTACCCCATCCCCCCACCCCCTCCCTTCTGCGACCCACAGTTTGTCTCAAGTCTGTATTTCTTTAACCCAGACCGTTTTGCAGTCGAATGCTCTGCCACTGTAACCCAGACCGTTTTGTAAAAAATATTTGGACTAGTTTGTGCTGCAGACACTTCCATCTTAAGCTGAAAACTTAATTCATTTTCTCACCACTTTCATCCCCAATTACTACCCATCAATTCTGCTTTGACACCTACATTTTCATTTTCAATTTCAGTTTGTGGTGTCCTTGCCCATCCACTTAGCCAAACCAGAAACCTCAGAGGCCCTCTTGACTCCTCCCCTCTTTCACCTTCTACGGAGTCCATTACTCAGTCCCAGGGCTTCTGCCTCAGAAATGACTCTTAGCTGCTTTCTTCTCTCCATCCCTCTGCTGTGGCCTTAGTGAAGGCTTCCGTCTTCTCTCCCAGGCCTCTCTCTGTTCCAGACTGCTGTTCTCACCGGTGTGCTGACCTCCCCCACCCCCAACCCAGGTCATTAGCCACTTGCGAAGTCACTTTGCTGAGAAGCAGATCACAAAGGCCATTGCTTCAGATCCTCTGCAGACAGCAGGGGGAGGCACAACTGCTCAGCTGCCAGGACAAGGCGCCCACGGTCTGACCCCAGTGTCCCTTCTCCTCCCCCCTGCAGCTCTCTCAGAGGCCCCGTCTCCCCCACATTGAACTTCTTGGTGCACCAGATGGAACGGGTCCTCTTACAATTCCTGTGCCGGGAACGCCTCTTCTTCCCTCATTGCCTAGCAGACTCTTTCCAGACCCCTCTGTGAAGTCTTTCCTGACATTTTCAGCCTTCCACACACCTCTCCCTTTTAAAAACACATCTAGTGAGCTTAGGGCTTTGAAAATCTAATTCCTGTGCCTTTAGTTTTGTATTGCTTAAGTGAGTATCTCTCCCATCTCTGGTCTGGACGTAATCTGCTTTGAAAAGCTTTTTATCTATGATTGCAGAAAGTGCCAAGTATTTTTATTCTGTTAGCTAAATACATTGATCTACCCAGACTTCAGTCTGTAAGTTTTGCAATGTGGTGCTTATGTGCTCTGGTCTCTAGAGATGACTATTTCAAGTAGACCGCAGCAACTTTGTGTCTAGCTGTCGTAGTTTGATTTGTGTTCGTAACATATAAAGTCACAAAGGTGCTAAAAAATTAATTACAAGTTACCTTAAGAGAAAAATATAAATATATTTTTAACATAGATTTAAAAAGGCACACCCTGTAACTTACCTGTTTACGTGTCTCCCCCGCTAGTCTGTGTGTCCGTCCCCGCATCGGGAACCAAGGCTTATTTATCTTTGTTTCACTAGAACGTCCCCACATCGGGAACTAAGGCTTATTTATCTTTGTTTCTCTAGAACTTAACTCAGAGGCCATTTCATGATAGTACGTAATGAATGTTGCCTGACTATGGGTGCAAAACATTGGATATTCTTTCTATATTGGGATTTTTAGGTGAGAAATTCAGACTTTGTTCTGGAGCAGGGGACAGATTCTAAGAAGGGAATATGAAGTAAGACTGCCTCTCACTGAAACCCAGGTTAAACGCTGACAGCAGAACCATTTTTTCTTCATGCTTAGGGTCTCTGTTTTCTGACCTGGAAGTAATAGAGTTGTTAGTTAAGTAAGCTCATGGTTTCCTGATGCTTCCTGGTTTTTCATCATTAAAAAGATTTTTAAAGCACGCTTTGAACGGCTCAAATGCCTGAAAACCATAGTTAGAACCACAGGGTCCGAATACTGGCTGTGAAGAGAAGGAAGATGTTTGGAGCCTGAAGCTTCCAGCAAACAGTGACATGAACCCCTGCAAGGCGGATGCCGGAGCCTCTGGTACCGGCCTGCACATGCTGGCCGTTCGCTTCAGCGCCTCAAGTGAGAAAGCCAGTGCCGCCTCACTCCAGGGCTGCCTTTGCTGTGGCTTATGGCTGAGAGGCTCTGATAGGGGGGCGGCTCTGATGAACGCGGGGGGGGGGGGGGGGGTCGCGGGGAGGGGCTCTGCCTTCCAGCCCCGGCGTCCCGGCTGGCCCTGCGCACGCACGGAGCCCTCCCATGCACACTGACCCAGTCACTCAGGTCCTGCCCATTAGGCTCGCCGCTGCCGCTGCCGAGCACCACAGGGATGGACATTGGCAGGGAGCCACCAGATAAAAGCTCTGCGGTAAAAGGCACCGTGTTGATTTATAGATCTACTTAGCTGTTTTAAAAGAGAAGTGTGTTTTCCGTCCCTTCCTCATTAAAAAAGGAAGAATAAAAATTTCAACCAGTGCATCAAATAATAAAAACACAGAATCTGGGCCATATTTATCTAGACTGTGCCTTGTGCTTGGAGCTCTTTGCATTGAAGGCAGGCACTTCCTCAGCGATACGGCCTAAAGACGCGTAAAGTCCTCGTTTTCACTCTTAACCTTTTATGCCCAAAGAAAGGCAGGCGTCAGAGCCTTTTATGTCATCAGGTTCGGCAGTTGCCTGGACTTATTTTTATTTTCCGTGTTGCTGTGCATGTGAGTTTTTGTGGGTTTTTTTTGTTTTGTTTTGATGCTTTTGAGGACAGATATTATAGGTAGTAAATCTATTAAAATTTAGTTTTTAAAGTGATTTTATTAAAAGTACGAATTTTACAGCCCTAGCTCTTCTTTAGGGCTTCAAGTTTAGTTTGCAAATATGATTCTTTCTATACGTCTAGCATGTTTCACCAAGCGTTTTTAAGGGGCCTTGAAAAATGTTTGGTTAATTTGAATAATGCTAATTAACTAAATACTTCCAATGGTTGTAAACTACAGTTATGAATTTTACATTTTGGATGATTTTTAAATACTTCAGATGCCTTCCTGAATTCTAAATAGTTTTTTATATCTATTAAAGTTATAAACAGATAACATCATTTTAGAAGTCCCAAAATTTCAATTTAAAACCACACGTCTAAAGCACTTAATTATATATTCCAAAGGGAAGTTTCGAGACTCTCATTCTAGTATGCTCTTAAACATTACAGGGATATAAAATCCCCACATGCTCAGATTCCTACGTAATCAAAAGCACTGATCCTAAGATGTGGACTTAGACTTTGTTATGTTCACTTCTACATTTTCCTGGGTTTAAAATACACCGCCCCCTGAAGGAAGACCACTCTCGCCCAGTTACTTGAGCTCTCTGCTGGCTCGCTCACTGGACTCCTGGCAGGGGCCCCGCAGGAATTCCCTGAACCCCGTACCACAGTTATGATGGCCCGGGGTTTAGAAGGGAGAACGGGTACAGCCTCACAGGGCACATGGTGCACATAGCCTGAGTCCTCAGTCTGCTGACCAGAGATGGTAGACCCACCCAGGGAACCACTGGATTGGATTTTGCAATTCTTTGGCTTGTAAAATGAAATACTCTCTCCACAGATCTCTAAAGAGTTCAACGTAATGTGATCTTACTGTGCTTTCATATTCTTAGGATGGCACCGTTCTCATGGAATATTCCGAGTGCCACGGACCCTTAAACGTGATCTCGGATTGCGTTTTCGATTATTCACGTAGCTTTGTCTCACTTGCCATCACGACTTCCAAGGTCTATCTGCTGACCTCCTCCAGGCAGATTATCATTTTTCACATTACTGTTCTTAATGATCATGACAGTATATCTGAATATTTATTCATTCCCCTTTTTCTAATTTACTGCACAAATTGTTTATCCATTCCTCAAAACACTTTAGGAGAGAAGCAGGGGCTCCTCTGTTTAAGTTGTTTCAGCGGGACTCCTGATCTCTCGAGCATTGGGAGGAGGTCATGCGCGCCTCATCTTCAGTTCATACAGGCTGCTTATGCAGACCTTCCCACACTGCTGACTTCCTACCTCCTCTTCTGTAAAGGAGATGTTGGGACCTCTTTCCATAAGGAGCTGTGGGCTCCACAGAAAGTCGCCATCATCACCCTTCCAGGTGGTAATATGCACATCAAGTTGGTTTTATCCTATGGCCAGAAAAATAAGAAAATATTGGGAGTGGGGGTGTTTTAGCAAATACTTCCAAAGATGAGAAGTTGTTTGGTTTCTATGACAAAGTCTTTTACTTCCCTTAACTACAGCCCTACCTATAGGGATGCCTTAGCGAAGAATTCCCCAGGGCTTTGCCTGAAGATCTGCTATTTTGTAAGGTAACGTTTCTATGTGCAGTTGGGACTTGTGGAGTAAGGTGAAATGAAAGACTGAAGCAAGGGATTCTAGTTCTTTCCTTATGCTCCCCACCTTTCCCTTACTGTCCATAGAACACCTCTGGACAGACTCGAAAGGGCAGTGTGGCCTGCTGGAGATTCCTTATTGGAGCACAGTTTTGGCTAGTGTAGCTGAGCTTAATACTTGATACCAACATTTTCTTCAGTCTTAAAGCATTTGGTATCAAATAGCACAGGGAGAGAGACAGAGATAATGCAGACCTCTTTGTCATTTCGTTTTTATTCCTAATTATTAAAGTAATATAGCTCATATTAGAGCATTTTGAAAGTACAGTAAAGAACATAATTATAGTAATAGTTACGCATATCCCACTACCTATTTTGGAATATTTCCTTTGTTGGTTTTTAAGCAGGTTTGTTTTTTTTTAACATAGTTGAGATCAAAATACATTTTCATATCCTGTATTTTTCACTTAATTTTATATTCTAGGAATCTTCTTTACTCATTAAAAACTTTTTTGTAGACATTATTTTTCATGGTCATATACTGTAAGATATGGGAAAGTGTAGTTTACAGATTCACAACCCCATCTTTGGACATTTGGTTTGTCTGTAACTGTACTCCTTGTAATTATCTCTGATACACCTGATTGTGCATAAATCTTTGCCATGGCTTTTTCTGTTGTGCTGTGCCTATCCTGTCAAAGCATATGGTGTGTGGAGGAGCAGAGGACTCTCAGCAGGTGGTTTTCTTTCCATCCCCCACACCATCACCCCACCCCCTTATATTCTGTATATAGAATATACATTCTGTATTCCCAGGCACAAAGAAGGACAAAGCAGCCTCTGTCTTTTTCTGATTCGTCTTCGTGGGAAGGACCCACCAAAAAGCATGAGTCCTTGGCTTCAGTTTTGGATTGTTGTTGTTGTTTGTTGTTTTTAACTCCCACCTTGTAGGTACTGGATAACAGAATTCTGGATCATGTTTAAAATGGATGCCAGCTTGACAAACACTATGGAAGAGTTTCAGGAACTGGTGAAGGCTAGTGGTGAAGAGTTACACTGCCGCCTGATCGACACAACTCAAATGTGAGTGTCAAGGTTTTGACTAACCTTTCCAAACCACCTTAGGTGCCTCCTGGGCTGCTCAGCCAGGCGTCTGACCCGCTGCCGAGACGGCTGCTCTTTCCCACTGCCAGAAGCCCCTCAGACAGGCCCAAATTGTATCCCCAAAGGGAAAAGACTGACGTTTAACAGAAGAGCAGAGAAGCCCTCCCCGCCGTGATAAAGCTGTGAGTGACTAATATCAAAGAGCAGGAAAAAAAAAAAAAAAAAAATCCCAGTGAAGAAGAAATCAGGTAGTGAGACAGTGACTAAACTGTATCCAGATCATGAGAAACTGAAAGTACCACCACTAGAAGCTTCCTCGGCAGCTACAGCCTCGGGGAAGGGGCTGCTGAGAAATGGATTGAGCAGAGGGTTGCTAACCTATAGGGGTGTCTACAAGAGACACTTAGATTTGCAGAGATGGGAGGGCTCACGGGAATAGTTCAGATTATTCCTTGGATTTCTTATCTATGACATTGGTGTGCTCTGGAAAAATGAGGACCTTTCCTAATTTTGGGAGAGGACAGTCACACACACACATACTGTGTGCTAACGTTTTTTGCAACGTGGCCACTTTATTTTGGAATGCTAGAAATCCCTAGGATATAGAATTCTAAAACTGAAGCATATTCTAGAGATCATGTCATGCAACATCCGGGGAACCGGAGGCTTGGCAAGTTCGTCTGGGGTCACACAGTTAGCGGCAGAGCAGAAGCTGGACTCAGACTGCCCTCTGCACACTGAGCCCCAGCCCCGCAGAAATGACTTCAGAATCACGCTGCCTCGTCCCGGATACCGCTCTATGGATGCCAGTTTGGATTCTCTGTACTTCTCTGCTTAGAATTTACAACTTGAAAGATAAAAGGAAATTTCAAAGTAACAGTGTTCTCATTTTAAAGATGTAGAACCTGGGGCACAGGGCAGTTCTCAGACCCTGATCTCCTTGTCCCAGGGCATCCGTAGCTGACCGACGTCTACCAAGATTTTCCACAGTATATTCTTGTGGAAGTAGCAGGGGGGTAGTGCCCGACCAGATATACTTGAGAAATAATGAGTTAAGCTTCCCTTTGGCATCTCACTCTATAACATGTTCACTGGCCAACAGGGCTACAGAATTTGTAGCCTTTCCCAAACTCACGTGACCACAGAACCCTTTGTCAAGGGACAAGGTTCTCATCAATACCAGTTTGGGAAACAGGTCTGGACCCTGCTACCTCTCAAAATGGCTGCTTCCTTTTGCTTCCTTAGTGAAGGAAATTGAAACTAAGAAACACATGGATCCATTCTAAGAAAATGTGGGGGGTGGGGTGGGCACTCTAGGGTTAGCTAACCTTCCTTGGTCATTTCCGTGGCTGGGAATATTTGAGGAAGATGCCCCAAGTCTGCCCAGAGTGACGACATGTTCCTACACGATTCCCTGCAGCATGGCTTCTCATCTCTGTGGTTCTCTGTGCTCTCCTGGCATGAAAGCTGCCTACCACCTTGAGTTAGGGTCCCCATCCCCCTCCTCGGAAGGAAGGAACCCACGGAAGGCATGGAGAGAGCAGAGATGCCAGGGGCTAGACGAAGGGGAGCACGGACCAAAGGCCAGGAAACTGTGACCCATGCCTGGGACTGTCCTTCCCGCAGCCTTAAAGTAAAAACATTTACCCAGGTCCCATGAGTGTTCAGAGGTTCATTGAAAACCAGCAAGGCTTTCCTAGTTGGTGCCTTAGGGAAAAAGAAAGTGATTGGGGGAAACCATTTAATGCCTTGTTTTGACCGAGGGAAGTTAGCTAATTAATGGTGCTTTGTATATTCTTGTGGGAAATGTGAATAAATTTACTTGAAATAAAAAATAATTTTGATGTACTTTTCCCCATCTTCTCCCTTTCATGTTTACCCACAAAAGCAATGCCCGTGACTGGTCCAGGAAACTGACCCAAAGGATAAAATCAAACACCAGCAAGAAACGTAAAGTCTCCCTGCTTTTTGACCATCTGGAACCAGAGGAGCTGTCGGAGCACCTCACCTACCTGGAGTTCAAGTCTTTCCGGAGGATATCCGTATGTACTTGAGGAGCAGAGAACTTCCCTGGGTTATTTCAGAAAATGAGAGAAATTCAATGGCCTGTCCACCTCCTCACCCTGGAGGCCGCCTCAGGGCTGGTCGACTTTCCCATCAGACTTAGCGTAGTCTAGAAATGAGTGCACTAGAAATTTCTTTGTAGCCCGGCTGTGCTCTCCTTCTCCCATCCTCCATGCCACCCCAGCACTCAGCACAGCGCTCACTCAGTGACAGTACTGTGGGCACATGCGACACCCTGCACACACACACACACACGTATACATACAGCATACACACTCACGCACGTTACCCCTCGTAACCATTAAGCTTCCAGAATTTTTTTTTAAATTTTCCTTAAAAAAAAAAAAAAATAGGGCTATGACTTTTTAGAGTTTTATTCTGGAATAGGCTTTGAATGGCTCAGGGAAATCCGAGCTCAGAATATATCTAAGTTCTTGAAGTAGTGCTGACCGGGCCTAGCGGTCACCCACGACTCTAGATCTAAACGAGGCTGCCCCAAACCTTGCTTCTTCAAACTCTGTATGTGATACCCAAGAGAACTTGTCAACATGTCCAATCAACAGACCCCCACCGGCCAGCAGACTTGCCTGAGAAGGGACACCCTTAGCCGACTCAGTCCCTACCCCTCCCAGAAGTACAGGCTTCGGCTTTGCTCTGAAAATAGAGTGTAGCTAGTTGCTGGATATGTTTCTTGGAATGACCTGGGTTCCCCAGATGAGGGGATGGGTGCTGCTCAGAAAGTGGCCTGAACAAAGTCACCCAGCTCATCCCAGTCAGAGCTGGGGCTGGAGTCCCATGCCTCCTGGTCACTCAGCTCCAATTTATGGAGCCTGCTTGAATCTGGAAGGAGGAGGACAAACCAGGTTTCAGAGTTTACTTCAACTTTTCTCCCGTGATGTTGACATTGTCCTGTTTTCACATAGCAGTTGGGCTGTTTGGCCATGAGCCCCTCACCCCCAGCTCCCATGTGGAAACAAGCCACCAAGCATTAATCCCCACCAGCCCCCCCAGGGTCCCCACTGGCACCCCTCAGACGAAACCGCAGGCCCCGATTAGGAAGCTCCACCTGGGGAGTTTCCATTTGGCAGTGCCGCCCCCGTCACAGGGAAGGACACTGAAAAGAGCCGCCGTGTAGCACACGGGCCGTGTGAGCCATGCGGGGCCCCAGCGGGCAGGGCGGCTCCAGCAGCCTCGGGGAGCGGGAGGCTCAGCTCCACGGAAGTGGGAGTGAGGATCCCTGAGCACCAGGACTGGGCACTAGTGCTCCCCCCAGAGGGAGGCCACGCTCCATTTGCAAATGAAAACATCTGTTCGAACTTTCATTTCTTTTGGGTGGCATCCTCCCCTCCTAGAAGAGGATTTGGGTGGGTGGGTGGGTGATCTTTTCATTTTCCTACACAGTTCTAAGCAGTTTCCCCAAATATGTTCCTTCAGTGTAGTTGGAGGGAAATTTCTCTCTGCTATGAACAGAGTGGCATTTGATATTTTCTGCTAATTATAGTACTTATTATAATACTAATTCTAAAAAATAAGTGGCTTTGAAGTTTTATTTACAGTGGGAGGAGTATATCCGTGTACTCACTGGAGTAAGTCATGGGAACTTTCTCTCAGAACCAGTAAGATTGCTTATGTGTCCCTCTTGAGTCATTTTTGCTCATATTTTTCCACCCAGCAGCAATCACTGGCTCGCCCATGTCACCTCTGATTTCAAAGGGGAGTTCAGAAGCAGAGAGCTCCAAAGAGCTGGGAAGCCGCACCAAAAGCTCCCCTAGGCCCGTTGGACCCGAGCAGGCGGCTCCTCCCTCTCGGTTCTACCACTTGAACGGAGGAGCCTCAGGGAGAAGGACGAGGTGGCTGCAATCCTTGCTTAGCCAGTGACCTGCCCAGGCAGCTCCCCTTTCAGAGGAGCGGATTCTGGTCAGCCCTAGTCAGTGCCATTGTCCAGTTGGAAAAATATGGTCACTACACAATAGCTAACCACGTGGCCTCTGCTCCAGCTGGTGAGTCAAAGGGAATCCCAACAGGTTTGTTGTCCGTGAGGTTAATGATTATCCTGTCAGCACCACCTCACGTGTGCAGCGGTCTGAGAAGTTAAAGTGCTTTCAGACGTGGTTACGTTCATTAACAGTTCCGTGACCTAGACAGGGCAGAGTTGATGATCCCACTTTTAAGTTAAGAAAACAGTTGCGGGTACCGGGGGTGGGGGAAGAGAGAGAGAGAGAGATTTTTGAGAGAGGATTATCTGTTTCTCCCTTTAACTTCAGCGACAGAGTTCGAACTAGTGCAGATCTTACTCCACGTACGATGGGTTTATTGGGCCATGAACCCATTGTAAGTTGAACATACCACAAGTTGAAAATGCATTTAACGTCTCTGACCCACAACATCTTCCGCGGCTCAGCCTAGTCTACCTGCAGTGCACTCAGAACACTTACAGTAGCCTACAGTTGGGCAAAGTCATCGGTTGCAAAGCCTATCTGTAATAAAATGTTGAGTATCTCTTGTGATTTACTAATACTGTATGGAAAGTGAAAAAGTTTATAGGAGTACGGGATGGTTGTAAGCCTATCAGTTGTTTATCCTCGTGATCACATGGCTGCCTGGGAGCCGCAGCTCACTGCCCAGCATCACGAGTTTCGCACTGCATATGGCTAGTCTGGGAAAAGATCCAGATTCAAAATTCAAAGTATGGTTTCTTGTGAACGCATGCATATGGCTTTTGCAACATTGTACAATTAAAAAATCCTAAAAAAAAAAAACCTAAGTCGAACCATTCTAGTCAGAGACCGTCTATACTGAGATTTCTCTTCTATATTCTTTAGAAGGGACAGTATCATTATCTACTCAGAATACAGTATTTGGATTAACTAGTGTGTGGACACATCCACTTGGGCCTGATGATTTTTGATGTAGAGAAACCATGCTTTGGGTAGAATAAGATTTCCTTCCCACCATTCTCGTCAGCCAAGTGGAAGACTTGCAAGAGGAGGGCCACGAGTTCCTCTGCCCCATAGCATTTGCAAATGAAAACATCCACAGAGCGCAAGTGTTGTGCCTCTCGGATCTCCCAGATGACCAGAGGGCCAGTCCTGATGGGTTTCTTTTTCCCTAGTTCTCCGATTATCAGAATTACCTTGTGAATAGCTGTGTGAAGGAGAACCCCACCATGGAGCGGTCCATCGCCCTGTGTAACGGCATCTCCCAGTGGGTACAACTGATGGTTCTCAGCCGCCCCACCCCGCAGCTCCGGGCAGAAGTCTTCATCAAGTTCATCCAGGTGGCTCAGGTCAGTGACTAGATTAAGAATTTGACCCCTTTGAGGCAAAGTATCCCCTCTTCCCCCCAGCCAGTCTGTCTGTCAGAGCCGCTTTCCTCTCCCGAACCACAGTGGACTTAGTGTGATGTAAACTATCCCAGATTTAGAAATGGTGACTTTTCTATTTCCCACATAAGGGCGATATGGTGAGGACCATGCTGATTATCTCAGGGGTCAGGATACACTTACATCTGTTTAGGTCTTTTAAAAATTTTTTTACGTATTTATTTATTTAAAGTAATCTCTACACCCAACGTGGGGCTCGAACTCAGGACCCTAAGATCGAGTCACATGCTCTTCTGACTGAGCCAGCCATGCGTCCCAAGTTCTGTTTAGATCTTTTAACATATTCAGAAGATGCTTCCCAGCCTACATTGTTTCCCTAAATCTGGCCCACATGGCAAAGGAAAGGGCAATCTCCCAGGTTTTAATGGGGCTAGACCACCTCAGTTGTCTTAGGTCGTTGAGCCCGTATTGTGTTGAATGGCTGCATTTAATGTGTGAAGGCAGGCAGAGTTTAAGCATCTGATGAGAGGGAAACAGGTAGTAAGAACACATAATTGAAATTCCCCAGAGAGAGATTCTAGCTCCTCTCTCCCAGTGACTGTCCTGCATAGGCACTGGCATGACGTAAGACAGTAAGACAAAATCTCAGTCCTTAAAATAAAAGTCTGGTTATTTGAGATGGAGGATATAAAATATTATTAGTCCTAGATGGTCAAGACCAGTGTTTCTCAAAGTCTGGTACATGGTCCACCTGCTTTGATATTAACTGAAGATTTACCCTAAGTTCAGCCCTGGAATCAGAGTAGCTGCACTTGGATCCAGAAATCTGTGCGTTAAGCAAGTACTTTGGGTGGTTCTTAGAAACCACTGATGTAGAGGATGGCCCTCGGAACTGGTACAGCAAAGGAAGGAGATGTGACACCTTGCTAGATATGGTCTGAAGTTAAGCCTACAGGGGAAAATAGAAAACCACAACACCTGACTGCTAGGCTTTGACCAGTATTAGGAAGACTCGCGGTGCAGAGTGGAGAGGCGTGTAACTGACATGTGCATTAACTACTCTCATCTTTTTTCTATGTCACAGAAGCTCCACCAGCTACAGAACTTTAATACACTGATGGCTGTGATAGGTGGGCTCTGTCACAGCTCAATCTCCAGGCTCAAGGAGACAAGTTCACACGTCCCGCACGAAATCAATAAGGTCAGTGTCAACTGCCTCCTTCCCCCAGGGCCCCTTAGCAGCCTTCCCAGGACCAGCATCAACATTTATTGAGAGGCAACCCAGACAGCATTTCCAAACCATATCACCTTTTGTCAACTAATTAGGCAAAACACTAGAGAGGCAAACCCCCAAAAAACCCATAGGATGGGAATGTCCCAGGTCTGAGTGACTGTAATTCAGTCTGACCTCAGTGTCACTGCACATGTCCCTATGGATCAGTTGAAATAATGTGTGCCTCTCTCCTTGTACACCCATGAATATTCAGTGTCACGGTCTTTAATACTGACCCCCTTGATCCAGCAACTTGTTCCAAAATGCTTTCCTAAAAGAAAGAGTGGTTCATTTGACCATAGTTCAGTTTGTGTGTCAAATACATAGTGAGTGACACATGAGAAACCTACCTATCCAGATCTCTTGGAGAATGACATTCCAGATAGTTGAATTTTCCCAGAGAGTTGAAAATGAGTTTTTCAGGTACCATTTGTAATAGTGTTTTATTGAGGAATATTTTTCTTAAATGTCTTACGCACTTTTCTACATTCTTTAGATTTTACAGAATAGACTTTAGTCTTTTATAACATAGGGCTGTTATTAGGAATACAAACCACTAAGATATACTGAAGATAGAAATGCAGTTATGTATGGTATGGATCAGCTAACAACTATCAGCCCTCCCTTACTAACCTCAACCCCCCAGATCCCCCGTCTGTCCTCCCGAGCCGCATGGGGGCTTTTCTTCAGGAGACATGTCTGTGTACCATTGTCCTGTCATTCCCAGCTGTTCAGCCTGCTTTTGGGAAGTCTCGGATTCGTCATCCCTGCTCTCACCATCCTGAGTTCTGGGGATGCTTCCCCACCCCCACCCTTCCAGGTCCCTACTAGTTCTGGCGAAACTTAGTGGAACCATCAAAAATATCGCCCATGTCTCAGAAGTGACAGAGGGAGACAGTCCTGGAGATGAACAAGCCCTCGTGTTACCTCACTGGGAAGAGTGCACGTGCTCCTCTTCAGCTTGGAGCCCCCACAGCAGTGCTTCCATGTCCGGAGCTGCTTGACCCTCGGGGCGGTCTGCACAGCCCATTAGGGAGGCCGGAAGTAAAGCAAGAGCCCCTTTGTCTTCTAGTAGTTTATTTCACCTCCCAAGGGGAGCAGAACTATCTCATTTTTGCTACTAGTCTCTCATTGTGTGAGCCCCTTCCATACTTCACGCTCACGGGCACTGTTTGCTGAGAGGTGAGCGGGAAGGACGCTCTTGCCCACTCAGTGGTTGAGGGGAGCCAACTCCAAGCCTCAAGTCCTTCACTGGAGGGAAATGGTTCTTGTTAGGCCACAAGAATTTCCAGCAGCATTTTAAGCCGTTATTTTGTGCCGTAACATGATTGGTGGACCATCTTTGCGTCTGAGGAAGCTGGTCGTCGTGCACGGGGACTGGGGTTCTGCAAACTGCTTGCCCACTTGAACCAGGCGTGTTTGTCGAGAACCCAGAGCTGGCCGCTCCCTTTTCGTGCTGGTGAGCAGCCGTGCCCCTTTCAGGGCCAGGGCAGGGCGTGGGCTCTCAGGAAGAGCTCCCTAGGCCTTCTGCCTGGTCCTCCTGCATGCCCTCTGCTGGCAACCGGTCTCTGGTGCAGGATTTCAGTCTGTGAACGGAGTATCACGTGCTCCCTCGACTTCGGCCCATCTGAGAATCGCTGAACCAAGGCCCACAGAGCGCAGCATGGAGTTTGAACACGGTAGAGACCGCTGAAGCCCCACGGCTTCTCCCCGTGTCTGCAACAGTCAGCACTTCCAACAGCACACTTCACATGTGCCTCTGGAAGCGTGCAGATACTAGGGAGGGGAACGGCAGGGCTGGGGCATAGAGGTCAGAGGGACATTTACTGTGTACTATATATTCATGTACCTTTTGAGTTTTTAATCTCAGGTTTTTATTTTTAAAAAACTAGTATAGTGATAAGACCGCACTTAAATTTTTTCAGTTATGTAGTATAATCAAGTAAAGCATACCTCGTGTTTGTAGATACACTCTGACATTTGAAATATACCGGAGTTTTAATTTGGGAGTCACAGTCCGCAACTTTTAGGTGAATCACCTCCTGCCCAATTCAGGATGGGGTGAAATCATGGGAGGGGCTGAGAGTATTGCAGACAATACACGCTGCCTCTTGGGTACCTGTGACTGGGCCTCTCCTATTTTGTAGGTTCTGGGTGAGATGACCGAGCTACTGTCCTCCTGTAGAAACTATGACAACTACCGGCGAGCCTATGGGGAGTGCACCCAATTCAAGATCCCCATTCTCGGGGTGCACCTCAAGGACCTCATCTCCCTGTACGAAGCCATGCCTGACTATCTGGAAGATGGGAAGGTCAACGTCCACAAGCTGCTGGCCCTTTACAATCATATCAATGAACTGGTCCAGCTGCAAGAGGTGGCCCCACCGTTGGAGGCCAACAAGGACTTGGTGCACCTGCTGACGGTAAGGTTCCCATAGGAGGCAGTTACTAAGGCCGAGCTGTGTGCCACCCACCACTTCCTGCAGCCTAACAGATACTAGCTCAGTTAACCCTCATAAAAACTCTCAGAACTAGATACTATGATGATCACCATTTTATGGATAGGGATACTGAGGCACAAAGGTTTAATTGGTCAGGGTACCACACATGATTAAGCAGCAGAACCTGGATTCAGACCCAGGTGATGGGACTCCAGGGGCTGTACTTATAAACAAACGGTATGCCCTTAGGACTTCTAGAACTGTTTCCCACCCCTCTACAAAAGCAATCCTAAACTCTCTGGGAGGAGCAGATAGCAAATCAGGATATAAAGTTTCGTTAAGAGATGGAGACAGTGTATTCTCATTTAAAAAAGAATAAGGCAGTGGGGGGGGGGGGGGAGGGCATTCAAGGCAAGAATAGGCCAACACTTGGGGTATAGGAGACCAGGATTTGCACTTTGGGTCCAGAGTGAGATCAGATGAACTCCCTTCCAGACCCACGATTCTGTAGTTCACCAGCTGTGTGACTGTGGGCATGTAACTCTAAATCTGTTCCCTTCTCTGTAAATCAATCAGAGATCAGTTCCTGGGATAACTTGTAACTTCTTTCGGTTCTAAAATTAAACAGTTCTCAATCTGCTTTTTCGCAGAATGGCATAATTATTATAGCCTCTTCTGCCCTCACATGATAATTCTGATAGAGCCCCATGGTTCACATCCTAGCCCTTTGAGCAGTTGGCCAGGTGACCATGGCAGGTCTCAGTCATAGACATCACCTGTGAAGATACACTGATCTTAACTTTTTTGAATCACAAAATCATGTGATGAAAACTGAACACTCTTCCCAGAAAAACATACATGAGTTCTGGACCTCTTGAAGCCATTCCCAGGCTCTAAGATCTCTCCCTTCTAGATTTTATGGTGTTAAGATATATGAAACTGATTAACTCTTAATATCATTTAATGATACGTTATCATTTAAACTGGGTTCTGTTGTAGAGAACAAGTGAGGTGTGGACCATCTGACCAGATAGGGCCTTTTGCCTAAGCTCTAAAGGCTTAGATATTAAGTCATATTTTAAAAGACGACGTCTTGACATTTCTCCACAATTAAAAACATTTTAACAAGAAGGAACCAATGCTTGCCCTATTACAGTAGTAAGTGTTATACCCTCCAAACTTTGTGAATTGTAAAAACAAACTACATCAGCCCTGGGAAAGACAAACAGCATCCTAGCAAATAACTGTGTTCTGCTTTGACCTGCAGTTGTCCTTAGATCTCTACTATACTGAAGATGAAATCTATGAGCTTTCCTACGCTCGGGAGCCAAGGAACCACAAAGCGCCAGTGAGTTGTGCATATTTTATACTAAGATTACTCTATGTAACACATACTTTACAAGCTGCTTAACGAGGTCATCATCTTAAGGAACAAACCTTTATTCAGTTTAGTAAGTATTGTTTCCACTATGTGCCCAACCTTATGCTAGGAACAGAGCTTCAACATATGTATCAGTAGTTCCTGACCATAAAGAGCCTATAGTCTGCCTGAAGGGATGAGACGAATATATGAACGATAAACGAGTATGTGCCCTAAGCACATCCCAATGAGCAGCCGGTGATTTACCAAGTAGAGAAGGGAGTGTCATTGGCGGTTGTGACCTCTTCCTCCTATTATAAAGTATCCCCACATTAGTCATTTCTCTTTTGATTTGTTGATAAGCATATGCATCCCAATTAGAAAAGACTGATCATCCTATATTCATCTGGGTCAGAAACAGCAGTCTGCTGGGGCTTTTGATCTCTTGTGCTGAGTCCTCAAAGCCGCAGTCCTGGCGCTGTCCCGTAGGACCCTCACAGGTTGTCTGGCCTGCCTCTCCTACAGGCAGGTGAAAATGTCAGCCTTCCTTCTGAACGATCGGTATCCACCACCCCACCCCCTCAGTCTCCTGGGAAGCTTCCCAGCCCCCAACCACGTGGTACTCAAGGGGGGAGGTGCCCTGTGCATAAGGCATAAGTCTCTGTTCGGGTGGCTAGGTTTCATTGTCTCTACACAGAAAGATCAAATTCTAGCTCCTAGTGTAATAAAAGCTGTTCGCTGAAAATATCTGGCAGGTTCTGTTTTCAGGGCCTTACAGGGCATTTCATGGAAAGGGTACATTCTCCCATATTTCAAGAGTTTTTCACAGGGGCCACGTCTCAAATTAGGAATGGATTCCACCGCAGCTTGTCCAGGCCTCAGACCTTTCCTTCTGTCATCCCGCCTTTGTTTCAGCTATTTTCTCCTCATCTACATCTTTAGTAAGTAGCGAACAGAGAGGAAATTTAAAGGAGCCACTGTGCTTATGCTGATAGCTCTGACAAAAGGTTTAATGCAGAGGGAATGGAGAATTTTGAGTTACCGGTAGATGAATATATGTGAGGAGCACTTTGTCAGCTGTGAAGCACAACACTTGCAGTGGCCACGATGACAGCTGGGAGACTTCGAGTCCACGTGGGCCCGCAGTCCTTGCCCCTGCACAGAGCTGACAGTTGTCCACAGTGAGGCCATGAGGTAGTGGGAAAGGAAGGAGCTGTACGCTGTACTGCGTTCTAGTCATGGAGATTTCTCTGAATATTTCATTTCAGCCACTAACACCCTCCAAACCACCAGTAGTAGTGGACTGGGCCTCTGGAGTATCTCCCAAACCGGACCCAAAGACCATAAGCAAACACGTCCAGAGGATGGTGGATGTAAGTACAGCTGTGTTTCAGCAGACAAAAGCGAGGCACAGCCTGGCTTAGCTTTATGGGGGGCGGGGGGAGGCACCCCCACAATGGCAGAAACACAAAGGTGGGAAACTTGAAACCCGTTCCTAGTGAGCACAGGGAGCCGCTTCTCATACTGTGCCTGCAGGACAGTTCACAAGTTACATTTTGCAAACACACTCGGGCCTTATGTTGGGGGAGCTGGGCCGTCTCCTGAAGACCTAGTTAGGAAAGCATATATTTAAAGGCTGGCATTTGATTTGTGAGACAGAGAGGTGTTAGAAAAGGTTTAAGGAAGGATAATAAAGAGAATCTAATACTGAAAATTTGGGCCCTCTTGATTCTCTTCACTGTTCCTGTCAAGGAGGGAGTACATACTTTTGTGTTTCTACATTCATCCTTGTGGGCCAATCCAGTGTAGTAATAGAAAAGTGAGAGCCAGCAAGTGACAGAACCATGAGCAGTGGAGGACTAAGGGGGAAGGAGCACTTCCAGCTGGGCTGTTGGCAGAAGCACTGGAAGGGGGGCAGAGCAGAGGGAGACCAGCCCCTGTGCAATGAGCAGGGAGCACCCAGTGGCCGGGGAGGGGGCACTGTCGATGTGCTAATGGACCTGCGAGCCCCTGGCCCCCGCAGACGTGGGCTTGGGGCAGACCTGCCACGTGCCCCAGTGCTTCTCCGCAGCCGCTTCGGGAGCACGTCGCCTCGTTCTCTCATTCGGGCTGAGAGGCTTTTATCAGACATTCCACCCCCAGAGAGAAATGATTCATTTCGCTTTGGTAATCACCAAAGAAACTTTTCCCCCCCCCCCCACAGTCCGTCTTCAAGAACTATGATCATGACCAGGACGGATACATTTCTCAGGAAGAGTTTGAAAAGATTGCTGCCAGTTTTCCCTTTTCCTTCTGTGTGATGGACAAAGATAGGTGAGCGTTCGCGTACGGGAATGGGAGGCTCCTGGTGCTAAGGAGCAAGCCTCAGATGAATGGCTGGCTGGTTTTGGTTCAGACCACAACAGACCATGAAAAATACAAGTGTTTTAAATGCCTCAGAACTGAAGATTTCATAAATCTGCCAGTTAAGGAATAGTCAAATTAAGAAAACCTTTAGTGTTCCTTCTCGCTTGGCCCTGCAGATGATGAGAAACGATTATTTAATACTTTGCCTATTTACTTTTCAGAAGGTTACATAAGCTCTATGTCGGTTCTCTGTATGAGATCAAAGGATGGTTGGCGGGCCCCAGTTATGTGTCAGGTACAGTCTAAAGTCAGAAACAGCAGCAGAAGGCACTTCTCTCCCTTGCAGTTTCCATTTCTTTTTTGAGTCTTTAAATTGGCTAGAAAAACCTACTTTAGCCAAGGAACACCTCTGTAGAAATGACTACTGCCATCTCACGTCGTAATGACGTGCTCTCCGCACGTCCCTACTGAAGAGCAGGGATCACAGAGACAGTCCGCAGTACTACGTACTGTGCCTACCACAGAAGGGTAAAACCAGAGGTGAGTTTCTAAGGCTAGAAGCCACTCTCGTTACCCCAGACCCCACTTACACCTTGTCTGTCCCTTGCTGGCAGGGAAGGCCTCATCAGCAGAGACGAGATCACAGCCTACTTCATGAGAGCCAGCTCAATCTACTCCAAACTGGGCCTGGGCTTTCCTCACAACTTTCAAGAGACCACCTACCTGAAACCAACTTTCTGTGACAACTGTGCTGGATTTGTAAGTTCTTTGAATGCTTGAGGCTGAACTGGGGGAGGGGTACGAGACAATTTAAATGATTAAGCCAGGCGGAGACCTCACCACCCTTATCAACCATCCCAGCGTAGAGCCTAGGCAAACACCTAGAATAAGCTCGTTCTCGTTCTCGAATGCGTGGTTTTTACTTGAACTCATCTTTACCATTTCTCCTTTGGTCCATGAGGCCTGGGACAAAGGGTAAGAAATGTTGAACTGCGGATATATTTTTTAAGTAATTATAGTCATATGCTGTTGCCATTGAGAGAGAAAAGAAGTATGCGACATCCCTGCCCATTCCCCTTCAAAAGGAACTGATTTTAAGAAGTCATGTGGGTCTGCTCCTCTCTGACCTCCCACCCCGGCTCCCCCCGTCCAGGACCCCAGGATTCCGTGTGCTTGTTCTTTAGTTTGGAGTCCTGAGAAAGTGGTTTGTTCTTTGATTCATTTACTTCAGGCCTCAGGAAGGCCTCCTAAGGCCATGCTAGTGAGTTCTTGAAAATATTTGACTTTGAGGGGCACCTGGGTGGCTCAGTGGGTTAAAGCCTCTGCCTTCAGCTCAGGTCATGATCTCAGGGTCCTGGGATTGAGCCCCGCGTCAGGCTCCCTGCTCAGTGGGGAGCCTGCTTCCCCCCCTCTCTCTGCCTGCCTCTCTGCCTACTTGTGATCTCTCTCTGTCAAATAAATAAATAAATAAATAATCTTTAAAATATATATATATATATTTGACTTTGATCAGCACAAACTCTTCCTATTTGCAATTTAAGGTCAGGAGAGTTAAGATGAGGAAGATAAAGGACACACAAGAGAACACAATGAGGGAAAATAAAGAATGGATGCTACTGTCTAGCCTCATACCGGACAGATGACTGGTACACTCTAACCATCTCTTGTCTGTCTCGTAGCTCTGGGGAGTGATCAAACAAGGATATCGATGTAAAGGTAAGGCTCAGCTTTGTCGACTGTGTTGTTTTCCCTGGTCTCAGAGGCTCTCCTAATAAAGCATTTTTTACCCAGAGGAGTTGTCCATCGAATCCACAACTTCTCAGCACAGCTCCCAGCCTCATTCCCAAACTGGTTTCCCTAGAGCACCCACTGAGAGTGACAGTCACCACAGAGAAGAGGAACACCTGAGTGACCAGTTATGAAGCTTCCCCTTGCAAGGTCCTCTCTCTGTGTGGGTTGTCCTGGAAATAGGGATGGTGGGTCTCCAAAGAAAGTCACTTTGGGAACAGAAGTATTTACCAAAGGCCCTTGTCAGCTTTTGTCTTATCGGTAGACTCCTAGGGACCTAACTGTCCTTCCTTATAACTAGAGAAATTCAGGAGCGAAGGAGAGGAGACTTTTATGGCAAGGAAGAAAGAGTAAGACGTAAGAGCTGCGAACCGCCAGGGGGGGTCTCTGTAAAGCAGGCAGTGTATGCAGGATGACTGAGACACCACTTCTCTCCAAGACAGTGGATGCTGCTTCTGATTCTGAGACTCATGATGAGAAGACCACTAGGTTCATTAGGAATAGGAGGTGTCCAACTCCAGACTAGGACAGGCATGTGTGACAAGACAGCACTGCACAAATGTGGTTGAGACTCTGGAGAAGAAAGCGAAAGACTTCCTGACCAGGGTGTCTTGTCCACAGACTGCGGGATGAACTGCCACAAACAATGCAAAGATCTGGTTGTGTTTGAGTGCAAGAAGCGAACCAAGTACCCAGCAGCTCCCACAGAGAACAGCACCACTGGAGGGCCAACATCCAGCCTTTGCTCTTTGGGAGCCAAAGACCTGCTCCATGGTAAGTAGGCACGGAGAACATTTCTCTTGGAAAATGAAGTGGGAAGGATAAAGTTTTCAGGGAGCAAAGATTACTTTTGTCCTTCCCCCTTTAATGAAAACCACTGCAGACACATTTCAAGAATTATGTATCACTTTTGGGGACCACAATTCTGTCACATAAAATACAAATGTGGCAGAGAGCAGCATGAAGGTCAGGTTGTAAAATGGGAAATACAAAAAAATCATCCTAATACTCCAAAAACTACAGGGTTGTTATTTTAGGGTAAATAGAATAATTTAAATATTCTGATACTTGAATAACAGTATAATTACAATTTTGAGCTTTATTTGGGTAGATACTTCAAGTCAATTTATGTTCCCCTGGGGAAAAATTAAGTATATTATAAGGTTTCTAGTATTAGAACTGTTGGTTCAAATTATGAATGCCAACTGGACGTTTTTTGTTGTCCAGAAGCCATTTTGACTATACCAATCCAACTTGGTTTTGGCTACCAAGTTTAGTAATTAAAAATATACAACATTTTAATAGAAATGCATGTTTCTTAAAAAAACACTTTAATCGTTTCATTTCCCCCAAATCCTGGAAGGTAACTTTTTCTTCCTCATTAAATGGAAAAGACTAAACAGAATCTAAAATCTATTTATAAATGTTGTGTTTCAAACAGCCCAGAGTTACTGTTGAGCCGTTGTAACACAATAAATTTAGATGATCTGTAGTCTACCTTACAGCCTACCAGTCATCTCAAATATATCCACTCTTTACTTTTCAAGACATTACTCCTAATGGTTAATATTCAGGCTGGGTCCTGGGCAAGGATGTTGGTTGAAAGAAGAAAACCAGAATAATTCCTCTCTCCTTTTCCAATTAGTATCATACTAAGGGTAATACATTTTGAGACATAACTTCCACAAAGCTGGAACTTTACTCTCACAGTTAAGCCGTACCCACTGTACAAATAGGTCCCAAAGAAAATTCATACCTGCTCCTGGAGGCCACTTGCAAAAGGACCAAAATTTGAATGCTGAGAGCTACCACATCCCAGTGTCCACAGAAAATCTGCATGGACCATTTCTCTTTACAGCACTGAAGCAGGGCCTCACTTCAACTAATCTGCAGAAACTGAATTCTTCTAGGTAAACCTTTGTGCGAATAGAAAAATGTCCTTTCCTCAGGGTAGATGCAGCCTGGCACCAGTGGCCGTGGCTTTGCCAGCAAAGCCCCTGGACTTCAGGCCCCTTCACCCCCTGAAAAGGGTGCCTGAAAAGGAGTCCACTTTGGACCCATGGGCCTCCTATACCAATAAGAAGGGTCTCATTTGAAACTAATATGCCAATCCTGAGTCTCTGCTTTTCTGAGATAGAGTTACTAATATGTCATGTATCTTTCCACAGCGCCTGAGGAAGGACCTTTCACATTCCCTAATGGGGAGGCTGTGGAACACAGTGAGGAAAGTAAAGATCGGACCATCATGCTCATGGGAGTGTCCTCACAGAAGATTTCTGTTCGGCTGAAGAGGACTGTCGCACACAAGGCCACCCAGACGGAGTCACTGCCTTGGCTTGGCACTGAGGGCCCTTCCAGTTCCTTTATGCTGTCCTCCCCAAGGAAGACAGCCCAGGATACTCTGTATGTGCTTCCCAGTCCCACATCTCCATGCCCCAGCCCCGTCTTGATCAGAAAGCGGGCCTTTGTCAAGTGGGAGAACAAAGAATCCCTCATAAAGTCAAAGGAGGATCTCCGTCATCTCAGACTTCCAACCTACCAAGAGCTGGAACAGGTACCTTCCTTTTCTCTTCTTTCAGACTGAGAGAAGGGGGGGGCGAAACCAGGGAAGAACATGGAAGCTAAAAATGCTGACCAGGTTGATTACTAGCAGGATAAGGCGAAAAAAGGAAAGAAAAGATTCTGGCTTTCTTTCAAACCAGTGGAGGCCAGGTCTCACATTACAAGAGTAGGACAAGATATACTGGGCTCCCTATTGCCCTTTCAAAGTGTTGGTGCCAGGACCCAAAGTCTGTTCATAATAGGCGCTTTGAGAAATAAACTAGTTTCTACTGATCAGCTTTACGGTGCTGACACCGCACCCTTTTTTCTAAATGAAACTCAAACACATCAGAGAACGTCCTGATCTTCTATATACATTAGACAGTATCTGGCAGATGCACAGTTGTATATAATCTATAAACTGTAGCAGGAGCTGCTTTTTCTTCTGTTCAGCTTACAATGTCCTAATTATAAGGTGCCCCATAAAGGCATTATAAAAGATAAAGTTTATCAAGAAACAAAGAACAGGAGTTTGGGAATATGGTTCCAAGGTTAGAGAAAAGGGCCTAATGAAAGAAGAGAATAGATAAGACAGGGAAGGGGACAACAGGCAGTTGCCCAAACACTCCATTCTGTAGGGCAAATTACTAATGTACTTCTTTTTAGAATACAGGGCTCTTGTTGAGGGCTGGCTCACACGGTTTCCTACCAATGATAGGTAACTTTGAGTCATTTTAGAGATAGGGAAGCTCAGATCCAACATCATCATAGGTTTTTCTAAAACATCAAGGTTGGCAATGTGTTTTTGGAGGCCTAGCAGTACAAACACAAAACCAACAACCACCTAGCTACAATTCCTTAAATAATTCAACATATTACATAGTGAAATTGCCCAAAAGGGCCTCAGAATTACCTGCCTTATTCTCAGTGTTGTACCTTCTAGACTTCTAGAAACTGAAATACAGACACATTTGAAGAAACAAGTTAGATAATACATGTAAAACTCTTGGTTTGGTGCCTGGAACAAAGAACATAATATTAGGGAGGAACATATGAAAAAAGAACAGATTTTCTGGATGAAAGGTATTCTCTGGCTCAGAGTGTGTGTTTTTGTTTTTTTTTTTAAGACCTGCTTTAAGAATCAAGTCAAGTCAATCAGAAGGTGACAAAATGTGGGTTACACAAAGCCCTTTCTCTTTAGGGATAGAAACTATCAAAGGCAATTTACAAGAACTCGGTCCTCTGTAAAATACAAGGCCAGGATTCCATGCTCTCTATGGTTTGCTTCAGATCGTGAATAATTACTCTCTTCTCATGGAATTTACCTAGCATAGCAATCCAGATAACTTCCACTGAGAAACAACTCACTGTATCCAGATTACCCAGAAATTGCCTACCGTTGCAGGGAGGCAGTAATCAATATGGTATAATGTAAAAACACTGGATTCATAGAAGACTGGAGACGTCATCATGGCAGCGGGAGTTGTACCTTTCTACTCTCCTCTTTTATTTACAACAAATTGGTTATTCAAAACCAAACAAAAAGTGACCTCACGGAATACGTGGGGGATCTGTACCTGGCCTGTGCTCCAGAAAGTAGGTGGCTAGGCCTCAGATCCAAGGGAGGTGGTGAGCCGGCTCCACCCTGTCTTATTGATCAGGCAAGAGCAACACTGGAGAGTGCAAACCAGGTCAGACATGCAAGAAAGATACAGAAGTTGTGGAGGTCCCACCAGCTGGGGCACCATGAGAGCGGAGCCAGACTGAGGAGAGTTTGGGGGCAGAGGCTAAGGAGAATCTTAGGAGTCAGTCTCCCTCCCTCACAGAGGACAGAGAAAGCAAAAGTAGTGAGTGACTGACCCCCTGACTGCACAGGCTACAGCTGGAGGGACCCATTTCTCTCCAACAGCACCCAGATTTCTGAGGGACCTCCGGGACTAGGGGGAGGAAGAGGAAGGGGAAAGAAGCATATAAGAATAACAAAAGGTACTGAAGGAACACATCCTTCCTTTCCCCACTGCCCCCCAACCCCTCGGGGTTTCAGCAGGTTTGCCCATGGACCTCTGGGAGTACCCCCACTGAAGGATCCCCCTATTGTGCATGGGGAGCCCTCCACCTCTGCCATCAACACTCTATACACCAGCTTTTTTAATGCACACTCCCAAGTGCAACACCAGAGCCAGCTTAGGTAAAAAGAAACCCAAAACTTAGCTATAATATGTGGCCATCTTATGAAAAACAACAGGACTTTAACTGCCAGTCTGCCGAACTTTAACAGTCAAGGTAAACAACTTAGAAAGTCCTATGCTACTTCAAATACGATGGCAGAGGCACATTTCATGGGACACTATGGAAACTCAAGGTATCACAAAGAGAAAAGACTTCTAGCAACGGAACTCAAAGGCATAGAATATTGGGATCTAACTGATAAAGAATTCAAAATAGCTGTTAGGAAGAGATTCAACAAGCTATAAGAAAAACTCAGATAATTCAATGAGTAAGGAATAAAATTAATGAACAGAAGGAGTTCTTTGTCATAAAGACTGAACTTTTTAAAGAACCAAATTCTGGAGCTGAAGAATTCAATGAGATGAAGAATGCACTAAAAAGCTTAGGAAATAGTAAGGCATATCGAGGAAAGAACTAGCAACTTAGAAAGGACTGCAAAGAGGCAAGAAAACAAAGGTTTTTTAAAAAGTGAAGAAACCCTATAAGAGCTATCAGTTATGATGGGAATGATATAGAAGGAAGAAGGAGCAGCAAACATATATAGACAAATTATAGCTGAGAATTTCCCAAACCTGGAGAAGAAATTGGAGAATACAAGTCCAAGTAACTAACAGACCACCCAATTATTGTTACTTTTTTAAAAGATTTTATTTGAGAGAGTGAGCGAGAAAGAGCAGGAATGGTGCAGAAGGGCAGAGGGAGAAGCAAATTCCCCAAGGAGCAGGGAGCCCAAAGCAGGGCTCAACCCCAGGGACTCTGGGATCATGACCTGAGCTGAAGGCAGAGGCTCAACCTGATTGATTGTAATGCAATTGTCAAAAGTCAATGAGAAAGGATCTTAAAAACTGGGAAAAAAGAGAAACCTATGAATAAGGAACCCCATTAGCTCTCAGCAGAAACTCTATAGGCCATGAGAGAGTGAAATGATAAAGTATTAAAACTGCCAGCCCAGAGTACTTCATCCAGTAGTCACCTTTCAGATATGAATGTGAAATAAAGGCTTTCTCAGATGAAAACTCAAAGTGCTCACCACTGCCACACCTGCCTTGCAAGAAATGCTGAAAGTAGTTCTTCAATCTGAAATGAAAGCATGCTAAATAGTGACATAAAAGCTAATGAAAGTACATAATACTCCAGCAATGATAAGCAGAATCAGAAAACTCTAACTATATTAGAATGATGTGTTCAACCTTTTAATTGTAGGAGAAAGGCGTAAGGAAAGGAGCATTAAAGATAACTACAGCTACTATAATTTCTCAATGAATTCACAGCATAAAAAGATAAATTGTAATGTCAAAAATATAAAAGGGAAGGAATAAAAGTAGATAGCACTTTATCTTTGGTCACCTATAAAGTTTCAAGATAAAAAGGACTATTTTAATTATGAGATGTTTTACATGTAAGCCACATGGTAATCACAAAACAAAAAGAATGAAATCTTGCCATTTGCAACGACGTGGATGGAACTAGAGGGTATAATGCTAAGCAAAGTCAGTCAGAGAAAGACAAATACCCTATGATTTCATTCATATGTGGAATTTAAGAAACAAAACACATGAACATAGGGAAATGGAAGGAAATATAAAGAAAACAGAGAAAGGCAAACCATTAGAGACTCTTAACTATAGGGAAGAAACTGATAGTTGCTGGAGGGGAGGAGGGATGGGGTGAGTAAGTGATGGGCCTTAAGGAGGGCACTGGATGTAAGGACCACTGGGTCTTGTATGCAACTGATGAATCACTAAATTCTATCTCTAAAACTAATAATACAATATATGTTTATTAAACTGAAGTAAAAAAAAATTTTTAAAGGCTCAAATCGCCATGGAAAATCACACTGTACAAGAGTAAAAAGAAACAGAGGGAAAAAGAAAATGGAGATACAAGACAACCAGAAGGCAAATAAGATGAATAAGATGGCAGTAGTATGTCCTTACATAACAATAATCACGCTAAAAAAATAAATGGATTGGTTTCACCAGTCAAAAGGTACAGAGTGGCTGGATGGATAAAAAATAAGACCCAATTCTATGCTGCCTACAGGAAACTCACTTCAGCTCTAAAGACACATACTGGCTCAAAGTAAAGGGATGGAAGCCATGCAAATAGAAGTCCAAAGAAAATGGAGCATAGCCATACTTGTGTCAAACAAAACAGACTTCAAGCCAAAAATGTTAACAAGAGACAAGGTCATTATATAATGATAAAAGGCTCGACACATCAACAAGATATTACATCAACAAGATATAACAGTTGTAATACACATGCACCCAACATTGGGCTTCACTGGTGAAATCTACCAAACATTTAAAGAAGAATTAACACCAATCCTTCTCAAACTCTTCCAAAAATTGAGGAGGGAACACTTCCAAACTTACTCTATAAGAAGAACATTACCCTGATCCCAGAGCCAGATTAGGACACCACAAGAAAACTATAGCCCAATAGTGTTGATGAATACAAATGCAAACATTCTCAACAAACTATTATCAAACTAAAAATTCAAGAACATATAAAGGATTATACACCATGACCAAGTGTGATTCATTCTTGGGTGCAAGCATAAATCAACATATACTTATCAATAAACGTAATACATCACATTAGTAAAACGAAAGAAAAATCCCATGATCATCATCTCAATAGAAGCAGAAACGGCATCTGACAAAATACAACACCCTTTCAAAATAAACAAAAACAACAGAAGGAACATACCTCCACATAATAAGGGCCCAAAACAACAAACCCATAGCTAATATACTCAGTGGGAAAAAAGTTAACTTTTTCTCAAGATCAGAAACAAAACACAAGGAGGCTTATTCTCATCACTCTTATTCAACACATTACTAGAAATGTTAGCTAGAGCAATTAAGCAAGACAAAAAAATAGCATCCAAATCAGGAAAGAAGTAAAATTCACTATCTGTAGATGATATGAGTCTGTATATATAAAATTGCCAAAACAACCAAAACACTATTTGAACCAATCAAAAATTTAGGTATAGTTGCAGGCTACTAAATCAACATACAGAAATCACCTGCATTTCTACACACTACGGATGAAATCTGAAAAAGAACTAGAACTATCCTATTCACAACAGCACCAAAAGCAATGAAATACTTCGAAATATATTTGACAAAGGAAGTGAAACAAATGGAAAGAAATCCCATGTTTATGACCCAAAGAACTGTTAAAATGTCCATACTACCCAAAGACATCTACAGATTTAATGCAATCTCTATTAAAATACCAATGGCATTCTTTTACAGAAGTAGAAAAAAACAATCCTAAAATCTGTATGGAACCACAAAAGAACAAAGCTAAAGATATCATACTTCCTGATTTCAAACTATACTCAAAGCTACGGTAATAAAATCAGTATGGTACTAGCATAAACACTAACATGTAGACCAATGGAAGAATAAAGAGAGCCCAGAATCACACCTTGCTTATACAGTGAGCTAATATAAGGGCACCAAGAGCACCCAAGGGGAAACGGATAGTCTCTTCAACAGATAGAGACTACATCAAACTTAAAAGTTTTTGCACAGCAAAAGAATTAACACAATGAAAAAGCAATATACAGAATAGAAGAAAATTTTTGCAAACCATACACTGGATAAAGGGTTATAACCAAATTATATAAGGAATTCATACAACTCAATAACAACAAAATCTTACTTCAAAATGGGCAGAAGAGTAAAGAGACATTTTTCTAAAGCATACAAATGGCCAACGGATACATAAAAAGATGCTCGATATCACTAATCATCAAGGAAATGCAAATCGAAACACAATGAGCTATCAACTCACATCTGTTAGAATTGTTAGCATCAAGAAAACAAGACAGCAAGTGCTTGCTAGGATGTGCTGAAAAGGGAACCCTCATGCCCTGTTGGTGAGAACGTAAACTGCTGCAGCCACTACGGGACAGAGTGTGGAAGTTCCTCAAATATTAAAAGCACAACTATCATATTATCCAGCAGTTCCACTTCTGGGTATTTATCTGAAGGACATAAAAATACTAACTCAAAAAGACAGATACACTCCCATGTTCACTGCAGCATTATTTACAATAGCCAAAATATAGAAACAACCCAGGTGTCCATACATCAATGAATGGACAACGAAAACGTGTATATACGCACATATACACAATGGAGTATCATTCAGCCATGAGAAGGGAATTTGCAACAACACGGATGGACCTCAAACACATTATGCTAAGTGAGACAAGGCAGAGCAAGACAGGTACTGTATGACATCACTTATATATGGAATTTTTAAAAGCCAAACTTACAAAAGCAGATTAAAATGGTGGTTACGGGGCACCTGGGTGGCTCAGTTGGTTAAGTGTCTGTCTTCGGCTCAAGTCACGATCCCCAGATCTTGGGATGGAGTCCTGCATCAGGCTCCCTGCTCGGCGGGGAGGCTGCTTCTCCCTCTCTCTGCCTTTCCCCCCAGCTTGTGTTCTCTCTGGCTCATTCTCTTTCTCTCAAATAAATAAAATCTTTAAAAAATAAAAATAAAAAGTAAAATAAAATGGTGGTTACTAGGGGAAGGACAGGAAATACATTGTTTAACGGTACCAACGTACAACAAGTGGTAAATAAGCCTGAAAGATATAATGCATGGTACAATGAACGTAGACGACAATACTGTACTATAATCCTCAAACCTGCTCAATCCAGAACTTAAATTATTCTAATTATTAAAAAGGATATTATAACAATGAAAGGTGTTGATTGTCTTTACAATGGCAGTATTACAACATATCAAAGTAACATGTTGTACATCTTAAATTTATACTATGTCATAGGTCAGATATAATTCAATTTAAAAAATGCAGTAGCCTGAAGTCAACTGCCTCAGAAAATTAGATAATTAAATCCCAGTTTAGGGGGTAGGATAAAATTCTTTATCAAAGGAGTTCATTAGTTTTCAGTGATTTGGGGGAAAAAAACTGAAGACTAAATGAACTATATTTCATACGACAGTATTCTGAGTCACTGTTTTCATACCTCAGACCTGACCAGAGACTCCATTTCTGCCAAGTTTAGGTTTCCCACTATACAGCATCCGAAGGTTTTATATCCCCCTCTTATCTGGGAATGGTTTATTCTGCCTGCTAACCATCTTTGATAACAAAAACTAATTGCTGTTTGCACATGCTCACTTGATATTTAACTTGTTATTTTCTATTCAGAGCACAATAAACGTCTTGAAAATAGTTTTTAATTCTCAGCCACAGTGAATAGAAAATGCCAATCAAGTGTAGTACTTCCAATAGTGTAACTGATTTGCTATTCATTGCTGCTTTATTAACATACCTCATTCTCCTTTCCCTTTAGGAAATAAATACCCTGAAAGCGGATAATGACGCTCTAAAGATCCAACTGAAATATGCACAGAAGAAAATAGAAACCCTCCAACTTGCAAGCAGAAATCATGTCCTAGCTCAAATGGAGCACGGTGACTGTTCTTAGCCCGGAAACTGAAGGATCACAATGTGTAGAGGAGTGTATCAGAGATCTAAGTAAAATGAGTAACACAAACACCTAGGGAACTTTAGATCAACCAGTTATATAAAAAGGGTACTTTAAAACAGAAAAGCAAGTTATTTATTTATTTTATTTTTTTTTTTTTACCTCAAAGATGCCTGAGTGGAACTGTCTTCAGTCAGTTGAATCAAAGGGTAGGAAAGCTGAAGAATGCAGAATTTTTGCCATTCACACCATAAACTTCTTTTTCCCCTGGGACTAATACCAACAGCTTGATAAATATATGACCACAGATTTCTGACAAGGTTGCTTTTCCTATGTGGCCTGTGTAGCTACTGCTTCTTCCTCAGAACTAAAATCCCTAGAAAATCAATTTGCTTCCTTCTGTGGGTTTTCTGTGAACTGAGGGATTTATTTTGTTCCATCCAAAGCTTGCTTACAATGGGAAGATACTCACATTCCAAAAATAAATTCACTTCCTCTATATTCCAGCATTCTTTTTGAATCTGGTTCCCACTTCACTACCTCAGCTATCTAATCAATTAGCCTTCTCCCACTCCTTCCTCACTAGGCTCGTACTCACATGAGGATATCTCACAGTTTTCGTCTCATAGTCATAAGTAGGCAAACTAAAAACCTGGAAACATAGCTAATACCACCTAATACATGATTGACCAGGTAGCTATTTTTACTGCCAACATGATATTTGTCCTAGTATATCTACATTGGATAGAATTAGGAATTTATGGCTTTTTGAAAGAGTCTACTTAACTTTTCATGTGCCATCTTTATCTTTTTTTCTTCGAAGTAACTATTTTGAACTGATTTTGTGCTATACTGTCTTCACTATTAATATTATTTAGAAATAAGCTAATTGGATCAGAGGCTTCAATAAGACCTGAGAGCGTGTACATGTGTATATATTATGTGTATACAATATCAAGCATGTATGTGAGTTGGAATTTTGTTTCTTCCTTCATAAAATGTGGGAGTGAATTAAACTTTGTCATTTACACAAATCCATAAATATAAAGTTAGTTACAGGATAAATAAATTGCTCACAATGTAAAATGTACTGTTTAGCAAAATTACAATTAAGTGTCCTACAAGTTTTCTATTAATGAAGGTTAATGATAAATGGGCTGAATTAGTTGTCTAGGCAACTGTTTACAAACTCTTGATCTATAAAATTTATCAGACTCTTGATTTCTCTAAAAAGTTCATATAATCATTTTCTTTTTAAGGGGAACTTACCTTCCATACTTGGAAAACTTGGTACCAAGCAGACTTGAAATTCATACTCAAGTTGACCAACTGCCAAGAATATAATCTCAACTAAAAGTTCGAAACCTAAAGCCAACACCACCAAATCTTATTCAGAACACGAAGTATATATACATCGTAACTTCCTTGGAGGAGTCAGATCATTTGAAAAGTTTCTTTGATGAAAGACCAGTTTCCATTTGCATACTTCCTTGTACTGAGCTTTAGTGACAAAACTAGTGAGTAGCTTTCAGTTAGTGTTTTAAAGAATTACTTTACACACAAATTTGCCCTTTCCTAATTCCAAACTCAGAAATCCCCATAGCAGGCTGCTTAGGTCCATCACCTGGTATATAAGTTAAGAAGCACTCTGTCCATATAAGTAGCAAATGTGAATTTATGATAATCTTTAAAATTCATGTTCTTTATAAACATAGTCATGTGACACAAATTTTTTCATTCTCCTTACCCTCCATTCAAAATACAGACCCCAGGTTAATTCCTGTGTACATAATCTGTAATCCTAGAATTCCAAAGGTCAGAGCTCCCTTAATCAGTCAAATTAATATGGCTAGAGGGTCTCAAGCATTCCAGAATTTACCACTGAAACGGATAGGAAGCAGTAATTTTATCACAAGTTTTTACAGTCCAGCAAGGGCCAAAGACGAATAGCATGTTATTTGCACTGAGCTAAATGGGATTAGTAGTATCTACAGAAATAACCTGGAAAAAATTTTTGGTTTGTCAAGCCTAGGATACAAATTTCAAGTTTGAGCACATATTTATCCGTCAAAACAAGGATAAATCTTGTTTTGCCAACAGCAACATCTCTTCTCATTTTCTTTGGTAACTGACTTGCCTTTTTACTATTTGTGAATTTCCGTCTAAGGATATATAATGTTAAAGAAATGCAAGGAAAAAACAAGTGTACAGATTGTAAAGGGTTTTTTTTTTTTGATACATAATGTAAGTTTTCTTTGTGTAATATTTATATGATAAAAGACATTAGGATCCCTACCACATAGCTGTCTTGTATTTCTTCTAGTTCATGAATATGTAGAAGCTTCTCCAGAATTTTTATTAAAATCCAAGCTGATACCACTTCCCTATTCTCTTAACCAAACTGGGTTTTCCTGGAAGGAAAAGCAAAGCAACTAATTATTCATTTAAGTTATTCTAAATCTTTTTATAACATGAAGTAATACTACAGAAATATTCAACCTTTTCCTATCTTATTGCATAAGGACTTACAGCAGTCCCCAAATATTAAGTGTATAAATACTTAAGAATGGAGACAAATGTAAAGTGGTCATTTCTGTGGCTTTTGTCTTTAATTCAACAGTTCTAAGAAAACTAGCAAGTAAAGAACTCTGAAGTTGTGTGTGAAATTGGTTCACTGAAATATAGTTCAGTCCAATGTAGACCATCCAGAGCAATTCATTTGTGTTCATGACTACTTAAGAGTGATTAAGAGATAGCTATGACTTCCTCTTAATCCCCAGCCAACTTTTTGTTTAACCAGACCAATGGAGTGGGGGTAAATTCCAATCATTCAAATTCCACTATGGAATGCATTCTGGTACATTCGGATGTGGGTGTATTTATCATTTTGGCAATTCCTAACACTTCATTCAAAATAAGTCACATCGACAACCTGACACTGAAGGAGAGATTAAACTGCCTCCTTTCTTCCATCCCCAGATTCCAGCCCAAATTAATCTATCCTGTGCTCCTTATAAGGCATAATCTCATTGCTCAGAACATTCCCTGGTCACAAATCTTTTTTTGGTCATCATACCTTCTTTTGACATAAATACAGGTAGTTAAGTGTTCTTAGTTGAAAAGGTTTTTTTCTCTTTATTAAAGCAAGTTTTCCCTGATCTGCAGAACACAAGGCCATAGGTTCAAAGAAAACACCTGATCCCTTCTTCTACTGAGAGCTGAGCTATGTGTAAAATGGATGGGGACACATATTCTTTATAAGGTCCAGATATCCAGAATCTCTCAGTAAAGTCATGTCTGTAGGTGCTATTAAGATACGAAAGGCTAGACTAAGGCAGGGAGGAAAAAAAAAAAGGGAGGGGGGGGAAGATAAATGAGGTAATAGGAGAAAATGAAACTGAGATCCAGGCAAAAAGGAATGAAGAGGAGGTCCATAAAAAGATTTAGATTGTAGGAAGCAGTAAAGTACCATTCATCATACTCTGCATTTGTACTGCACTCAATTTATAAAAAATTTTCACATTATGGCTGTTGACATCAAAGCCCCAAATTGCCTACTGCTAGTCTAGATACTGCTCAGCACACTCTACTACAAAACAAATTTTTACTAAAAAAGAATATCATGAAAATCCTACCTTCCAGGGAAGAATAAGATACTAGGGTCTAGATCACCCTGCTTTTTATTTGAGTGAAGTTTATAGGAATATGTAAATAGGAGTGGTTCCAGCTCCAATATGATTCCAGGAGTAAGTGATAAAACTGGGTAAGATTTACAGTGAGAACTCAACAGCACTCCTATGAAGGTACAAGGAAATCTTACAGAAATGGATAAATTAATGTTTCTGTCATTGTTTGCCACAAATCTTTAGTGATAAAAGTTGAAAGTAGTTGTAAACCCCTTCTATATCAGCAACTATACTCCAGTAGTCTTTGATTACATGTTTTTAAAAATTGTTTATTTTTCAGAGTTCATAGCTATTGAAAAGAATGTTTTAATTATGGAAAGCCTTTTTTTTCCCCCAACTATCACAAATGAAATTAAGTATCTTCATTAAATATAAACACATTTTTAAAATCTATTTTACAAATAACCTAAAGTTTATGTTTTCCTATCCTGAACAAATTTCTTTAAAGAGTTAGCTTGAAAAATACATGGCAAAGACTGCAGTATACCCAATATTTACTTTTAAAGTTTCAACATTATTTTAGATTTCACTACAGGGTTTACTGTGAAGCAAAACAAAACAACAATGAAACTACCAAATATCAAATATCATGTGTCCATTGGTAATCAGCTTTCTATCTGTTGAGTTTGCTAGATCACAAAAAGTTGTTACGCACGGGTGTCAACCAAGAGCCCACACTAGGATACACATTTTACAGTGGGAATGAAAAAGTGTGTGTGACTCTTATCTCTCTATGCTAAGAGAAAAATGCATTACTTGGCCCACTTCTTAAACCATTCACAACAAGCCCTCAATAAATGGTACTTGTACTTAGGTCTTTATGAAACAATCTGAGAAGAGTGCAACTGTCACATTCCTCATTTGACAAATGAGGACAAATCAATCCTTGAGAACTATGGTCATTTCAGCCCACAGCACCCCTGGGCTAGTGCCACGATTCAAATTCACAACTCTTGATCTCCAAACCTTTACCTGCTCCAACCACCAAATCACATGTAACCATTCCCTAACTCTGTTTCCCAAATCAAGCTATGAATTAGAATTTCCAAGGGATGGCCCACCTCTGATGGACTGAAACTGGCAATTACTGCCTTCATCCTGAGCAACACACTTCAGCCTGCCTTTTAATATTCAAACACCTAAGGTGATGGCACAAATGATGATGAGACCGGTTTATAAGATGAATATTTTTTACATCACCATGTAAAATTATTACTTGTCCTCATTCCTTTAGAGTAATTCTGACCTCAGTCTTTAACTTTGCTTTGTTAAACAAAATCAGATTTCAAATCCACCTGGAAAATAAATCAAATATACATAGCAAAAAGTAGGCTTGAGATTCAGTTAATGGAGCTTTAACAGAAACCCTGGTCAGAGGAATTGCTGCCTATAAAAGAACAAACAAGTCATGACAACTATCTATCGAACACAACTATTAGATCAGTCCTTTTCCCTATTTCATAAAATATAATTATCAAATACAAAACACAGCTACAGGAATACAGATGAGGCAACAGTCTATATTCCTTTCCATTACAAGTTGGGTAATTTATGTCTCAAACCTGAATAAAATACAGGTAACAATCTAAATTCAATCATGACAATAAAATACTTTCCATTTTCCAAGTTTGATGGTAATAAATATTTACATTTTTAAAAATAATTTTTGCTCATTTTTTGTTTTTTAAAAAGACATGCTCAAGGGTACACAGAATATGGAAAAATCATCACTCTAAGAGATCAAATGGTAGTATAAAACAATGCTCTTACAGATTAACCCAACTCAAGAATGGTATCAGGGAATCTAACATGGTGTTTACTTCAAAGATGACATTCAAGTATGTTATTTAGAACACTACAGCTAATGTCTCTGCCAAGAAGTAAGCACTGCTATCTAATTTTGGTAGTTTTTAATATCTTCTATATCCACCACCACCTCCTCCATATGGATCTCCATAACCTCTTCCACCATAGCCTCCTCTTCCACCATAGCCCCCTCCTCTTCCACCATAATCTCCCCTCCCCCCATAATCTCCTCTGCCTTGGAAACCTCCTCCTCTACCACCCCCTCCCCCGCTTCCTCCCCACCCTCCTCCTCCTCCTCCCCCACTGCCCCAACCTCCTCGACCACCCCCACCACCTCCTCGCCCACCCCCACCACCTCCACCACCCCAACCACCCCTTCCACCGCCTTCTTGTCTCTTTTGCCAAGGGGGCATTTCAGGGGGTGGTGGTTCGATTTCATTTGGCCGTCCTCCTCTGTCAGGGACCCTTCCCATCAGCACCTGTGTGAAGAAACACTGTCTTTCAATTTCTAATATTTTAGAGGTTACGATTTACATAAATGATTCAAGTGATATTGAACTTACTGTTCTAATAAAGAAACAGAAGCCAAATATTTAAGGACATGAAAGTATCAGACATGCAGCACAAATTAATATTCAAAACATAAATGTGATGCATGACAAATTCCTCACAGTGTGGATTACTTTTAAACAAGCTGGGGAAGGGAAGCCTGGGTGGCTCAGTCAGTTAAGGATCTGCCTTTGACTCAGGTCATGATTCCAGGGTCCTGGGATCAAGTCCCACATCGGGCTCCTTGCTCAGTGGGGAACCTGCTTCTCCCTCTGCCTGCTATTCCCCCTGCTTGTGCTCGCTCTCTTTCTCAGACAAATTTTTTTAAAAATATTAAAAAAAAAAAATCTGGGGACTATTGCTGAAACTTAAGGGCTCGTTAATTTTCTCTTGTTCAAATTTGTTTCCAAATTCTGTAACAAATGCAGTACCTACCATACTAAAACATTTTTAGCAAAATATTTTCAGTATACATAAATTATATACCCTATATTAACTTCATATCTATTTATACAACAACTCTGGACTTTCTACTGCCATTCATTTGGTCATGGATTATCCAATAGAAAACTATATTCCTAAGCACGTGTTATTTTAAAAGTATGAAGTATATATGGTAACATGTGAATTTAATGAGATGTTAGAGATGAATATAACTATAATCCAAGGTATCCCTCTAGAGATACAAGGATTCGCAATGAACTATTCCTTTCTTACGAAACTTAAGCTCACTAACTTTCAATGATAGTAGTTACTATATTATCATAGAGAAAATAAAGTCTTGATAGGCTCTCTTAACCATGCTTCACAATACTTGAAGGATAAGCCAGGGAAGAGTTTGGTTTTAAGCCCCCAGCCTTCTGTAGAAAGGAGCTATTTTATATGCCCATAAATACAGACAGTGCTAAGGAAGGAAGCTAGGAGACTAGCTTCCTGCTCATCTCTTTCAGGAAAGAAGGTAAAACAGTAACTGCCTCAACCAAAATGACCTACAAATCAGTCGGGTTCTACTTCCATTGATCCTCTAATCAAAACCATGTTTTAGTAATTTATGTCATAAATTAAAGACAAAAAGCACAACATCCTTACTGTGGGGCAATGTTGGAAGAATGCAAACATTCTCTTAAAGTCACCAATAATGTCCTAATTACCAAATGCAAAAAACAGCTCTTCTTGGTTGTTATTTTCATTGGTCCCTGCACCAAACAAACGTGCTATGTTGGTGGCCACATGGGGACATTGCTCCAAGAACTGATAAGATTGCCTTCAAACAGACTATAAATTATAAACTTGGAAAAGAGATGGGCAGTGTCACTTAAAGTAGAACTCTTAATCCCATCAGACTAGATCATGACCTGATATAAGATACTAAGTAACATATTTAAAGACAGAATAGTTTCAAAAGGTAGGGGAGGTTGATCTAAAATAGAAGAGGGAGGAACAAACACTGGTGACCAACTTAGCAATAATTAACAAGTTGACTTTGATCTACGACCACCCCTATAGCAAGATATACTGTATCAAGGACACTTTTTTCACTGAGTAACAATGTTTTAAAATTGTCCAAATCCCTTCTGACTTTTTGTTCTTTTCTAATAAAGTTTGCCATAAAGTGCTCTAAATACAGAGTACATGCCAATCAAACTGACAAATCTAGATTATTGCCATTGCTGCTGTTGTAAAAGATTCAATCTCTTTGAGCTTGTTTAAAAGCAATGTTGGAGAAATGGATCTATACTCTTCATCAGAAAATGGAACCTCCAAAAGATTCAGTAACCTGCCCAAGGTGACTCCTCTATGTAAATGACAGAACTGGGATATGAATCCAGACCTACAGGTCTCGAAAGCATGTACTCTTCCTTTACACCAAGGATATAAGGAACCTGTCACTACCTGACACAACTACTACAGATTTTTACTGACAAAAAATAAATACACTCTTGGAAAGAAGGCAATCCTGCTAAAGCTATTGATAAGATCAATTCTTAATTCCTCTAATTCAAATAAAACTGTGGTTTGATTTATGAATACAGATTCAAATGAACATGCACACACAAAACATAACTAAGCCTGGATGAACTGAAATAATTTCACCACTTTCTGTTCTAGAAGTTTACCAGGGTGTAAGAGAAAAATGGATTGAAATCGGTAAAAACATCAAATGAGGGTATTATAAATTCATTCTCCACAGTACTGAAAGAAAAACCAACCTTATTAATGGCACATGCAGTCTTCTCTCGGCTGGAGCCACTACTTGTTCTAATGATCTTGGACAGATCTTCACGAGCAGCAAGTAGATGTGCCAGTGTAATCGTTGTCTTGGGTGATAAAGCATAACGCTTAGGCTGGTAAATTCTTGCTATGTCATCTGTTTTTACCTAAATAACCAAAGATAAGGGAAAAAGGGCCAAAGAATATTTCAATAAAAGAACAATGGCAATCATCATCTTCAAAGAAAAAAGAGGTAACGAGATAAGGCACAAAGAAACAGAAAAGAACAAAACATTTAAATATCTTATCATTTGTATGCAGAATGGAAAAAAGAGACCAACAGATGCCAAAAAATTACATAACTACCAATAACAAGTCATGAAAAAATAACACAAAAAAAGATTCCATCAATATTAGCTAACAACAAAATACCTAAAAATAGCTTTAACCAAAAATACATATAGGACCTTTAAGAAGGAAACATTAGTAAAGCTTATAAAAACAACAAGAAAACTTGAATGAATCGAGAGAAATGCCAAGTTTCTGGATAGGGACATTGAGTATTGTCATTTTTCCCCCAAATTAACTTACAGATTTACTGTAATTCTATTGGCATTTTTTTTTTTTTTTTGAGAGGATGGGGGGAAAAAAGGAATCTATAGTTAAACCAGAAGCTAAATATATAATTACAACTAAAAGAATTTTGAAAAAGAAGAGTTCTACCAGATATTAATATGTAATATGAAATCATCACCACGGTCTTAATAGTTAACATTCCTTGAATACTTATTAAATGTGCCAGGATACTGTCCACTTAATAGTCATTTCCTTAATCCTTAAAACATCCTTTGAGAGTAGTTGCTTTTATTATCCCCTTTTGCAGATAGAAAAAGAAATGAGACCTGGAAAGCTTAAACAGGTTCCCCAAAACACACAGAGTCCCAGTTTTGCCTACTAATAGAGGTTCTAGTTGATCCCCAGGCAAAGGTATAGATAACAATATACTATCCTACCTCAGTCTAATTAAATGGAACTTGGCAGAAAAAATAGACTGATGAAAAAAACCAGCAATTAAAATTCAGAGCTTCATAAATATATGAATGCAATAAATGAAAGAGGAGGCATCAAAGATCAGTGGGGGTTCGGAGGACGGGACCTGGGTGGCTCAGTGGGTTAAAGCCTCTGCCTTCAACTCAGGTCATGATGTCAGGGTCCTGGAATCGAGCCCCACATTGGGCTCTCTGCTTGGCAGGGAGCCTGCTTCCCCCTCTCTCTCTGCCTGCCTCTCTGCCTACTTGTGATCTCTCTCCTCTCTGTCAAATAAATAAATAAAATCTTAAAAAAAAAAACAAAAAACAGTGAGAAATGGGGGGGGTGGGATGTAAAAAAATATCAGTGAGAAAAGGGATGGATTAATTTTTAAATGGTGTTGGATAGAATGAACTGCTATTAAAAAAAAAAAGGGAACAACAATAAGGCACACCATATAGCAAAGAGAATTCCAAATACAATAAAGAGCTCATTGTTTGAAGTTTTATTTTAAATTGAAAAACTTAACTATATTACAAAGATTAAAATTTCTATACATCAAAAACATAAAACAAAAAAATGGTAAAAATATTTTAAACAAATAAAGCAACCGACTAACTTCCTTAATATATAAAAAGCTCAATCAAAAGGAAAACGGGAAGATCCTAAGGGGACAAAAAGACAAGACGCAAAAAGAAATTTCGAAATAAGAAGAAATTCAAATGACTAATAATCTTATGAAAAAAAGTTGAACTTTACCAATAATGAAAATATACAACTTAAAACAATTTAGTCTTTTTTAACCATCAAGTTAGCAATCAAACTGTTTAATGTTCTAAATATTAAAGAAGCTAAAGTGACAACAAAATTTTATTTACCCTATTGGTATGAGTTTAAATTCATAAAAACTTCCCAGAAAACAATTTGGCCATGGGAATCAAAACCATTAAGAGTCATAACCTTTGAGACAGTAAATTTCCAATTAGGAATCCACCATAAGAATATAGCTTGCAATTTACAAATAAAAATAAGATACATTAATATTCCTAGTAGTTAATACAGGAAAAATTGTCTAAAATAAGAAATTATGGCATTATATGATAAAATATAATGCAGTCATAAAAAGGATACTGAAAGGAAGTACTGCTACATTCAGTAACAATGCATGAACCTTGAAAGCATTATGCTAAGCTACCAGACATAAAAAGCCACATACTGCATGATTCCACTTATATGAACTGTCAGAATAGGCAATCCAGAAAGAAAGAAGCAGATCACAGTGATAGTTGTCAGGGAAGGAAGATAGGGAGTATTGGGAATGACTGCTAATGGGTACATGTTTCTTTTTAGGGTGATGGAAATGTTTTGGAACTAGACAGTAGTAATGGTTACAAAAATACAATGAATTTACTAAAAACCACCCAACTGTACACTTTAAGATGGTGAATTTTATTGCAAAAAAAATTAAAAATTAATTTTAAGAAGAATATTAAAACCTTTAAAGGTATGGGACAATGATCACAATACAGTGAAAAAGTAAACTATAAAATTATACTGTCTTATCTCAATACTTGCAAAATAATGAAGAAATCAGATTAACCAGACGAATATAATATATTAATACTACATATATATAATATATCTAATCTTTCCAAAGGGCAATTCTAGAGTATACATCAAAACATTAAAATCTATTTATACATACTGTTTCACCAAGAAATTCCATTTTAGGAATATATCATGGACATGAACAAAAATTTAACTGCTGAGCATATCATTAAAGGATCAGACAAAATTAAAGAAAACCTCAATATCAACAGAGTAATTTATATGATAAAATATTCTGCAAAGAGTTTAAACACTGTAGAACAGAGTCATTCAACAATCTCAGACACATGAAATGGGGTAAAATGATATATTAACTTTAACAAGAAAACTCAATGTATAATTGCATGTATTCATATAATTAATTGAAAAGGATCAATTGAGGGGTGCCTGGGTGGCTCAGTGGGTTAAAGCCTCTGCCTTCGGCTCAGGTCATGATCTCAGAGTCCTGGGATCGAGCCCCACATCGGTCTCTCCGCTCAGCTGGGAGCCTGCTTCCCTCTCTCTCTCTGCCTGCCTCTCTGCCTACTTGTGATCTCTCTCTGTCAAATAAGTAAATAAAATCTTTAAAAAAAAAAAAAAAAAAAGGATCAATTGAAAGAACAAAACTGACCTAAAATAGCCTAAGAAGAAGAATTTTGAGAAATCATCCAGACTAAGGAATAAAGAAAAAAGACAACCTTCTTGACCTAAAACATGATGAAAAAAAGATCCAAATGAGAAGATAAATATCAAGGTATTTCCTAAAGGCGTATTTTCTCAAAGTCCCCAAGTTTAAGGTTAGGAAAGAGTCAACATGCCCTCAGTGTTTCAAATGGTGTTGGAATGAACTGTCACTCCGAATGTTAAAAGAAAACAACATATCAAAACTCATTTCGGATTTCTGGGTAAATTTAAGGTCAATAGTGAAAACATCCTAAGTTAGTATGTTAAGACACTTTTAATGCACTACATTTACAATTTTCCTTATATTCTCAAATTCCTTCTTCCCATTAAAATTCCATCAGGTTAAGGGGCACCTGGGTGGCTGAGCCACTTAAGCGCCTGCCTTTGGCTCAGGTCATGATCTCAGGGTCCTGGGATCAAGCCCTGCATCAGGCTCCCGGCTCAGCAAAGAGTCTGCTTCTCCCTCTGCCTCTGCTCTTCCACCCCACCCACGCTTGGGCACGTGTGCGCTCTCCTTCTCTCTCTCTCTCTAATAAATAATCTTTTAAAAAAAACTGGAGACCCAATACATAAACCAACTCCATTTAAAGTTTCCAAAGGTCAATAAAATTGGTATCTCCCAAACATCTGAACTTTATTCCATTTCTTGAGGTCCCCAATCATGTCATCTACTTCTTTGGTAACTTACAGCTCTTAGAGTATCTGGGTATCTTGCATACAACAGTCACTCCAGTGGCATGGACACACACACACACAACACATCTCTGAAGTTTATCCTGGTGCTCACAGAGAATACAAACAGGCTTACCCCATCTGAGAAGCTGATTAGGTATGGTGGATACAGAGATTTTCTAAAAATGTTCTATACCTGATCATATAGGGTACTGAAATGCTCATCCAGAACCGGGTACATCATAATGCCTGACACATATGAGGTGCTGAATAAATGTTTATTGAATGAAAAGACATGAATAGCAGTCTACAACTCTGCCTTATAGCTATTCGATTACCATGCTAAAAATTTTTTTCTCAAAGGAGGGCTCAGACAGCATAAGAGGATCCTGAAACTCATCTCCTCCCCTGATCAAAACAAATACACAGATACATGTGGAATAATTCCCTCAGACAAAGCTCTGAAAACTGAATGAATAGAGCCTCCACAAGGAGGAACTAAGAGGCAGCATCAAGAGGAGTAGGAGTGGCAGAGACCTCCTCCCACCAAGGGAAAAAAAAAAAAAAAACCCCACACCACGCACAGTCAACCACAGTTGGGAAAGAATCTCAAAAACATGGAATTTCTCCCTGAGGAATGAAGGGTTAGAGCTCAACAGAGGCACTCCAAGCCTTGTATCCTGCACAAAAGAGATAAGCCCCCCAAAGTCAGACTCTGAAAACAGAGATTACATCCAGGAAAACCACAGAGCTACACGGAACAGAAAATTTGTTCTTAAAGGGCTAACTGAACCCAGGACCCAATGATAAAATACAGGTTGGAAAAGTACCCAGACCATACGTAAAGGTGTCCACTCACTAGTCCTGGGGTGCCCGGCAGGCACAGAGAGGCAGGCAACTGCTGAGATACACTCTAGGGATGGAAACACTGTTAGGCGACATTTTTGAGATCACATTCTACTTTGCTAGTGCTGATGCTTGCAGGCGCCATCTTGGAACTCTCAATCTAACCTGCTAATGCTGGCAGGGCTCCACTGAGAGCCTCACTCACGGGCAGAGTCCCATAAATAATGTAGTCCCATACACAGCTCACACAGAGAATGCTTATGCATGTGGCTCTGGTGATCAGGAGGGATTGCACTTCTGGACCCCACAGGACATCACCTACACAGAGCCACAAAGTTCTTTAAGACTGGGAGAGGTAGCCGGTTTGCCTAATACATACAAACAGAGAGAGTCAGACAAAATGAGGAAACAGAGAAATATATTCCATATGAAATAAAAAACAAAACTCAGAAAAAGAAATCTTAATGAAAACAGATCTTAATGAAACAGAAGTTATCTATCTGAAACAGTTCAAAGCAACGGGCATAAAGATGCTCATCAAACTCAGGAGAAGAATGGGTGAAGTGAGAATTTCAACAGTGTAAGACTGTACCAATCACAGCTGAAACACTCAATAAATGAAATTTATCAAATCAAAAGCATATTAAATGATAAGAACAGAGAGTGACCTGGAAGACAAGGTAGTGGAAATCACCTGATCAGAACAACAAAAAGAAAAAAAACTTTTAAAAATGAGGATAGTTTAAGGGACCTCCAAGACATCAAATGTACTAATATTTGCATTACAGGGGTCAGAAGGAGAAAAGAGAAAAAAAAGAGGCAAAAAACTTATTTGAAACAATAATAGCTGTAAACTCCCCTAACCTGGGAACGAAATGGACATCCAGGTCCAGGAAGCAAGAAGAGTCCCAAACAAAGAGATCCATATCACAACATAATGATAAGTAAAATATCAAAAGCTAAAGATAAGCAGAGAATCTTAAAGACAAGAGAAAAAACAACTAGTTATATACAAGGAAACTCCCATAAGTATATTAGCTGATTTTTTTTCAGCAAAATTCTTGCAGGCCAGAAGGGAGTGACATGATCTATTCGATGTGCTGAAAGGAAAACTTAAAACCAAGAATATCCAGCAGGGTTATCATTCAGAATTAACAGGGAAGTAAGAATTTCCCAGACAAGCAAAAGCTAACAGAGTTCATCAACACTATAGATCTTATAAGAAATGTTAAAAAGAATCTTTAAGCAGAAATGAAAAGCCATGACTAGAAATAATACAATATATAAAAGAAAAAAATCTCACTGGTAAAGGCAATTATATAATAAAGGTAGTGGATCGACCACTTATAAAGCTTGTATGAAGGCTAAAAGACAAAAGTAGTAAAATCAACTACAACTACAATAATTAGTTAAGGGATACATAAAATGATATAATGTACAATGCCAAAAACATACAATGTTGGAGGGGGTGGGAAGTAAAAATGTAGTGATTTTAGTATGCATTCATCAACTCATTCCAAGTGACCATCAACTTAAAACAGACCATTATATACAGAGGTTATTATATATAAAACTCATGGCTGGGGCACCTGGGTGGCTTAAAGCCTCTGCCTTCGGCTCAGATCATGATCTCAGGGTCCTGGGATCGAGCCTCACATCAGGCTCTCTGCTCAGCAGGGAGCCTGCTTCCCCCTCCTCTCTCTGCCTGCTTCTCTGCCTACTTGTGATCTCTCCCTCTCTGTCAAATAAATAAATAAAATCTTTAAAAATAAAAACAAAAAAACCTCATGGTAACCACAACCAAAAACTTATGATACACACAAAAAAAGCAAAGAGAAGTCAAACATAAGACTACAGAAAGGCATCAAACTACAAGGAAAAAGAGCAAGGCAAGAAGAAAAGACAGAGAAGAACTACAAAAATAACCAGAAAACAACTAACAAAATGGCAATTAAGTGCACACCTATCAATAATACTTAAAATGGTAATAAAATAAACTCCAGTCAAAACACACAGGATGGCTGAACAGATAAAAGAACAAGATCCATTTATATGCTGCCTATAAGAGACTTACTTCAGATGTAAAGATACACAGGGACTGAAAGTAATGGAATAAAAAAAGGTATTACTTTCAAATGGAAATGGAAAGAAAGCTGGATGCCCATACTTGTATCAGACAAAACAGATTTTAAAACAAAGAACAGGGACACCTGGTTGGTTCAGCTGGTTAAGCATCTGACGTCAGCACAGGTCATGATCACGAGGTCCTGGGATTGAGCCCCATCAGGCTCCCTGCTCAGCAAGGAGCCTGCTTCTCCCTCTCAAATAAATAATCTTAAAAAACAAAAGAAAAACAAAGACCATAACGAAAGATAAACAGGGGTATTACATAATGAAAAGGGGAGATATCCAACAACAGGATATAACATTTGTAAGTATTTATGTACCCAACACAGGAGCACCTAGATATATAAAGCAAATTAACAGACATAAAAGAAGTTGAGAGCAAAACTATAATAGTGAGGGACTTTAACACCCCACTTACAACTATGAACAGATCATCTAAACAGAAAAATCAACAAAGAAACATTGGCCTAGGGTGCCTGGGTGGCTCAGTTGATTAAGCAACTGCCTTGGGTTCAGGTCATGATCCCAGAGTCCCGGGATCAAGTACCACATCAGGCTCCCAGCTCTATGGGGAGTTTGCTTCTCCCTCTGACCTTCTCCCCTCTCATGCTCTCTCTTACTTGCTCTCTATCAAATAAATAAAATCTTAAAAAAAAAAAAGTGGCCTTAAAAAACACATCAGACCAAATGGACTTAAAAAATATACATAGAACATTCCATACAAAATCAGCAGAATACATATTCTTTCCAAAGGTATGTGGAACATTCCGCAGGATAGAACAGAGGTTAGGCCACAAAACAAGTATCAATAAATTTAAGAAGACTGAAATCATACCATCCATCTCTTCCAGCAATAAGAGCACCAAACTAGAAATCAATTACAAGAAGAAAACTGGAAAAAAACATGTGGAAATCAAGCAACATGTATTAAACAACCAATGAGTCAGTGAAGAAATCAAAGAGAAAATTAAAAAATGCTGCGATGATGAAAATGCAAACACAACATTCCAAAACCTATGGGATACAAAAAAGCTGTTCTAAGAGGGAAGTCCATGGCTATACAGGCTAACCTCAAAAAACAAGAGAGGCGCCTGGGTGGCTCAGTGGGTTAAAGCCTCTAAGTTCGGCTCAGGTCATGATCTCAGGGTCCTGGGACAGAGCCCCGCATCGGGCTCTCTGCTCAGCAGGGAGCCTGCTTCCCCCTCTCTCTCTGCCTGCTTCTCTGCCTACTTGTGATCTCTCTCGCTCTGTTGAATAAATAAAATCTTAAAAAAAAAACAAAACAAAACAAGAGAAACCTCAAATATTCTAAACCTAAAGGAACTAGAAAAAAGAGAACAACAAAGCCCAAAGCTAGCAGAAGGAAGGAAATAATATAGATCAGAACAGAAATAAATGCACTACAGACTTAAAAGAAAGAAAGAAAGAAAAGACCAATGAAATAATGAACTGATTCTTTGAAGATAAACAAAATTGACAAACCTTTAGCCGGACTCATCCAGAAAAAAAGAGCCCAAATAGAATTAGAAAGAGAAGTTATAATCAATAGTACCAAAATATGAAGTATCACAACAGACTATTATTGAACAATTACATGCCAATAAATTGGACAACTTAAAGAAACTAATAAATTACTAAAAACATACGATCTGCCAAGACTGAACCATGAAGAAATAGAAAATAATAATACACTGATTATTAGCAATGAAATTGAATCAGTCATCAAAAAACTCCCAACGAAAAAAAGTCCAGGACTAGAGAGTTTCACAGCTAAGTTCTACCAAGCACTTAAAGAAGAATTAATATCGTTCTCAAACTATTCCATAAAATTGAAGAGGATGGAATGCTTCCATACTCATTTTTAAAGGCCACCATTACCCTGAAACCAGACAAGGACGCTAACAAAAATAAATTACAGGCCAATATCCCTGATAAACATAGATGCAAGACTTCTCAACAAATGACTAGCAAAAGGAATTCAACAATACATTAAAAATACATAATCAAGTGGGATTTATTCTACCGATATAAGATGGTTTAACATCTGCAAATCAAACGTGATATACCGCATTAGCGAAATGAGGATAAAAATCGCATGATCATCTCAACAGATGGAGAAAAAATATCTAACAAAATTCAGCATTTATTAATGATAAAAACTCTCAACAAAGTGGGTAATGTACCTCAACATAATAAAAGCCATATATGACAAACCCATTGTAAACATCACACTCAACAGTGAAAAGCTGAAAGTTTCTCCTCTAAGATCAGGAACAAAAGAAGGATGCCTAATTCTTGCTACTGTTCCTCAACATAGTACTAGAAGTGCTAGCCACAGGCAAGGGAAATAAAAAGGCATCCAAACTGAAAGTAAGAAGCAAAACTCTCATTATGTGTAGATGACATGATATTACATACAGAAAACCCTAAGGACTCCACCAAAAAAGCCTATGAAAACCAATAAATGAATTCAGTAAAGTTGCAGGATACAAAATTAATATACAGAAATCTGTTGTTTCTATATACTAATAACTATCTGAAAGAGTCATTAAGAAAATAATCCATTTACAACTGCATAAAAACAAAACCTAGGAATAAATTTACCAAGGAAAGACCTGTACAATGAAAATTATAAGATACTGATGAAAGAAACTGAAGACAACACAAATAAATGGAAAGATATACCATACTTGAGGATTAGAAGAATTAATATTGTTAAAATGTCCATACTACTCATAGCAATCTGGAGATTCAATGCAATCTCTATAAAAACACCAATGGCCTTTTTCCCAGAACCAGAATACTACTACTAAAATAATACTAAAATTCATACACAACCAGAAAAGATACCAATTAGCAAAAGCAACTGTGAGAAAGAACAAAGCTGGACATATCACACTCCCTGATTATAAACCATACACAAGCTATAGAAATCAAAACAGTATGGTGCTAGCACAAAAACCAGACAAATAGATCACCTTAACATATTAGAGAGCCCAAAAATAAACCCATGCTTACATGGTCAATTAACATACAACAAAGGATGCAAGAATATACAATGGGGAAAGGATGGTCTCTTCAATAAATGGTGCTAGGAAAGCTGGACAGCTACATGCACAAGAATGAACCTGGACTACCTTACTACTGCATACATAAAAATAAACTCAAAATGGATTAAAGACTTAAAATAAGAACTGAACCTATAAAATTCCTGAAAGAAAATAGTAAGCTATTTGGGGTCAGTTTTAGCAGTATTTTTTTTGGATCTGTCTCCTCAGGCAAGGACAGTAAAAGCAAAAATAAATAAATAAATAAATAAACAAATGAGACCGTATCAAACAAGAAAGCTTATGCACAGCAAGGAAAACCAATAAAACTAAACAGCAACCTACTGAATGTGAGAAGTTATTTGCAAATAATGTCACTGATAAAGGTTTAACATCCAAAAGATGCAAGATATAAAGGTATAAGAACTCCTACAACTCAATATCAAAAAAATTAGATTAAAAAATGGGCAGAGGACCTGAAAGACATTTTTCCAAAGACATAGACAGCCAACAGACACATGAAAATTTGCTCAACATCACTCATCATCAGGGAAATACAAATCAAAACAACAATGAGATACCACCTCACACCTGTCAGAATGGCTACTATCAAAAACACAAGAAACAACAAGCATTGGCTAGAATATGGAGAAAAGGGAACCCTCGTGCACTATTGCTCGAAACATAAATGGTGCCAGCACTGTGCAAAACAGTATGCAAGGTCCTTAAAAAATTAAAAATAGGATTACTATACGATCCAGCAATACCACTTCTGGGTACTTTCCCAAAGAAAACAAAAACACTAATTTGAAAAGATATATGCACTCCTATGTTCATTGTAGCATTATTTACAATAGTCAAGATATGGAAGCAACCTAACATCTCAGTGGACACTGACAGATGAATGGATACAAAAGATGTAGGGAGATTGTTTGTGTATATATATATATACACACATATACACAAATAATGGAATATTATTCAGCTATAAAAAAGAAGTCTTACCATTTATAACCTGGACAGATCTTGAGGGTATAATGCTAACTGAATTAAGCCACACAAAGAGAAATATCCTATGATTTCACTTATATATGAAATCTAAAAAGCAAACACAGAGTTTTTGAGTGTCTTGCTCTGAAATAGGAACAACCAAGAACTGTCCTGCATTTGAAGAAAACTACCATAAAAAAGAAACTAAGAAAAACCAACAAAAAATTACCCTGGAGGAAACAAAAATAATTTGAGACAAAAATTTTTTTTTAATTTTTCATCTTGGGGTGCCTGGGTGGCTCAGTCGTTAAGCGTCTGCCTTCGGCTCAGTTCGTGATCCCAGGGTTCTGGGATCGAGCTCCACACGGGGCTCCTTGCTCAGCGGAAAGCCTGCTTCTCCCTCTCCCACTCCCCCTGCTTGTGTTCCCTCTCACAGTGTCTCTGTCAAATAAATAAAATCTATAAATAAATAAATTTTTCGTCTTTAAGAAGATAATACATACATAAAACAAGAAAAAATATGAAAAAAGGAAAACTTAAAAACCAAAAAAACTCCCTGAAAATTAAACAATGATGGCAGAAACAAAAATTCAATGCTAAGAACAAAATAGAGGACATTTCTAAGAAAGTGTATCAAAAAAGGAAAAGAGATGGAAAATGAGAGAAAAAATAAAACAACTTAAGCAGATCTGATCTACCCAGAATGTCCAAAACCTGACTAAAGATTTTCAGAAAGAGAAAACAAAGAAAACAAAAAGAAATTAATGAAGAAAAATATAAAGATTAAGAGTCTCCAGATTCAAAGGTCCACTTAGTGTTTAGCACAATATGGAAAAAGACCTATACCAACACCTAGTATGAAATTTCAGAACTCCAAGGCTAGAGAAAAGAGCCCAAAAGCTTCCAAAGAAAAATAAAAAGTCACCCGAAAGGACATAGGATGACATCAGGTTTCTCACTAGCAGCACCAAACGCTAGAAAACACTGAAGCGATGCCTTCAGTATTCCTAGGGGAAAATATTTTCAACCTAGATTTTTATATTTACTCACACTATCAACCAAATGTGACATCAGAATAAACATTTTCAGAATGCAAGGATTCAGAAAAATCAGCTCCTATGCACCCTTTGTTAGGAAGTTATTTATGGACTTACTATAGGAAAATAAGAGAATAAACAATGAAAAAGGTAACCACAGGATCCAGGAAATAGTGGAGTAGCCAAGGATAGCCATGCAAAAAGCACATGATTGCAATAGAAGAATACTATCTTTGGGAGGGAAAGTATATACAGAAAATGGAGAACTCATTAGAATACTTGATTTTTAAAAGTATATTCAGAAAGAAAAAAGCAGTAACAGCATATAATAGAGAAATACAATGCAAGAAAAAACAAAATCCAGTAGAAGAAAGATGACACCCAAAGATGTCCACATTCTAATCCCTGGAACCTGTGAATATGTTACTTTGCAGATGTACATGTCATTAACTCAAGGATTTTCAGATGGAGAGATTATCCTGTATTATCCAGGTGGGCAGAGTATAATCATAGGAATACTTAGAAAAACAAAAGGTGATGTGACAAAAGGAGAGAGAGAGAGAGAGAGAATGGAAGATCTTACATTACTGGTTTTGAAGATAAGAGGATGAAGTCAAGAGTCAAGGTACACAGGTGGCATTTGGAAGCTAGGTAATACAAAGCAAACAGATTCTCCCGAAGCATCTGGGAGAAATGCTAACTTAACCTTGCCGAAGTTAACCTTGCTATTACCTTCATTTTAGGACTTCTGATCTCCAGAACTGTAAGAGAATTAATGTTTATTATTTAAGCCACTAGGTGTATGCTAATTTGTTAGAGCAGCCATAGGAAACCAATACAAGACACCACATGGAGACAGAGACCACATAAGAACCAAGAAGACAACAAAAGCACCCTAGCAATCAGCAGAACCCAGACGTATGAGACAACCATCTGGAACATTCCAGCCTAGTCCAAGCACCAGCTTAATGAAGCTGTGTAAGTGACCCCAGCTAATAGAACATGGGGCAGGAGAACTGCCAAGTCAATACAAAAAATGTAATGATTATGTTACAATGTAATTAATATTATAATGTAATATTACATTGTAATCAAATGTAAAAATGATTACATTTTTACATCATACAAAAAATGTGATGATGATGATGATGATGATGTTGTGGTATGAGAGGCATCAGACTTACCCTACTACCTGAAACAACTGGCAAAGTGGACAACCCACACAAAACAGTGATTTTCAGACACTGGACATCAAGAAGCACAAAACAGTAATCCCTGAAATAGGGGAAGCAAATGTGGTGAGCCCTATAAATGTCCCAGCTAACTGTTTGGAGAGCTTCTAGACTATGATGCAGAGTGGGAGCAGGGTGCCCAGATGAAGCCTGGGTACAGATTAAAGGCAGAAAATGGGAGTGATGGGAGACAGCTCTCCAGGACTATGTGAAGATATTATCTACCCTCCAATGTCCTCTTCAACTAGAACACAGTTCACAGCCTTAGGACACTTTTAAGACTTGTTCTGGTATCAGTACTACCTGTACTTATTCCAATATTCTGCTTTCTTGACCAGTTGCTCATTCTATCTCACTGTCTCATATGATGTCCTATTCTTTATGCATATCATTGTATAAATCACAACATCTAGGAGTTTAAAATAAATGTGAAAGATCTGGAGAGAAATTAAGATATCTGCAGACTGGAATTTACAAAAGACTATGATCATTATATAAGACCAGTAGTTGGCCTGGGCATGTGCTTCAGACAGAATGGTAAGTGCAAATGTGGCACAGTTATACAATAAGAGACAAGACAGCCTGAAGAGCTGTCACAGAGTACCACCTACAGGACACAAATGGGAAAACAGTCTTACCTTTGCTCTATCAGACCAACCAAAGGACTGCACAGTCACATCTAACCGTTTCATTAGCATCCGCCGGCGGCACTCATATTCACAAGAAAGAGCATCATTGATTCTTTCCAGTTGTTCCTAAAGAATTCAGAAACAAAAATCATAAACTTTACACTCTTTCTGGCATAGCCCAGGAAAGGAATTTGGAAAATTGTAGTCAATACATCCTACTGATTCAAAAGATACTGTACTTGGTGACCACTTTCTGTTCCCATGAGACTTTATGGTAAAATTTCTTAAGTAATAAAGAGTATCTGAGGGGCGCCTGGGTGGCTCGGTGAGTTAAAGCCTCTGCCTTTGGCTCAGGTCATGATCTCAGGGTCCTGGGATCGAGCCCCACATCGGGCTCTCTGCTCAGCGGGGAGCCTGCTTCCTCCCCTCTCTCTCTGCCTACTTGTGATCTCTCTCTGTCAAATAAATAAATAAAATCTTTAAAAAAAAAAAAGAGTATCTGATAGAACATTTATGATATTCAGAAGATAATAAACATATGAATTAAACTCTTACATTGGGAGAGTTTACCTCACCTTCAATCAAGCATGTTAAGTATCTACTTGCTAAGTGGTCTGGACCAATAAGGAAAGAAAATACCCCAAATTTCTACCTTGTTGACTCTGAGCTACTATCCTTTTCAAATCACAACTATGCTAACATATTGGGTGCTATACATACTCTTGGCCAGATATTGTTAAAACTAATCAATAATTTGAAGAAATGTTAGGACCTATTACTCTAGGATATCAATTCTCCAAAATAATAAACACATGCTACCCACTGTAAAATTAGGTGTCCACTAATAAAATTAAGCCACATCTACTACTCTAATAAGGGAGGGAATTTACCGCCTGTTCCAGATTTAAGTCAATTTTCAGCAGTGGTTTTCCCACATGATTTTTCTGGACTTTTGATAGAATATCTTTCACCTAAAAGTAAATATAGAATATTGTGAAAATGTATGTCCCCAGTTTAAAACAATCTTATTCTTTCTTAAAATGTTGTTTTGAATGCCAAAAAATAAATGAAATGTTAAAGTGAAATAACTGAAATTCCCCTTCACATACCAAGAAAGAATATCACCACAATGCAGAGTGTCTTTTTCAAAGAACCATTAATTATATTAATTCAAACTACAGCACAGCTTCTCTTCCAGAATAAGAAATAATATACACAGATGACTATAGAAGTAGCTGCTAAAAGGTTATACTATGAGAATCTGTATGGTCTTATGTGAAATAATTTTGGGAATTTCTCCTTGAAATGGCACACTCTTATGCACACTCTTGTACACAGTACAATTCTAAGCATTCTGGTTTCACAGTTCAGCAAGACAGCCTAGGAGAGCAAGCCCTCTAAATTACAGTCACCACATACACATTTTGTTACTTTTGCAAAGAAACACTTTTATTTTAGTGAACAAAACATTAGACATTTGTTTTTACTTTAGCAATATCACCCATTCCAATAATAGTAATTTATCCTGAAGAAAATGACTGAAAAATGATAGCCTAAGTTGGGCTCACCTTCCTATCTGAAGTAACTTTCATTATTTAAAGAAACAATTTCAAAACCAAATGGTCTATCTACAGTTTCTTAGTTATAAGGTAACTAGGGAAAATAAGTGATTTTGAGGAATATGAAACTTATTTAATGTTAGGAGCACTCTTTAAGAAAAAGACTTAAAATATTTGAACAAAGGGGTGCCTGGGTGGCTCAGTGGGTTAAAGTCTCTGCCTTCAGCTCAGGTCATGATCTCAAGGTCCTGGGATCGAGCCCCACATCAGGCTCTCTGCTCAGTAGGGAGCCTGCTTCCCCCTCTCTGCCTACTTGTGATCTCTGTCAAATAAATAAATAAAATCTTTGAAAAAAAATTATTAAAAAAAAAATTTGAACACAAAATTAGCTTAGAAATGTGGTGGTGATGGCGAGTGACTGTAAATGGGCATAAGGTTTTTTTTGAGTGTGATGGAAATTTTCTAAAATTCTATTTGGATGATGGCTGTACCTCTAAATACACTAAACATAACTTAATACTAAAATGGACTTACTTTAAATGAGTGAATTTGATATGTAAACCGTATCTCGGAAAGCTATTTTTAAAAAATTAGCTTAGAAAGAACTTGTACAAATGAGGAGCCCCAAAGCTTAAGCTTTATTAGCCTCACAGCAAATATGCCTGTAAAACAATCCAATTCTTACCTATCGTTACAAATTATTTTCTTAAGATAGTTAGCTTCTGTAGATTTTCCAAATACTGTACATACCTCCAACTTTGATCATTTCATGTATTACTAAAAGTATGATTTGTAACTCATCATTAGGATTCTGAATGCATACTTACAGTTTCTTACACATAATCATGTGTAGCTCCACTCCGGAAATTTCAACACTGGACAACAGTTTTAATAAGTTTGAGAATTAAACCCAAATAGAGAGAGAGTTAAGAGCAGACTCTGGAGGCTGCCTGTGTTCAAATCTCAGGTCTACCACTACTACTCAGAAACATGCTTGTCCCATTTATTAAATCTTTCCTCATATGGCTATTGTAGAGAATAATAGTAACTACCTCTTTATCTATAATGTGAGAACTAAGTGAGTTATTATATAAAAACATTTAGAACAGTAAATGCTGTAGGTCTGTCATTTATATTACTATAATTACATTAGATTCACATCTGAACAGTTTCAAGTTAGAAAATAATAATTTTCTTCCCCAGTGGTGACAAAGTGTATTCTGGACACATCACATGTACAATAAGGAAATTTTTGCTTTTGATAGGAACTGAATGGAGAAAAAAATCTTTTTAAGTAAATATTTGGCCACAATGGCCAAGTAACAACTTATAATTAACCTGCCAGCATTTGAACACAGGTATTATAGCCTACTTCAAGTAGGGAAACAAGAGGTTTGGGGATATCTTTAATATTGAGACCCATAAAAGGGAAAAGCCTCTTTGGGATCAACATGTAGAGGCACGGGAAGATTAGAAAGAGCCTAGAAATCTGTCTCAATCTGAAATTATTCTAGACATTTTAGCCAATTCCAGATCATTCTTAATCTAAACGAAAAGAGAAAATAAACATTGAAGAGTAACTTGTTAATTCCAGAACAACGTTTTTGAGCGATTCACAGCGTTATTCTTTGGTCTGCAGGTTTCACGAAAAAGAAAAAAATGTTTTTAAAATTGTGTTTTCATTTTAATGATACCAAAATTCTCTATGTTCAATGAAGACAAATCTATTTTTCAGTTCGTAAATTATCAAAGCAAAAGTATTTTATTCAAGGATTTAGTATAACACAGGGTGTCTAAAAATGGAGTTTTAGTACCTATTCTTGAGAGTGCGAATGTTCTTTTCCTTTAAAATAAATCCTGTATTATTCCACTAAAGGACTCCTAGAAACTAGGCTGGAATTTGGTGTGCAAGAGTAGCATTCTCTCTAATATGTGGCTCAACAGGGAAGAAGGGCAGATAGTTTAATAACTGAAAAGAAACCTTCAAAAAGTTTAAGGTATACAGTTCGTGGTTGTTTTTAACTATATCAGGGTACGCACTCATTCACTCTCTATAAGACACTTACTAAACACCTATCCACCAGAAACTGTGCTTGCTCACTGCCAAAGACAACCACATTACAATTCTCCATCAATATTTTTTTAAATGTAGTTTGCCTTTGACTTTGAAGGATTACTCTACTTCTTTCATTATACTACGATACAACTTTATTTAGGAAGGGGATCCTTTAACTTGCAAAGTGATTTCTAGCACAGAAAACTCTCGAAAGGCTTAAGGGCTCTCACTCATTAAGATCTGATTCCTGAATATTAGCTATAGGCAAATTAAATCACATGTTATTAATTCAGAATCCAAAATTTGGTTTACAGGAAGATACACTTCTCCAGAAATGGAATTATCTTAAAGGAAATATTTTCATTTTTAATACAACATTTACATGTTAGCATTTAATTCCATTTTTGGGAAATGAAAAATAAGACAAATACAATACCTTTGATTCCACTTGGCTTAGCATAAGCGGAATGTCAGAAGTTGCTGACTTGGGTACACCAAGAGTATCACAGATAGCTTGAACTTCCTGATAAATTTCACTGTTTTTATCTAACTGAGAATTTTTACGTTTCTTGTTCTGCAGTATCTGCAAAGCTTGAAGCTCTGTACTTAAAAATACTATAATAAAAAAAGGGAAAAACATAATGTTAAAATATACAAGAACTACTTAAAAATCCCACTTCTAGGTATATATGCAAAAGAATTGAAATCAGGATCTCAAAGAGATTTACACTGCCACGTCCTCTGCAGTACTGTTCACAATAGCCAAGAGAGGGAAGCAACCTAAGTGCCCTTCAACAGATGAATGGAATATTATTCAGCCTTAAAAAAAAAAAAAAAAAAGGAAATCCAGCCACTTGCGACCACATGGATGAACCTGGAGGACACTATGCAAAGTGAAATAAGCCAAATACAGAAGGACAAATACTATGTGATATCACTCTTATCAGGAACCTAACACAGTCCAACTCATAAAGCAGAGAGTAGAATGGTGGTTGCCAGGGGCTGGAGGAGAGGGAAAACTGGAAGTTATCAAACATAAATTTTTACAAAACCGGTGATCTGTTTTAATATGGTTTTAAGATCAGAGGGACCTTGGCATAGTACTCATAAGCAAAGTTTGATACATTCTGGTCAGTGATCTCAGGGTTCTGAGGTCAAGCCCCGAGTCAGGCACCCCACTTAGCGGGGAGTCTGTTTCTCCCCCTCCCCCTCTCCCTCTGTCCCTCTTCCTGCACTCACTTTCTCTCTCCCTGAAAATAAATAAAATCTTTAAGAACTATTTGCTAAGGAGTAGATCATTATGTTAAGTGTTCTTATCACAAAAACAAATAATAAAGAGGTCAGGAGGAAATTTTTTTTAAAAAAGATCATGCCTACTGCAGGATTTAAAGTCTATTAGGAGACCCACCAGTAAATCAATAATGTAAGAATGTAGAATGTGTAAACCTGAAAATATGCTCTCTCATATGCACAGAGTGCTCAACTCAGGGGAGAATGTACAGCTTTAACTGATCTATAAGCTGACGGAGAAATTCGGATAACCTCTGGCCTTCAGGATAGACCACCCCAGGCTGTTCATAAGTCCCTTTACCATCATTTCATTTACTCCTTTCAATAGCCATATATAAGAAAATTACTCAAAACTCTTACATGGTTACAGTTTTGTTTTAAATTAACTTTCACTATAGTAGTTAAAATACTGGATTTTGTTTTTGTTTAAAGTTATACACACACTACAAACACACTCCGCAACACAGTAGTTTCAACTCCAGCTGAGAACTATCTGAAGAAACTGTTTAAAAGTACAGACATACCTGATTTTGTTGTACTTAACTAAACTTCACAGACAATTCCATTTCTTACAGATTGAAAGGTCTGTGGCAAGCCTGTGGCAAGCAAGTCTATCAGTGCCTTTTTCCCAACATTTGCTCACTTCCTGTTTCTGTGTCATATTTTGGTAATTCTTGAAGGGGATTAAAAGTGCTATTCCAGGGAACACACATATAAGAAAATGAAACAGCCTTATTGCTGATATGGAGAAAGTCTGAGTGGTCTGAATAAAAGACCAAACCAGCCACAACATTCCTTAAACCAATCTAATCCAGAGCAAGGCCCTAACTCTCTTCAATTCTCTGAAGGCTGACAAAGGTGAGGAATCTGCAGAAGAAAAGTCTGAAACTAACAGAGGTTGGTTCATGAGGTTTAAGAAGCTGTCTCCACAGCATGAAAGTACAAGGTGAAGCAACAAGTGTGCAAGTTATCCAGAAGAGCCAGCTAAGATAAGCAACAAAGGGGGATATACCGAACAACAGATTTTCAATGCAGATGAAACAGCCTACTATTGGAAGATGACGCCATCTAGGACTTCCCACAGAGACAAACCAATGCCTAGCTTCAAAGCTTCAAAGGGCAGGCTGACCTCTTGTTAGCGACTAATGCAGGTGGGGACTTTAAGTTGAAGTCAATGCTCATTTACCATTATAAAAATCCTGGGGCACTTATTTTGCTACACTACATCTACTCTGTATGTGCTATATAGATGGAACAACGACAGCACAACTGTTTACAGCACGATTTACTGACTATTTTAAACCCACTGCTAAGACCCACTACTCAGAAAAAAGATTCCTTTCAAAATAGGACTGCTCATTGATAATGCACCCGGGGCTCTCACGGAAATGTACAATGAGATTAATGTTGTTTTCATGCCTGCTAACACAATATCCATTCTGCAGCCCATGGATCAAGGAGTGAATTCAACTTTCAAGTCTTATTATTTGAGAAATATAATCCCTAAGACTATCGCTGCCATAGATAATGACTCCTCCAGTGGATCTGGGCAAAGTCAATTGAAAACCTTCTGAAGAGAATTCACCATTCTAGATGCCATTAAGAACATCCTGATTCACGGGATAGAGATCAAAATACCAACAGGAATTTGGAAGAAGCTGACTCCAACCCTCAGGGATGCCTTTGAGGGGTCTAAGACTTCGATGGAGGAAGTTAACTGCAGATGTGGTGGGAACAGCAAGAGAACCAGAAGTAGAGCTGAAGATGTGACTGAATTACTAGTTTCAAGACAAAACTTAACAGATGAGGAGTTGCTTCTTCTGGATAAGAAAATGGTTTCTTGAGGTGGAAACTACTCATGGTGAAATAGTGTGAAGATTGTGGAAATGACAACGAAGGATTTATAATGTTCCATAAACTTAGTTGATAAAGCAGCAATAGGGTTTGGAAAGATAAACTGCAGTTTTGAAAGAAGTGCTACTGGGAGTAAAATGCCATCAAATAGCATCACCCGCTACAAAGAAATCATTTATAAAAGAGTCAAATGATGTGGCAAACTTCACTGTTGCCTTATTTTAAGCAACTGCCACAGCCACCCAACCCTTAGCAACCACCACCCTGATCAGCCAGCAGCCATTAGCACAGAGGTAGGACCCTCTACCAGCAAAAAATTACAACCTACTAAAAGCTCAATGACAGCTAGTATTTTTTAGCAATAAGGTATTTTTTAATTAAGCTATGTACATTTTTTAAGACATAATGCTATTATTGCACACTTAGTAAACTATAGTATATTGTAAATATAACTTTTATATGCACTAGAAAACCAAAAAATTCATTTGACTTGCTTCACTGTGATATTGACTTTATTGCAAGTGGTCTTGAGGTATGCCTACACAGTGCCAGGGTCCCACCCTCAAAGATTCTGAACCAGCAGATCTGAAGCAGGAGTTAAGCATCTATATGGTATAAGACCCAAGGTGATTCTCATGGACAGGAAAGATCGAGAGCCACTGACTTAAAGACTTTTCCACAAAGTTTACACGTGACAGTCAAAAGAGCCCACAAAAAGTTAAGACCAATATGTATCAAACCGTGCTTATGAGGACTATGCCAAAGTCCTTCTGATTTCAAAACTTCATTTAAACAGATCACCAGTTCTTCAAAAATTTGTATTTTGGACAGAACCTAAGCTGGTCTGCCTTTGTCCAGGGAAACGTGTTTTATGTAATAATATAAACGAGTTCAGTCTAATATTTAAAGTGCTAATCCATCCAGATGCACACAATATAGTAAAAAGTCTTCTTCCCACTGCAGATCTTCAGATTCCCCCTCCCTAGAGGCAATCAATATTAATTTCTTGGGTATCTTTTTAGGCATATGCATATGTGTACTAAGAATGCATATCTACCATCTACACACTTTTCTTTTATACAAACAAGAGCATACTGCACATGTTCTGTATATTTTTTAATTTACCAATACATCAGAAATCATTCCATATCAGCACATTTGATCTATTTTCATCCTAATGGCTGTATAATGGTATCACTGCAAGTATATACTATTCCTATTTAACTACTATAATGCCATAATAAACACCCTTTTTATGTATCTTTGTACACTTAGGGAAATAGGTATGTATTTCTACTCATGGAATTTCCAAGTCAAAAGGTAGGTGAAAAAAAGGGGGCAGGTAAATTTTAACGGTGATACAGAGAATTTGCCCTTTTAAAAGGTTGTACAGTTATACTCCCACATTTTCACGCCTATTGTATATGAGAATGCTTATTCCTGCCCAATACAATGATTTTGTTTTGTTTTGCTTTTGGTATTTAGTCGCTTGTTAAGTGAAAAATGGTATCTTGTCACTTTATTTTTGTAACTCTTTAACTCTGAGAAATACTGTGCATCTTTTCACGTTCGGAAGCAATTTTTTAAAAACTTTTTTCTGTAGAGTGCCAGTTCATTTCTTTTGTAACTTACACATTTTTCATGAGTTTTTATCTTTTTCTTCTTGATTTATAAAAGCTCTTCACATAGTAAGGACCTTTTTACCTTTGACATGTTGCAAACACACCCAAGAAAAATATGAAGAGGCTTATTAATCAGTATGTTTTAAAGACAGTCGATTTTAAGATGGAAGAGATGGTGATTAAGACTGCGAACTGGTATAATATCTCTGAAGCAAAATATGGCAATATGTCTAAGTAAAAGTAACAACTAATACGAATGAACAAATTTAAAAATATGAACAAATTAAAAACAGAAAATAATCTAAATACCCATTATGTAAAAATGTTATGTCCATAGCATAGAATGTTATGTAGCCAATTTAAATTATTTTTTCAAAAAATTTTTAAGTGATGGGAAAATGCTCACAACACATTAAATGAAAAGAAGGAACTGTATCTATGATAGACTCCAATCTTATTTAAATGTACGTGTATAAAGGAAAAAGAGCTGGAAAAGAAAATATGCCAAGAAGTTATTAACGATTCTCTCTGGGGAGTGAGATTATCAATGATTTTGTTCTTTACAATTCTTTCTACTTTTTAAGATTCCTAAGACAATTATATAATTTTTTAACATATAAAATTTACCATTTTATTTGTAAGCATATAGCGGCATTAAATACTTCTGCACTCTTGTGCACCCATCACCACCATCCAACTACAGAGCATTTTTATCTTCCCCAACAAATACTGTACCCATTTAACACTAATTCCATGTTTTGCCCCACCTTCCAGGCATGCATTTTCACAATCTGAAAAAGCTACACCAATTTCTCTTATATCTTCTCTTTACTCTTACTTGTACCATAAATCTGTATTGCAATTATTGCTCAGATTTTTAGCAAATAATGCAAAAAAGGAAACACAATGGAGTACACAGTTCTCACTGAATGACAGAGCATACAAGATCCTCTGAGCCATTGCTTCTTAGCTTCCTTTCTGTCCCAATATATCTAAGGGTTACTGTGACCCACCATTATTAACAATGGTTCATTAAATCAGTGACTCATACTAAATGGAAGATGGGGAAACACTGTAAGTGATAGGGGCAGGGGAACATAATTTTTATCCCCCCAACACACACAAGGTAATTCAAATGTCAACACTACTATCAGTACCACTCAACAATTTTGATTTCTGCACCAATGAAACAAACATTACTAACACTAGAGCCTATAAGGAATATATCACATGGATGGCTTTATAAATGGTACAACTTAAAATAGAAATCTTCAACAACAAGGATGCTAGAAAAATTTCTTTCATTCTTTCAAACGGCCATTGTCTGCAGAACTTTCGAAACATGAAATTTAACTGAATTAAAAAAAATTTAAAGGACCCCAATACAAATAGATAATTTATGGTAATTGTCTGAATGTAGAGTAATCAATACTCCAAACTCACCCCTGAAAAAAACAGGCCACTCACTAGAATTCAAATGTCCAGAGAACACAATTTTTTTAAAAAGATAGAACCTTAGTGTCTAGAGCAGTTTCTAGTACAATAATTGGTGATCAGTAAACATTTTTGAACTGTCATTCAATGTCTATCACTAAAAACAAGATGTAATAATCTACTTAGCTGCCTAGTTTCAGAGAGTTTTAAGAATAGGACTCTAAGCGACCAACTTTAGTCATTTAGTCATGCATGCTGAGAGATGAATTACATGAAAGAAAAATAACTAAAATAATATATAAATCGCAAACACAGGGCATTCTATATTGGCCAAATAAATCATAAACATTTGAAATCTTAGCACTTTAGGATTTATACATTTATATATGTATCTCTAAGTCAGCTTCAGATTAAAACCTTTTTAACATACAAAATTTCTAAAGCTTCACTAATGAAATTTCATAAATATTGAAAATAACAAAAACCACAACAAACACAGGAATTCAAATGTTCAAAGAAAGATAACTTACATAGAAGCTTCAAACAGTCATCCTTCTTTCTTAAACGGTCTTTAATATCTCCTGATATGAGTACAGAATATGGACATGCCATTTCTTTTAAAAACCCACTTATCTCAAGCTGGAAGCTTTCTAGATCATCTCTCCCTTTAAAGAAGAAAAATCATAAAACACTTACTGAATATTTTTTTTTAACACTTACTGAATATTTACAGTATAATCTGAAACTATAAAATCTACCTCTAGATGATTTCAATTTTACATTCAATTATAAATTTTCAACTTGACATTAAATCCTTACACGAGTGACCCCAACGCTCAGGTAAAGGTAATCAAACAACCTCTACATAAATAAAGTAATACTTAAATTTAAGAACTTAAGTATCTAATCATGAGGTATGTATTTTTGTTTTTCAATCCCTGATTAGTATTTTCCAACAGACTTTCCACAAAAGCAGATAAACTGGGAATATTTTATGTCAGTAACTGAAATATTAAAAGCATTACTATGGCTATAATTATTAATTGGCTTCAGAGTGAATGATCTATTTCTGTTGTATTTCTACAGATTTAGATAACAAATGCTATCATCTAATTAAGCCTCACTGCTCATCTTTCTTTCATAATCTAATTATGTAGGAATTTGTGCCACATGTTTTAAACTCAGCTAATTTTACTTTGCTTCAAGTGAATTCTATTGGATGTGGCAAGAAAATTTAAAAGGATAGCTTCAGAAGGGAAGACTACTTTGTACAGTTTCAAATGCTCAATCAGAAAAAAAGTTTTCATTTTAGTTCTCTCACTGAAATTCTACCAATTGAAGACCCACAAGGACCCCAGTTACCAAGACAGTAATGAATTAAACATTTCTGAGGTAGCACAGGAGTTTTTTTTATGGTATCCCTATGTGAATCCATATCCTGAGTTACAGGCTTGCTAATACAACTTCAACTACTTTAAAAAAAACAAAAACAAAACCTTAATTTAAAATAAGCAGTATTCAAAAACTGTTTAAATAATCAGACTCTACTTTTTCTAAAGACTACTACTAAAGTTAAGACTGTAAACAGTTACTGTTTATAGTCTTATATAAATTTAAGAACCAATTTTGAATATAAAATTTAATCTGAAGATATTTAATATTACATATTGTAGTTCTTCATAATATTAATGATTTTTCTTTGTAGACACATTGTAGGCAAAACTATAAATCATAAGCTATCATTTACTATTATACAAAAGTAAATAAAACACAATGGCAATACCAGCTGAAGTGATACTTTCTTCCAAGTTGCACAATGATTTTATCTGAGAGCCTAACCAAACACAGAGTTCTGAAAATTCAGGTGAAGACAGTCCACCCTCTGCTGCCTTGGTAAGGGCTTGCTCTTCTAACAGCGGTCCCTTATACCTAGAAAGGAAGACATAAAAGGTTTAAAAAACAAAAAACAAAAAACCTGATAGTACTCTATATCAAGGCCTGCTGCCTATTTTTGTAAATAAAGTTTTAGTGGAACACAGCCAATAAATATATCCATTGACAGACTGTCTCTGGCTGCTTTTCCAATGCAATTGCAGAGCTGTAAATATGGTCAGCAAAGCCTGTAATTTTTATTAGTGGGTCTGTTATAGACATAGTTTACCAATTTCTGCCCTATTTAATTGACATTTGGCTTTTTTCCTTTATTTTATCATTGCTTAGTAAAATTATCAACCAATTTTAAGATAAATATTACAACTAACACAAAATCAAATAGAACAGTCTAATAACCATATACTAGTGACAAAAACAAGAAAAAAGAAATTTAGTGAAAAAATAGATGCAAATTTTAAATTAAAAAAATTAAAGCTGAGGGACATCTGGGTGGCTCAGTCAGTTAAGCATCTGCCTTGGGCTCAGGTCATGATCCCAGAGTCCTGGGATCAAGTCCAGCATTAGGTTCCTTGCTTGGCGGTGAGCCTGCTTCTCCCTCTGCCTGCTGCTCTCCCTGCTTGTGTGCGCTCTCTCTGACAAATAAAGAAAATCTTAAAAAAAAAAAAAAAAAATTCCTTTCCATGTGATGAAACTACCTACTCAATATACTGATAAACATTTCTTTTATTTTGCTTTCAACTCAGCAATCTGTTTGTTTTGACTTCTTTAATTTTGCTTTATAATTATGTAAAACATTTACATTGTTTCAAAGTATAATTTACAAAACCAGGTACATTCAAACAAATTTAGCTTGCAATCTTAATCTTGTTCCCTCTACTCTGTTCTCTCCTGCCCCCATAGGTAACCACGTTTATTAGTTTGGGGTTGTCATTCCATGTTTTTAAATATAAACATACACATACTTCTTTTTTAGGTAAAGGTAGTCTACTATACACTGTTTTATTCCTTGCTTTAAACAATACACACACACATACATTTACATATACAGCAAACCCTTGAACAACAGAGAGGTTAGGGGTGACAATCCCCATGTAGTCGCCAATCTGCATATAACTTTTGACTCCTGAAACACTTACCTACTAATAGCCTACAGCTGACTGGAAGCTTTACTGATTACATAAAGAGCCAATTAACACACGCTTTGTATACATACTATATATTCTTAGGGTAAAGAAAATCAAAGAGTTCACAGTACATAGCTTACTGAAAAAAATTCCACGTACAAATGGATCCACATGGTTCAAACCCATATTGTCAACTATACTGGAGATCAGCAGAGACACTACTCAATTATTTTATAGGTGTACAGTACTCCACTGTCTGCAGTACTCTGCCCCTAGTGAAGGATATTTGGGTTATTTGCAGAGTTTTGCTCTTACAAAAAAATTTGGCAACTTTTTGCCAGTTATAGATTTCTAGAGGTGAGACTGCTGGGTCAAAGGGTAAATGGATATGTAACTTTGCTAGATATTATTAAATACTCCTCTACAGGGATTGTACCATCAAGGTGTAAGAGTACCCATCCCTCCATAATTTATCAAAGTTGCCAAACATTTAGATTTTTGACCATCTGGTATCTCAGTATAGTTTTAATTTACATTTCTCTTAAGAGTAAGGCTGTACATCTTCTCATACATTTATTTTTTGTTTTTTAATATTTATTTATTTGACAGAGATACACAGCAAAAGAGGGAACACAAGCAGGGGGAGTGGGAGAGGGAGAAGCAGACTCCCCGCAGAGCAGGAAGCCCCGGGGCTCGATCCCAGGGTGCCCCCAATCTTTTCATACGTTTAAAGACCATTTGCGTTTCTTTTTCTCTGAATTCTCTGGTCATAGCTCATCAAGGGTGAGTATTTTCAAAACTCCATTTTGCAGGTTAGAAATTAAGGCTTAATGAGGTTAAGATACCTGCCTTAAGTAGCAGGCTAGGCACATTAATAGGCATGCACAAATATATATAGATATAGCCATTATATTTATTTATAAATCACTTAGTCTTCACAGCAATGCTTTGAAGTCGGCATGATCTTAATTCCGTAGGATCAGAAAATAACAACTAGGTGATGACACTAGGATTTAAATTCACAGTTAAACCCAAACACTTAACTCAAATTTCTGTCTATGCTACTAAGGAAAGTTAAACAAATAACCTGGCCAGTTGACACAGCCAGGTAAAGAGAGAGCTGGGACTAGACCACGGTCTCTGCTCCTACAGGTAAGACTGGTTCTTCAATACGTTACCTTCCCTCCATATTTTACAGTGCCTCTTATTGAGATTTAATAGTAAACATCTTCTTTCCCCCTACTTGCTTTCATCTCTACAATAAAGAAATAATCATAAACTCTTGAATAAATTTAATTAATTCATATCATTGGTGATGTTATTTTTAACTGAAATGCCGATTATAAAATTCAATAAAATTTTTCAAATCACCAAAAAAACTGAATTTAGAAGGGGAAAAACCCCCACAAATCTTAATGCCTCAGCTCACCAAATCAGGTAAAAATAAAAAGATGAAAAAATGCATTTAACAAAATTGAACATCTAATAATAACCACAATTACGACAACTAACACCAAAAACTGCTCTTACACTAGGCCAGTGCTGTGTGCTTTACGTATATTACCTCACTTAATTGCCACGATATTTTATAAGATAGGGATTATTATGTTCTTAGTTCATTTGAGGTATTTTTCCTTAGGAAAGCGCTACTCTTATTCCAAACACTGGGGACACCTCCCCTAGGCCTAGACTCCCCCAGGGCCACCTATATGGGAAACACAGTTGCTTCAAGATCTGGGTGATCCAAATAGTCAATCCATTAAGGCCATTGGCAAACCTCCACAAAGACATGGACGGTGACTAATTTACTTTCTCTTTTCCATCAGCCAACATATAAAATGAGATCCTTTCCTTCCCCCTGTCATTTATATACCCTACTGGCTTGCCTCTGATCCAGCTCTCCACTTACTGACCCAAACTCTTCCACTATGTTTCATCTATAAACAACAACTGTCCTAGATTGATAATCAGAAAGATTATCCCTACCACCTCTAGCTTTGGTGATTTTATTCTCTGAAAGTTCTTCAAGGACAGATGGTAGGGTTTTTGCCCTCCTTGCTTCCCAAAACAGTATCTATATCACTGGTCCCCCACCATCTTATAAATACCTCCTTCTCTCTTTAGGCTCAGGCCAGTCAGACTTGCCAGTTTCCCTCTTGTGGTTTTCACCTATTAATAGCTTGAACACTCCCCAAAATTCCTTGTGCTCAGTTTTTCTCTCCATTCCCATTTTTTTTTTTAAAGATTTTATTTATTTATTTGACACAGAGAGAGAGATCACAAGTAGGCAGAGAGGCAGGCAGAGAGAGAGGGGGAAGCAGGCTCCCCGCTGAGCAGAGAGCCTGATGCGGGGCTTGATCCTAGGACCTTGAGATCATGACCTGAGCTGAAGGCAGAGGCTTTAACCCACTCAGCCACCCAGGCGCCCCTCCATTCCCATTTCTGCTATTTGCCTGTATGCATACCCTATGCAATACCCTGAGCTCTCAATTCCTGAAATTCCTCTTTTCAGACCTTTGTCACGACATGTCAGTGAGGTACCCCTTAGACCTTGCCATCACCGCGAACTACTTTACCTCTGAAATCACTAAATCAAACATGTCACTCCTTGCCCACAACTACTACCTATTCTTTTAGCTTGCTCTTTTGACCACTCTCCTTCAACTATCCTTGGATCTCATCTCTACCTCCATCCCATTGGTCACTCCATATTCTCTGTATTTCCTACCTCCCTGCTGTCTTCATTTTCTTCCCTTTCCAGTTTAGATTCCAAGATGTATCATTTCATTTTGGTTCTCAATACATACTTACTGTAGAAATGAATCCTTGATACCGTTATCTCCTTCAGCTCTAATATCCAATCTATCACTAAATTCTACAGTGTGCACTTTTTTCCACATCCACCTCCACTGAGCAGTCATCACTTCTTGCCCTGACTACTAAATTCCCCAAGCCATCTCCACCTTACTGAAGTAACTTTTCAAACTAGACATCTTACCTCTCCCTTTTTTTTTTTATTATTTTATTTATTTATTTGACAGAGAGAGAGAGATCACAAGTAGGCAGAGAGGCAGGCAGAGAGAGAGAGGGGGAAGCAGGCTCCCTGCTGAGCAGAGAGCCCGATGCGGGGCTCGATCCCAGGACCCTGAGATCATGACCTGAGCCGAAGGCAGAGGCTTTAACCCACTGAGCCACCCAGGTGCCCCTTATCTCTCCCTTTTTTATTTAAAATCCTTCAAACATGCCCCACTGCTGTTATACCAAAGAACAAAATCCACAATGCAGACTAAAAAGTGCTGCATGCCTTGGTCCTCCCCTCTTCAATCAAATCTTCCACTATCTTGGCCATTGCTCTCTGCTCTCCAGGCACATGGGCCTTCTTCCAGTTATTCTAATACAGCAAGTTCCTTTCCACTTCAAGAGCTTTTATCTTTTATTCCCACTTTAAGGACACCCTTGTCCTCTTTTCCTGTAAACCTCACCTAGTTTACTCCTGTCCACCTCCTGTCATGTCATGTCACCCTGCTCTTTTTCTTTAAAGAGCTTATTACGGTTTATAATATTTGTGTGATCACGTCTGTTTTTCCACTGGACTGTAAACTCCACAGGGACAGAGATCGATTCTATTTTGTGCACAAATGACTTCTCAGAACAGTTTTCAACATTCAGTTGTGCTCAACAAATAAATGAAATGAACTTCTTTTCATAATGCTGATTCTCAACTAGGCTGTGAAGAATTTTAAAAATACACATGCCATACTGCACCCCTGAAGATCATGATCCAGTCAATATGGTACAGAACAGACTGGAACATTTTATTTCACAAGCTCCATACATGATACTGATGCACAACCAGGGCTGAGATCCCCTCTACAAAATCATAGATGGTCAGAACTAAAAAAAGACTTCTGAAATCATGTGCTACAGCCTCCTCCTTTCAGATGAGGAAACAAAGTTATTTCCACCCAGTTTTCATATGTATCTTTGAATTCTTCTTTCACATGCATTTTCCCTTTTAACTCCTCCCTTTAATTTCCAATTTTACCTTATAAACTACTTTCACTAGTAACACAAATGTTTCAGCCACAACAGAAAATGCATTATTCACAAACTAAATGGATATTTTACAAGTGTTCAAATACAATATTGTAAGTAAATACTACTTTCCACATTTCATTATCATTGTAAGAAAAATCAACTTCAAAATTTTGTCCTCAGTTATTGCAGGAAAAATCAACTCTAAAGTATATAAACTGTTTTACTTTCCATATAGTATAATCTGAAACTAATTTTCCTTGATAAAAGTCAAGATTATAGCAAAGTCCCATTTTTCAAAATGCCTACAATAGAAACAAATTCTGGGCACTTGGGTGGCAGTTGGTTAAGCATCTGGTTCTTGGTTTTGGCTCAGGTCCTGATCTCAGGGTCATGAGATTGAGCCCCTCATGAGGGTCTGTGTCCAGGCTGTTGTCTGCTTAAGTTTCTCTCTCTCTCTCTCTCCCTCTGCTTCTCCACCTCTAAAATAAATAAATAAATAAATTTAAAAAAAAAAAGGAAAGAAACAAATTCAAGGAATGAAGAGAAAAAAGCACTGACTTCCACTTTTTCATAAACTATTTTACAGAATCATACTATTTTTATCTGGGGGACCTGGGATCTCAAACTATTTGAGGTCTACACACTTCTAGTAAGTATTTTAACTTGTTTTGCTTACCTCCTTAACCAAATCAGGTGAAAATTTCCAAGAGATTTCACAGAATAAAAATAACCCTTAAATCATCACTGGCTCAGTTCTTTCACTTGACAAACATTTATCCTGGACGTATCTACTAAAGCAAGGCTTTGTTACATCACAAAGTAGATATTACTGGCCTCCAAAAGAAGCAACTGATAGAAGAGCCAAGTGCAGTTTCAGAAAAAAAATACAGTGGGGTGGGGTTTTCAAGCTTCACTATAGAACTACAAAGTGCAAAGGCACAGCCTTTCCCATTCAAGAAACTCCAGCATGTGGCAAAGCAAACAATTGTGCAGATGGCTCCAATCTCTTTAAGTAAGGTGTATTTTTTTATCCTAAACTATGTCCCTATGGCTATCTCTGTGCACTCTCTTCTTTGAACTTCTCTTCATTTACTCAATCATTCAACCGCTATTTTATTCTGCCAGACCCCACTGTAGGATGTTGCTGGGAACAAGACAGGTAAAGGCACCTGATTTCCCGGAGCTGGGGGGAGGGGGGCTAAATAAACACACAGGACAAGATAGTTTGGGATGACAACAGACTAAAAACAGGTTGAGGCTGAGGGAGACTACTTTGCATGAATTGATCCCGGTGCTTCGAAGTATTTAACATCATTCCAGGAGTTCTCGGGGCACTTAGCATTCTGAATTGTAAATTCCAGTGAACTCTTCGTAGCCCTCAACAACTATGTGAGCTACTGGCAATCTGCAAACTGTCTTCTTCCTCTGCCTAGCATATAAATATCCATTAGTTAATGCACATTAACAACACGGTAATATGTGGTTAACAGATGAAACAGTTCAATGAATGGACCCACACTTAACTTGGCCACTTGCTCCAGTCAAGGAAGCAAGAGATTTGCTCGCCAGCCCTAATTAAGCTACAGGCTGTACATGGCAGGAGACAACAGTCCCCAGCCGCAGTCGGGGCTCCAGCACCCCCGAGCCCCGGGCGCGACAACTACGTCAACACAAACAGCACCCGCGGGGCAGGGACAAGCTCCTCGGAAGGGCTGGTGCTAGCCCAGCTGCTCCACGCCAACACCGCGGCTCCCGCTACGGAGTGGAGTTTCGAGGCCAGGAGTTTGGAAGAGGGGGCCACGCGCCCCAGCTCTCCGGCCCTGCTCCACCCCCCAAACGGATTTCTCTCCCGCCTCCCTCTTAACTCCGTCGCCGCCGGCGGGAGCGCGGCAGGGAAGGAGGCCTCCACCGAGATGCCGGAGCCCCGCGGAGGCCCACGGGGAGGAGACCGCAGCAGCCAAGCGGAGGGACAGCTTACGTTTTCATGAGAAGGTCGTCCCCGGGGATACTCACCCCAGCGCCTCCAGGGTGTCCAGCACGTCCCCCTCCATCGTAGGTTCGGGACCTGACTCCGGCCCTCTCATGGTCCTTCGGCCCAAAGCTGTTCAGCGCTCTAAGAAGCCCGCCGGAAACCTGCGTCACAGCGCCAAGGTTCCGGGCGGAGTCTCAGCCAGGACGGCCTAGGAACGCCTCCGACAGGGGGGGCGTAACCGTTCCGGCCGCAGCGATCGCCTCGCCGGGAAGAAAACTTTTTGAGAGAATAGTGAGAAGTTTTTAAAATAACAGTAAATTATAGTAATAAAAAGATTTCTTTGTGCTGGGTCTTTTCTGTGTGTTGAAATCAATCTTAGCAAACACCATGCTTCTACCCCAGTTGTTCTCAACCTCTCAGGCTCCCGACCTCTCTTTTAATAACGAAAGTCCTGAAATGGAATCATTATCTTGGGCTAAAATTGGTACATAATACTATATATCAACACGTATTTTTAAATCAGTATGCACGGCAATGCTCCAATTTAAAAGAATAAGGGAAAAGTAATGTATGACAATATTGTTACACCGTGAAACTTAGATCAGCGAAGTGATGGGGTGCTTTCGTCTATGTGTGGAATCCTCTTAAACACACAGTGTGTTGTATTGCTGACATAGTATAGGTGAGCTGTATAAGAAACAAAAATACCATAGGCAGAGTAGGGTAGTTGATGCGATTTTCCAAAATTGTGACTAACTCTCCATAAAGTTCCCAACAAACAAAACAATATTCCTTCTGTGTACTATTCATGGAGAATTCACTCTCTAAACCATGCAAAAAATATTTTAGGGTTCATATGTAAAAGAGAGTTAGGATATAAGGTAAAATCATTATTAACAATTTTATCACTGGGCACCTGGGAGGCTCAGTCAGTGAGGGGTGGGACTCTTGATTTGGGCTCAGGCCATGATCTCAGGGTCCTGAGATCCAAACCGGTGTAGGGCATGGAGCTTGCTTAAGATTCTCTTCTCTACCTGTCTCTCTGTCCCTCTTTCCCCTCTCCCTCCTCTCTAAAACAAAACAAAAAACAAAAACCAGTTATATCACCTACATGAATATCCAGTGGGACTTCGGAGAGTTGTGCAGACTCATAACCATGGGCCCTTGTAAGGTACTGTCCCCTTCCTTGCAGAATATAGCATCCCTTGCCCCAGTTCACTAAAAGTAATGCCCTCACCTCTCTATTATTGCTACAGATGAAAAGTTTACCCATAAAATTATAAAACTCTAAGGGATGCTTACCCATAAATTTGAATCCATTTCAATAATGACTACTCTACCATATATCCCAGGCTTAAATATAAAATTATTTGCACTTTAATGTATCTGAATTCACCCCTAAACCAAAAAGAGAATGTATGTTTTGAATGGCTGTTGCCTCCGTCAAACAGTTGCAGTCATAGAAAGTGCTATTCTTAGTAATCTTGGCAAAAAAGTCTCTGCAAACATCAAATAGAAACAAAGTAACTTTTCCTTATTAACATCGATCTCAGGTGTTCTGCAATTTTTTAAAAACAAAACTGAAGCACAGAAAAAAAGAAAAAATTAAAAATACAAGGAAAAAAAGCATGACAGGTATGTGGGAAAGAAAAAAGGCCAGATGCTAGAAGAGATTCTAGACTCGTTTTTGTTTTTTGTTTTTTTTTTGAAGAGCATTAAATGTAATTAGAAATTTAAAAAAAGACTGAAAATTAATTATCTAAGTGTGAATCTAGAGAAGCTGAAAAACAAAGCAAATTAAATCCCAGAAAAACAAATAGATAGAAATAGTAAAGAGACATCAACAACAGACATCATTGAAATGGGAGAAAATAGCACCTGGGTGGCTCAGTCTGTTAAACGTCTGCCTTTGGCTCAGGTCATGGTCCCGGAGTCCTGGAATTGAGTCCCACATCCGGCTCTCTCCCTCTCTTTCTCTCATGAATAAATAAATAAAAAGAAATGGGAGAAAATTAAGTCAAATTTGCATCTTTTTTGCAAAAACTAGTAACAAACCTTTAGTCAAGTTGATCAAAGAAATAAAAGATGACACGAATAATCAATATCCAAAATGAAAAAGAGGACATCTTTTACTGTTACTTTTACTTTTACTGTTCATGAGACATTAGACAGTTAATAAGAGGATGTTAGGAAGAACTTTATGCAATAAATTTGAAAATTTAGATGAAACTGACCAATTCCTTGAGACACAATTTAACAGAATATAAGGAAAAACTTAAATATGAATAATTTCATATCTATTAAAGAAATCAAGTTACTAATTAAAATTCACCCATGAAGAACACTTCAAACCTGGATTGCTTTCCTGATGAATGTCTCCAAACATTTAAGAAAGAAAGAACATTCATCTTATACAAAACTTTTCCAGAGACTAGAAGAACATAGAGCGTTTTGCAATGTTTTTTATGAGGACAAAATTACCTTAACACAGACATCATAAGGACATCACTAAAAAGAAAATCTAGGGGAGGCTGGGTGGCTCTGTCAGTTAAGCGACCAACCCTCGATTTCAGCTCAGGTCATGAGATTGAGCTCCGCATCAGATTCTCTTTTTCTGCCCTTCCCCTCAACCCCATGCACTTGCTTGAGCTCGCTCTCTCTCTCTCAAGTAAACAAATCTTTGGGCAGATATTTAACTTACAGAAATCCATTGAGCTATACACGTAATAATTCTTTACTTGTCTCTATGTATGTTTAACCTTAACTTTTAAGTTACTTTTAAAAATAATGTACACCTAGAAATGGTTCAAATGGCAAATTTCATGTTATATTTTGCAATAAAAAAATAATGTCAAGTGCTTGCAACAGTGTCCAGTATATAGGAAGCACTTCATAAATGTTATCAACAATCTTTGCCTGAGTCTCTTAAAAAGCAGAGTTTGAGGCAAAAAGCTTAGGCACTAAGACATTATCAGTAAATTCAATCCTAGAAAGCAGGACTGATGAGAGACAGGAGTGGGACAGGAAAGGAAAGCAAATATATGAAGTGCATTACCAAGGTGGCCACAGTTTGGAACAGCAATTGGCTTGCTATCTCTGCAAGTTCTTATGAAGTTCTTATGAAGCCAACTTATTTCTTAGACATCTCTCTGGGTGAGGAAGGAAAAATTTAACAGCTGGCTCCTGTTTCCATGTGTCAAAGTTGGCTCCATGTGGAGGATGACTCCCTCACACTTCTAGGTTACTTGTGCACCTCGGCAGCTCCATGCAGTCCCCAGAGCAGGAAATACCAAGCATGTGGCACAGGCATAACTCTGGAATATACCCACAAGCCTGCAGTCTGGGGGAGCAAGGAAAGCAGTGCAACGGTCTCCCCAACCACTTAAAAGCACAAACTATTGCTAGGGGCTGCTCTGGCCAGGACCCAATGCATGTGCACGAGCTCTGGGTGCTGCATCAACTGACGCCTGTCACTTCAGCCCTTGCTTCACTTGGAGCCGGCTTGCACCCTCTTATATCCAGGGCTAAATCCCTCCCTTCTTTTCTGACAGGACAGATACAAGATAACTGTCAAGGTGGTGGACACTGTAACCTCCTCAAAAGACTTTAAAATGGTTAGCAAAGCAAGCTAGAGTCCTTGATGGTAGAGCTGGTCCAAACTATAATGGATGCCCACCATCTTCCTCCTCCATACCTGTTTCCCACACTCTTGGTGGCATTTCAGTTCACCTAGGTTGGCAGCCATGTTTGCTGAAATTCACCATTTGCAGTCTCAAAGGGACAAGAGCAACAAGAGACAGTCCGATAAAGATCCCGCGTTTCAGATAATTTCCTGCCTCCGCTGTGGAGCAGCAACCTGAGATGCTCATGGTAAATACTTGTCAATAAAGTAACTATTCTTCTTCTTCTTTTTTTTTTTTTTTTTTGAGTAAAGCAATAGAAGTTTATTAAGTAAAGATACAGAAAAAGCTCTCAAGAGTGAGGGGGGAACCCAAAAGTGTTGCCAATGAGGGCCTTCAGGGTTGGTCTTTTATAGAAAGCTAACCAGCTAACTAGGGAACTTAAATCCTTTTAACATCTCTACTATTAACACCTTCGATGACTTACTGCCTTTTTAGAGGCTGGTTATTCTTTGTTGGTCACAAGACCAACAAAGACACCCACCCCACACAACCCACCCCGCAGGCCTAGGACAGGGTGGTCCCATGTGTCCCCTTATCTCTGGTTTCCACACACCTCCACATTTGGGGGATTTCTGTGAGCCTGATCACTATCTCTCCCTATCTAGCTCCCCCCCATCCCTTACTCATTCCTCCTTCTGGGATAGTAACCCTAACTGCTGTTAGGGAATGGGACAGTGACCGCTGTGGCTGCTTCCTGCTGAGATACGGTGGCGCTCTGTGTGGCAGTTAGAATCTATCCAGGGGCCAGTTCAGGGTCTTGTGGGAAGGCTCCACAGGATCATGATGGGCAGCAAACATACATGCATCAGCAGATGCAAAAGGATGAACATGAAAGGGCAGCCCTCCTACATTGTTGGTGGGAATGCAAGCTGGTGAAGCCACTCTGAGAAACAGTGTGGAGGTTCCTCAAAGAGGTGAAAATAGAACTATCTTACAACCCAGCAATTGCACTGCTGGGTATTTACCCTAAAGCTACAAATGTAGTGATCCGAAGGGGCACCTGCACCCTAAAGTTTATAGCAGCAATGTCCACAATAGCCAAATTATGGAAAGAGCCCAGATGTTCATAGACAGATGAATGGTTAAAGAAAATGTGGTATACACACAATGGAATATTATGCAGCCATCAGAAAATGAAATTTAGACATGGATGGAACTAAGCAAAATAAGTCAGAGAAAGACAATTATCATATGATCTCACTGATATGTAGAATTTAAGAAACAAGGCAGAGGATCATAGGGGAAGAGGGAAAAAATGAAATAAGATGAAACCAGAGAGGGAGACAAACCATAGAAAGACTCTTAATCTCAGAAAATAAACTGAGGGTTGCTGGAGGGGAGGGGAGTTGGGGGGGTGAAGTGGCCAGGTGATGCACATTGGGGAAGGGTATGTGTTGTAATGAGCACTGAGTGTTGTATAGACTGATGAATCACAGACCTGTACCCTTCAAACAAAAATACATTATATGTTAATTAATTGAATTTAAATTTCAAAAATGCTCAATAGCATTCGTCTTGGCAAGACAACTGTATCACTGCTACTTAACAAATTGCCCCAAAACTTGGTGCCTTAAAGACAACAATACTCATGTATTATCTCTCACAGTTTCTATGGGTCAGGAAGTTGGGAGTGGCCTAGCCGAGCGGTCTGGTGGGGGGTCACTCATGAGATCACAGT
>CM052896.1:55182526-55194826 GCA_028534135.1 Potos flavus
ACTTAGACTCTCCACCTTTCCAAGGAATTGTGTCAAAGAATTTGTGGACACACTTTAAAACCAGCACATAACCAAAGAATAAATTAATGGATAAGAGGATGAGGAAAAATTTGATGTAGTGACTCTAAATTTTTCCTGGGGTGCCTGGGCGGCTCAGTGGGTTAAACCCTCTGCCTTCAGCTCAGGTCATGATCTCAGGGTCCTGGCATCAAGCCCCGCATCGGGCTGGAGCCTGCTTCCCCCTCTCTCTCTGCTTGCCTCTCAGCCTACTTGTGATCTCTCTCTGTCAAACAAATAAATAAAATCTTTAATTAATAAATAAATACATACATACATACATACATACATAAGTTTTCCTAGTTTAGGATAGGAAAAATAACTCTGTAGTAGTTTAAGAGCAATATAATAAAGAAATAGTAGGCTAATATCTGGAGAGATATTTAATCTCAACACAGATGCAGAGGTGTTGTTTCCCTGAAACAAAGGGATATTTGGGCAGCTGCTTGGGAATATCCCTTAAAGTCCCTGTCCTGAGGTTGACTAACGACAGTTGGCTCCAATTATAGCCATCAACCTGAGAAATGAATGAGGGAGAAGCCTTCACATCTATTAGGAGGAACAGTGAGAGAGAGAGAAAGAGAGAGAGAGAGAAAGAGAGAGAGAGAGTTAGCATCCCCTTTGCTGGGGATGGCCTGTGTTTTCTCCAGCAACCTGGGTTTATTTGGAGAAGGCCTATTTAAACAATTATCCACTATGTCAGGAGGGAGTTTACTAGCCAACATGTTTGGGTAAATCCATTCTTCAACAGGCCTTTAAGTCAAGGTCCTGACTCAGAACCCTGAAAGCCTGGATGGATCTAGGTTCCCTCAGTCTATCTGCCCTGTTTCCTGCAGGAGAGACCTGATCCCACTGTGGCCATGCAGTGAGTGAGTGTTACAGGAGCTCAATCTTTTCCTCAATTTGCAATCCAATTTTTTTCCAGTGGGTTAAAAGGCACCCCAAGGGAGAGTCCTTGGGAACTGAAGAGACCACGCCTTGCTGCGAAGGCGATGCCTTCTTTTACCTTGCCTTGAAGACCCTGTCGTGTTTAACCCATGGAAAACACTAGAAAGTTTTATAAGGGGAAATTATCCAATTTTATGCAATCCAGGAGTCCCCACAGATATTGGTTTGTTTCCCATCTCGCGATCCCGGTAGGAGTTAACCCTGTACCTGTTACAGAGAGGTGACTATGAAGGCATCCCTACATATCAGCTCTCCCCTGTGAACCAAGGCGTCCCGTGGTTTCCTACACAAGCTGAAAGAGTAGCCTAACATCTTGGGTTGAGGAAGGCTCAGGCCAGTGGGAGTAGCCACTCTGACCCGTCCATCACCTCATCCTCCTTTTCTCCTCTAGATTTCATACCCCCAATCCCCCCCAAATCTGGCCCAATCATAAAGGCTAAGCAGGATTGACAACTTAAACTTTGAATCAATTACATTGCCTCACCTTACCCCTGGGTGCTTTTTCTGTCGGTAAACCTGAGGTCCCATTTACAAGCACGGCCCTGTTGAGGAGTATAGACATCGAGATTTAGTATCATCATAATTGCACATTTCTGCTGTTAGAACAAGAAAGCCTCGATCATATGACCCATTAAAGTCCCAGCTGCTAATGCAACCAATCGAGGAAATGGCTGGGGGTTTGTAATTCCCTCCCTAATGCCCAAAGTATTCCAAGGGGAGTAAATGCACAGGAAATATTCGGCTCCCTTCGACTTCACATATAAAGAGATAGCTCTAATCCTGCTTGCCCGTAACTTGGGTTTTGATTCCTGGCCATGATTAAACCTTAATTGTACCTAACAGAAAAACATATGTCTTAGCAGGCAGCAAAAATGAGGCAAAGCTTCTCCTCCTAACCTAAGTTCTCACAAAAGACATCTTTAAGTGTAAAAGCCTTCTATCTATATAGGCAACGCTCTTCCTGAAATGAATCCCTGATTAAATGGGCATGGTGATCACTGGAGATTGGAAGGGCCCTAGTATAGGCAAAGTCCCAGAGGTGGAAGAAAGCTATTTAAGAAAAACCAATGAACAGAAAGCAGAACTGGGTAGGGCTAGGCCAACATTCCCTTCTTTTGAGGAAAGGTGAGTTGACCAAACGTTTGTCCAGAGCCTGTCAACCTGAGACTTAAAACCGCTGGCCACGCTATTCGCCTATAACTGGCCCACAGGTGCTTGTTTTTGCTGTTTATGAGAAGAGGTCATGTAAGAGAGAGACGTCTCCCAGGAAAGAAAAGAGTCCGCTTTTACTCACCCTTTGGTGGAAGTGATCCAGGGTCTCGGCACCAAAATGAAGCAGGAGAGCCAGGTTCTAGTCGAAGAATGAATCTCGTGGACAAAGGAACCTGAGTAAAGCGATAGAAGTTAATTAAGTGAAGACACAGAAAAAGCTCTCAAGAGTGAGAGGGGTCCCGACAGGGTTGCCCTAATGTAACTATTCTTTGCCTCCAAGTTCACAGGCAGGAGGAGCCCAAATTTTAACGAGTTAGTTACTACCCTCAGTCAACAGCCTCCTACCCTGGGAACCAGGGTCTCTAAGAGCCTACAGTTGAGGAAACGCTAAGCACAAGTGCCATAAGTAGGTCTTTGGGAGTGATGGTCAGGGAGCCAATGCTACTTTCTCCCCTTAGTCCCTGAGCCCATGTACTCTAACTAATGGGTATACCACTACAGATCAACTGTTGGTTCAACCTCATATACCTTTAACTGGAAATCAGCACCTTAGCCTGCAGGATGTTGAGCCTAAGCTCACGAGGGTTCAATAGACCATTTTGCCATTCTCTCAGGACATCTGCTTCTCATAAGGTACAGGGTAGGCAGCACCTGTAAACACTGTGGTGTTTCACCAATTGTCTCACCATCTTTGCCATAGAACATGCCCCTCATCAAGGAAGTCTTGTCATCGGTGAGACATTCTGTGAATCTTCAACTGGTGATGCAAACAGAGAAACTGTGGGCAAAAAAGGCAAGTCCCAGTCAAGAATCACCACCCTCTCCAAAATAGAAGGTAACCAACCTTCTACCAGGTGGCTGGCTATTATCACTCAGGAAAAAGCCCTAGACAGGTCTCTGCTGCCGACATGTTCACCTTCAGTAGTGCGGTACTGCTCTGCCATCTATGTGCTCTCCTTGCCTGCCCCACATCCCTGTTCCATCATCCTTGCTTCTCTAGGATCAGATGTACCAATAAAATGTTAGGACTTAAGCTTTCACCTCAAAGTCTTTTTTTTAAGGAATCCAAGCTCAGACAATTGATAGCCTTGTTTACTATGAACCTGACACTTTTAAACACTTTACCTGATTTACTCAGTTTTAAAAGATTTTATTTATTTATTTGAGAGAGAGCAGGAGCAGGGTGAGGGGCAGAAGGAGAAGCAAACTCCTGCCTGAGTAGGAAGCCCAACGGGGCTGGATCCTGGAACTCTGGGATCATGACCTGAGCCAAAGACAGATGCTTAACCAACTGAGCCACCCAGGTGCCCTGTGATTTACTCATTTTTGAAGTAAACTTTTTTAAAGGAATTGAAAGCAAAGCATATATATGAATGAGTACGGAATTCATCAGACTTAATGAAAGGAAACTCAGGTTTTTGGGTGAAACAAGCAGCTAACAGTCCAGAGGGAAATCCAAGGAGGCACATAAAATCTGTGAAAAACAAACACATAGCCTAATATGCCATGCTGGATCTGACTCTTGCGTACCTCCCTAAACTCATCTCCACATCGTTCACTACACAAGTCTCTGATCAGCTTCTCTGTTGAACTGTGTCCTCATTCCTAGAGAGTGTTCAGTAACAATTTGTGGAATGAATGGAATAGAATAGAATAGAACCATAGTATCCAGAGATACGCTGTTTTTGATTCTGTGACTCTTCTAAAACTTCTGGCCTTAAAGTCACCTATTATCAGAAGGTATTAACTTCTGTGGCAATTCCTAGATTACATTCAGATGAATTTTACCCTGAAGACATCAGTAGTAGTGTAGGACATGATTAGGCAGCTACTGATGGGTTTGACTAGAAAGAGGAAATAATTGTCCCTATACTCAGGACTGATTTTATCATGTTCCAGTACAGGTGCAAAATGAAAAAGCTAAAAAATTATTAAGAATTTCAAGACAGCAATAGCAGAGTATTAAACAAGGCATGGAGGTCTGGTAAGAGCAGGTTCAGTGCAACTACACAGGTCACATGCCCGTTAAGTTGGCCATCCTTGTAACCCATCAAAAGGCCAAGAGGAGTGTATGAATTCCAACATTAAAACACTGAAGGCTCTACAGCAAAAACTGCCCTTTTTTTTGCATCAACCCAGGGAACTTATCTGACTGATCTTAATACAGACTTATATATTCAGAAAAATGGTCTATGTTCAAACTTATCTTCTGGACCAAGGAAACTATCTCTACCTTACTAGTTGCCAAGAATGGGTGGACTCTCCTAGCCTGTATGTATAGAAAATCCAAGGAGAGTTTCTACTGAGCATCATACAAACTAGTCAACAGTAGCCATAAACTCCCCTTGATACCAGCTCTGTAGATTCCTAAACAACAGAAACAAGACTTTAAGAAGGTAGAAATATGAGACTGTACTCTTGACCAGTATCTACCTACCATGCAAAGGATTTGAGGTGGATCTGACGTACCTACACAAAGAGGTCTACACAGGGGCTCTAAGAATCTCTTGAGGGATATTTAAAAGTAATACAATACAAAAATTTATTTGAACTTTTGCTATCCTTGAAATTAGGCGAGGGGGGAGCACATTTGGAAAACACATTGGCATTTGAAATAAGATCTTGAATTTGCATAATAGAACCTAGGATTTGAGATGGATACCTGACTTGAACTAACCAGATGTCTGGAGGTGGGAAGTTCTGCCTGTTCCATGACATCACCTGTGATTATTTTCCAGTGCAACTCAAGCCAGACCTTCAATGTGGCATCTGGAACTTGGTACAACCAATGGCTTTGCAAGTGGATGTAGCAGATACCTCCTTGCACCTAGGACCAAATATTCTGTTTGAAATTATAATATCTTCATTTGTAGTAGAAGATTCTTTACTCAAGCTGGAAAGAGGTATTATTGTGAACCCCAGAGGAAAAAAGAATGGTTCCCAGTTAACACAATGTTATGTCTGTTACTGGTTTCCAGTTATGGAATGAATAAGTTATGGGAATAAAAAATACAGCATAGGGAATATAGTCAATGATTCAATAACAGTAGTGTATGGAGACAAATGGTAGCTACATTTGTGGTAGTCACAGCATAATGTACAGAGATGATGAATTACTAGGTTGTACACCTGAAAGTAATGTAACATTGTGTGTCAACTATACTCAAAAACATTTTTTAATATGATGTATGATAGTCAGGATAAACTAATAACTTCAAAATCTCAGTGAATTAAGATAAGTTTATGTCTTCCTCATGTCATAGTCCAGTGAAGCGTTTGGTGAGAGGGTACGGCATATTACATTTCCAAGTATGGCCATGACAATGTCACCAATAAATACCATATTCTCTTTGGCAAAGTAACTTTGCCACTCTCCCATCAAGAGGTAGAGTTTACTTCTCCATTGAATCAAGGCAGGCCTGGAGGCTACCTTAATCAATAAAATATGGTGGAGGGGCATGTGGGTGTCTCAGTTGGTTAAGTGTCTACCTTCCACTCAGGTCATGATCTGGAGTCCCAGGATTGAGTCCTGCATCAGTCTCTCTGTTCAGCAGGGAGTTTGCTTCTCCCTCTGCCCCTCACCCTGCTCATACTCTCTCTCTCAAATAAATAAGTAAAATCTTTAAAAATATATGGTGGAAATGATGTTGTGTCACTCCAGGTAAAGTCCTTAAATTGTCGGCTACTTCCTGCCTTTTAGAACGTACACTTCCAAGATGCTTCCTCTTGGAATCCAGGCACCAGGCTAAGAGAATCTTGAGCCACATAGAGAGCCACATGTAGGCACTCCAGTGGACAGCCCCATCTGCATACCAAGCAGATAGCCGACATCAGCTGTCAGTGTGAGTGGACCTTCTTTGTCACCCATCTCAGCAGATCCATCAGATGACTGTAGTCTCAGCCAAGAATTGCCTGCAATTGCATGAGAGATCTCAAATAGGAACCACCAGTTGAGCCCAGCCAACTGATGGAATCATTACAAATAATAATACACTGTTGTTTAAGCCAGTATGTTTTGAGGTGGTTTACTATGCAGCAGTAGATAACCAAAACAATGATTTTCTATATAGTAATTCAGGGACTTAGGATCCTTCTTGTAACTCTGCTATTTTGACACATAGCGACCAAAGTCAGTATAGAAAGGAAAATGAGAGAATGGCAGATTATATGAAGAGTTTCATGGTAAGCCTAGAAGAAAACACTATCTGCTTACGTTGCACAGATTAAAACTCAGTCACAGTCACATTATCCCAACCTCTCTGCAGGGAAGCTGGAAAATATAGTCTTCCTGTGTGCCTAGAAGAAAAAAATAAGCGATTGGTAAAGCCATTGCATTTTTTCTACCACAATACTTATCTCCCCAGTTAGAAACATCTCGCAGAAAGTATCTGACTGAATCCCCTTGATCTCACTTGCTGGCTAGACATAACACTCTCATTACTGGCTCTTTCCAGAAAGTTCTATTTTTTCTAACACTGTGAATTGTAATATTGGCCTTTACTGTTGTATCAGCCTCCGCATTTCAGAATTCTGTTGTTTAGAAACATACTAAGTTACAACAAAATAAAAATAAAAACAAATCAGCAACAAAAATTCAACTCAGATTAGCTTAAGTAATAATGATTTGGGTATCTGAAAAGTCCAAGTTTAGGCCTTACATGTAGATTAGTCAGGGCTCCAGCTCTAATTATCCATTTCTGTATGAATCCCTGTGCTTCGGCCCCATGGCTGGCTTCATTTTCGGGATGACTCCCTTTATGGTCAGTAGGAACCAAGGCCACATGCTTCTTCATTTGTACTCAAAGGCAAAGAAAGAATTGCTTCCCACAACCATTCGGGGGGTGGGGAGTAGAACTTCATCTAAACGGGCTTCCTCCAATCATTCAGGTACATTGGAGAGGGTTGCTTGCCTCCCTGACATCCATTCCCCATTCAACTTTCCCAATAGAACTTCACCTTAGACATGCACACCTTCTCCATGCAACCAGAAGCTTTAAAGTAAGCTGGTCTTACCCTCAGTCCAGAGGCAGGGTCATCTGGTCTAATATTATCCCATCTTCCTTGTGAGAGTAACAGTGTGACACAATCTTCATCAGTATTACATAAGGGGCAGGGAGGTCAATCCAAAAAAACCTATTATATTTGTAAATATTTATGAATCCATCATAGGATCACCTAAATATATAAACAAATATAAACAGACCTACAGGGAGAAATAGGCAGCAATACAATAGTAGAGGAATTTAATACCCCACTTTTTTCAATGGATAGATCTTCTAAACAAAAAAATCAGTAAGTAAACATTGGCCTTAATTGGCACATTAGACCAGATGGACTTAACAGACATATACAAAATATTTCATCCAGAAATAACAAATACACATACTTTTCAAGCACAAATGGAATATTCTCTAGATTCTATGTTAGACCATAAAGCAAGTCTCAATAAATTTAAGAAGACTGAAATCATGTCAAGCATCTTTTCCAACCACAATGGTATGAAACTAGAAACCAATTACGTAAAGAAAACTGGAAAACTCGCAAATATGTGGAGATTGAAAAGCATGCTAGTGAGCAACCAATGGGTCAAAGAAGAAATCAAAAGAGAAATCAAAAATACCTTAAGACAAATGAAAATGGAAATGATACATACCAAAACTTGTGGGATGCAGCAAAAGCAGTTCAAAGAGGGAAGTTCATTGCAATAAATGGAGGTGGGAAGTTCTGCTTATTCCATGACACCACCTGTGATTATTTCCCAGTGCAACTCAAGCCATTAAAAAACAAGAAGTTTCTCAAATAAAGGGCATCTGTAGAAAACAAAACAAAACAGTAGCAGGCATTATATTTAATGGTGAAGGCTTAATTCTTCCTCGATAATACCGAAGACTGGAAACAAAGCATGAATATCTACTTTCACCACTTTTATTCAACATTATGCAGAAGGTTCTAGAAATGCAATAATGCAAGAAAAAGGAAATGGAAGGCTTGCATATTGAAAAGAAGTGTTCATCTATGGAGAAAATCCGATGGAATATACAAAAAAAATCTATGAGAACTAATAAATGAGTTTAGCAGGGTTGCCAGATAAAGTCAACATATAAGAGTCAATTATTGCTTCTCGAACTCTTCCAAAAACTAGAAGAAACACTTCCAAATTAATTTTATGAGGTCAATATTTCTCTGATACCAAAACCAGAAAATTACAAAAAAAAAAAAAAAAAAAAGAAAGAAAGAAAGAAAAAGAAAATTAAAGGTCAATTTCCTTGATGAACATAGATGCAAATATCTTCAAAAAAAATTGTTGTCGGGGCACCTGGGTGGCTCAGTGGGTTAAGCCTCTGCCTTCGGCTCAGGTCATGATCTCAGGGTCCTGGGATTGAGCCCCGCATCAGGCTCCCTGCTCAGTGGGGAGCCTGCTTCCCCCCCCCCCCTGCCTGCCTCTCTGCCTGCTTGTGATCTCTCCCTCTGTGTCAAATAAATAAAAAAAATCTTTAAAAAAAAAAAATTGTTGTCAAACCAAATTCAATCATATTAAAAGGATTATACGCCACGATCACATGGAATTTATTCCAGGGATGCATGTATGGTTCACTGTGACACATAATCAAAATGAAGAATAAAAATCATATGATAATCTCAGTGATTGCTTTTGCCTTTGACAAACTTCAACATTCATTTATGATACAAAAATCTTAAAGTTGGTATAGGGGTGCCTGGCTGGCTCAGTCAGTGGAGCATGTGACTCTTGATCTTGGGTTATAAGTTTGAGCCCCATGTTGGGTGTAGAGATTATGTCAAAAAAAAAAAAAAAAAAAACCAAAAAACAAAAAACAAAGAACAAAGTGTGTGTAGAGGGAATATACCCAAACATAATAAAAACCACATATGACAAGCCCACAGCTAACATCACTCTCAAGGGTGAAAAGCTGAAAGCTATTTTTCTAAGAGCAGGAAATGACAAGAAAGCCAGCTCTCTGGCTCCCACCCCATTATACCTGGTGGGCAACCTCAGAAGGGATCAGGGACTTCCCAAAGGGTCTCCTGCCCATGGATGTTGGCCACCACCACCCACCAACACACCTACAAGAGTCTAAGCCAGGCCTCTCAGCTGGCCACACTGGAGGCCAGCCTTGCAAATGGCCTGGCATTACAGTCAGCAGGGCCTGGGCCAGCCCCACCCACCAGAGCACCTGGAGCAGTCACAGCCCAGCCACAATAGGACACTTGCAGCCCACACAGAGGACACCACTGATGTAATTGATTCTGGTTCTGGTGACCAAGAGGGATTACACGTCTGGCTGCATAGTACCCCTTTTACATAAGCCCATTTTTTTCAAGACTGGGAGACATAGATTATCTATTTAATCATAGAAGACTCAGACAAAATGAAGAGACTGGTGAATATGTTCCAAATGAAAGAATAAGATAAACCTCATAAAAAGACCTAAGAGAAATGGAGATAAAACAACCTACCTGATAAAGATCCTCACCAAACTTGGGAGAATATTTGAACACAGTGAGAACTTCAATAAAGAGATAGAAAATATAAAAGAAAAAAACAAATCAGAGCTGAAGAATGCAGTAACTGAAATGAAAAATATACTAGAAGGAATCAAAAGTAAATTAGAGGATGCAGGAGAACAGATTAGTGACCTATAAGACAGGAGAGTGGACATCACGAAGCTGAATCAAAAGAAGAAAGAATTTTTTTTTTTTTTAATGAGGACTGGTTAAGGGTCCTCTGGGACAATGGCAAGCATACTAACACTTGTATTATAGGAGTCCCAGAAGGAGAAGAGAGAGAGGAAGGGGTAGAAAACTTATATTAAGAAATAATAGCTAAAAACCTCCATAACCTGGGGAAAGAAATAGACTTCCAGGTCCAGAAAACACAGAGAGCCGTAAACAAGATGAATTCAAAGAGATTCACACCGTAACACATTATAATTAATGTGTCAAAAATGAGGGGCGCCTGGGTGGCTCAGTCAGTTAAGTCTGATTCTTGATTTCTGCTCAGGTCATGATTGCAGGGTTGTGAGTTCCAGACCTGTATTGGGCTTTGTGCTGGGTGTGGAGCCTGCTTAAGATTCTCTGTCTCTCCCTCTGACCCTCCCCCACCAAAAACATGTCAAAAATTAAACATAACGAGAGAATATTAAAGGCAACAAGAGAAAACTAACTAGTTACATACAAGGGAAAGAAACTCCATTAGGCTATCAGCTGATTTTTTAGCAGAAACTTCACTGGCCTGAACAAAATGGCATGATATATTCAAAGTACTAAAAGGAAAAAAACCTACAACCAAGAATGTTTTCCTTGGCAAGGTGATCATTCAGAACTGAAGAAGAGATAGTTTCCCAGAAAAATAAAATTAAAGGAGTTAATTGCCACCAAATATCAAACATACTTCTTTAGGTGGAAAAGAAAGGCCACAACTAGAAGACAATTACGAAAGAAAAAAATATCACTAGTAAAAGCAAACAGATAGTAAAGGCAGTGGATCAAGCACTTACAAATCTAGTATGAAAATTAAAGGCAAAAGTAGTAAAATCAAATATATTTACAATAATTACTTCTGGGATACCCAAAATAAAAAGATGTAAAATAGGACATCAAAAACAAAATGGGGAGAGGGTGTGAAAATGTACTGCTTTTAGATTTCATTTGAACTTAAGCAACCATCAACTTAAACTGCTATACATAGAGAGGGAACACAAGCAGGGGAGTGGGAGAGGAAGAAGCAGGCTCCCCGCTGAGCACGGAGCCCACTTCCGGGCTTGATCCCAGGACCCTGGGATCATGACCTGAGCCAAAGGCAGACATTTAACAACTGACCCACCCAGGCACCCCTATACATGGGGCGTTATATATGAACTTCACGGTAGTCACAAACCAAAAACTAACAACAGATACACAAAAATAAAGAAAAAGGAATCCAAACATAACACTAAAGATGCCAAATCACAAGGGAAGAAAGCAAAAAAAGAATGAAACAGAGAAAAAAAAATACAAAAACAACCAGAAAACAACAAATGGCAATAGGTACATACCTATCGATAGTTACTTTAAATATAAATGGACCTAATGCTTCTATCAAAAAACATAGGGTGGCTAGGTGGAGTTAAGATAGTAGAGGAGTCAGGGACCCTAAGTTTGTCTGGTCCTTCCAATTCAGCTAGATAGTTATCAAATCATTCTGAACATCAGAAAAATCAGAGATCTGATAAAAGAAATGCTCTAATTCTACAAGTAGAAAAGCGACCACTTTTTGGAAGGCAGGAGGTGTGGAGACTTGAATCCAGGGTGCTATATCTGGGAATATGGTGGTGGGGAGAGAGCCTACTTAAGCAGACTACCGCAAAGTATTATAAGTAGCAGAGTGCAAAATTGGAACTTTTAGAAGTCTGCTACAGTGGGGGAGGTCCCTGGCTTAAAGGTGCTTAGGTCGCAAAGCTGGGCAGAATCCCAGGTGGGACAGTGTGGTCTCAGGATCCCTAAGGTCAAAAGAAGAACAGGAGCGCCTGAGTGGGGCAGAGTTTCCAGGCATAAGAGTGGGGAAGCTGGCTGAAAACAGTGAGTCTGGGTGCTGGCTTTCTGCTCGGTGTTGCCATAAACTGAGAATTGCTGCACGGTTGTGGGACCACTTTCTTAGCAGGGGTCCAGCAAAAGGTAGAAATGTGGGGAGAGTCCCCCTTCCTTCCCCAGGAGGAAGAGCATGGGTCTGCACCACAGGAGTGGGTAAAATTTGGAGTTTTGAAACTCAGTCATGTGCCCGAGATAAAAACACTTGGTCATAGGCCAGGTGAACAGAGTTCTGACAGAAACCAATGAGACAAGAAAGATCGACTGCTTTCCTGTGAGGGCTCACTGAAGAGTAGGGGGCGCGAACTTTCAGCTCCTGGACAAGAGATCAGGGTACCACCGTATTCATCCTGCCCCGCGGTGCTGAAAGCCTTCAGAGAGCAAAACAGCGCCACATAGTGGAATCCGGAGCCACTTACACTGAGCCCAACCCCCTGACAAGGGAGGTGCATCTCTGCAAGCGCAAGGGCACCTGAGAATCCGCACAACAGCCCCCCC
>CM052896.1:55194926-55220106 GCA_028534135.1 Potos flavus
ATATGCAACCAAGAATACTTTATCCAGCAAGGCTGTCATTCAAAATAGGAGAGATAAAGAGTTTCCAGGAAAAACAAAAACTAAAGGAATTTCTGAACACTAAACCAGCCCTGCAAGAAATACTGAAGCAGATCCTTTGATTGAAAAGCGAACCCAAAAGTAACAAAGATCAGAAAGGAAGAGACAATCTACAGGAACAGCAACTTTACAGGTAAAACAATGGTACTAAATTCGTATCTTTTGATAATTACTCTGAATATAAATGGACTAAATGCTCCAATCAAAAGACATAGGGTATCAGAATGGATTAAAAAACAATAACAAGACCCATCAACATGCTCCTTACAAGAGACTCATTTTAGACCCAAAGAGACTTCCAGATTGAAAATGAGGGAGTGGAGAACCATTTATCATGCCAAGGGACATCAAAAGAAAGTTGGAATCTTACATCAAACTAGATTTTCTTTATTTTTTGAAAGATTTTTAAAAATTTATTTATGAGAGTGAGAAAGAGCACGAGTGGGGGCAGGGTGGGGAGTGGGAGAAGCAGACTCCCCACTGAACAGGGATCCCCAATGTGGGGCTCGATCCCAGGACCACAGAACCATGACCTGAGCCAAAGGCAGACACTTAACTGACTGAGCCACCCAGGAGCCCCAAACAAACTAGATTTTAAATCAAAGACTGTTATAAGAGATGAAGGAGGACACTATATCATAATTAAAGGGTCTATCCAACAAGAAGATCAAACAATTGTAAATATTTATGCCCCCAACTCGGGAGTAACCAAATATATAAACCAATTAATAACAAAATTAAAGAAACTCATTGATAATAATACAATAATAGGAACATGAACACCCAATTCACAGCAATCAACAGGTCATCTAAGCAGAAGATCAACAAGGAAACAAGTGCTTTGAATGACACACTGGACCAGATGGACTTAATAGATATATTCAGAGTATTTCATCCTAAAGCAGCAGAATACACATTCTTCTTTAGTGCACAAGGAACAATCTCCAGTATGGATCACATACTGGGTCACAAATCAGGACTCAACTTGTACAAAAAGATTGAGATTATACCATGCATATTTTCAGACCACAATGCTTTAAAACTTGGAGTCAACCATAAGAAAAAAATTGGAAAGGACCACAAATACATGGAAGTTAAAGAGCATCCTACTAAAGAATGAATAGGAAATTAAGGAATTTAAAAAATACATGGAAGCCAATGAAAATGAAAACACGAAGTTCAGAACCTTTGGGATGAAGCAAAGGCAGTCTTAAGAGGGAAGTATATTGCAATACAGGCCTTTCTCAAGAAACAAGAAAAGTCTCAAATATACAACCTAACCTTACACCAGCTGGAAAAAGAACAGCAAATAAATCCTAAATCCAGCAGGATTAAAGAAATAATAAATATTAGAGTGGAAATCAATGATCTAGAAATCAAAACAATAGTAGAACAGATCAATGAAACTAAGAGCTGGTTCTTTGAAAGAATTAATAAGATCGATAACCCCCTAGCCAGACTTATGAAAAGGAGAAAGGACCCAAATAAATAAAATCATGAATAAAAGAGGAGAGATCACAATCAACCCTAAAGAAATACAAATAAATATAAGAGAATATTATATATCAATAACATTAAACGCCAACAATTATATGCCTACAAATTAGGCAATGTGGGCAAAATGGATGCATTCCTAGAAACACATAAGCTACCAAAACTGAAATAGGAAGCAATAGAAAACCTGAACAGACCTATAACTAGCAAGGAAATTGAAGCAGTAATCAAAAATCTCCCCCCCAAAAAAGGGTTGAGGGCTGGATGGCCTCCCAGGGGATTTCCACCAATATTTTAAGAAGAATTAATACCTATTCTTCTGAAACTGTTTCAAAAAATAGACATGGAAAGAAAACATCCCAACTCATTCTATGAGGCCAGCATTATCTTGATCCAAAAACCAGACAAAGACCCCACCAAAAAGGAGAATTATAGACCAGTATCTATAATTATATAGATATATAGATACATAGAGATATAGATATATATATATCTGTATATCTCTATGTATCTATATATCTATATATCTATATATATATAGACCAGTATCGTTGATGAACATGGGTGCAAAAATTCTCACCAAAATACTAGCCAATAGGATCCAACAGTACATTAAAACGATTTTCACCAGGACCAAGTGGGATTTATTCCTGGGCTACAAGGGAAGTTCAATATCTGTAAATCAATCAAAGTAATACATCATATTAATAAAAAGGTCAGGAAACATACGATCCTCTCAAGAGATGCAGACAAAGCATATGACAAAATACAATATTCTTCCTTGATAAAAACTCTCCACCATGTAGTGATAGAGGGAACATACCTTAATATCATAAAAGCCATATATGAAAGACGCATAATGAATATCATCCTTTACAGGGAAAAACTGAGAGCCATTCTCCTAAGGTAAGGAACACTATAAGGATGTCCACTCTCACACTGTTGTTCAACAAGTCCTAGCCTCAGCAAGAAGACAACAAAAAGACATAAAAAGCACCCAAATCAGCAAAGAAGAATTAAAACTTTCACTCTTCACAGACAACATGATACTCTAGAAGAAAACCAAAAAGACTTCACTAAAAAATTGCTACAACTGATACAGGAATTCAACAAAGTCACAGGATATAAAATCAATGTGCAGAAGTCAGTTGCATTTCTATACACTAACAATGAGGCAGAAGAAAGAGAAATCAAGGAATTGATCCTACTTACAATTGCACCCAAAACCATAAGATACCTAGGAATAAACCTAACCAAAGACGTAAAGGATCTATACTCTGAAAACTATAGAACGCTCATGAAAGAAATTGAGGAAGACAGAAAGAAATGGAAAAACATCCCATGTTCATGGATTGGAAGAACAAATATGGCTAAAATGTCTATGCTACCCAAAGCAATCTATACAGTCAATGCGATCCCTCAAAATACCATCAGCATTTTTCAGAGTTGGGACAAACAATCATAAAATTTGTATGGAACAAGAAAAGACCCTGAATAGCCAAAGTAATTCTGAAAAAGAAAACCAAAGCTGGACTCATAACAATGCTGAACTTCAAGCTGTGTTACAAAGCTGTAATCATCAAGACAGTGTGGCACTGGCACAAAAACAGACACACAGATCAATGGAACAGAATAGAGAACCTGGAAATGGACCCTCATCTCTATGGTCAGCTAATCTTCAACAAAGGAGGAAAGAATATCCAATGGAAAAAGACAGTCTCCTCAACAAATAGTGCTGGGAAAATTAGATAGCCACATGCAGAAGAATGAAACTGGACCACTTTCTTACACTATACATAAAAAAATAAACTCAAAATGGATGAAAGACCTAAATGTGAGACAGGAATCCATCAAAATCCTAGAGAAGAACACAGGCAGCAACTTCTCTGATCTCAGTCACAGCAACTTCTTGCAAGATACATCTCCAAAAGCAAGAGAAACAAAAGCAAAAATGAACTATTGGGACTTCATCAATATAAAATCTTCTGCACAGTGAAGCAAGCAGTAAACAAAACTAAAAGGCAACCTATGGAATGGGAGAAGCTATTTGCAAATGTCTTATCAGATAAAGATGTCATATCTAGTATCCAAAATCTATAAGGAACTTAGCAAACTCAATACCCAAAAAACAAAAACTCCAGTCAAGAAATGGGCAGAAGACATGAACAGACATTTCTGCAAAGATGACCTCCAAATGGCCAACAGACACATGAGAAAATGCTCAACATCACTTGGCATCAGGGAAATACAAATCAAAACCACAATGAGATACCTAACCTCACAGTGGTCAGAATGGCTAAAATTAACAACACAGGAAACAACAGATGATGGCAAGGATGCATAGAAAGAGGAACCCTCATACTTTTGGTGGGAATGCAAACTGGTGCAGCCACTCCAGAGAACACAGTATGGAGGTTCCTTAAAAAGTTAAAATTAGAGCTACCCTATGACCCAGCAATTGCATTACTAAGTATCAAAGGATACAAATACAGTGACTCCAAGGAGCAAATGCACCCCAATGTTTATAGCAGTAATGTGCACAATAGGCAAAGTATAGGAAGAGCCCCCATGTCCAGGGACAGATGAATGGATAAAGAAGATATGGTAAATGATGGAATATTACTCAACCATCAAAGAGAATGAAATCTTGCCATTTGCGACAACAAAGATGGAACCGGAGGGTATTATGCTAAGTGAAGTAAGTCAGCCAGAGAAAGAAAAATACCATATGATTTCACTCATATGTGGAATTTAAGAAACAAAACAGATGAACATAGGGGGAAGAAAGGAAAGGAAAGAACTGAGGAAAGAAACTGAGGGTTGCTGGAGGGGCAGTGAGTGGGCTGAAGGGGTAACTGGGCAATGGGCATTAAAGAGGGCACTTGATCTAATGAGCACGGCTTGTTATATGCAACTGATGAATCACTAAATTCTACCCCTGAAATTAATAACACAGTATCTGTTAACTAAATTGAATTCAAAATTGAATTCAATTAGCTAAATGGATAAAAATTAAAAGACCCATGTATATGCTTCCTACAAGAGACTCACATCAGACTAAAAGACACACAGACTTAAAGTAAAAGGATGGTACTAATACTACACTGTATGTTAACTAAAATTTAGATAAAAACAAAATAAGAGGATGGAAAAGATATTACATGCAAATGGAAATGAAAAGAAAGTGATATCAATATTTATATAGATAAAATAGACTTTAAAACAGAGACAGTAAAAAGAGATAATAATAATAAAGAGATCAATCCAACAGGAGCATATAACAATTATAAATGTCTAGATACCCAACATAAGAGCACTTAGATATGTAATACAAATATTAACACTAGGGGAGAACTTGAAAGTAATAACATAACAGTAGATGACTTAATATTCCACATACATCAATGGATAGATCATCCAGACACAAAATCAGTAATGAAAAAGTGGCCTTAAGTAACACATTAGACCAGATGGACTTAATAGATATATACAGAACATTCCATTCAAAAGCAGCAGAATATACATTCTTTTCAAATGCACATGAAACATTTTCCAGGATAGATCATGTTAGGTCATGAAATATGTCTCAATAAATTTAACAAGATAGAAATCATATCAAGCATTTTTTCTGACCACAACAGTATGAAGCTAGAAATCAGTTATAAGAACAAGCTGGAAAAAAACACAAACATGCTAATAAACAACCAAGGAGTCGAATGTAGAAATCAGAGAAGATATCAAAAAATATCTTGAGACAAATAAAAATGGAAACACAATGTTCCCAAGTTTATGGGATGAAGCAAAATCAGTTCCAAGAGAGAAGTTTATAGCAATACGGGCCTATCTCAAAAAATTAATGTCTCAGGTAAACAATCTTTTTTTTTTCTTTTTTAAAGATTGTATTTGTCAGAGAGAGAGCATGCGCACAAGCAGGGAGAGAGGCAGGCAGAGGGAGAAGCAGGCTCCCCGGTGAGCAAGGAGTCCTATGTGGGACTGAATCCCAGGACACTGGGACCATGACCTGAGGCAAAGGCAGGCACTTAACCAACTGAGCCACCCAGGCGCCCTCAAGTAAACAATCTACCCTCACATGAAAGGTAATAGAAAAAGAAGAACAATAACAACAACAAAAAATAAAATTAGTAGAAAGACAAAATAAAGATTAGAGCAGAAATAAATGAAATACAGAGTTAAAAAAAAAATCAAAAAGATCAATGAAACTAGGAATTGGTTCTTCAAAAAGATAAACAAAATTGATAACGCTTTAGCCAGACTCATTAAAAAAAGAGAGAGGGCCCAAGTTAGTAAAATCAGAATTGAAAGAGAAGTTAGCACCAGCACCACAGAAATAAATATTGTAAGAGAATACTATGAACAATTATATACCAACAAATTGGACAACCCAGGAGATATTGATAAATCCCTAGAAACATACAATCTTCAAAAATTGGATCAGGAAGAAATTAAAAATCTGAATAGACCAATTACAAGTAATGAAATTGAATCAGTAATCAAAACACTCATAACCAACAGAAGTTCAGGATTGTAGCGCTTCACAGGTGAATTCTACCAAACATTTAAATAAAAATAAATTTAAAAATAATTTAAATAAAAATGCCAATCCCTTTTTAACTATTTCAAAAAAAAAAAATTGAAGAGGAAGAAATGTTTTCAAACTCATTCCAAGCCAGCATTACCCTGAAACCAAAACCAGACAAAGGCACCACAAAAAGAGAATATTACAGGCTAATATTCCTGAAGAACATAGATGGAAATATCCCTAACAAAATATTAGCAAAACTAATTCAACAATACATTAAAAGGACCATACACCATGATGAAGTGGGATTTATTCCAGGGATGCAAGTATGTTTCAATAACCCTAATCAATCAACGTGATACTCCATGTTAACAAAATGAATGCTAAAAGTCATATGATCATCTCAATAGAGGCAGAAAATGACAAAATTCAACATCCATTTATGATAAAAACTCTCACAAAGTGTATATAATGGAAACAACCTCAATATAATGAAGGCTATAGATAACGAACCCACAACTCACATCATATTCAATGATAAAAAGCTAAAAGCTTTTCTTCTAAAATCAGACACAAGACAAGGATGCCACTCTTGCCACCTTTATTCAACACAGTATTGAAAATCAGGGGCGCCTGGGTGGCTCAGTTGGTTAAGCGGCTGGCTTCAGCTTAGGTCATGGTCCCAGAGTCCTGGGATCGAGGCTCCCTGCTCAGTGGAGAGCCTGCTGCTCTGCATACTTGTACTCTCTATCTCTATGTCAAATAAATTAAACCTTAAAAAAAAATCCTAGCTAGAAGAATCAGGCAAGAAAAAGAAGTAAAAGCCATCCAAACTGATAAGAAGCAAAACTGTCAGCATGTGCAGATGACATGATAGCATATACAGAAAACCCTAAAAATTCCACCAAAAAACTATTAGAATGAAGTTGCAGGACACAAAATTAACATACAGAAATTGATTCTATTTCTGTACACCACAGTGAACTATCAGAAAGAGAAATTAACAAAACAATTCTATTTACAATTGCTCAAAAAGAATAAAATACCTAGAAATAACTTTAATTAAGGGTGCGGAAGAAAAAAAAAAAAAACTATTCCCTGAACACTATAAGGCAATGATGAAAGAAATTAAAGATAACACAAATAAATTAAAAGATACACCATGCTCATGCACTGGAAAAATTAGTGTTAAAATATCCACAGTACTCCAAGCAGTCTGCAGATTCAATACAATCCCCATCCAAAATTCCACTGACCTTTTTCACAGAAATAGCATAATAATCCCAAAATTTGTATGGAACCAAAAAAGACCCCAAATACCAAAGGAAATCATGAAAAAGAAAAACAAATCTGGACATATCATGCTCCATGATTTTATTTTTTAAGATTTATTTATTCAAGAGCAGGGAGGAGAAGGACAAAGGGAAAGAGAATCTTAAACAGACTCCGCACAAAGTATGGATCCCAAGGCAGGGCTCTATCTCACGACCCTGAGATCATGACCTGAGCTAAAACCAAGAGCCTAACTGACTGCGCCACCCAGATTTTAAACTGTATAGAAAGCTATAGTGATCACAATAGTATGGTACTGGCACAAAAACAGACACACAGATCAATAGAACATAATAGTCCAGAAATAAACCCATACTTACATGATCATTTATCCTATGACAAAGGAGGCAAGAATATAAAATGGAGAAAAAACAGCCTCTTTAATAAATGGCTCTGGGAAAACTAGATACCTGTATGCACAAGAGTGAACCTGGACCACTTTCTTACACTGTATACAAAAATAAACCCAAAATGGATTCAAGACCTAAATGTAAGACCTGAAACCAAAAAAAAAACTCCTATAAGAAACATAGGCAGTACAGTCTTTGACACTGATCTTAGCTATATTTTTTTCTGTATCTGTCTCCTCATCAAAGGGCAACAAAAGCAAAAATAAAGTGGGCCTACATCAAACTAATAAGTTTCACACAGTGAAGGAAATCATCAACAAAATGAAAAGGCAATGTACTGAATAGAAGATATTTGCTAATGATATATCTGATAAGGGATTAATATCCAAAACATATAAAGAACTCACACAACTCAATGCCAAGAAACAAACAATTCAATTTAAAAATGGGCACAAAAAAAATAACATAAAAATAAATAAGAATAAAAATGGGCACAGATTCTGAATAGACATTTTTTTCCCCAAAGAAGACATATAGATGGCAGGGGCACCTGGGTGGCTCAGTGAGTTAAGGCCTCTGCCTTCGGCTCAGGTCATGATCTCAGGGTTCTGGGATTGAGCCCTGCTGAGCAGGGAGCCTGCTTCCCCCTCTCTCTCTGCCTGCCTCTCTGCCTACTTGTGATCTCTCTGTCAAATAAATAAAATCTTTAAAAAAAAAAAAGAAGACATATAGATGGCAAACAGGCACATGAAAAGATACTCAAGATTACTAATCATCAGGAAAATAAAAATCCAAACCATAATGAGATAACACCTCACACCTATTAGAATGGCTTTATTAAAAAGACAAGAGACAAAAAGTGTTGGCAAAGATGTAGAGAAAAGAGAATTTTTTTTTTTAATTAACGCATAATGTATTATTTGCCCCAGGGTACATGTCTGTGGATCCCCAGGCTTACACATTTCACAGCACTTACCATAGCACATACCCTCCTCAATGTCCATAACCCAGCCACCCTGTCCCTACCCGCCCCTACCCCCCAGCCACCCTCGGTTTGTTTCATGAGTTTAGGAGTCTCTTATGGTTTGTCTCCTTCCTGATCCCCTCTTGTTTCATTTCCCTCTCCCACCCCCCACAACCCCCCACTCTGCCTCTCGAATTCTTCATATCAGAGCGATCATATGATAATTGTGAGAAAAGAGAATTCTTGTGCACTGTTGGTGGGAATGTCAATTGGTGCAGCCACTGCGGAAAATAGGATGGATATTCCTTTAAAAATTAAAAATAGAACTGCTATGTGATCCGGCAAGTCCAGTTCTGGGTATTTATCCAAAGGAAATTAAAAAAAACTAACTCAAAAAGATATCTGCACTCCCCTGTTCACTGCAGCATTATTTATAATAGACATGAAAACTACTTAGTGGTAGTTTTAAATTTCAATTTCTGATTCTTTCTTGTTATAGACATAGAATTGATTTAAAAATTGTTCTTATTGACACATAATATTAGTTTCAGCTGTACAACGATTATACACACACACACACACACGCACACACGAAATAGTTACCACAACAAGTCTGGTTAACTTCCATCACAGAACATAGTTACACTTTTTTTCTTGTGATGAGAACTTTTAAGATTTACTCTCTTAGCAACTTCCAAGTATGCAACACAATATTATTAACTATAGTCCTCATGCTGTACATTATATTTCCAGGATTATTTATTTTATAATTGGAAGTTTATACCTTTTGACCACCTTCACTTATTTTGTTCACCCCCCTACCCCTACCTCTGGCAACCATCAGTCTATTCTCTGTATCTATAAGTTCATTAAAAAAATAAAATTGTCGGGGCACCTGGGTGGCTCAGTGGGTTAAAACCTCTGCCTTCGGCTCAGGTCGTGATCCCAGGGTCCTGGGATCGAGCCCCGCATCGGGCTCTCTGCTCAGCAGGGAGCCTGCTTCCCCCTCTCTCTCTGCCTGCCTCTCTGCCTACTGGTGATCTCTCTCTCTGTCAAATAAATGAATAAAATCTTTAAAAAAATTAAAAAAAAAAAATAAAATTGTCTCTATTTGAAGATCATGATTTTATAGGTAGAAAAATCCTACACTCAACCAAAAAACTGTTATAACTAATCAACAAATTCAATAAAGCTGCAGGAAAAAATAACTATATACAAAAATCTGTTGCATTTCTATACACTAATAAAATGCTATCAAAAAAATTAAGAAAACAGTTTCATTTACAGTTGCTTCAAAAAGAATAAAATACCAAGGAATAAATTTCACCAAGAAAGTTTCTACTCTAAAAACTAAGACGCTGAAGAAAAAAAATCAAAGAAGACATAAATAAATGAAAAGTTATTCTGTATTCATAGATTGGAAGAATTAATATTGTTAAATGTTAATCACCATCAAAAGCCATCTATAGATTCAATGCACACTCTATCAAGATTTCAATGGTATTTTTTACAAAAATAGAAAAAACACTCCTAAAATGTATAGAACCATAAAAGGCCCTGATATGTAGTGATTTTTTGGAAATCATGTCAAAAACCAAGCAACGAAATCAAAATTAAACAAGTGGGACTACATCAAATTGCAAAGCTTCTGCACAGCAAAAGACACTACCAACAAAGTGAAAAGACAACATATGGAATAGGAAAATTATTTGTGAACCATATATCTGATAAGGGGTTAATATCCAAAATATATAAAGAACTCATACCACTCAATAGGAAAAAATCCTTTAAAAATACGCAAAGAACTTGAATAGACATTTTTCCAAAGTAGATATATAAATGACCGACAGATATATGAAAAGATGCTCAGCATCACTGGTCATTAGGGAAATGCAAATTTAAAACACAATGGGATATCATCTCCTGCCTGTTAGAATGGCCATCATCAAAAACACAAGAGATAACAAATGCTGGCATGGATGTAGAGAAAAGGGAACCCCTTGTGGACTGTTGGTGGGATTATAAACTGGTACAGCCACTATGGAAAATAATATGGAAGTTCCTCAAAATTTAAAATAGAACTACTATATGACCCAGTAATTCCACTTCTGAGAATGTAGCTAAAGAAAGTAAAAATACTAACTTGAGAAAGTATCTGCAGGCCTGTGTTCATGGCAGCATTATTTAGAATAACCAAGATGTGGAAACAACCTAAGTGTCCATCAATGCATCATGGATAAAGAAGTGGTGTGTGTGTGTGTGTGTGTGTGTGTGTGTGTGTGCGCGCGCGCGCGCGCACAAGTTTATGGAATATAATGGAGTATTACTCCACCATAAAAAATGAGGAAATCCTACCATTTGGAACAACATGAATTGACCTTGAAGGCATCATGCTAAGTAAAATAAGTAAAAGAAAGAAATATACTGTATGATCTCCCTTATATGTGGAGAAAGAAAGCAAGCAAGCAAGCAAGCAAGCAAGCCAGCCAGCCAGCCAGCCACAAAACTCATAGAAAAAGAGATCAAATTTATGGTTGCCAGAGGAGAGGGTTGGAGAGGGGGAACTTGAAGAAGGTGGTCAAAGGTACAAACTTCCAGTTATAAAATAAATAACCAGAAATATAATGTACGACATGATGACTATCATTTTCACTGTTATAGGATATATAGGAAAGTTGTTAAGAGTAGATCCTAAGAGTTCCCATCACAAGGAGAATTTGTTTTTCTTTTCTTTTTAACGTATCTATATAAGATGATGAATGTACACTAGACCTATTGCAATCATTTTACAATATATGTAAATCAAACCATCGTGCTGTATATATTAAACTTACACAGTGATATAGGTCAATTATTTTCCAATAAAACTTGGGGGGGAAAGAACACAGTTGAAGAATTAACACTACTTATTTCAGGATTTTTCACAAAGATACAATAATTAAGACAGTGTGGTATGGTAAAGATAGACAGATATATCAGTAACACAGAACAGATGGTACATAAGTAAACCTACATACGTATACACCTTTGTCTTTTGACTAAGGTACGAAGCCAATTCAGTGGAGAAAGGATAGATAATTTTTACAAATGGTGCTGGAACAACTTAAATATTCATAGGCCAAAGAAAAAACAACTTTGATTTATAACTTCCACTGTATACAAAATTTAACTTCAAGTGGATCAGAGACCTAAATGTAAATCCTTAATGATAGAAAACTTCTAGGAGAAAACATAAGATAAATTGTTCAGGACCTTGGTTTAGGGAAAGATTTCAGAGATATGACACCAAATGGACAGTCCAGAAAAGAAAAAATCGATAAATTGTACTTCTTGAAAAACTTTTGCTCTTCAAAACAGACCATTAAGAGAACAAAAAGCAAGTCACATACCTGGGGAAAATACTTACAAATCTTATGTCTAATACAGATCTTATATCCAGAACATACAAATAATTCAATTCAAAAAACGAAGAAAGCAACTCATCTTTCAAAATGGGCAAAAGATGGATTACTCCTCAACCATAAAAAGAAAAAAAAGAAAGAAATCATGCCATTTGCAACAAAGTGGGTGGAACTAGAGTGTATTATGTTAAGCGAAATCAGTCAATTAGAGAAAGACAATTATCATATGATCTCACTGATAAGTGGAATTTAAGAAACAAAACAGAAGATCATAGTGGATGAGAGGAAAAAATAAAACAAGATGAAACCAGAGAGGGAGACAAACCTTAAGAGACTTTTAATCAGAGGAAACAAACTTAAGTTTGCTGGAAGGGAGGGAGGTGGAGAGATGCGTTAACTGGGTGATAGACATTAAGGAGGGCACGTGATGCAATGAGCACTGGGTATTATATAAGACTGATGAATCACTGACCTCTACCTCTGAAACCAAATACATTATATGTTAGTTGAATTTAAATTAAAAAATGGAAAATAAAATAAAATACAGAGAAAAAAAAGTATAAAACTGAAAGTAATAGAAATGCCCAGGAACAGAAAAGTGATTACAGGGACTGTGATATTATCAATATGATAGAATAATTATGTAACCAAAAAAAAATGAAGACTATGAGAAAACATTAAAAGGCATATTTGAATTAATGTTAAAAAAATTAAAAATAGGGGCGCCTGGGTGGTTCAGTGGGTTAAAGCCTCTGCCTTCAGCTCAGGTCATGATCTCAGGGTCCTGGGATTGAGCCCCACATCGGGCTCTCTGCTCAGTGGGGAGCCTGCTTCCCCCTCTCTCTCTCTGCCTACTTGTGATCTCTCTCCTGTCAAATAAATATTTTTTTAAAAAATTAAAAATAAAAAAAGGAAAATGGGCAAAAGATAACACAGGCAGTAACTTCTTTGACATCAGCTGTACCATCTCTTTTCTATATGTGTACCCTGAGCAAGAGGAACAAAAGCAAAAATAAACTCCTGAGACTACATCAGAATAAAAAGCTTCCATACAGCAAAGGAAATAATCAAAACTAAAATGCAACCTATAAAATGGGAGAAAATATTTGCAAATGACATATCCAATAAAGGGTTAGTATCCAAAATATACAAAAAAAAATCAACACCCAAAAAACAAAATAATCCGATTAAAAATGGGCAGAAGCCATGAACAGACATTTCTCTAATGAAGACATCTAGATGCCAACACACACTTGAAAAGATGCTCAACATCACTGAGAATCAGGGAAATGCAAATTAAAACTACAATGAGATATCACTTCACACTTGTCTGGATGTCTAAAATCAACAACACAAGAAACAACAAAAGTTGGTAAGGGTATGGAGAAAGGGGGAGAGTGCAGCTACTATGGAAAACAGTACAGAGTTTTCTCAAAAAGTTAAAAATAGGACTAAACTACAGTCCAGCAATCACACTACCAAAGAATACAAAAACGCTGATTCAAAGGGATACATGCACCTGCATGTTTATAGCAGCATTATTTACAGTAGTGAAGAAATGTAAATGGCCCAAGTGTCCATCGTTAGATAAATGGAAGTGTTGCATGGAAGTGTTGAATTGCTTCCGATATTATACACCCGAAACTAATGTACCACTGTAGATTAACTGTAATTAAACTAAAAACTTTTAAGATGTTCTGTGTGTGTGTGTGTGTGTATATATATATATATATATATACACACATTACATATTATATATATGATATATATATATAATGGAATATTGTTCAGTCATAAAAAAATGAAATCTTGCTATTCACAATGACATGGATGGAGCTAGAAATTAAAATGTTAAGTGAAATAAGTCAGCCAGAGAAAGACAAATACCATATGATTTCACTCATATGTGGAATTTAAGAAACAAATGAGCAAAAAGAGAGAGAAACCAAAAGAAACAGATTCTTAACTAGAGAATGAACTGATGATTACCAGAGGGGAGGTGGTTGGGGGGATGGGTTAAACAGATGGGGATTAAGAAGTACTCTTGTGATGAACACTGGGTATTATATGGAAGCACTGAATCACTATATAGTATACCTGAAACTAATATAACACTGTATGTTAACTAACTGGAATTAAAATAAAAACTTATGAAAAAATGGGCAAAGGGCACCTGAGTGGCTCAGTTAGGTAAGTGTCTGACCCTTGATTTGGGTTCAGGTCATGATCTCTGGGGCTTGAGACTGAGCCCTGAGTCAGGCTCCTCACTCAGCATGGAGTCTGCTTGAGATTCTCTTTCCCTCTGCCTCTGCCCCTTCCCCTGCTCCCATGTTCATGGTCACCACCCCCTCTGAAAATAAATAAAATCTCTTTTAAAAATGGGCAAAAGATTTGAACAGGTACTTCACCAAAGACGATATATGGATGGCAAATAAGTACATAAAATTATGCTCAGTATCATTGTCATAAATACAAATTAAAATAACAGTAAGATAACATTCCAGATCTTTGAGGATGGCTAATATTACAAGACTGATCATGGCAAACAACTATAGGAAACAAACTGAGAGTTGCTGGTGGGGAGATGGGGTAACTGGGTGATGGGCATTAAAGAGGGCACGTGATATAATGTGCAATGGGTGTTACATGCAGCTGATGAATCACTAAATTCTACTGCTGAAACTAACAATACACTATGTTAACTAAATTGAATTTAAATAAACAAATGAAAGACTGATCATACCAAATGTGGGCAAGATGTGGAGCAACTAGAACTCTCACATACCACCAGTAGGAATGTAAAATTGCACAGTCACTTTGGACTATAGTATGGTGGCTTCTTAAAATGTTAAACATACACCTACCATCTGAGCCTCCATTCCACAACTAGACATTTACCCACAGAAAGGCAAATATAGGTACAGCCAGTGTTTGTAGGGTAATGTTCATAGCATTATTTGTAATAGCCCCCAAATGGAAATAATTCAAATACCAAACCACAGTCGAACAGAATGGATAAACAAATCATGATACTCCCATAAAATAAAACACTACTCAGCATAGAGAAATGAACCACTAATATACGCAACAATATGGATGAATCTCAAAATAATTATGATGAAAGAAGCCAGACAAAAAAAAGGAATACATAGCGTATAGTTCCACTTTTATAAAATTGTAGAAAATGCCAAATAATCTAGAGTGACAGAAAGCGTATCAGTAGTGGTCTAGAGACTGGTATGGTGTCAGGGTGGGGTGAGATGGAGGATTACAGAGAAACACAAAGAAATATTTGATTATGGTGACGGTTTCATGTATGTGTAAGTATGTCAATGTTGATTAAATTGTATACTTTAAGCATATGCCATTTATTATGTCAACTACGGTTTAATGAAACTATATTTACAAATTAATTTAGGTGACACAGGTATGGCATGGTAGCTATCAACACCCTCTTTGCACACCTATGACTTTTACAGGAGTGGACTGTCACCCCATCTGCTAAGCCTAGGGTAGACTTCATCATTCTTAATGTAGCTCCTTTTCTGAGCTCTGTGAGAGTAAACAAAGGCGAGGGATGGGAGAAAGAAAAGCTACGTAAGATGGTATTGAAATATTATGAATTCTAGCTTATGAACTTTATATTTAAATAAGATGATCAATTCAGCTAAATATCTGCCTTTTCCTTTTACTGAACATTTTAGCCTAGGACACGGTTAGGACTCTGTGCAGCAAGAAACAGAAATCTCCATCCAAACTGGCTTAAGCTACAATGGGCTTGTGTTGGCTAAAGTAAATTTAGAGTCCAAGGTTTAGGGAAGGGGTTGAAGCCTCATAACAGAGGCTTCGTACTGTTATGAAGGCCTTGGCTCTATTTTCTGCTTTGAAGTCTATGATGTAGGCTTTGTCTCCAGCTTCTTTTTACTGCCTCGTTACATCACAAAGGAGGGTTTCTTCTGGGGATGCTCTCAGAAAGGCAAAGTGCCTGTGAAAGAGAATTTCTTAGCTATATCCTCTTGCTTCTCATCGGCCCAGTCTGGGTCCTGTGCCCATTCTTGTACTAATCCCTGAGGCTGGACAGAAAGGTTGTGCTGATTGATTTAAACCTACTAGGCACAATCCCTGAAGCTGACAGTAGGGTGAGCTTCCTCTGAGTGCATGGTTGTGTGGACATAGAAAGGGGAGAACCAAACAACTAGGGAACTCTTCCTGAAACGAAGGAGAATGAATGCTGGGCCACCCAAACACCAAAGGTTCCCCCCGATGTTATTATATTTATTTTTGCCAAATTATAGTGCAAATATAGGATATATATATTCATACATGAAGGCAAGCATTACGTGAGTAAATATCATGTAGATAATATGTTCCCCCATCTGTATTGAGATGTAATTGACATACAATAACATGCAAGTTTAAGATGTACAACGTGTCGATTTAATCCACTTAGATATTGCAAAGTAACTATGACTATAGTATTAGGAAACACCTGCATCATATCATCTAAATTCTATTTCTTTTTTGTGATAAGAACATTTAATATTTATTCTCCTGGCAAATTTCAAGTATATAACAGTATTATTAACTATAATGCCTATGCTGTACTTTAGATTCCAGAACTTTTTCATCTTATAACGGGAAGTTTGTAGTCTTTGACCAATATTTTCCTCACCCTCCACACCCTGGTAACCACCATTCTAGTCTGTGTTTCTATGTGTTAGGCTTTTTTAGATTCCATATTTAAGTGCTATCATACAGTATTTGTCTTTGACTAACTTCACTTAGCAGAATACTTTCAAGGTCCATTCGTTTTGTGGCAAATGACAGGATGTCCTTCTTTCTCATAGCTTAATATTGAAATAAAGATGTATGTACACACAGACACACAGCCCACACCCTCTTTATCCATGCAACTGTTGATGTACACCTAGGTTATTTCCATATTTTGGCTATTGTAAATAATGCTGCAACGAACATGGGAGTGTAGATACCTATTCAAGATCCTGTTTTCGGGGCGCCTGGGTGGCTCAGTGGGTTAAAGCCTCTGCCTTCGGCTCAGGTCATGATCTCAGGGTCCTGGGATCGAGCCCCGTGTCGGGCTCTCTGCTCAGCAGGGAGCCTGCTTCCTCCTATCTCTCTGCCTGCCTCTCTGCCTGCTTGTGATCTCTCTCGCTCTGTCAAATAAATAAATAAATCTTTAAAAAAAAAAAAGATCCGGTTTTCATTTCCTTTGGATAAATATCCAGAAGTGGGATTGCTGGATCATAGAAATAGTACTATTTTTAATTTTAAAAAATTTTACCATATTCTTTTTTATTGAGATTTGATATAAAACATTATATTAGTTTAAGGTGTACAACATAATCATTTATGTGTATATTATGAAACGATTACCACAATAAGGTTAATTACCATCCATACAAAACAGTTACAAGTTACCTTTTTCCTTGTGTAAAGAAAAATGCAAAAAAAGATACCTAATTTATTTTTTTTTAGATACTTAATTTATTAACATTGGATTGGTTTTTAGTTTCAATCATTTATAATGAGGAGGAAGAATATGTTCATGATCATGAAATACATAAAGTATTTGCAGAAGGCTTGCTATTTTAACCCACATAATTTGTTCTGGTTTCGAATCTCAATACTGCCTTTTATAGAGGATGGTATTCTTCCTTGTGTTGGTTCAACTTCAGAAAAATCTTCATAGACAATGTTGTGTAACTGACATTCCACTAGGAACTTTCATGAATTGTGATGCCTATCTTGTAAGTAATAGTAACAAGCAATTTAAAAAGGAAAGCAATTTCAGAAATATTATATCTGGTGATATTCTGTTTTCCCTGAAGGAAATAATTTTATTATCTTTGTAAAAACAAAAGTCTGTTATTTCTTCCTCCACCAAACTGCTTAGCCTTATGCTTAGAATTCAAAAGCCTTACTCACTTCCAAAAGTTTTGCATGAAGATCAATAAAAATTCCTTTAATACTAAAGTGGATTCTCCCAGTAAAACACTCCCCTGGAAAGTTCACCAAATATTCCTCTTTTTAAAAATTTACTGACATTATATATACTTAGATTACTAGGATCAATCTCATTTGTCTCTACTGGAATCTAGTTACTTTTTTTTTTTTTTTTTTTTGTATAATCAGAGTCCAAAACCACTTATTAACTGGTTCCATCTTTGAATAATCTTCTCCCACTGTCCAAAGATTCACATTGTCAGAGCTACTGGTAGATAAGCACTTTTTCTTTAATTAGTATTTTTCCAACAACAAAGATAGACTTTCATTTTCCCTGAACTCTATTCCATTGCTCAATTTAAAAAGGCTTTGCAGCAGCTCACAATGGAAGCCAATGCCATTACTCAAGGTACTCTATGGGACACAACTCTATTTTTCAGTCCCAGCTAAAGTTAGTATGAATTAAATTCAACTCTTTGAAAGAACACTTTTCTCAGTAAATCCAGTTTTAGCTGAATCTAAATGTAAAAATATCCAAACTATGGTCTGTATTTCCCCAAAGATTCATGGGTTCCAGAAGGAATCCCTGGATTGACACCACTATACCACTGTAATTTACATAGCATATTTAACCTTGTATTGAACATGATAGAAATCACCAGAATACATATAAAGACAGAAGGTGGAGGTGTGGGGTGAAGGGGTAGGAAATAATTATCTTAGTCATTAATTGTGGCAATTTTAAAACATGCCCATAAATTCTTTGACATCTGTACCACCAAGGGGTGGAAGCTACAGCTTCCCTTTGAATGTGGGAGGACATGTGACTGATAGAACCATAGAGTATACTGAAAAGTACGCTGTGCTACACTCTAGGCTAGGCCAAAGACAACATAGTTCATGACTTGGCTTCTTGAGACACTGACCTTTAGTGCTCTCATCGGTCATGTAAAAAATCTGAGGCCATCATAGAAAAAGGAAGAAGAGTCCACCTGAAGAAGCATTCTGGCCTAGAGCCTCAGCAGATGTCCCAGCATACAGCCGGCGTCAACTGCCAGACATGTGAATGACGAAACCTCCAGCTGATAACTTGCTCCCCAGAATCCTTAACCCCAGCTTTTGGGTCATCTCAGTTGAGGCTCCAAATATCGTGAACAAAGATAAGCCATGCACATTGTATTCTTTCCTAATTCTTGACCCATAGAATTCATAAAGATGATGAAATAGTTACTCTAAGCTGCTAAGTTGGTTTGATTAGCAGGATAGATAACTTGAACTTACTAGTAAAGGAAAAACTTCTAGAAGAAAGATAATCAAACAGATAAGATATATATTGGGTTGCCAATAGTCACTGTCTTGGTCTGCCATATTCACTTTTCATTTGACCTTTAACACCTACCTTTCCACATTCCTGTATACATTAGATTTTTGTGTTGAAAATTAGTTATATGGAATTGGGACTGGTAGGACGATATAATCCTGGCTTTTGCTAGATATCAAGGGGGAGATGTCCTTGGTGACACAAGTTAAAAGCATTCAGATCCATGTGGAGAATTTCCAGTAAAAATAGATAGGTGCTGTGTAACACAAGAAGTCAAAATCCCACAAGAAAATATAATCAGAAAACATCCTCTAAGAACTAATTTAGGGTAAAGGTTATACATATAGACTCATTCCTCCCATGTCTCTCTTAAAATTTAATTAGCTAGAGACAACAAAGCACAAACTCATAGTCTGACAAAATCAGATGTATTGATTTGCAATGAGGGAGTGCACTACAGGAGAACTGTGTTAGTCAAGATTCTCCAGAAAAGCAGAATAGGATTTCTATGTAGATATATATAAGACAAGATTTATTACTTGGCTTACAGTAATTGGCTTACAGTTGTGGAGGCTGAGACATCCTCTAGTCTGCTGCCTGGAGAACCAAGAAAGCCAGTGGTATAATTCTGTCTGAGTCTGAAGATCCAAGAACTGGACCTTGGATGTCCAAGGGCAGGAGAAGATGTCCCAGTTTAAGAAAAGAGAGAGCGAGAATTGGCCCTTCTTTTGCTTTTTTGTTCTATTTGGGCCCCCAATGGATTGGATGATGCCTGCCCACAGTGGTGAAGGTGGATCTTCTTTATTATTCTGTCTACTGAATCAAATGCTTATTTCTTCTGGAAATACCCTCACAAACATACTCAGAGATGATGATTTGTCAGCTATCTGGGCACCCTTAGCCCAGTCAAGCTAATAAAATGAACCATCACAGGAACTGTGACATGCCACTCAGCAAGAAGAAAACATCTTATGGAAGGTGTGGGTCCCACTGAAGGATTGTGAGGCTGGTCTGGGAAGTGGCCATCAGTTCTGGATTGGTTGCTGTTTCTGAGGTGGGATTAGGAGAATTGGGAATTGCCAAGGGTTTGGGTGCTGTCATGAGGTGTCCCCTGCTATATGAGTGTAGTAAAGCAGGTCCTAGCGGTAAGAAAACAGTGATCAAAGAGCACGTCACCATGCTGTTGGAAAGCAGCTGTTCTCTGAGATTGCTCATTGTACGACTGTTTCACCCTGGAGTTGCCAAGGGTCATTTTATCAAAATGTGGAAAGAACTTGTCCGAAGAGGAAATCAATCAACATGCACTAAAATCAGAGCTAGGACACACTGGAATCCCTAAATTCAGCTGCATCTGAAATCTCTCTTTTGAATTCCCCATCACAGAAGCCAATACATATTTGTTTTTGTTTAAGCTACTCCTTAAGAGCTATTCCTGACTAATAGAACCCCGATAACATTCCTAAGATTCTACAAATCAGACTGATCTCTAGACACTCTTTCACCTGACCTCAGAGAGATTCTTGCAGTCTGTGTGTTTGCATGAACATGTGTTCATGGGCGTGTATGCATGCATACGTGCATAGATAGGGCTGCATTCTGCAATGCTTTGCTATAGGAGAATCATCATTACAATCCACATACTCTTCACATTTACATGAGGTTATATTTCTAGGTAACCAATAAATAAGCATCTGATAGTCAATAGATTCTGTCAATTGAGTACACATTTTGTACAAGATACTAAACTATACTTTGGGGAGGAATGAATAATAATCCAATATAATCCAGGTCTTCAAAGATCTATTACCTACAAATTCTTAGTCAAAGCCAAAATTCACATGGGCAGTGAGCCATAACACTACTGCAGTGGGACCAAAGACCATTACAGATTGGCAGAGGCAGAGGGAACTCCCCATCAAGCACACGATGGTAGCTGGGCTTTATTGAAGTTAAGATTTAAACGAGGGTGAGAAAGAAGATATTTTGGAAGAGTTTCAGATGAAGAGGTGTAACAACAATTATGGAAAGAATGACTGGAAGAGTTTGGGCCAGGAGAAGAGCTCCTAATGGGAGAGGAAGGGAACATAAGTTTGGAAGTAAGTTCAGATCAGTCTGCGAGACTCTGAAATACCAGACAAAAGTTTAAGGTCTTGTTTGGAAGGAACTGGCAAGTCTTGTAGATTTCTGATTACAGTAATATCAAAACAAAAAGAGGTGTTTAGAAAAATATATCTGGCAATTTGAAGTTCTTGATTGGGGAAGAAATTGGAGAATGCTGGATCCTGTTGCTATAGTCTACAGGTAAGGTGATGAAGTCGTGGATGGGCCTTGGAGCAGAAGGAAGGCAAGGGTAGGGACAGCTAAGCACTTACTGAAATGGGGGAAGAGGTGATCTTACCACTGATACAATAGCTGGGAAAGGAAGAAGGAAGTATCATAGATGAAGTAGTACCATTTTTCTAAACTAAAGAGTACTTGGGGATTATCTAATCTAGACCCATTTTGCAGGTGAGCGGTCAGCTCCAGAGCAGCCGAGTGATTTTTCCAAAGTCACATATGTGACGCTGGTCGTTACCAGAACTGAAGAGCTGCCATAAAATCTAAGCCTATCCTCCTGCTTCCAGGCTCCTCTGGGTGAAGATGCGGTCATCAGGACATCATGGGACAGAGTGATGGAAGAGGCTGAAAAGACCGCAGAGCAGAGTGGATAGCAATTACTGACAAACTAGGAGAAGAGATAATAGCCCAGGGAGAAGAGGCTGCAGGAGTTCTTATTGATCTAAGCTGCACCCCAATTCGTTTCTAACACGAAGCCATCAAGATATTAGGGAGTGGAGCTTCTACTAGAAGTTAAGGGGTTATGACTATTGGAGAAATGGTAGGACTGGGCCTTCTGAGAGATTTGTGTGATGAGAAGGCATTTAGAAGCTCACCTGGAGAGAGTGAAGCCAGGGGAGGGGCATCTAAAGGACGCTGCTTAGTTTGAGCCATCACCTTTCCGTCTAGCTTGTCCAGCTTGGCTCACCAGGAAAGATCAAAAGTTAAAAATCCAGACTGGTGCCTAGTGCCTGAGAATAAGGACCGCGTCTAGGGCATCAAGGGCTTTATGGCCCAAGAAAGACGCAAGGAGAAAAGTGGGGGTAGTAGGGGCCCCCCTGTTGGCAGCCTCCTGACTTCTTGGTTCTGATTCCTGAGAGCAAGAAGAATGGAGATATCAACAGAAACTCTGACTCCCCAGTGGGAAAGGCAGAGGGAGAGAAAGAAATGAAGTGCAGATTTGTAAATGCCCCCTTCATAGCTCTGGGGGTTCCTTCCCAGTCTTCTTTCAGCCAGGGGGCAGATGAAGCTCATCTCCAGTCCTTCTACCTCCCCTCTCACCACAAAATGGAGTAATTCCAGTTTATCTTCTTGCTGTTCTCCCTTTTACAAACCAAGCTAATGTTTCTTTGAACAAAGATCTTTAACGAATATTTTTGAGGACCATTACTGCAAGGCAGCATTCCAGCTGGATTTTGGATCCCAGTTTCTCAGTGTTATTTGATAAGAAAATGTAAAAACAAACAAAAAAGAAAAGGTGAAAACAAAGAGACTTGACTTACTTCACCTGTCCTGGCCGAGAAGCAGGGATATCTGCTACTCAATATCACCTGGAAAGTTCTCTACACAAACACATATCCGGGCTCCAGCCTCAGAGATTCTGATCCAAAAAAAGAGATAGGACCTATGAATCGTATGTTTTTAAAATTCTTCAGATGATCTAACGAAGACTAAGTTTGGAAACAACCATTGTGCTAAATATTTACATACATGTTGAATTTAAACCATCACATAAATCAGCTGGCTTCCCCTTTGAGTTGTACTTTTCAAAATATTAATAGATTTCAAAAATATATTCCTAAAGTGTGGGGGGAGCAGGGAAAGGTGGGGAGGCTCGGTGAGGTACCTTGCATTATGCTCCGGTCTTTCCAATTCTCGAAATACGCACACGTACATCCTTCTCTCACCAGTTGGTCAACAAGCGCAAGTTTTACGGCTTCTGATCCCCACTGCTCCAGTAAGCCACCCTTCAGAGTGCAGGTCTTCATTACATTTTTAGTACTTTGCTCGTCCGGTTTTTTCCCAGCGTGAGCCACTGCTCCCGCAGCCAAGCTATGGCATCTCATCCTGTGAGCAAGGGACTCGGCTGCCCGAGCCACGCTTTTAAGAGGCAACTCAGGTGATGCCAATGATCAGCCCAAGCGCTATTGTCAACAGCCTACCTTAGCTCTTCTCAACAGTGTTGTGTCTCTTGCAGGTGAAAATACTTGTGGAGAGAAAGTGAGTAGCCAGTTTCTCTTAAAAAGGAAGATCTCTTAAAAATATGGAGGTAAGGAAAGGCTTCTCACAGTGGAGATCTTATGTTAGCTTAGTTTATTAGGAAGACCTATTTAATAGGGCTGCACCTTATAGCAGTCCAGGATGTGCACTGCACAACCCACATTATTCAATAGATAATGCTCTGATTCCCTGGCCTCCTGCTTCCATATGGAGGAACTTCCATTAGTTTCTGGGCTGTCTCCACTCCTTAAAAGACTTCTCTGCAGGAATAAGTTACTTGATCGAAGGGATTGTAGAAGGAACCCAGTGTGCTCAAGACTGCCATTTCCTCTTTGTCTTTTCAGCTTTGCTTGCTTACAAGGAGAGTTCGTTCTGTTTGCTCTTTGCCATGAGGCAAGGAGCCTGCCTTTGTGAGAGAGGCCTGTGGTTGCCCAGTGTGCCGAGGTCCCCACCTGTAAGTTTAATTCAGCGATGGTATATTAGCAAGCCCACCTGACCACACATTGAAAGCCACACTGTCCAATTAGCTTTATTGGGTAATAGAGATGATTTTTTAAATCTACATCTTTATAAATCCTATGTATACTTTTCATCTACTCCCAAACTCTGGGGAAGAAGAGAGGTGTTATAGACTGACCCTTAAAACTCCAGCATATTATTTCAGCTTTTTTGTTCAATCCCATGAAGCTATCTGCAATTGTCCAAAAATTCATATCTACTTTAAGTTAGTTTCTTATTTGCTTGCAACCAACCAACCAAAGGGAAACATCACTCAATAACTATTTAATTGAAGCTAAAATTTATAGTAAAAACAACATTAAATTTAGGAGTAAAAATTACAAAATAACATTTAGATGCATTTAAAAGGAAAGAATGCCTTTATCCAGAGTTCTTTAGCTGCTTCCTATAACTTTGAAATACCCCAAATACCCTTAGAGCCCAAATCCTATGTAAATTATACTGTTGACAGCAGACTCGTTTTTCATTCCATTCTCTTCAATCCTATTTTATTAACTGAAGATGCCAGATTTTTCCTAAATTATAGCCAATTCTATTCATTACTATTTTGTGGTTTATTTCAAATTGATTACAAGATAAATTTAATGATCATTAAACTAGAAGGGAGCATGATTAAGATTTCCGAAGGTAGGTTAATTTCACCTGGAGTCTGGATGTGATATCATTTAAAATATACTTTTCCTTTCCCCAAAGAAACAGTATCAAAATAGTCCTTGCTCTAGAAAGTTATTATGGAAAACTATTTTTTAAGAACCAAGTGTAACCATCCCTCAAAATAATACACTCTTGAAAATATAACCAGGAGGAGTTGTGCTGGTCATGCAAGCATGCTTAAAGATAACCTTGAGAAAAACATGGTAGTCCAGCAGGCCTCAGGTGGAGGGGAAGATACACGATCTT
>CM052896.1:55220606-55339815 GCA_028534135.1 Potos flavus
CCCCTGCCTCCGGGAGAGCTTGCTGATGGGGTTATCCGTTTAAGTGCTAAGCGCGCTTATTCTGTAACGAATTCCATGCTGATTGACCAGGCACACCCTTCTCTTCTCCTTGTTTAATCTATAAGACTCGTGATCAACTATGACTCATTCCTTCTTGTTTACCAACAAACAATGTATAATCTTCTTTATGGATTATCATCTCGTATCCAATAAATATGGGATTAAGGAGTTGTTCGGGGCGGCAGTCTTCTCAACTGCCGACCCCTGCTCCCAATCTCTATTGCAGCTGACTTGTTTGTGCCTCATTCTTCTCCCGTGCGCCGTTCAGGAAGCGGCAACCAAGTAATTTTCATGTCATTCTAAAGTGCATGCTAAAAAATAGGTAAGATTTAGCACTGTTGGAAATGCAGTAATCTCTCAAAACAGAATTAGTATCTTTATACCTGAAATGAGCAAAAGCATAGGTATGTCACAGGTCCCTTTTTTCTGTATAATTTGCGACAAGTTTCCAATGATTGTGTTTTCTTGAAATGTTAAGATAGATGTTGGCCCTATTACTTAGAGTGATGAAGTCATATGGCATTGTCTGCTGCAAACCAGGAGTCAGAAATAAAATGGATTGACATTGAAAGGACACCCTCAATATGAGATCACAGAAGAATTTGGGAGACATTTTTGAGTCTTGTTATATATACACACATCCTCTATCCAGCTCGATTTTTCACAGCCTTGCTTGCTCTGGGGCAATTTTTTTTCAAAGGACCCTTAGCCAGGGTCCATCTCACTGGTGCATCTCAAAAGGACTCCCTAATTTTGACTCTTTCAGTTTGGGATATCAGTTCTTTTTACCGTAGGAGACCCTGATCTCCTTATGACAATTGTTCCACTTTCTCCCCTTGGGGCTTTGCTTTCTGGTTTGGATGGCTTCCCAGTTTTCCAAGGGCAACAACCAACTGCGACCAAATGAAAGAACTTTACCAGAACACAGGGAGCACTGTGTTGTGAGATGGGGTGTCAGAGACACATGAGTACCTATACATTGTTTTATCTTATTAACATATATTAAGCACATTCTAGGGCACTGGAGCCCTTAAGGATGCCCAAATTGCTTCAAGAGCTTAAAAGAACTGTTTAGCTCTCTTGAAGGGCTTTGGAACACAGATCAACAGAGCTATGCTCACAGAAAGCCAAGTTTCCTGGGAGTGGACTTTTGGAGGTGCTGTGTCCCGAACCCTCACCTTTAGTGTCTCTGTACACCTCACTTATGTTCTCTCCGGCAGAACAGGGGAAGGATTCATTTGCAGAGGACAGGCAACTAACAAAAGAGAAAATGACAAATTTCAATTACCTACGGTTTCCATGCTCCAGGGACCTTTTCTCATTCAAAGCCATGCAACAGAACACAAAAGGCCCTGCATATAACTGATTTCAAAGAGATGCAGAACTTGCTGTGATTCTCTAATTCAAACACACTGGAGCCACCAGTGGGTGGGGCCGCCCAACAGAATAAGGAGGAGGCTCTAGGAGGAGAAACGGCCACTAGGGGGGACCACAGCTCCGGGGAGCAGAGGGAGACTCCCTCACACGCCAAGAGGCCACAGGGACGCTGCTGCGGCGGCGTTAATTTCAAAATTCTTAACCATATCCACTAACAGGAGAGCACCCGCTGTTGCATTTATGTGTTAAAAACAATCATTAGAAACAAAAGGATGTTAAAAGGAATTTAGGTCTCCATGAAGGATCAGGAAGTTCAGGGTTTTATTTCAATCTGTCCTTTTAATTCCATCATTAATTTTTCTTTTCATTTTTTAAGTTGAACTCTAATTAACCTACAATGTTATATTAGTTTCAGGTGTACAACAGACTGATTCAACAATTGTGTGCCTTACTCAGTACTCACCCCGGTAAGTGCAGTCACCAGCTGTCACCACACCATGTTATTACAGGATTATTGATTATATACTCTCTGCTGCACTTTTCATCCCTGTGCTCAGTTATTTTATAATTGGAAGTGTGTACCTCTGAAGCCCCTTTATCTATTTCATCTGTCCCCCTACGATCCTTCCCCCTAGGAACTACCAATTTGTTCTCTGTATTTAAGAAGCTGTTTTATGGGGGGCACCTGGGTGGCTCGGTCAGTTAAGCGTCAGACTCTTGATTTCAGCTCAGGTCTTGGACTCAGGGTGGTGAGATTGAGCCCCACGATGGGTTCCACACTGAGCATGGAGCCTGCTTGAGATTCTCTCCCTCTCCTTCTGCCACCCACCCTCACCTCCTGCTTGCACACTCTCTCTGTCTCTCAAAAAACAGAAGAATCTGGTTTTTGTTTCTCTGTTCATTTGTTTTGTTTTTTAGATTCTCAGTTTTAGCATGAACACAAAACAAGAGCTAGATGGGATAAATGGGAGTAAACTATCTTGTACGTTGTTTAGGGCAAAGATGTTCAGACCCAGTGATGGGATCATGATGGCGAGTAGAGTATCACCCAGCCCTGCTTCCCCAAGGTCAAAAACCCTCAAGGCAGCAAACTCTGCTACAGACTGGCAAACGGAATGCTTTAGAGGTGAGAGGCATTTCAATGACTTGCCTCTCTTAACGGTCCAAGAACGTGAGGCCGGCCTCTCCCTGTGTAGGACAAGTGCCTAGCTGAAAACGCCCATTACAAAATGGGCTCAACTTTCAGAAAATTAAAAATAAATGTGAGATCAGATGGAACCTATAAAATAATAAAATACAGACCTCTATTCACGTTACAGATGTGCTCACATTACAAAAGCACTATCACTTTTTAAAAGCACGTACTTGTTGTGGGTTTTCATTAGGAAGAAATCTTCCTAGTACATTTAAGATAGGTGAAATTGCCAAAATTTAAAAGGTGTGAATTGACCAAAATTTTAGAAACATATCTTTTCAGCGATGTACTTATGGCATACTGAATTACACTAATAACAGGGGGGAAAAGCATATTCTTGATATGAAATAAGTGACATTCCCATTGCTATTTTATGCTAAGGTTAGTTATATGCACAACATAATTATCTCATAATGGTGGTAATTAAAATATTAGATGCAAGACATTACAATTTAAATTTGAGGAGGAAAAATCAGTTGTTCAAAAAACATGACAGACACAGTAAGGGCAACCTTAAAAGCAATGGGAACAAAATCTCTACTCAAATTGTTTTCTCCTTTGTTCCTAAATAGTTAACACTTCGACCATTTTCTATTTAAACACAAAGATTTCCGTCATACCACCGAATTGGAAATTGCTGAGATCTTCAAAACTATTATTTACAAAGGGGAAAAAAATTGCATGAGCCCACATTAATTAAAGCTATGGATATAAATTTTGCAGGAAAGATTTGAGCCTCTGGTTAATAATCTCTGCTTCTGACTGGAGGTAACATAGGCCCTAAGAAAAGATGAAATATGGGGAGGCTAAAAGGCCCATCCACCCCAAAATAGCATCTGTTCCTCCTGCCCCCAGGCAACCAGAGTGTCAGGCAGAGAATGCCTCTGGCAGAGAACCCATAGGGTCTAAATTTTGTGCAAGATTGACCTAAAGCAGCAGTCTTCACGCAGGCCTGCGGACAGCTGAACGTCCAGCAGATGGACCTGCGGGTCTGTTGTGGGCAGCGTGGGTCAGGTTAAGCAGCTTCACCCCAAGTCTCCTGCCTCCAACCCAACCCAAGCAGCTACATCTGTTTACTAATTGGGTTTCCAAGTACGATTTTATTGGAAGAAAAGCTTTTTGCTGCTGAAAAATATTAATTAGGGAATTTAAGCATGCTGAAAAGCTTCTCTCTGAGTGGTTTTTATTTTGGGTATCATCAGTGGTTATTTTCCTATTTTTGCATTCCACATCTGTGGGGCATCCCCAACCAGGTGGAGGCCAGCAGGTGGAGGCCAGGAGCACCCATGGTGAAAGATTTCACCTGCGTCAGAGCAAAAGCGATGGAAGTTTCTTGAACACTCTGCAGGGGAGCAGTGGGCAGGACAGCAAAGGGAAAGACTGTCCCCAAGGAGGCAGCTGGGAGTGGGGGGGCTGGAGTTAAGGGGGAAGGTGAGAAGGTAATGGAACATAGGAAATTCTCCTTTTTTGGTACCTATGCTGTGTTGTAAGTAACCCATTGCTCAGCTAGGGCTTCTGGCTATTTTCAGGTGGGTGGCCTAATGGGCCAGGGGTGGGGGTTCCCTGTGGCCCCCTCTCCCTGACTCCGGCTTCCATTGTTCAAGTTGGTTGCCCAGAAGCGGCCTCTGCAGCATCCTCCAAATTTTCAACAATGAAAAAGTCTTACTTTGGTAATTAAAACACACGCAAACTTACATTAAAATAAAAGAATACATTTTGCCTACTTCTCCAAAAAAAAGTGCTGAAAACGGGCTTTCCGCTTGGATCGGGGCATTTTGAATGTGAGTTGCAGTTTTCAAACATAAAGCACAGCTGTTTTGTCTCTTATCCTGAAGCTGTGAAAAAGGGGAAAGATTCTGAAAGCAGGAACAGGAAAAGACTATTGAGAAAAGTGGCTGCTATTTCTAGGCTAATGTTTCCCTGGCAACACTGTTCTCAGAGGCGATGCCTTCCTACATGGTCTTATTGGGATTCATGAGTGATGAATCCAGAGGATTCATGGGACCCAAAGTCAGCAGAGGCCAGGAGAGATTGGAGTCGAAGCAGAGAGAGTGGACCAGAGAGCTGTGATAGACTGTTTACCACAGTCGCTGCTGTCTTGTGGGCACTGCAGCCACAGGGTCTCCCGAGACCGGCAGTGAGGTAAGAAGAGAAAGGTCTCACTGGGCTGAAAGCCATTGCAGGTAAGGACGAGGGTCCCGGGAGGCTAGACGATGGGAGACCTGAGGGACTGTAGGTGAAGAAAAAGTGCAGCTTCAAGGAACATTTATAAAGAGCAGAAGATGAGCTTAGTCAGCAATTGGCCAGTACAGGAAAACTGCAGCATCATAAAAAATGGGTACTGGAAATTGGGAGTAAGGGATGATTTAGACGTGAGAAACCCTAGAGCCAACACCATCAAAAAACAAAACAAAACAAAAACACACAAAACCTCTAAGCCTAGGGCAGTTTTAGAACAAAGTGCAACAGATAAGAATAGTCCTAGTTTTCCTGACTAGATCACAGAGATCCTCCGGTCAATTGTGTAAAGCAATACGTGAATGCATGAATGCAAGGAAACAGAGATACACTAGAGATTTAAAAAACCAAAACAGGAAACTTGCGTCAGAAAAGGCATAAAAAACATACCTAATGGAAACTGAACTGCAGCTGGTCCGGGGAGAGCCTAAGTACCCTTCGCCAGCAGCATACATCTAAAGCAATGGTTCTCAAAGTACAGTCCCCAGCCCCACAGCACCAGATGCACCCGGGAGCTTATGGAAAATGCAAATTCCTAGGCTCTACCTCAGACTTACTGAATCACAAACCCCTGCAGTGAGGCCCAGAAGTCTTTGTTGTAGCCCACCTGGTGATTCCGAAGCTCACTAAATTTTCAGAACCACTGGTCCAGAGGCATTAAAATCATCGGGAAAAGCTACCTATTGAACACAGTAAAGCAAAGCAAGGAACATCAAAAGAGCATTATGCCAAATACGGCCAATTGAAGACTGCGATTCCACCTTAAGCCCCCATGGCTAGAACGCTTACCAATCAATCCGCCCTAGTTCAAGTCACCACTGTTGCCTGTACCACTATCATAGCTTGGTGACCATCCGCCCTGGTTTGGCCAGGCAAGTCCTGGATCGAACCTATGGTCCTGGTGTAAAAGGTCTCATTTTCACTCTCAAAACTGTCCAGATTTTAAATAGTATTATATTGTTCCGCTAGTGGCAGCCTCCTGACCATTTCTGCTGCTTCTACTTTTGCTTATCTTCAACATGTTCTCCTTCCAGAAGCTAAAAATACAAATTTTTCATGTTACTCTTCTTCTACAAAACCCTTCGATGACTTTTCATGGCTTTGAGTTAAAACTCAAATGCCTGACAGTGGCCCACAGTGCTTACCTTCCATTTTCATCTAATTCCATATTCCTCCATGCTTCCTTTGTTCCAAGTACATTAGCCTCCTGTCAGTACCTTCCCAAGCCAAGTTCACAGACCCCACGTGCTGATCCTTCTTCCTGAATGGCGCCCAATCTCCATCCCTCTTCCAATGTCGGTAGTAGGCTCTTGTTTTCATTTAAGAATATTCCAAATGATTTCTCAGATATTCATTGAAAGTATTATTTTAATGACTGCATAATTTCCCATCATGTGGATGTGACATAATTTATTTAACCATTCCCTAAGATTGTTCATTAAGATTGTTCCCTATTTTTTTGCTCTTATTAGCGAAACTGTTATATGCATTAGTTATGGTTCTCAGTTGCAAACAACTCAAACTAGCTCAGGCAAAAAGTGAAGTTTATTGGAATGATATTAGGTTTTCTCCATAAATGGAACAAGGGTTAAACAATGAAACTGTAGGAAAGGCAGGGTTAGTGGAATATCTGGGACCAAGGACATAAATGTTACCAAGACACACTCGATAGATGACAGATCAAACGATAGAGGGACAGATAGTATGTACATGTGCATATACACACACACATATATACACATATCTATACATACACACATATATATGTATATCATATTCTCTACTCCCAAGTTCAAAATTCCCCAAGGAAGGTTCTAATTGGCTCGGTTTGGGTCAAGTGCCCTCTCTTGGATCAATCAGCTTTAACAGTATTGGTACAAACCCCATAATTACCAAGGAGGATGAAGCCCAAGAAAAGGGGACTGTTCTTCCCAGAACAAAGGCAGAGAAATTCTGATCAAACACAATTACGAATATCTACTACAGATGAAGATATTTGTCTATAAGGAAACGGGAGAGGGTTTTTTTTTTTTAAATCACATGCATATTTTTAAATAACTTAATAAAGTTAAAAGGAAATGGTTTTTAAAACCCCTAATTTCAAACTCTTAAAAGTCTTTTATTTTTTGCTATTTCTCTCAAATGTTTTCCCACTTGTATAAGTTTTAGAAAGTTGCACTCAAATTAAACAAAAAATCATATATGAAGGCTTTAGCTAGTTCACATGTTATCAAACATTTTTTTTTACAGTTCTGCATTGTCTTTCCTATTTTTTCTTTTTATCTCATTATAGAAAAAAGATCTGCTCACTGCTACTACTATTAATACTAATGGCTAAATTTTGTATGAGATGTCTTGTGTGCTGGACACTGTCCTACAGTCTATGTGCCTTAGTCCCGACCTCATGACATAGGTGCAATTATTACCACCATTTCTTTGAGAGAGGAAACAGAGGCATTGAGAAGTTAAGTGACATGTGTCCCAAAGTGGCAGAGCTAGAGCTGAATCCCAGGGAGACGAGCTCTTAGATCATCTGTAATAGAAACTCACAGGGGAAGCTGGAAAAATACCACACGTGATCCTGACTCCCTGAGGCCACGTTTACTTATATTTTGGTCTAACTTCTCACATTTTGTTTGGTTTGCCTTCTTCTCCTTACACAACAACTAGATGGATGGCAAATATTTGGCAGGTATCACATCATTTCCTACCCTGACCCCCATCCTGCCCCAAACAACGACATCCCATGTCCACTTCCATTCACACCATTCTTCCCACTGAGCCCAGATATGGCTTCAAAATCTGCATGAAAGAAAAAAAAAACAACAACACTCACTCACCATCAGCTCTGGTTGACAAATGGTCTAAAACTACATACAACTCCTGTGCTACATATCATTATGATTCTTGCAGAGCCCCATGTTGTTAGAGATCTTCTAAACACATCACTTTTAAGGCACGTTTCCATTTCCTAAAGATAATCATTTAAATAATTTAAGTATTTTCCTATTATAAACAGTACAGGGCTATCTTTAAATAATATATAATGCTATAATGAATAACATAAATTTTGTCTTGACTTCTATTTGTTTTTACTTAGAATAGGTTCCAGTAGGAAACATAAATGTCAGACCTTTTATATCACAACTTCCTCAATTTTCAGTTTTTCTTTTGTACTTATTTCTCTGGCAGCTGCAGTAGGGTGGGGGGTGGGAGGGCAGAGAGGCAGGAAATGGAGATACAGAATGATACAACAGGGAGGAGAGAGGTGCTTCTTCCTTCCCTTCGCTTCCATCCCTTCCATCAGTGAGTCCTGATGTCACCAGTGGAACCCCCTCCCTCACTTTTCCTGGGCGGGAGTGGGAGTGGAGCAGTTTAGGGTGAAAAATCAGCCATGTTTGGAATTGCCTCATCCTTTCTAAACCAAGCCTACCTTCAGAAAGCAACTGTTCTGCTCAGCCCCCCGCACGCTGAATGTTTACCAGGACAGACATCAACGTCAGGGAGATATTTGTGGGTACAGCTGTCTAATCCTAGGGTTCAGCTAGGAAATCCAGTAGTTCATAGACACAAGGCATATTCTCCAATAGGAGCTTTATCAGAAACAGAAGGTGAATATTTTAGCCCATATGCCCAACTTGTATTTCTAAATCAGTTCAGAACTTGGGCAGAGAAGATGGGTGCTATTCACTGCTCCCCAAACCCTCAATAAGCTGGAATACTTACAGTAATTTTCATGATATTTTTCAAACTCTAACATATTTTAAACCATCTTTACATTTTTATACACAGTTATGCTGTGCCTAAACTTACTTGTTTCTGACCATTTTGCCTCAAAATTTTGGCAGTTTTGCTACATTTTCATCTGGCATTTTTATTTTACAAGTGAAAGGTCTATGGCCGGACTGGGTGCCATTTCTTTATAGGTAATTTTCCTCCTGCATGAGTGTTTTAAAATCATTTCTAAAAATTACTGTTAACTTTTTTAAACTTCAGGTTATGACTAAAGATAATTCTCTTTTCATTGATTTTGTCTGGAATGTAGTAAACTAGTTTCATTTTCCTTTCATATTTATTTGTTTTTATTTTTTAAGCTTTGGAAAATACCTTTATCTTTGCTTATGGTATATGCCCCAATTGTCCTTGTTTTTATCTGTTCGTTTATTTGTTTTTGTTGCTGTTGTTTTTTAATCACCGGAAGGATCTATTGCTGCTGGATTAGACCTCCAATTCTTGTCCTCCATGTCGTTCATCTTCTCTGCCATGTTCATCTCTTTGTTCTCCCAGAATTTTTGAAAATTTTCTGAAGTTTGTCTTCTACATCTCTGACTTAATTTTTACCATGTTAACTCTGCTCCTTACCGCTTCTATTTCTGTGCTCCGCACATATGTGAACATTACAAATGTCCTGAACAAATAACAAATGAATGATCACTCTAGGATTTCAGTTTTTCTATTTGCTCTCTTTTCTCCTCTCATGTATCTCTTTTCATTCAATGCCATTGTTTGTTTGTTTGTTTTTTATGGAAGCTACACTTTTTCTATTTTTTTGTACACATTTCAGAGTCATGTCTTTCTACATCCTAGAAGTACCCCAAACCATTTTCTCCTGGTTCTTATGATAAACCATTTTTTCAGATTTCAGATTTCTCTGAGTCTTGAGAATGATGCTTTTTTCCTTTTACTTGGTGACACTTTTCCCCACAAGACCCACTTTCACTGTCTTCTCATCCTAGAATGAGGTGAGCTCCATTCAGAGCTTGTTTCGGATAATACCTATATGGAGTACATGCTTTTCACTTGGCCCCACTTCAAGTGGGGTAGATTGAGTACCTTCTCAGATCTACATCTGATGTCTGTGCTTGATGAGTTGATGCGCAAAATTTTTAGCTAGCCCCCAATTTCTAGCAGGATTTGATCTTATGGATAAGCTGAAATGAAATAGAATCTTGCCCTGCCGCTTTGCATGAGTCCCAGATGCGATGAACAGATGGAGTTCATAAAGCACGACAGTCCCCATGCGCCGACAATGCTCCTCGGCCGCTCCCACCGCAGCTCTTTACTTGTGGGAATCAAACCTCCCAGGATGAAACTCAGTCCTCCATTACTTCCTGCCCAGTTGTTTCCTGAAAGTGTTTTATTCTGCTGAACACAGAGAAAAAGAGCTACAGATGGGAAACAGGGACAACACTGGCTGCTTCAAAAGAAAAGCGCCAGCACAGGAGAGGGAAGTCTGCCCAGTTTTTCATTTGGTGCAGATCTTCCATTTCTGAATGACATATGAAAAGGTGGCTCATCCCATCTCTGTTCTGGTTTGCATAGCACGGAATAGATGCCCAATGGTGTTCTCAAAATCAGCTACTTGGGCTTTGTAATTGCTCTGAAGTTCTTCCAGATTCTGACACCGGGTTGGCTAGCAGTCGACCAGCATTGGGAGATAGCCTTCATAATGTAGGTTTCCAGAGTCAGAAAGGTTTTCATTTGCATCCTGGCTTCTCCACTCACTGGCTTGTTGACCTGGGGAAAATTACTTCCTATGTCCAAGTCTGGTAGGCTCATCTGTAAAATGGGGATGATACCAGTGTCCACTCCGTCAGAATGTTTATGGAAATAATCGGGTTAAGCATCTGTCACACAGGAAATGCAGATACCCTTAGTGTTGTTGTGTTTTCATCTTTATTTCCACAGGTATTATCAACTAATTTTCCTATTTCTTATATGATTAATGAATATTCATTGTATAAAATTTGGAAAATGTTGTCAAGCAAAAAAGGAAATAAATGTAAATCACGTAGAATCACACCATGTAGAAAAACTGGTTGGACATTTTGTGTGTTTTTTCAGTTTTCTTTCCATGAGCGTTTGTGTGGTGGGGGAGATGGGAGGGGTGGGTGCACATAAACAGAAGCAAGCCAATCCTATTTTCTGACCATTTTTTCACTGTTTTCTACAAATGTCTTCTTTTTACTTTTTTTTTTTTTTTAAGATTTTATTTATTTATGACAGAGAGAGAGATAGTGAGAGAGGGAACACAAGCAGGGGGAGCAGCAGGCAGAGGGAGAAGGAGGCTTCCCGCTGAGCAGGGAGCCGGATATGGGGCTGGATCCCAGAACGCTGGGATCATGACCTGAGCTGAAGGGTTCTTTTTACTATTCTTTGATGTTACTTCTGATGTCCGCATAATATACCATTGTATGGATATGGTAGAGATTATTTTACTTATCATTGGACATTTAAGATTCCTGAAATTATCTTCCTATTAGCAACACATAGATGGACATTCTTATACACTTTTCTTCTTTGTCTATGTTCATTTTCTTAAACAAATTCCTGTAAGTGGAAGTGTTGGGTCAAATGACATATAGGTTTTTTAGGTGCGTCTTATGAACCACCAAGTTGCCCTCTGCAAAGTGCATAGCAATCAGCAATGAGTTCTCCCTTTAACAACACAAAAATGATAACTCCTTCTTAGTGTAATTATTAAGAATGAACATTTTAATAAGTTTATAGGTAGTTTAAGTTTCTTTTCCTTTTTTTCTGTCAGTTGTCTACTTGTGATGTTTTCTGTTTTTAATGAGGCTTCTTTTCCATTGACTTTTAGGAGAGCTCTTTATTTAGTAAGTATTTTAGTCCCTTATCAGTTATAGATATTTCTTTATTAAGTGTTTGGTATAATTAACTGGTCATGTTATATTGGAAGGTTTTTAATCAGAGATTCCGTTTCTTTAGTAGGTATAAGACTTTCCAGATTTTCTAATTCTTTTTGAATCAGTTTTATTTTTGTATGTTTTTCTAGCAATTAGTGCATCCCATCTAAAATTCCCTATTATTTACCAGAAACTATTTTATAATATCCTCTTTTTACTTTTTTTAATTTGTAAGATATGTATTGATGTCCCTTTTTTCATTCCTATTGTTAATGATTTCTGATATCCCTTTTTCTCCCGATGAGTTTTGCCAGGGGACTATCCATTTTCGTAGTCACTTTGCTTTTACATGTGTTTGTGCGTATTGGTAGTATACTGATTTACACAAGTTTTATATTATTACGTAAGTCCATCCTTTTCTTTCTTTGTAATTATTTTCTCTTCACGGTTCCTCCTCTCAAAATCAGATAAATCATTATTTGTATTTTCTTTTAGTTGTTTTTATTTCTTCTGTAGTTATTAAATTAAAATTGTAAAATAAAAATATGCCCATATTTAAAGAAAATATACCCAACTGTTCAGAAAGGTAGAATACGAAGAATTACATTCTCTTCACCCCCACTCCCTGTTGTACTTCTCAGGATTTGTGTAATGAGATGTTGTGTATACTTCCAGAATTTATTTATGCCTGGACTGGTGTGTGTGTGTGTGTGTGTGTGTGTGTGTGTTATTTTAACACACTTCCAGACAGACATGGGGCCCAAGAATCTGCATTTTTAGAAAACCACCTGAGGCAATTTGTACCACCCTTGCATGTTATGATTCTAATCTGGGGACCAGACCACTGGGTAAAAGGTTGCTTTTCCAGAGAAGCAGGAAGAGGCATAATAAAAAAGGAACAAAGAACTGAAACAGGCATATGCCTACCACCACCAACTGCCATTGGTTAGGCACCTCCTACGTGCCCCACACTCTTTTAGGCACCTTTATGCCTGTTTCCTCCTTGTGTCCTCACAATGCTGGGATAAAATGGGTCTGTGGAGTTGAAGGAAGAAGTGCTGGTAAGTGGTGGCACCAAGATGCGAACCCGTGATTTCCAGGCCTCTGTTCCTTTCCCGCTCTGTGCTGCCTCCTTCGTCGCTTCAACTGCGTGAGGCAAGAGGTAGGTGAGTGCACCCCTGTGTGTGTACTGACCTTGACTAAGGAGGTGCTGGCGATGGCAGAACTGTTGGTACTCATTCCAGGGAAGTGCCAAGTGACGAAGGGGATAAGAATGGCTGAGTCACTGGGGAATCTGGTGATAGGGAGAGCCAACCTAACGATGACAGCTTGAGTAGTTTTCCATCTTACTTGCTCAGTTTGGCCACTGGCAATGCCTCATTTCTCAGGCAACTCTTCAGTCAACCATCCCATGAGTCACCAGCACCAAAAAACACTGAGTGTGATTATAGAAACCCACCAGGCACCAAGAACGGCAAAGCATTTGGAGGCTGGGAAGGCCCCAAACTAACATTGCCAAGATCTCCTTCCTTCTAATTTTTAAATCTGTGTGTGCTTCTTGGAAAATTTAATCCACATGTTTTAGGATCATTTCTACTAAACCCATCAAAATGTAGTTTTATAAGACCCATTTGACATCTAAGAAGCCTGATGTTCTCTCTCTCACTCTCTCTCTTTTTTTTAAAAAATTTACTTATTTTAGAGAGAGAGAAAAAGAGAGAGCATGAGTGGAGGAAGGGGCAGAGGGAGAGAATCTTAAGCAGACTTCCTGCTCAGCACAGAGGCTGATGTGAGGCTCTATCTCACAACCTTGAGCTCATGACCTGAGCTGAAATCAAGACTTGGACAGATGCTCAACCAACTGAGCCAACCAGGTGCACCCCTCTTTCTTCCTTTTTTAATCACAAGCCCCTAAAAATACACCCTTTCCCACTCCTATCTATAATTTGTAAAGCTAGAAGTTACATTTTTCCAATAAAAACTAAGCCTAGAACCTGAAAACAGGCAACCTCGGGCCTCACCTAGCGTATGAAAAGTGACAAGTTTGAAGTCTGGACAAATATGTTCTCTCATTTCCCAGAAAAGTCCCCTAGCAACTGTGGGAAGAAAGCCCACCCTGCTGCAGACTCAGCCTCCTCCACAGACAGCCCTCTGCCTGGCAGGGGAACACAACATGTATTCCAGACCTTTGGTTTTAATTCAAAGAGAGCTCTGCCCACTTTTCTCAGGGTAGTATTCTGGAAACCCAATGTAGTGATTCATTCTAGTGAAATCCACAGGATCCCAAACCATGGTGAATAGACTTCAAACTGTTTCTATCTCACTCCCATGGAAGTGTTTCTTTGGGGAGAGCATCCTAGCCTTTGCCAGGTACTGATCACCAGAGCCTCTTTGGGGATACCTGAAATAGAAGGAAATTAGTGAGCATTACCCACAGCACAGTTCCAAGCAGGGAAAGAGTAATTATATCCAAATCCATTGTTCATTATTTATTTCATATGTTCTTTTCCCCTTGTGTTTTGCTAAGTAGGTTGTAATTGCCATATAGTTTTTCTAACTTGGGGCTACTATTAAGTTACTAATATTTAGACTCTGTTTTTAGCGGTCTTTTCAAAAGCAAAACCAAATCCTGGGTGAATTGCTCCCTATCATGAGATTCCATTTTAAGCTAAAGGGAAGAAATTGATAGAAAACAGTGTGATGATTCCTCAAGAAATTAAAAATAGAATTACCATATGATCCAACAATTTCACTTCTGGGTATATATCCAGAAGAATGGAAAAGAGAGTCTCAAGAGATATTTGTACACCAATGTTCAGAGCAGTATTATTCGCAAAAACCAGAAGCAACCCCACGTGTCCATAGATAGATAAATGAATAAACAAAATATAGTGTGTGTATATATATATGCATACAATGGAATATTATTTAGCCTTAAACGGAGGGAAATTCTGACACATGCTAAAACATGGATGAACCTTAAGAACACTATGCTAAGTGAAAGAACCCTGGCACAGAAAGGACAAATACTGTCTGATTTCTCCTGTATGAGGTATCTAGAGTACATAAACTCATAGAGACAGAAAAAGTAGAGTGGCAACTGCTAGGAGCTAGGGGAAGGAAAATGGGGAGTTAATGTTTAATGGGTAGAGAGTTTTGGTTTTACAAGATGAAAAGAGTTCTGGAGGGGTGTGTGGGTGGCTCAGTCAATTAAGCAGCCGGCTCTTGATATTGGCTCAGGTCATGATCTCAGGGTCCTGGGATTGAGCCCTGTGTTGGGCTCGGTGCTGAATGGGAAGTCTGCTGAAGGATTCTCTCTCTCCCTTTCCTTCTGCCCCTCCCCCCACTCATGCTGGCTCTCTTGCTCTCTTTCTCTCTTGCTCAAATAAAAACATCCTTAAAAAAAAGAGTTCTGGGGGCACCTGGGTGGCTCAGGGTCCTGGGATCAAGCCCCGCATCGGGCTCTCTGCTCAGCAGGGAGCCTGCTTCCCCCTCTCTCTCTACCTGCCTCTCTGCCTACTTGTGATCTCTCTCTCTCTGTGTCAAATAAATAAATAAAATCTTAAAAAAAAAAAAGAGTTCTGGAGATGGTGGTGATGGTTGCACAACAATGTGAATGTACTTAATGCCACTGAACTGTACACTTAAAAATGGTTAGGATGGTAAATTTTACGTCTATTTTGCTGTAATTAAAAGAAGCAAGAAATATATTGAACTCAAGTAGGTAAAGGGTAGTTATTTATTGAAGTTATTTTGTAACACATCAGCATCTGCCTTGGGAAGTGTAATCTGGTTTTGTCCTTTGTCTTGGAAATAATTTTTGACTGGATAAGAGCACTAATATGTTTCATGGTCTTTTATTGTATCTTCATTGCTATCATCACTATTTCTTTAATGTGGAGTTGGTAAGGTCTTCTGAGAAACTAGTTTTGAGAAATAATCAGTTGAATAGTTCATTTTCCCCCAAAATCCTGTGGGATAATAAAGCCTTCTAGAATAGGGGGGCAGAGTGAAGTCAGATACTAATTACATCCTTCAAAACCCAAGAAAAATTATCCACAAATAAGCACAATCAAGTGAGAAATATAGGCACACAAACTCATGCTGTAATCTTTAGAAAGTGGTAACCAAAAAAAGAGAAAACTGCAGAAGCTGACTTAGTACTCCTATCTTACCCTCTAGTATAGCCCTCTAAAACAGTGGTGGCAAAAAAAAAAAAGGAGTGGAAGAAAGCCCCTGAATCAATGAGTTTAGGGGTGGATTGTATGTACTTTTATTTTAGGTGTGTTATCCTTTAAAATATGGTCATACTCTAGAGTTATGGCAAAGAATGATAATCAATCCCTTGATTCTTTTTGACTTGGACTTTTGACCTTCATCCTTAACATTTTGAATAGGCAAGAATTTAGACGGCCCTTGTAGGAGAGAGATATCATGTAGAAATAGACCATCAGGTCATTCCAGATCAAAGCCATTTCAAAAGAATAGCCATTGTGCACAGAATCAGAAATTGGTGGTGATGATTGGGGAGTGAGGTGATATCCAAGTTTAATAATGGTTAAAAAAAAAAGATGAGGTAGAAGGTACAGGCAAGTTAGGAAAGAAAATGTGTGAGAATATAGGAAGGGCTCTGCAGACTGACCTGTTGAACAGGAAAGGAGCAGCTCAAAGAAAATGCAGGCAGAAGTTTTTGGTCATAGATGGAATCCTGGAAGACAAGCATGAAATTGTTATACTTGCCTTGAGATTACATGTCTGGAAAAATAAGGTACAGACTGGAAGGACTTAAATGATGACCAGGGGAAACTTTTAGTGGAAATATGAGAATTTGGATATCTACCATGGGAGAAATTCAAGGGATGACTGATGGGAGGATCCCTGGGCTATTCTCTGCCATACAACAAGAATAACACTGACGCTCTCCCACAGTGAGTTCCATCTTGGATATCATATCCAGAGAGAGAAATCACAACCTCTATTTGATTCTTAGCCACTGCCTGACCAAACAGGAAGCTTGTCCTAATGTCTACAGAATTCGAACTGTTTGTGGAAGGTGGAAGTCTTGCCAGCACACAATGAGTCAGCCGCCATTAACCAGAGGAGTGAGTTAGGGCAACCACTTTGGACAATATGTTACTTTGGAAGTGAGGATTTCTTTTACAACATTCGAGCCTGGGAACATGGTGTGCTTTATATAAAGCAGAAAATAAATAAAAGATTTCAAGGAATTCCTCTCCCACATGACCAATTCAAAAACCCAAGCTGACAAACCCAAGTACTAAATAGATTCAATGAGCATGCATTTACTCCAACTTTAAAAATACAATACACATGAAACTATTTTAGAAGTTTTTTCTCCTAAAAAGGGAAGTTCCTGAAATAGAGACAACTGGCCACAATAATTTTGCTTTACCAAGTGTAGGCTTTCAAGTGACATCAAAAAGGCACCAGAAAGAATTGGTCTTTTTCTGCAGGAGGGATCACAAGTTTGGTGTGATGTTAGGAAGAAAAATCAGTCCTATCGAAAATAACTGATAATAGTTTGGCATTGGTGAGTGAACGATTTAAGAGTACCTTGTTTTGGGGGCCCCTGGGTGACTCAGTCGGTTAAGTATGTGTCTTCGGCTCAGGTCATGATCCCAGGGTTCTGGGATGGAGCCCCGTGTTGGTGTCATCACGCTCCCTGCTCAGTGGGGAGTCTGCTTCTCCCTCTCCACCCCCACCCCACCCCTGCTCATGCTCTCTCTCGCTATCTCTCTCTCTCAAATAAATAAATAAAATCTTAAAGAAAAAAGAGTATCTTGTTTTTAATTTGGGGAGAGGGGCACTAAATACCCCATAGCTTCTTGTTTGCTGTTATAATATGGGTTCTTTTGTGGCTGATATTACTTTTTCTCTATTATCCACCTTCTTCTCCTTCCATAATAAAACCCATGATTTTTAATTAAACCCATGGCTGCTTGGAATAAAGACTGGTAAGTGTGGTCATGTGGCTAATTCTGGCTGATACAAAGAGGAAGGGGTGTACACAACTTTCGAGTGCATCTTTAAAGAGAGGAGGCATGCTCTTCTTTGCCTTCCTCCTCCTTTGTGGAGGTCAGAATTCAGATGTAATGAGGGCAGTACTAGTAATCAGTTAGGGCCATAGGATCCCTGAGAATGGAAGCCAGGCACAGTGAAGCAACACAACCAAAGGTTCCTAGGTCTCTGATACTGTGCAGTGCCACAATTATGCTGGACTGACAGTCTCTAGATTCCTGGAACATGAAAGGAATAAACATCCATACTGCTCAAGCTGTTGTTATTTTAAGTTTGTCTGTTACTTGCCGCCAAAGCTAAGCCTAGCTAATAATCTATTTTAAAAGCGTTTTGCTTTCTTAGGGGAGTGGCAGAGAAGTCTAAAATTCTCTAATATGTACAACTTAAACCTGGTTTTAAGATGACATGGTCATAATCGGCTATCCTATCCCTGTCTGTTTAGCGTAAAGCTTGCACTAAACCTTGCACTAAACCCTTGCACTTTAGTGTAAAGCTTATCCTATTCCATTCCTGACTCTACAAAAGTCTTTGGAAGATAAAAAATATGTATGTTGGGGAAGAGGAAAGAAAAGTATGGAAATTGAGGAATTAGAAGTAGGAGAAAAAAGAATGACTCAAAAGACTATCTTCAGGGATTTCATAATTATGTCGAGGACAGTGGATGTAAATAATATCTAGGACACGTATTCCCTGGGTGTCTAAAACCATATAGTAAATAAATGACAAGACAATTCTGTGGAATGTGAACCACATGATCTAAACTGCAATTTAGCTCAAAAAAAAAAAAAGTAAGGAAGTTAAAAATCAGAGTATGAAAAAGAGGGTGAACACAGGTACTGGTAGGTTGTGTGACATTATTCAAAAGAAATAATCCCTTTGTAAGTTTTGGTATTCAGTTGACAGCAACCATTGAGCAAGTTAATCAGCTATACTTTCCAACCCCTAACGAAATAATGGAGCTAGGCAATACTCATCGATGACTGCTAAAACCATTCACTAAAAGCTGATAGGGACTATAAAATGGATGGGCCAAGTTGACAACATCGGAACTTGTGATCAATCTTAACATCACAAAATGAGAGACAACCAGGCACTACTGCTTCCTGGTGTGAGGTAGTAGCAAGTACAATGGCATCACCTAGCAAGGCTTCCTGGCAAAATTTGGAACCTAAATCTGATCAAGCTTCTGGCTCTAACTACTCATCTCCTGGGACATCCAGGAAGCAGGGAAGCATGGCGAAGCTCTCTTGGGGATGCAATCAGCAAAATCTAGAATGTGGGAAACTCTAGAGATAAATGAATGACAAGGAAAAAAGACACCAAGAGGACGACCTCTTTGGTTTAAAGAAACTTGAGAGACTTACCACACAGATGCAATTTGTGGTCTTTGTTTGGGTTCTTTGGTCAAACAAACAAACACCAATTATAAAAAGACATTTTTGAGATCATCACAGAAACTTGAACATTGACTACAAATCTGGTAACATTAGGAAATTGTTGTCATTTGTTTAGTTTTAATAATAGTATGTGACCTTGGATTAGGTAACAGTCTTAAATATGACCCTGAAAACACAAGCAACTAAGGAGAAAATAAAGTGGAGTTCATCAACATTTTAAAATTTTGTGCATCAAAGGACACCATAATAAAAGTGAAATGAAAGTTCACAGAATGGAAGAAGATATTTTCAAATCATATTTCTGACAAGGATCTAATATCCAGAATATATAAAGAATTCTTACAATATAACAATAAGAAGGACAAATAACCCAGCGTAAAAATGGCCAAAGGACTTGAATAGATGTTCCTCCAAAAAATATCTATAAATAGCTAATAAGCACATAAAAAATGTTCAACATCATTAGTCTCTAGGAAAATGCAAATCAAAACCATAGTGAGATATCATCTCACATCCACCAGGATGATTATAATCAGAAGAACAGATAATAACAAGTGTTAGCAAGAATGCAGAGAAATCAGAACCACACACATGGCTGATGGGAATGTAAAATGGTACAGCCACTTTGGGAAACAGTTCAACAGCTCTTCAAAAAGTGAAATGTACATTTTCCATACAATCCAGTAATTCCACTCTTACATATATACCCAAGAGAAATGAAAGGATATACTTTCATAAGAAGTTATACATGAATCTTTATAGCAGCGTTAATCACAATACCCAAAAAGTAGAGGCAACAACCCAGATGTCTATCAACCTTTGAATGGATAAACAAAATGTGGCATATCCATACTATGGAGTATTATTCAGCCACAAGAAGGAATGAAGTACTGATGGCTGCTATGACATCAATAAACCTCAAAAAGACATGTTATGTGAAAGAAGCCAGACAAAAAAGGCTACACTATATAATTCCATTTATATGAAATGTCCGAAGTAGGTAAATCTATACAGTCAGAAAGTAGACTAATGCTTGCGAGGATATGGGGAGGATAGAATTGGAAGTGACTGCTAATGGGATGCTGGAAATATATTGGAATTTCCTGTTTGCTGTGCTCGCCAGTGGTGAAGGACAAAGTTTGTAAATAATACTAAAAGCAATTGAATTGTGTACTTTAAAATGGCTCAAATGATGAGTTTTATATTTTGTAAATTTTATCTCCATAAAAAAATTTTTTTAAATAGTATTGTATATTATGTCTTAAAAAAGAGTCCTCCTCCCTTAAAGCTGTATAGTATGTTTATGAATGGCACGACGATGCCTTGGATTTGCTTTTTAAAAATCTAGTGGGGTGGGGAGTTGGGGGTTTGCTTAGGAACTGGGAGGGTATGGTTGAAACAAGATTGGCCATGAGATCATATTTATTGAAGTTGTGTGATAAGTATCAAAGAACCTGTTATATCATTCTCTATACTTTTGTATGTGTTTGAAATTTTTCACAAACAAGAGTTGAAAGTCAACCTGTTGGTTGTTATTGGGTCATAAATGGGTTGGCCCTTAATAATGGTGGCAGAGTCCTAGTGTGTTAGGCATAGCTGGGTCCGATCATTTAATTCAGTTTACTCTTTGCATTTAAATATGGAAATTGGTATCCTGGGAGAAAAAAGTATTGGCCCAAATGGACAGAGATATGTTTAGAACAGGGGTCTGCAAACTGTGAGGAGACATATAGTAAATATTTTAGATTTTGCGGGCCGGTTTCTTTTCTTTTCTTTTTCTTTTTCTTTCTTTCTCTCTCTCTCTCTTTCTTTCTTTCTCTCTTTCGAATTTTTTTATTTATTTGACAGAGAGAGAGAGATCACAAGTAGGCAGAGAGATAGGCAGAGAGAGGGGGGAGCAGGCTCCCTGCTGAGCAGAGAGCCTGACGTGGGGCTGATCCCAGGACCCTGAGATCATGACCTGAGCCAAAGGCAGAGGCTTTAACCCACTGAGCCACCCAGGCGCCCCTGCAGGCCAGTTTCTGTTGTAACTAATAAACTCTACCGTTATAGCATGAAAGTCGTCATTGACAAAGGACCCGAACAGACGTTTTTCCAAAGAAGATAAGCAAGAGGCCAACAGATATATGAAAAGATGCTCAACATCACTAGTCATTAGGGAAATGCAGATTAAAATCACAAGAAGATATCACCTCACACCTGTTAGAAATGGCCATGATCAAAAAGACAAGAGTTAACAAATGCTCGTATGGATGTGGAGAAAAGGAAACACTTGTGTACTATTGGTGAGATTGTAAAGTGGTGCAGCCACTGTGGAAAACAATATGGAGGATCCTCAAAAAGTTAAAAATAAAGGTACCATATGATCCAGCAATTCCTCTACTGGGTATTTACCCAAAGAAAATGAAAACACTAACTCAAAAAGATATCTGCCCCTCTTGTTCATAGCAGCATTACTTATAACAGCCAATACATGGAAACAACCTAAATGTTCATCAGTGGATAAATGGATAAAGAAGTTGTACATACAGTGGAATATTAGTCAGCCACAACAAATGAAGAAATCCTACCATTAGCAACAACATGGATGGAACTTGAAGTGAAATAAGTCAGACAGAGAAAGACAAATACTGTATGATGTAGAATCTAAAAAAACAAAAACAAAACCCAAAGTCATAGAAAAAGATCGAGTCCCACATCAGGCTTCTTGTTCAGCAGGGAGCTGCTTCTTCCTCTATCTCTTCCTGCTGCTTCCCTGCTTGTGCTCTCTCTCTCTCTCTCTGACAAATAAATAAATAAAATCTTAAAAAGAGAATTAAAAAAAAAGAAAAAACATCAACACATTAATACACTTCATCTTTCACAAATCAAATCTCATATTTTGTCCTTCCCTTTCAGTGGAATTCTGCTTCTATCTTTGGTAGGCTAGGTTGTTTCAGAACTACATTCCTATTTAAAACAACTAGAAAAATTAAACAAAGAAGTTTAAAAATGTATTTGAAAGTATTAGAGAGCTACTAAGATGGTGAGGAATTGTGGTCCAAGACCCAAGAGAGAGTGGAGCCCAGGGAGGTGGGCCCAGCATTTAGGGCTTGCTTTTTTCTTCTGCACAATTGCCAGTCTAAAAAGTGAGGGCTGAAAGGCTAAACAAACTTCCAACAGATCCCCACGAGGAGCTCTGGTAAATATTTCACAGGCTAACCTATAAGTAAGGTGAACAGAAAGAAATCATCCCCCTCAAAGACTGGAGCCCAGCTTTGAAGCATGTCCATTCCTGCTCAAATTAAGTTTATATGAAATTGCTAGCATCCCCTACCTAGATAACTGCCTAAGCAAAAGTGAATCTTCTTGGAGGAAGATAACATAATCCAGCGCTTTAGAATATTTCTTCAGTGTCAAAAACAAAAACCAAAAAAACAGGCATACAATAAGACAAGGCATAACTGACAGTCAAGAGAAAAAGCACACTATAGATATAAATGAACAGGGGATTCAAATAATGAAATTTTCATATACACCCTTAAAATATATATGATTAATAAGTTCAAGTAATTAAAGACAAATCTGAGAATGATGGCAGGGAATAGAAAAGTATAAAATATAATCAAATAAAAATTTTAAACCTAAAAGATAATAAATGAAATTAAGACTTCGGAGGGTGGATTTAATAGCAAATTAGGCACAGCTTTGAAAACCTGTAAACTGGAGGATAAGTCAGAAGAAAATATCGAGACTGAAGCATGAAGAAATGAAAGGATAGAAAATAAAGAAAGGAGATAGACGGTGCAGGCATACTTTGGAGATATTGCTGGTTCAGTTCCAGACCACCATAACAAAGCAAATACTACAACAAAGCAAGTCAAACTAATTTTTTGGTTTCCCAGTGCATATAAAAGTTAAGTTTATACTCTACTGCAGTCTATTAAGTAGACAATAGCATTAAGTCTAAAAAAACCAAAGTATATACCTTAATTAAAAGGTATATTTTTGCTAAAAAATACTGTCATCTGAGTTTTCAGCAAGTCATAATCACTAATCACAGATCACCTAACAAATATAATAGCAATTGATACACTTGAAATATTGTGAGAATGATCAAAATGGGACACAGAGACATAAAGTGAGCAAATGCTGTTGGAAAATGGTGCCGATAGACTAGCTTGATGAAGTTGCCACAAACTTTCAATTTGGAAAAAAATGCAGTATCCACAAAGCACAATAAAGTGAGGAGTAATAAAACAGGACATGTCTGTACGTGATAAAGATGAACAACATCTATAATTAGAAAAGAGAGAAAATTGAGACAAAAGAAATGTTTGAAGACATAATAATGGAGAATTTTCCATAACTGAGGATACACATTCAACTACAGATGTAAGTACTTTGGCACAGGAAACACACAAGCTTCTGTGAGGTACAAAAGGTTTTTAAACAGTTTTGTTGTAGAAAATTAATTAATGGCACCTTGGGGTTCTCTGTAAATGTTTGGATTTACCCATTTTTTCAGCAAGAGCTTGCCTATGAATCATGTGGAGAATGAATTTCATAGATGGTGCTATATTTGTAACTCCAGAATCCTTTATTTATTCTGGTCACATCTACTCCATTCAGTGGGGCAACATGTATAAAAACTTTTATAATATTACTGTTTTTTACCTTTAAAATATCATTTATCATTGAGACCATATATTCTGTGATATAATCTTACACAGAAGTTCACACACAAAAGTAGGTTTTTATATATTTCATTATTGAAATATTCTAAGATATACAATATACTTTGATATATTAGGATCATCTAAGTCCTAATTAACTAACTCAGGCATCAGTGAACTTTTTCTGTAGAAGGCCAGATAATAAATGTTTCAGGCCTTGAGGACCACTTGTAGTCTTTGTCATAACTACTCAACTTCGCCATTGTAACATGAAAGTAGTCATAGGCAATACATAAGCAGATGGGTGTGGCTGTGTTCCAGTAACAGAAATAAGGAAAAGACCAGTTTGACAGTCAGGCTGTAATTTGCTCACCCCTTGATCTGACTGGATAGCAAATCTCCCATTCTATATAATTTTTTCTTATAGTTCTATCTTCATATGATCAGCAATGATTTCTGTCTTCCAACAGTATGTCCTAACAACACAATGTAATTTATATCTTCGCCATGTTGATTCCTGTGCCATTGTTAACACTGTGTTTCCAAATGAAATTTAAAACCATCTTTTATTAATAGCAAATAAGAGTCTTCTAAAAATGTATTATTGAGTTCGGAGAAATCTATATGGTACTGGATTGAGTAATACAGTATATTCATAATGCTCTGCGGCCATCACCACCATCCACTCCTATAATTCTTTCCACCTTGTGAAACTGAAATCCTGTACTCATTAAACAACAGCTCTCCATTCCTCCTCCTCCTCAGCCTCCAGCAACCATAGTTCTGCTTTCTGCCTCTGTGATTTTGATTACTCTAAGTATCTCATATAAGTGGAATCATGGAGTATTTGCCTTTTTCTGACTGGCTTATTTCACTTAGCATAATGCCCCTAAGGTTCTGCCATATGACAGCATATATTAGAATTTCCTCCCTTTTTAAGGCTGAATAATATTTCCACTGTATGTATGTACCACATTTTGTTTATCCATTCATCTGCCAATGAACATGGGCTGCTTCCTTGTTTTAGCTATTGTGGATAATGCCACGATGAATGGGGTATTTATAGTATTTTCAATACCCATGCCAGGAGAGGGTCATTACTGAAAACAGAGGATAGAAATTCATAATTCAGATGGTCTCTTGACAATCTCTAATCCTTTGGGCTGACTTTAAACCACCATTGTTTTCATCTCATGTTGAGGAGCTTGTACTGGCTATCGCCGAGCCTTGTCTACCATTTCCTTTATAAACTTGTGCTGACATTCATAGTATTATCTTCAATCATAATCTTCTTTGCAGGAATTTTTAAAGCCATTTGTCCATTTATCATAGTTTATTTGTTAGAAGTAAATAATATCAATATAAGCACATAGTTATAAAAAGGGTAGGCCTTGGTGGTGGCGAGCTTCTTGCCTGATCTCAGAATGCCTTGGTTAACATCTGTGTAATGTGTTTAACATACACACCTACCTGTTTTAGTAAATACTTATAAAGCTTAATTTGTTTTTAAATTTTTAATTAAAAGTAAAGATACTTAGAAGTTCTATTATTTTCTTCTCAGACCCTACTTATTACTTGAGTGATTTACTCCCACTTTAACCATGGCTCTAAAAATTAAAGAACATCTAAGACAATGGCACCCTGTTATTTTAAAATAATTTTCTTATCTGAGAACTCCAAAACTTTTAACTATGTTCCTACAAGCTATGTAAGTAGTAGCTCTCAGCCTTTTTGAGATCTGGATTCTTTGGAGAACTTGATTAATTCTATAGACTCTGTCTTAAAAAAAGGACTCCCCAGTCAGCTGAGTGCCTCTGCCCTGCCCTTATCTTCAATCCTGTCTCCTTCCCTTGAGTGGGGGTAGGGGACGGGAGGAATGTTTTAATTTGATTTATCAAAAACGTTTTAATTCTTTGTACAGTTATCATCCTATGTAAAGATGAAATTTGTGTTGAGTTTAAGATTTTCATGGAATAAAGATCACATAGTACTTAAAAAAAAAGAAACATAAGTATCATAAATATTTTCTTTCTTCCTTTCTCCCTTCCTGCCTTCCTCTCTTCCTCTCTCCCTCTCCTCCTCCTTTCCTCCTCCCCCCTCCCTACCTCTTTCTCCCCTCCTCCTGTTCCCCTTCTCTTGCTAATTTAGCCCAAAAAATCTTTGAGGTCAGGGACCTGGGTGAAAAAGATGCATCTAGTATCCCTGGGGAATATCAGGGACCTGTATGAGGAAATTATGCCAGTGTGGGCAGTGACATCTCAGAGGCAGGTAGAAGGCCCACATGAGAAATATATGCTAAGTGGGATAGAGAAGGATCGAGCAAGGAGGTAGATATATTGAGGAAATGGGACCTAGGCTTCTCACTGTAGAAGAAGGGACTTACAACCATGGGAAGAAGGAAGGAAAGAATGAGCCCTGTGGTATTAGACTGGAATCAGAGATATCAGATTGAACATGTGTTTTAAAATACACAGATAGAAAGATAGATCGATAGAGATGTAAATGTGTGCATGCATACACCTGTGTATGCACAAACATACATACATATATTCCCATGTGTGTCCACTGAGAAGGCCTGGGAACAGCAATACCTCAATAACAGTGACGTACCTCATGCCCAGATCTGGACTTCTAACTGCCATCCTCCTCTAATAAGCCCTAGAGCTTACTGGAAAAATGGGCCAGCTCCAGGGCTGGGACAGGGAAGGTACAAGATGAGCCTGGAACATCTGTTAGGCTAGAAAATTTAAAAGCACTAAAAAAATGATGGGGATATATCAGAAATTAGTTTGAAGGGGCTCATACTGGCCAAATCTAAAACAACAGATCATCAACATAAACAATGATAATAATATAACTCCTTGAAATGCCATGATTCTATACTCACATAATGAAATAAATAAAAGGCAAATGTGGAAAAGGGAAAGCTCCATCCTACAGTAGAATGTCAACAAAAAATGTAGAAAAGGATGTTAAAATCAGCAGGGGAAAGTTGGATGACTTTGATGAATAAATAAATAATAGTGTAACAACAAGAAGAAGATAATATTGGGGAAGTCAAACCACTTGATTTTACACTGATCAAAGATAGGACAATTTGATCATCATAAATATATTATCAGTCATGGATTAAAGTACATCAAGTATGTTTAAGTCCATGAGTTCATGGATTTAAAAACCTCACTGGCTGCTTTTGAAGGATTCTAGGGTACCACCTCACTATTTTGAAAACTAGTAAGTTGAGGAAAAGAATCAAGCATTTATCCTACTTGTTCCACATGATATAAACCTCATGGTAACCAAGATAGTTGCCAAGAGATCTTCCCCTTTATGGAAACATCCCAGTTTATAAAATGAAGAAGGAACAGAAGAATCAGAAGAGCATCATTTTATAGCACTTAATGAATTATTGGAACCAAACAGTGAACACTGATGGCTAATAATATCACAAAAAGAGAAACAACCCCACACCATCTCCTGATAGAACTATGCCACCCATGAATTCTTCTCACCAAAGAAAAACAAACTTGCATCTGACCAAGACTCTTGATCCGATTTCCAATTTCCAAAAGATATCAAGTACATACTGGAAGATGTTAAGTCACCAGAGATATAATCAGTAAAATCCAGACTTTGGAAACTACAGAACAAACAACCTTGTTTGATATTCCACAAAAATTTGCAAGGCAGAAAAAAAAAATTAAGAAAGACTTAAGAGACATATCCAGTCATCAGTGTGTATGAACCTTAAATGGGTCCTGATTGAAACAAGCAAACTATTAAAAAAAACAACAACAACTATCAGACAAACAAGGAGGAGTGCCTGAGTGGCTCAGTCGGTTAAGAATCTGCCTTCGGCTCAGGTCATGATCCAGGGGTCCTAGGATCGAGCCCCACATCGGGCTCCCCGCTCAGCGGGAAGCCTGCTTCTCCCTATCCCACTCCCCTTGTTTGTGTTCCCTCTCTCGCTGTGTCTCTCTCTGTCAAATAATAAATAAAATATTTTTTAAAAAGGACAGACAGGGAGATATGAGCATTAAGTTGGATATTTGATTTTTATCAGCTTTTTTTTTTTTTTCAAGATTTTATTTATTTGACAGAGAGAAACACAGCCAGAGAGGGAACACAAGCAGAGGGAGTGGGAGAGGGAGAAGCAGGGTCCCCACAGAGCAGGGAGCCCGACACGGGGCTCGATCCCAGGACCCTGGGATCGTGACCTGAGCTGAAGGCAGACGCTTAACGACTGAGCCAACCAGGCGCCCCTGGATATTTGATTTTTAATATTAACTGTTTTTAACTGTTTATGATAACTGTATTGCTTAAATTTTCATAGGAGTCCTTATTTTTTAGAGATACATATTGAAATATTTGCAGATGAAATGATACAGATCCAACACAATCCTTGTGGAATTTTCTTTAGAATACTTGAGCAGGGGAGAAAGTTAAAGTACATATTAATAAGATTAGCCGTGAGCTGATGATTGTTGAAGATGGGTGATTAGTACTTTGGATGCTTTATCTTATTCTTATTCCATCTATTTTGCATAGGTTTGACATTTTCATAACAAATTTTTTTTTAAAGATTTTATTTATCCATTTGAGAGACAGAGAGAGAATGAGAGAAAGCATGAGAGTGAAGGTCAGAGGGAGAAGCAGACTCCCCATGGAGCTGGAAGCCCGATTCAGGACTCGATCCCGGGACTCCGGGATCATGACCTGAGCTGAAGGCAGTTGCTTAACCAACTGAGCCACCCAGGTGCCCAAGAAAAAATTTTTTTCCCCAAAACTAGCATGCTGTCTCAAACACAAGGCCTCCACAAATGGTATTCACAGGGTACCGACAAGGCGAACAGGATGACTGGGGACAGAAGTGCAGCTCTGCCTCTCTTGCTAAGCCATACATCTTAGACGACAGTGGTGTCAGCAGGAAGAAGGAACACATTTTTTTAAGTGGTTCACTTAGAGTGGTCATCTTTTTGCTCTTCATAAGGGGGAAATTATTCTTGAAAAGTTTGCATAGAGGTGACTATCAGGGAGCTGTAGAAAGGGTGGCATTTAAGAGTTGGTATCACTGAGTACAGCCTCTTCTTTATTTGGAGAACTGGAAGTGGAGCTCTAAGAGCAGCACAGACACAAGCCCCAGGGGAGCCAAGGTAAAACCAGATGAGAGAGGAGTGCACCAGCTGCATTCTTCCAAGGAACAGCATCTGCACAAGGGGACCTGGCTCTCAAGAGCTAGTGACCACTAGGAGGTGAATTATGCTCACTGTAAGCCTCGGTGAGAGGCGGGGTTAAAAGGCATTCCTAGTTCTGGTGAGTGCTTTGGACAAGGCTCAAAGCACCCACCTTGCAGTTATACGCAAGCTCGTGGCCCTAGGTTGGGGGAGCCTCAGGAAACACAGGCCTACAGAACACACACACACATACCAGTCTGTCCCAAAGCATTCATAAATTCTTGCTATCCACAGGATGCTGGCTAATATCCCACAGGTGGCCATTCACGGATTCCTGGCAGCTGCGTGAACCCGGGTCTTCCCGACCTAAATCCATGCTTATTAAGTGACTAGACGTTAGGAGCTTAGTTTTCAATAGATGCATTTCTAAATGATGACTGGCTTTGCTTCAGGTCACTATTATTTCAGAATGGCCAAAAATGTGTTTAAATTTCAGGTGGTCAGTTGATTGGAAATCCGTGTCATCACAATGATGACATTCCCCACACCATGCCTCACATTTTCCCACACTGCATGTGTACCAACAAGAATATGTCCATTCTCAGACTTGCTGTGCGGGGAGCCTGACTTCTCGGCTTCTTCCCTGGTGATTTCCCAACTTGGCTTCTGCAGGAAGCAGATCTGCTTTTCTCCCAGAGGAGGCCAAATGTCATAAAAGAGGAAAAGGCTGCAAGCAACAAGGGGGCCCCAAATGATAGAGCAGGAGAAAGGTTGGACCAAGATCCTGAACAGATCATTTTACTGGAATGGAGAGAGAAAAATGGTTTTTCTAGGACTGATTCATCTACTCCAGACACTTCTTGTCCTCTGTGTTCCTTCCTGGATTCTGTCCACCACCCCCATCGAACCCCTTCATTGCTAGTTTTGGAAATCAGTGAGTGATAGGTTAGCATGATGCTCATCCCATGGTGTCACCTAGCAACGTGATGTTCATAAATAGCCACAATCATCTTTTTTCCAAAAACGGCTAAAACTTCTTTTAAAGACATCAGGAAAAATGCTTAGCTCTTTCTGAGCTGGTGTGAAATATTCCCTTGTCTCAGCCCTCCCACTCCCAGCCTTCCTCTTCCCCTTCTCAATTTGACCTCCCAGTATGTTTATTGTTTATACTCTGCTTTTTTTTAAAATGCACATTTCCTTCTACGGGGTCACATAACAGCTGTTCATGGAAGAATCTCCCAGTAGTTTTGTGAACTTCGTTCAACTCAAAAACAACTCAAAAGCCAAAAAACAGTCCTACTTAATCCTTATCCCTTGCACTGTAGAAGAATTCAAATTAACAGTCATAGATTACAAAAGCTGAGAGAGAATTACTTCTAGGTAAGTGAAGACCATATTGATCACATAAAAGTTTTACCCTTTTATTTTGTTTTGTTAAAAGTTTAAATATAAAAGAACAAAAAGGGTCCCTTTAACTAGACGAGTAAGGGGCAAACCTTAGTAACTCATAAATCCAACATATATATATTTTGGGCATCTACTATATTTCAAATACTGTGCTAGGGAATGATACAAAGATGAATAAGATTTCACCATTGAAGGGCTCACAGTGCAGGGAGAAATAGCAGGAAATTCTCATTGCTGGATAGGCTACACAGCATTCAGACAGGTCTCAGTCTTCTAATTCTGCAGTTATTAAAGATGGAGAGTCACCAATGGGCAACCTCTACATAAAACCATGAAGACCCAACAAAAATGCCAACACTTTATAATAGCATCAAGTCTTGGGTTCTTGGCTTAAGGAAGGGGATGCATGCTGGTACCATGCCCTGTGGTGGGAGGACTGAGGTCTAGGAGGTATGGGAGTCCTACAGGGCTGTGTTACCTTTGCCTGGTGGTGTCCCTATTCATCTGGATGAGGCAGGAAACAGATGCACTCTCAACTGGGGCACTGCAGAGTGGTCAATGAATAGACAGGTTCCAAGAGCATGGGCAAAGAGAACAGCAGGCACTGGTGAAGCTCTCTGAGACCAGCCATAGCACAGAAGGGTGAATGGCTCTGGGCCTGAAGGGACAAGGGGAGGAAGGATGGGCTACCCAGAAGCCAGAGAGAAGAGTTGTGGCCACTGGGAAGGGTGCCCCCGATAGAGGGAAACATCTAACCTATGGTGAGCAGGTGAAGAGGAAGATAAGGGAACGCACACCGGACCTCACTCTCCTCCTACCTCTCTATCTATTGCGAATGCTTCCCATTGGGCAAACCCAACTGGAAGCTGGAAGAAAGACAGCTTGGTGATGTTGTACACCATGGTCAGCCTCAGAGAGAAGGCACAGAACAGAAAGGAGATGGGAGGAGAGTGGATCTGGAGAGGAATATGGACAACATCCAGCACTGCAAATGGAGATGTTAAGAGGGTTCTTTTGGTTAGGCAAGTCTGGGAGTCAGAGGAAGGTCAGAATCAGAGATAGAAATTTGGAGCTCTTTCAGTGAATAGATGGTAATTAAAGCCATTTTGCAGATGAGATCCCTCAGAGAAGACAAAAGGGCTGAGGCCTGAGCCCTGGAGCACAATATAGCAGCTTAGCGGAGGAGGAGGAGGAGGAGGAGGAGGAGGAGGAGGAGGAGGAGGAGGAGGAGGGGGAGGAGCAGCTAACAAAGGGGTCTGAAGAGGAGCGACCTGAGAGTTTAGGCAAAACCAGAAAGTGGTATCCCCAGAGCTAAAAGATGCATGTTTCAAGAGAAAGAGGAGAGGTCTAGGGTGCTGAATTGTCTTTCACATAGACATAAAAGGATAAAGAATACTCCACAAAAATGTATTCATTCCACTGAATAAGTAGAACTTTAGGGCACAACAAAAAACAACTTAATCCCTTTCTCACAATTGCCTTAATAATTCTTTTGAGTGGCCTAATTTTGCCGCACCAACAGGCATAGCATTTAGGCCAGGCCCATGATTTTTCTGGTTACTCTAAGATATAATTACTTAAATTATTCATGGCTTCCTAAATGTTCTTTCTTTTGGTTTTCAGAACCGGACAGGCCCTTAGAGCTCAGGGACCGGTGGGTGGATGCACTCTGTTCTTGCAGGATCTCTGAGTAGACAAACGCACATGCAGAAGCAATCACAGGTACCAGGGGCAGCACGGATGTCCTACCTAACCTTTAGCACTCCTCATTTCGCCTCCCAGGAGTCACTCGCTCTCTGCGGCAATACCATATATTAAATGACGTCGGTGCCCTTCTAGGTGATTACAGTCACTGAGGAAAACAGATCTACTAACTTGAAGTGTTCTAGTCCTGAGGTACTTGGACCTCGAGAGAAAACCAGAGGAATAGGGCACTGCTTAACAGTATTACTTTATTTTAAAAATATTTATTGAGCTCCTACTCTGCTAGGTGCTGGGGATTCAAATAATGAACAAAAATAAACATAGTTCCCCGTCTCATGGAAATTATAGCTTCTATTTATCAAACAATCACACGAGTAAATGTCAAGTGCATGCATAAAGCTATGAGAGAGCATAACCAACCAGGGAGTCCAGGGAAAGTTTTCTTGAAGAAATGATGCAGGGCTTCTCAAAAGGTGAGTAGGAGTCCATCAGGAGAGGAGATGTAGTGGGAACTGTCAGGCTGGAGATTGCACAAGCAAAGGACTTATGGTGACGGTATGAATGGAAAGAATGAAAGAAAGCCAGGGGAGCTGGAACTCTGAGACTGAGGGGACTGTAGAGAGCCTGCGGCAGTATCAAGGGCCTGTGGGAAGCCATGGAAGTGTTCAGAGCAGGGGAGGCACTCGGTCAGACCTGACGTGTAGAGAAGGGGTTGAGGGAGATGGGCCAGGGCACAGATGGGTGTAGGTGGCATAGACTAGTATCAAGTCCAGGCAAGAGGTGATGGCAACGTGGACCAAGGATGTGGTGATGAGCGGCAGCCCCAGGAATGGGAATGCAGAACAGGGTGGGTCCAGAAGGACGCTGGGTTTCTAGCTTACAGACTGGTCAGATGGTGATAACAATCACTAAGTCATGGAGAAAGGCAAGGGCAGAAGACCATGAGGAGTGTGAGGAACATTTTATTCTTTATACCATCTCTCTCTAGAACCTGCTTTCAGCCATTTCTCTCCTTTGTGGGCTACCATCGGTACAAAATAATCACCAGTTTCGTTAAGGAGATAGCAAGCTGCTGAATGTAGTGTTTCACGCTTCATTATGGGCAGGACTTTGCATAAGATGCCTAAACATTTTCAAAGCATGTTCACATCCAGCATTTTATTTTATCCTCACCATAATTTCATGAGTTCCCCCTACTCATCCTTATTTAAAGATCAGCGCGTTCACAATCTTGATCCAATTGTGGTGTGTATTTCTGGGCATATCATCAAAAACCTGCAGCTGCTAAATCCATTATGAAATTTTAGAATCTCAGAGGTTTAAGGGAACATTAGCTCTCAGTTACTTCCAAACCACTCATTTTACTGAGGCCCAAAGAGCTCACTCGAGACAGAGCCAGGATGATAGTCAAATAAAACAAGTACACATCCAATTAATACTCACAATCTCTGATAGTTACTATATTGCTTTCATATAGGGTTTTAAAAAAATACATGGAAAATTTAAGACTCACCTTAGCATGCCTCCATCATGCTAACATGACAGTCCAGTTCTGCTAACAAGCCGTCCTCATCAATCAGCAAAAAGGCGTATAGCTCCATGCCATGTGCTACGGCTCATTCCCCTCTCCCCTGTCCCTCCTGGCTGGGGATTGACCCACACTAGGCATCAACTGTCCTCTTTCAGAAAGCTGCCCCTAGCCCTAGAACTTTGATAGAGACTCCCAAAGGGTGAACAGGTGAATCGGAAACGTCTGCTCTAGCAGGGACCCAGGGTAGTTCTTCAAAGGTATGCCAGGGTACTGTAAATTGGGTGGCTGCGTGGAACTCACTGGTTAGGGGATTTGAGGACAAGAAGATGGAGACAGAGATGGGAGATGATGAGTCAGTCGCACGGGGGTACTAAACCAACCAACCAACCAACAGAGCTTCATACATATGAAATCAACTCTAAAACTCCTAAGACCACAACAGACTTCAAGATGAATTTTTGTGACTCCTTTACCTTTTGAGTTGACCTTGATGTTTATCTGAATCTGATAGGTTCTGCAGGAAAATGCTGGAGGCAAGAAAGGAGAGCATTCCAGAGGATTTGCCCCAAGTTTAAATCTTATCTCTCACTCTCGGGACTCCCTCTGCCTCAGGTCACTTGTTCCGCCAACTTCCCTGAGTTCTCCTCAGTGCTGGGCTTCGTGCTGGGATCTGGGGACGTGACACAAACACGGAAAAGACACTTTTCCTATCCTCCAGGGGAGTACAGTCTAATGGGGACTCAGACTGCTAAACAGGTATCACCGTACAAAGATTGGTGCTCACTGGCTCATGAACAAGTGCTGGAGAAGGCACCGGGAGAGCCATCACAAAGGAGACAGTGTGATGAAGCTTTGGAGTACATATAATTTGATAGGCAGCCAAGGGCACCCCAGGAAGAAGAAATCGTGTACACACAAGGCGCAGAAACACAGAACCACTGGGAAGATACTGTCAGGTGATGGCAGGAGAAGAAGGACCCGAAGCAATCTACCACGATATATTCTCTATATGCTCAGGGTGTTGGCACACACTGTAGAAGCTGGTTTTGCTACAGTGATGCTGAGGAAGTAATGGAATCTCAGTGGTTTATAACAACAAAGGTTATTTGTCATTCATGTTACATACCAGCAATGGACCAGCTGAGGTTTGGCAGCCCTGCGAGTCTGAGGTTCTGGTCTAGGTTGCAGGTGGACTGTGTGTCAGCCCCCCATGTCTTCCCATTCGAGGACACAGGCTGACCGAGCAGCCCTTCTAGGAGACTCATTGTTCTCGTGTCAGAGGGTGTGGAGGAGAGTTCCCATATCCCTAAAAGCTTCTGCTTAAGAGTCCCGTCTACTCGCATTTCCTTTGGCCCAAGCCAGAGGAATAAGAAAGTAAACTTAGACTACAGGGAGGTAGGAAGGTATAACAGGATGGTGATGTAAAATATTCTTTCGGGGGAGGGAACAGATGATTAGAAATGATAACACAACGTGCTACAAATGGATTGAGAAAGAACAAGGAGAGGCTGTTGCAGTAGTGAAAAGTAATGGCAGTGTTGACTGCATAACAAATTATCCCAAAATGTAGTGGCCTAAAGCAAAAACAATCATTTTATTATTGCTCATGGTTTCTGTGGCTCTAGAATTCAGGAAGGGCTTGGCTGGGCAGGTCTAGCTTGGGAGATTATAATGCACTTACAATTGGAGTTTAAGGGGACTGAAGCAGCTCCTCCTCAGGGACTCTCCAAGTCCATCTGGTTTGCCTTTTCTTACAACATGCTGACCCCAGGGCATTCAGTCTGCTTATGTGGTAGTAAAGGCTTCAAAGTTAAGCACTGCAGTCAACAGAAGCTGCACTACCTTTTACAATCTAACCTAGGGAATTACATAGCATCACTTCCGTTGTACTCTACAGCAGGGATTGATAACCTTTTTCTATACAAGCCCAGATAATAAATGTTTTAGGCTTGGTGGGCCATATGGTCTCTGGCACAACCACTCAAAACTACACAAGTTGGCCACTATAGCACGAAAGTAGCCATGGTCAATTCGAATCACAAGAACACTTAATTTATGGACAATGAGTTTGAGTTTCACATAATTTTCATGTCACGAAATATTATTCTTTTGACTTTTTTCAACCACTTACAAAAGAAAACAACCTTCTTAGCTTGCAGGCTATATAAGAACAGGCATCAGGTCAGAATTGGCCCCCTTGCTATTATTAGCCAAGCCCTGCTCTACTGGAGAGGGGTCCAGTTGGTTATGTCCACAGGCAATTGGAAACACAAGTTTTACACTCGTAAGAAATATCTGGGCCAGCATTAGGGAGTTGAGTGTCACCTGCCTGTGAGTGGCAGCTGAAGCCCCCAAGACCAATGAGATTTCCCCAGAAGTATGCCCTTTGAAGGAAGCCAAGATATCCTGGAACGTAATCTTCAGAACTCAAGCATTCAAGGAGTGATATGAGGAGCCAATGAAGAAAGGCCAGAGGAGAACCACAGCCCAGCCTCCCTTTTGCCTTTTTTCTCCACTCTACAGTGCCATCTTCTTGTCCCCACCTCCCGTTCCTGTCCCCAACACCAACTTTCCACCCCCAGACACTATTTTCAAAGTGCAAGTTAGACAGCAAGGCATATGACACTTGTAATTTGGAGGAGATATGCTTCACACTCCCCATTCACTCATGCAAAAAATATAGTAACTTTATTTGTGAAATCATATGTTCTTTAAATACTAGGTGGCATTATTGCATGTTAAAGATTTTCTTAAAGCTAGCATAACAGATAGCTACAAACCATAATGGTTTACCAAATACAGAAACAGACCAACAAATTTAACCATATGAATTAGTATTTGAAAACATTATTATTTGCACTTTATTGACTGAGAAGGAAAATAAATTTCTGTAAAGAAGGCACTAAATTTCAGCCTTTTGGAAAGACTGGAAGTTGCTTAACTATATTTTCTCCCCTTGAATGTTCAAAAATCTGTTCAGAACTTCTTCAGAGAAGGGAAGCCAACACTGGGTAAATAATTGAAGTAATGAACATACTTTTTATCCAGTGTTGGGGGCGCAGAGAATGATAGATTTGTTGGCACATAAAATGTCTGTGCAGAACAGGCAATAATATTTGACAAGGAAGGTATTAGAAGTGAGTACAGATGATTTTGCAAATTGAGGACAGGATAAAAATGACAAAAAAGCAGAAGTAGCAGAATTCATGATGTAGTTCAAAAGAAGGCAAAAGTAGTGCGATCATGTGACAGGTTCTGAGAAGACAGATTTCTAACTGTGGTGAGTTAGGAATATGGAAGGTGGGATCCTCAGGGACCTCCCCCTTTCTGTGATTCATTTATACTATTCCATGTGGCTTTAAATAACATGTCGCCAATGATTCACTTATCCAGAAAATATTAAGTGAACTTCTAAGCTGAGATACAAATCAAAATGAAGAGTACTCTGTCAGGCTGAACGATAAACAACATTTAAATGACATTCAGTCCCTGCCCAAGGGAGATCATACCTTGTTAGGGAAGATTCCATATGTACATGAAAGGATTGCTATAGACGACCTCCTTCTCTAGGCTGAGATTACCGGAGGTGGAAGCTCTGCCTCAGGAAACTGTCATTTCCAAGACTGGTTAGCTTGTGGTGCTGATAGCCAAGGATCAATAGGTTGGCACTTTTAAGAAAACAGCCTAGAGATGGGGCGACTGGGTGGCTCAGTTGGTCAGGCATCCAGCTCAGCTCTTTGTTTCAGTTCAGGTCATGATCTCATGGGTTGAGGAATCAAGCCGGCATTGGGCTCTCTGCTCAGTGGGGAGTCTGCTGGAGATTCTCTCACTCTCCCTCTCCTCCCCCACCCCTGCTCCTGTGGCTGCAGGCTCCCTTTTTCTCTCCCTCTCAAATAAATAAACCTTTTAAAAAAAAAGAAAGAAAGAGAGAAAAGAAAAGAAAAGAAAAGAAAACACCCTAGACAGTGTTTTTATGCAAATTACATCCTGGGGCCCAAACTGGAGGACGAAAGGTTTCCAGTCTAATAATCTAAAAAGTTATCTGTTATCTCCTTTACAGACAGGGGAATTGTTGCCTAACTCGGTATTGCTGGAAGTTACTTTAGAATTTATAGTATAAATATTGAACAGTCTGCCTTCAAGTTATAACATTTCATATATATCTAAGAACCTTATAATTCCATTTCTCCCCTCCCAGCTTTTGTGCTACTGTCATAATTTCTATTTCTACATCTGTTATAAACTACATACTACATTGTTTTTGGTTAAAAATATTTTTGTAAAAAAGAATTAAATATGAGCAAAGTATTTATTTGATCGTGTAGTTACTACTTCTGGTGGTCTTCACTCTTTTGTTTAGATCCAGATTTCCATCTGGTATCATTTTTGTTCTGGCTAAGACTTCTTTTCACATTTATTACAGTGTGGGACTGCTAGTAATGAATTCTTTTGGCTTTCCTATATCTGAACAAGTCTTTATCTCACTTTTGTTTTTGAAATATGTTTTTGTTGGATATAGAGCCCTGATCTTATTTGTCCCTTTTTCATTTGGCCCAGCTTTGCCAGAGGTTTATCAATTGTATTAGTTTTTTCAAAACCAACTTTTGGCTCTGTTAATCTTCTCTATGGTATACTTTCCAGTTTATTTAATTCCTACCTTATCTTCTTACTTTCTTCCTTTATAATCTTTCTTCAACTTTATTATACTATTCTGTCTAACATTTCCTATTGGCTCTTTAGTAGCACGTTAGTTTTAAGATTTTCTTCTTTTCTAATATTAGAATTTAAAGCTATATATTTCTCTCCAAGTATTGCTTTAGCTGTATCTTACATGTTTTGATATTTGATATGTGTAATTTTTATCATTGCTCTGGTCTAAAGAATCTTAAATTTTTATCTTAAGTCCCTCTTTGAACCACAAGTTATTTAACAGCATGATTCTAATGTACCTTTTATGGTTTCCTTTTTTCTAATTATCATTTTATTCCCTAATTTCAGTGAGATTGTAGATGTGTCTATGACCAATCTTTTAAATGTACTGAAATTTGTGTTATGGTTCAATATATAGTCAATTTTTGTAACTTTTCTAAACGTGCTTGAAAATAAAGGATGTTCTATAATTTTGAGGTACAATATGTGTTCATTAGATCAAGCTTACTTATTAATTACTAATCCTATTAGCCCCACAGAATGAAAGCTAAAGAAAAGCAAAAGCAAAATAATTTATATACCAATTTTACCTCTCTAAATCTGATTGCTCCTTAAACTAATTCATATATTTACGTTCCTATTCAATGTCTCCACATGGATGTCTAATAGTCACCTCAAATGTGATATGGCTTTCTTTTCCACCCCCACCAAGACCTGCTCCTTCCCCAAGCCTACTTACATCAACATCTCTCCAGACTTACTCTCCTTCATTGATTCACTCCTCCCACACCCCTTTTTAATCCATTAGGAAGTCCTGCTGCCTCCTCGAAAACTCAGATGGAGTCTGTCCACCTCTGTTGATTCTTACTACCATTACCCTGATCCAAACAAGAATAATTCCTGAAGACTACTATAACAGCCTCCTATTGGCCTTCCTGCTTTCTGTTTTACCTTCCTCCTCCTAAATCAGTTCTCCACAGAGTTGCCAGAGTAATCTTATAGAATTGTAAATTATAAAATATCACCCCCCCCCCACTTAAAACTCTGCAGTTATTTCCTCTCATACTTAGAATAAAGTAAAAACTCCTTACCTCAGTTTACAAAGCCTGTGTGATCTGGCTTCTGGCTGTTTCCCCGTGCTCACTCGACTCTTATTCGGTCTTCCAGCTCATCTTGCAAGCTACAAAACTTGTTCCCACCTCAGGGTCTGTATCAGACAGGATAGCATAGGTTATGCTACTGCAATACAAAACCCCCACTCACACAAAGTATCCAGTAGGGCTGGGCAATTTCATAGGATAACTAGTATCCATGATGGGGACTCAGTAGTTCAGGCAGCCTCAATCTTGAGCTTTCGCCATTTCAGTATGCAGCGTCACCAATGTTTATTGTGGTAGAAGAGGAGAGGGTCATACATCAGCCTGGAAATTATTTCTATCACTTCTTCTTACAACCAATTTTCCAGAAGTTGTCCATAATCCCACCTCTACTTGCAAGATAGCGGGGAACTTTAATCCTTTGTACGCTAAGGAGAAGTACGTCGGATATGAGTACCAGAACTGTTCTCTACTTCTGGAATGTACTTTCCTCTCATTTTCACATAGCAGGCTTCTTATTGACATTTGGGCCTCATCTCAAAAGCCACTTTCGTAGGCTGTCATTGGCCACTCAGGTACTCTGTTCCAACTAAATATTAATTTTCTGTACCTAACTTTCAAATCTCTAATTTAGTTGTTTGTTTATGGAATACTCTCTCTCCTACTTAGAATATAAGACCCATGAAAGCAGGTAACATGTCTATCCTGTTTACCCTGGCATTCCCTGCATAAATATTTGTTGAATAATTTAAAAGAATAATCACTTGGGGGGCCTGGGTGGCTCAGTTGTTTAAGCGTCTGACTCTTGAATTCAGCTTAGTTCATGATCTCAGGATTGTGAGATCAAGCCCCCAGGTCAGGCTCTGTGCTGGGCATGGAATCCACTTAAGATTCTCTTCCTCTCCTCCTCCTACTCCCCCTAAGCTTTCTCTCTCTAACAAAACAAAACAAAATAAAACAATAAAACCCATCACTTGAAAATGCAAATCTGATCATGGCATCTCTCCTTCCATTAAGGGATTTGTATAATCTGCAGAATAAAGTTTAGACTTTCTGGCATGACATATGAATCCTCATAATACAATGTCTAATTTTCATTCATCCCCAGAGGTTGCCACTGGAGATATGGTAGTAAACTTAGAATATCACACAAAGCTTCATATCTAACTCTACTCTTTCCTGTACTCCGTGTTAGAAAAGTCACGTAACAATTTAAGCAGCTAACAAATTCCTGTTTCTTTGGATAGATCCTCTTTAAAGTTGAGGATTTACTTAGTGAGGATGGGGACAGATTAAGAGTATACCAAGACAAATTGTACAAAGAGGGGCGCCTGGGTGGCTCAGTGGGTTGAAGCCTCTGCCTTCAGCTCAGGTCATGATCTCAGGGTCCTGGGATCGAGGCCCACATCGGGCTCTCTGCTCAGCGGGGAGCCTGCTTCCCCCTCTCTCTGCCTTCCTCTCTGTCTATTTGTGATCTCTTTCTCTCTGTCAAATAAATAAATAAAATCTTAAAAAAAAAAATTGTACAAATAAAAAGATTCACTTTCTGATTTGCTTTCACTGATAAACACAGTAATTTCCTAAAGTAAATTTCCTAAACTAATTCGGGAAAATGCCATGACTTATATTAGTCAGAACAATGCTAGATTATGTCGCTGAAACAAAACAAAACAAAATCTGAAGTACCATGGGCTTAACGCAAGGGTTTATTTCTTATTCAGGCAAAGTTCAATGAAGTTAGGTGATTCTCCTCCATCTTGAAGCTACACCAGCCATACATGACATCCCCGTGTTCTGCAGCAGGGCAAGAGACAAAGGAGGCACACTGGTTCTTAACTGCCATGCCCCAAAGGTGACACATGTCACTACCCCTCAAATTAAACTACCTAGAATTAGTCATGTGGCTTGAACCCATCCCCAGGGGAAGCTTAGCAATGTAGAGAAGCACATGGTAAAAATCTCTGCCTTAATGAGGTCATCAGTTATTCCTTTGATCCTCTGTCCACACAAAGAACACAATCCATTCCCAAGTGAGACAATCTAAAATACAGATCTTCTTCAATTTATAATGGGATTGTGTTCCAATAAACCCATCATAAGTTGAAAATATTGTAAGCCAAAATGCATTTAATACACCTAACTTACTAAACACATAGCTTATCCTAGGCTACCTCAGATGTGCTCAGAACACAGTAGCCTATAGTTGCGCAAAATCATCTAACACAAAGCCTCCTTTATAATCAAGTGTTAAATATCTCTTATAATTTGTTAAATACTGTCCTGAAAGTGAAAAACAGAATCATTATAAGTGTACCCTCCTGATCGCTTAAGGAAGCTATGCCTTCTGCCCCTGCCCAGCATCACAAGAGAGTGTTGGACTGTGTATTGCTAGACCAGGAAAAGATAAAAATTCAAAATTTGATGTATGGTTTCTACTGACTGCAAATCACTTTTGCACCATTATAAAGTTGGAAAATCATTAAGTCAAACCATTGTAATTTGGGGACTATCTCTGCTATACTATTGTTGCATCCAGCTTATGTTCTAGATCTTATAAGCCAAGAGTCAACTATCTGCCCTTCCCTCCAACACATCCAATATACAATGCTGAAGCAAGAACAGAATAAACACAATAAAAACTCTCATTTGAAAAGTGGAGGAGGGACGCCTGGGTGGCTCAGTTGGTTGAGCGGCTACCTTCGGCTCTGGTCATGATCCCAGGGTCCTGGGATCAAGTCCCACATCGGGCTCCTTGCTCATCGGGGAGCCTGTTTCTCCCTCTGCCTCTGCCTGCCACTCTGCCTGCTTGTGCTTTCTCTCTCTTTGACAAATAAATAAATAAAATCTTAAAAAAAAAAAAAAAAAAGAAAAGTGGAGGAATCGCAGATATAAAACCATCAACAGGCATAGCAATTCTCCCACTCGGGAAATACCAGGAAGGTCTCCTACCCTAAAAGTGGGAAAGAATCCTTGATTAGACCCTTGATTTTGCTGAGAAACATGGCCTTATCCATTGTTCTTTATGGCCCAATGCTCTGCCTTTCGTGAGATGTATTCATTTTCTGTGACTGTTGTAAAAATGACCACAAACCTGGTTGCTTAAAACAACAGAAATTTATTCTCTGACAGTTCTAGAGGCCAGAGGTTTGGAATTAGAATCACTGGGCTAAAATCAAAGCATCAGCAGGGCTGTGCTCCCTCTGGAGACTCTTGGTCAGGGAGAATCCTTTCCTTCCACTTCCAGCTTCTAGTGGCTTTTGGCATCCCTTGGCTTACAGCTACATCCCTCCAATCTTCAAGGGCAGCATTTTCAAAGGTCTCCCTGCTCCGTCTTTACACATTGTATGTGTGTGTGTCAACTACCTTTCTCTTATAAGGATACTTGTGATTGTATTTGGAGCCCATCTGAACAATCTAAGACAATCTATCTCAAGATCCTTATATTAGTCATACCTGCAGAGATCATTTTTTTGATATAAGGTAACACAGGTTCCAGGGACTAGGATCTATTATCTTTGAGGACCATTATTCAGGCTACTATAGTAACTTAATCCTTTTTTTAATCCTCCATAACTCCATCTGAAGTGGGCATTTGGAGGCTACATAGCTTTCTCAGCCTGTTTCTCGCCGGTGGGAGTTTAGTCATCCAAAGATTGTCTTAAGTCTTGAACACCACTTTCCCAGAGTTCTGCTTGTTGGTTGTTGATTCTTGTTGATTTCTTTTACAATTTTCTGAATTGGATGGCTTCTTTAGAAGCACAGGGGAGCTTGGAAATTAGATATTGCTACCACTAATAAACAACAATTTATTTCTGCTTAAAAACACTATCATGTATCATTAGGTTTATTCATATTAAAATTGGAAAAAATTAAAAGCCTAAGAAAATTAACATTCATATAGAAGATTTTTAAATGCTGAAAAGGATAAATTCTCTATTAAGATACATACAGATTAAACCTATATCTTGTCATCGGAAGTAGAGATGGTTTTAATCAACTGTGGATCAAACTACAGGAAGAAATGAATAAGTGCCAGCATTTACTAAGCACCATAGACTTAATGCTATCCCATTACCAGGACAATGGCCTCTTTATCAGAATGTAAGGCACAGCAGACAACATGCTACGAAGGCTCAGCCTGACTTCCCAGTTAGTCCTTTTCTAAGTCTTCAACACATAGACTTAATATCTTTTTTTTCTAAGATTTTACTTATTTATTTGAAAGAGCATGCATGAGAGAGCACAAGGGGGGTTTGGGGCATGCAGAGGGAGAAGCAGATTCCCCACCGAGCAGGGAGCCTGATGGGGCTAGATCCCAGGATCCTGGGACCATGACCTGGGCTGAAGGTAGACGCTTAACTGACTGAGCCACCCAGGCACCCCCAGACTTAACATCTTTAAATGGCTTGTATATTGACAGCAGTCATGAAACTAATCCTATACGCTGCCCTTTGAAAATCTAGTATTGCTCGAGTATCATTTGTGGATAAAAATAAGTCAGAGTATAGTAAGAGGAAATGCAGAAGATGAGAGAAAAAAAACAAGTCAGGAATTTGAAGGAAAAGAAGGCAGAATGAGCAAAAACAATAAAGGATAGAAATCAAAGCTGAGGAGAAACCAGGGACTTAAGGAGGGGACAACGGAGGAAAACCCCCCAGAGCAGAACAGTAGCCAAGAGAGCAGGAGTCAGAAAGAATAGGGTTTGAATTTCAGTTCCCACAATGAAGAATGTAGGTAACTTTCTTAATTTTGGTATGCCCTCAGTTTCCTAATTTGTGAAATGGAAGTGATCATACCTACTTCACAAAGTTACTGAGGAATTAAATAGTAACTGTGAACATGTTCAACACAGTGCTTGCACCTAATAGGCATATAAACGTTAAGTTCTCTTTCCTTATTACCTGACCACGAAGTACAAGTGGGAAGGAAAAGAAAAAGAGTAGGGGAAATAACTGTCAAATTAGGGGAAAAATGTAAAATTTTGAAACTATGATCATGGAAAAGACAAATGTTCGATGGACATAGGTAATAAATCAATTTTTTAATTCCATTTCAATAATAAGATACTGAAATAAGATACTGAATAGTGATAATAAGATACTGAAAAATAAGATACTGAAGAGTGAAAGAGTGGAAGCAAGAAGTGGTCATGGAAGTACAGGCAAGAGGTGAGTGAGTCTTGGACTAAGATGGTGGTGGTGCACCTAGTGAGAACCATTCAGATTCACAATCTATTTTAAAGTCTTTGATGAGGAAAAAAGTTAATTCTTGGACAATTGGGTAAATTATGATTATTTCTTAAAATAAGGCAGATTGGAGGTGGAACAGGTATAGAGGGGGAAATCAAGAGTTCTGTTTCGGTCTTACTGAAATGGAAATGCCCGAGGCAGCCAAGTGGAGATGTCAAGTAGAAGACCTAAATGTGGATACCACCATATGCATGACAAGTAACTGAGATGGAATAATATCCCCTAAGGGGAATACTGCTAGAAAAGAAGGAATCTATTACTGTTTCCTGAGGAATTCCAACTTGTAAAGATAGGAAAGATGAGGAGGAGCTAGCAAAGAGAAGAGGGACCAGGGAAATAGGAGGAAGCCAGGATCATGTAGCGAAAGGAAGTAAAGAATATGTCAAAAGCTGGTCAGTGAGGTGAGGTCTATCTAAGAAACAGCCACTGGATTTAGAAATGTAGAGTTGGTGGGGGACTTTATTGGGAGCATTTCAGCTAAATGGTCAGGACAAAATTTGAGGTAATACATGACAACCCAACATCTGAAGCCAGTATTGGGTTTTCTATTTAAAAAAAAATTCACTGGGGTGCCTGGGTGGCTCAGTCAGTTAAGCATCTGACTTCAGCTCAGGTCATGATCCCGGCGTACTGGGATCAAGACCCACATCAGGCTCCTTGCTCAGTAAGGAGTCTGTTTCTCCCTCTGCTCCTCCCACCTACCCCTCCCCCTGCTCATGAGCTCTCAAAAAAAATCTTTAAAAAAAAGTCACAGCAGGCAGATCATTAAATTTCCCTTACAAAATCTTCCAGTGGATTTCTGTCACCCACAGAATAAAATCTGAAATCCTTCCCATGAGCTGCAGGTTCCCAGAAGATCTGGCACTTGCTATCTCTGTGACTTTATCTCCTTTCATGAGCTCCTGCACACTGCCCACTCTAGTCATACTAACTTTGTTGTTCCTTCAACAAGCCAAGCTCCTTTCTACTGAGAGCTTTTGCATTTGCTCTTCCTTTAACTTGGATGACTCTGTTCCAATTACCCTTTAAATAATCAGCCTTGCCTGGAGACATGACCTTGTGACCTTCGATAGGGAAATATGTACCAGGTAGGCTACTTTTGATGTTTCTTTAGGGAAAAACAAGTTGTAAAAAGCAAAGAAACCCTTTTGAATATGGGCTCACCTATTTATGCAGCTACTGATTTACTTACAATGCTATCAGCAATAGGATCTCAAAGGTTTCCAACAATGGACTCTTCTTTTACCTAAGCTCTTAGAAAACAACCACCACAACCACCACCACAAATAGACAAGCTTGTATTAATAGGGGCTGAGGTGGGGGGGGGGGGGAGGGGGGGATGGCTTTATGGAAAGGTGAACATACAGTTTAAAGCTTATCATTTTTTGTAAGTTTGTACCTTATATTTCAGGTTGCTTTTAATTCCCTAACTGGTCCTAAGTGCTGAACTATTCTTCAAAGTCACTATCATTTGATCCCTCAATCCCACCATAAACCATTTCTTTTGTCTGAATCTGGGTATATCTCAGTCTGAAGAAGTCCACTTTTTATCACCACCTTGTTGTAGTCTAAAGTGCTTTCACCTTCCTATCATATTTAAAATATAGACCATCCTGTTATATAGAAAAATGTATGAGTGACTCAATGCCTAATCTCCAACATCAGTACTGAGATGACTTGTACTAGGATAGCAGCAGTGAGATAGAGGAACACAGATTTAAGGGGCATGTAGGAAATAGAACTGCAAAAAACTGAGAATTAATGGTGAAAAGTAAGAGAAAATGAGAAACCGATGATGACCAGGTTTCTGAGACTACTGCATACACAGTGTAATCACTATCTGTCAAGACAGAGAAGAGAAAAAAAGGTTTGAGGAATGGGGGCTGTGGGGGGGGGGGGAGATATTAGTTTGGCACTTACTGAATTTGAGATGCCTGCAAGAGATGTGTTTAAAAACGTATGCTGTGTTATTAAGTGAATGAATGACCCTGCATTAATATCTTAACCTCCTACACCTGTTTCTAAATTTGTACAATAAGGGTGGTGTGTGAATCTCTAAAGATAAATTAGTACAGTCCCAGTCCTAAAATTCAGTGACCTCAACTTTATCAGCAATCTTAATTTGGCTTGGATCTATACTTCCTTCTTAGAAGTTTGGAGTATCACGCTATCTGTGTGCATTTCACTTTGAAAATTTCACAAGAACTTTAATAAGAACTGTTAACTAGCTAGGAATTTACAAATTCATGCAACCTGTTTTCTCTTAAATTTTAAGTGACAGACACTGGTTTCCCTTCCTGATGAAAGACACACATTTAAGCTTGCTGATCATTCCTGGGAATAATACATGCACTTTTAAAAGAATTATATCGATGAAATTTCTTCATGTATTTTTCACTTCATGGATTTGGAGAGGTTGGAGACATTCCTATGACAGGGAAAAGGAGGGAGAAAAATACAAAAGAGGCAAAAGGGGCTTATGTTGGACAAGTAATATCCATAAGATCTTCTACACCACAATGCATTTTAAAAAGAAAGAAATCATTTAAATTAGTATCTTGCAATTGACAATACAAAATTTAAGAATTAATAAGAAATTAAAATTAAACAGGTCTCCGTAAGTTGTATCACCCAGTATGATCTTATTTCAGTATTAGGAATTCTGGAGTCCTTTCTGTCTTTTTCAAATTTCACACAACCTCTTGGTTATTGTAAATTATTTCTAGGTTAAAATTAAGTTTGAGGGAAGGGGGACACTAACCTCATCGTGACATGGGTGTAAAGAGCCCTGACACTAAATGCAACTTGGGTTCAAAGACAGGATTTGTGGAATAGCTGACATACAAATGGCTCGCTATTTGAAAAAAAAAGAGTCCAGAATCCAAGAGAAGACTCATTTGAGAATATTGTTTTCTACTACCTCAACAAGGAAGTATCACTGCTTTGGTGAAAAAGAATCCCTCATAATCTTTAAGGAAATGCCATCCAATTGAGCAAAATGAATAATACCATGCACTGGACAACATGTATGCCTTCAGTACATACTGTACTGTACATACCGTACATACAGTATTGGATCAGCACAAACTGATAAATCTTGATGATATGTTGAAGTATTATCACAATCTTATTCTCCCAATAAAGGATCCCCACAAGCCATAATACAGAGAGTACACCACAACTTGGTGAGATAGATGAATAGGGGAACCAGAATTGAAACAAAAAGGAGTGGTAATTAAGAAGTTATTCTCTTATAAAATTTTCCAGCTTAAATAAAATTTCATTTTAACAGAATAATAAGATTACTCTGTTAAGTACATCTGTAACCCTTGTAACAAAACACAACATTATTTGTGTGACTAAAAGCATAGATTTTGAAGGAAGGCAATTTGGTTCCAATCCTGGTGCCTCTAATGTGATCTTGGGAATATTTTTTAACTTCTTGAGGCCTAAATCTCCTCTTTATTAAAAAAAGGAAGATAATACTTCATTATGGGGTTGAGAACTAAAAGCGATCATTTAAAATATATTACATAACAAAAATAAAACCTGATAGACAAAAGAAAACACCATTTCAACTATGATTTTGTTAGACTTTTATTAATATATTTTTGAGCCATCATTTCAAAGATCTCTATAAAACTGCAAATCTTAAAGCAGTTAATTTTAAAGGAGTCAACTCCAGTTTTATTATTAATACCAGTGTTATTTTCTTTCAGGACCACTGTGAGCGTGACATTATACTGATGGCCAAGCAGAAACCCTAGTTTGAATTCTCTGATGTAAAAACTATTCTACTTACTTGTGGATATTAACTTGATTGTGGAGAATATAAAGCAAATTTCTGAACACCTGTAAATAAGCACATAAGACTACATTTCATAATTCATGGTAAATAGTTAATTCTTGATTCTTCAAGTAAATATAACTGTAATATAGTAATCCAAAAGTTACTCTGGTGTTGAAATAAGCTATGATTTTTGAGTACTGTCCTATTAATTTTTCATCTAGAATATTATTTTTGTTTATATTACAGATGAAACTCTGAAACCGAGTAGGACACACAAAAAATCAGTAGTAGTCTTGGGTTAAAAATTTCCCATATATCATTCAAGGATTATCATTTAATCCAGATTTAGCAGTAACATGTTCCCAAACCAATAAATATAATATGCTTATATTTATTGTATTTACCTATTTATAGGTAACAGACCATTAAAAAATCTGGATACAATCGAGGGTGAATAAATGTCAATAAGATGAACTATACACATGAACTTTCAGTTTTTACCTTAAAAAATTACCAAAAAAAGTCCATTTCTACTGCTTTCTCCTTAATTACTATCTCTTACGTGATAGTTTGTTATCCTCTAGAAGAGTAAGAAAAAGTCCTTTTGTATTTCATGATAGGTTTAATCAGGTAATTAAAACAAATTCTTATATCATCTGATATGTCCAATTACATGGGTATGATGTAACAAAAACAGTTACAAACTTATATATGCATATTTACATTATATATCCAAACTATCAAGCTAATCAACTATATCTAAAGAGATACATTATGACATGAGTTAAACAATTTTTCATTGCTTATTAGGAAGAATGCAGTCAAGCTTTTAATGGAATATACAAGTGAGGCACTTTTGAGGTCAAGAATAGAAAGCAAATGACACTACATACTGGCAATGTTCACAAAAATCTATGTGTATCTTTAATACAAAGGTTTTTCAACTAGATTATTCTTGAAAAGTTTCAAAACTAGCAACTTACGCAATTTAAGGAGCTTTCAGGAACAATGGCTAACATCAGTGTATCAAAGCATATGAAAGTTTTATAACCACCTGGCTGCTAGGCAAACAGTACCTTAATACCTTAAAGCCCTTTTTTTGTTGTTATTGGTTTTTGGTTTATATAAATCACCAAAAGTTGTGATTTCTTAATGTTTTGACTCACTGCAAAACACCTTATGGAACTATTATTATCATGGTTTATAGACCAATTTTTTTTTAAGTGCAACAACAATACAAATTTCTAGTGCTTTCCCTTCTACTTAGAAATGTGATCCTGGAGGTCAAATTAAGAATGAGAATATTTAGTGAAGAATCTGTTTTCTAAATAACTAAAGTTTTCAAAGTTTTATGTAGAAAAATGTTACGCTTACTTAATGCATCTTTGGGCTAAAATTAAAAACTCAGTCTTACCCACATATTCCAAAGAGCAATCACAAAGCCTAAATTTCAACAAAAGAAACATCCTTTAAATTGCCCATCTGGAGGAAAGGACATGTTTCCTGTACTTTGAAGACTTATATGGATATTAGAAAACATATCTGTGGCATTCAGTTAAGGGGGTGGGGTGGGGAGTAAAAGAAAAGAAAATGCAAGACTTACCTAAGATATCAGATGGCACTATACACATGAATTGAAAGTGCATTTGTATTACTTCAAAAGTTCTTTTTAGGCACTGCTGAATAACCAATGAAAATAGGTAGTTTCAAATTTTCCCCTTTAAATTTTAACCCCTGTCCCAACATCATCCCAGAGACATATACACACACTCTCTGAAGTTGTCATGATCAAATATAGGTGACGTTTATTTATTTATTTTTTAAAAACTCCCTGGCTGGTAATGGGAGGAAAATTAGAATACCATTTTGTAATGGCTTTTGCATGTTAAAAGAATTAGTTTTATAAATGCTTCGGCACATCTATTAAGTTCAATTGCCAGTTCCAAATATCAAGAAATATTTTAAGACAGGATATGTAAGAAAAAAGTGCTTAAAATCTTTCAGTGACCAAAAGATACATTAGAGAAAACGTTCATTTTACGGTTCCTTTAAGATATTTCTTACTCTTGCTTTCTCTGTTTGGAGGTGGCCACTATTTAAATAGCCCTTTTTATTGTTAGTAGTGATGAACCCTATCAGATCCTGATTGCCACCTATTGTCTCTGATCTATAAATTATCCAGTAGGTGGTGCTGAAGTTCCATACCGCATATTTCTTCAGCCTCAAATGATTCCCCTGTCAAGGCAGGAGAAAGATCATTTAAGAATTAGTTCTGAACACAACAAGCCATCAGACCAAAGTCTTTCTTGTTATGCCACCTAGACGATTTCATTTTCAATATTTACTATAACTTGAGGTGGTTTAGCCATTTGCTTATACTACCAGATTAAAAAGCAAAGAGAAAGGTTTCAGAGGAAAAGCCAGTTGGCAGCGCCAAGTCTATATGCAGAAGAAAATGTTCCTGAACATACCTATACACGTCTTAAAAATGAGAAATCTAAATTATCCTTTTTTTTTCCCCACATAATTCTAACTTACTCAAAAGAACATTTCCACATAGGGATTTGGATAACATTATATTATCAGTTAGTCTCCTAGACTGGCTTGGAATTTGAGTGTGTTAACTATAAAGATCCAAGATGAAATAAAAACCATTTCATCACCATAGTTTTTAATGAAGAAACTTGTTTAAAATTGTAAAGGAAAAAATGGGAATGGGATGGCAAAATCTTAGCAGCAAAGTGGTTAAACAAATTGAAAATATTAATGCACAAACATTAACATATTAAAGCATATATGTTGCATATAAAATACAGTACAGAACCAGGAGTTGCACTATATTGATTAGTGCTTAACAGAAGAAATGATTAAATTTGTTCTTCCCAGAAGTATATACACAGTTCATTTCCACAGCATTTTCCTATAGAGCCAGCAAGTTATTTTCTTCAGTTATTCACACCTTGCTCAAACCTGAATTATGAACTCAGCACTTACAAATATGAAAATTCATTCACAAGGAAAACCAATATTTCCATTTTACCAATAAAAAGTAATTTTGAAAGTTAACAGTCTATTCTAGGAAACCAAGTTTAGCTGAAAACTTCAGGGATGAAGATCATCTGGTGTAGCAGTGTTCAATTATATAAACAGTAAAAATAAGTCTTAAAACTGCTGCTACAGTGTCATATTTTGGATTTAGTTCATCCAATTGATTTTTAGTACAAAACTAGAAATAACCTCTTCTTCATAACATCTATAGTTATCAATATATTTTTCTTCTTTTCAATGTGAAATAATACTTCAAGATGATCTATATACACAATGTTGTCAGTTCAAGCTGTCATATAAATATAAATGCTTTCTTAAAAAAAGTATTTTACAGACAGATAGTGTTATATACATTGTTCAGTTTGATCTGGGGCAAAAGAAGAAAGCTAACACAAGCTTAAGTGTGGTATGTAAAAAGAATGATACATAAATGACATTTTAAAACCTGCATAGAAATGAGCTTCAAATGGTAGTGTGATTTTAATTTTATCACTTCTGAAACTTCAAGCCATTAAAAAAAAGGCACACTTCTCAACTTTATCCCTCTAAGGGAATGTTCTTAAAGAACCCTTTACTTGTTAGAGTTTTAATGTAACACTTAAAAAGACAAAAAAAAAACAAAAACAAAAAAAACAAACCAACCAGACAAATTGACCCCAACTGCTTTAAACCATTTGTTGGAACATTTATCCGACTACTTTGTAAATAAAACATCCAGTAATACAATGCTCTGCAAAAGAAATAAAATTATATGTACAAGACATTTCATTCACAATGTTGGATTAAATACTTTCCTGGGATAGTTTAGTATATACTTTAACATAAAATGATTTTGCTTTTGGCAAGTTTAAATAAAGTAAAATGCAACTGGGAAAAGTTATTGTTATGTAAATAATAAGCACTGAGAATTAAGCTAAAAAATTATTAACACAGCTGAACATATTCTAGTTTAGCAGAATGATAAATGGAGATCTCAGGAGGAAACTTTCACATGGAACTATCCAGTTACACTTTTTGCCTTGTAAAACATTTGTAAATGCAATATGATTTTTTGAAGGAGGAAACTCTGAAAGAAAACAACTTGCTGGTTGAATACCACAAAAAACAAAACAACCCCCAAACCTCACTTTTTTCTATAATGTTTACTCAGTCTCTTTTATATAAAAATAAGTGTTACATTCCCATCAGAACATTAGACAATTACATCTGTGCTTTAAAAAAAAATTGGTCACTCAAGGCTATTAGGATATTTTTAAAGATTTTAGATTACCAGAATGTACAGATAGAACTCAATATAAACTGTAGCCAAAGGGAAATGAGGATGAAAATAGCAAATCATTCACATGGAATAAAAACATTATTAACTAGATGAGTAAAATATTCAAAATATAATGGAATGTGACAGTAGATATATGTACATCTACTTCAGAACTAGGAAGGGGAAGAAAAGTTTAATGTGATAATTCGTACCTTATATTTAGTTAAATATAAACATTTGTTATTTATACATAAAACCACTTTCAAAAACAACTAATAAATGCTTTAGTTGCACTTGTTTTACTTCTTACAATTTCCAAGTGTTAACTTTTCTTAGATTGATATCAACTGTCCCCTAGTGCACTTTTAGTTTATGTCTTAATGAATTCAAACCTTTAAAAGTCCCATCACCTAATGCATAAATATACAAAAATGCCAAAAATCAATCCCTTTTAAGTTGGATATTTTATGCTCACTTTTTATAGCCAATAACCAGAAATGGTTTCCTTTTGCAAATACTCTTTACAACCGGTAACAAAACATGCCATGCACTGAAGGGAAAAAGTTAGGCATGGCTAGCATTTGTGAAATGCCAAGAACTAACAAGTTCTGCTTCCTCCACGTGTGGTCCCAAAGACACCAGGCAAGATTTCATATTGCTTGCCAAAAGCTTCCACAAATCCAAGTTAGCTAATTCCTGGAAACAAAGATTTTAAGCTCATTTTGGCACTGGATCCTTTCATCCAGCAGCTTTATGTTTCCCACCACAGCACCCACACGCCTCACCACAACGATGGCACATTCTCAAGGGGACATAGCAGCACATACATGGTACAATGAAAGACAAAGCTACTAGAGCTAACCATCGTAAGCAGAACTTGTCATCACTAGTGTCACATGAACAGGGATCAGAAAAATCTCCCTCTGAGTCTGACATACAATGATATAACATGCTCTCTGCGCAGAGCATGCAACTAACTTGATATATGCATCTTTTAATAGGGTCTGGAGCATCCTGACATTTTCCCCTGCCATTTTCTTCATGATTAAACCTTTCTTGGCAGTATACACAGCGGGAACGTTCACCATCTTCTTTTCTTCGTTTTGACTTCTTAAATTTTAATGAGGAAGGCTGTGTCTTAAATACCACAGAGTCTTTGAGTGAACTTAACTTAGTCTCATCCCCACAAGAGTACAGATAGTCTGATTTTTTACTGTCTGGTTTAGAAAATTGAATATTGGAATCAGTATCATCTCTCTCTAAGTCATTTTTCCACATGTCAGGATGTCTGTAGTCTGCATACCGACGTATTAAGATATCTCGAGGGTTTATTCTGACAATCTCATCCTCATCTTGAAAGCTGACATGACGGATTGATTTCAAAGGGACCTAAAAAGGAAAGAGATGAAAGTGGCAATAAGAACAGTGAAGGTTAATTTTATATGTCAATTTGGCTGGGCTGCAGTGCTCAAATATTTGATCAAACATTCTGGATGTTTAAGTGAAGATGTTTCTTGGATGAGATTAATCTTTAAGATGGTGGATTATGAATGAAACAGATTATCTTCCACAACACAGACAGACTTCCTCAATTAGCCGAAGGCCTTAATAGTATAAAAAGGGGCGCCTGGGTGGCTCAGTGGGTTAAGCCTCTGCCTTCAGCCAGGTCACGATCTCAGGGTCCTGGGATCAAGCCCCGCATCAGGCTCTCTGCTCAGCGGGGAGCCTGCCTCCCCGCCTCTCTCTGCCTGCCTCTCTGCCTACTTGTGATCTCTTTCTCTCTGTCAAATAAATAAGTCTTAAAAAAAAAAAAAAAAGTATAAAGATTGAGCACCCCCAGGCAAGACAGAATTCTACTAGCAGACCACTTTTGGATGGGACTGCAACTCTTCCCCGGGTCTCAAGCCTGATGGCCTACTTGCATATTTTGCATATGTACCTTCATTACTCCATGAACCAATTCCTTAAAATAAATCTCTGTGTATATATACACAACTAGTTGGTTCTGTTTCTCAGAAGAACCCTAACTCATACAGATTCTAGTACCAAGAATTGGAGTACTGCTGTTACTAAGTACCTAAAAATGTGGAAATGCCTTTGGAAATGGGTAGAGGCTAAGTGCATGTTAAGTGCTAACTTCATGCTAAGTGCATGAAGTGCATGTTACAAAAAGCCTTGAAGGGACTGTTAGAAATACAGACATTAAATAGGCTTCTGGTGAAGGCTCAGATGGAAATGAAGAACACACTGGAAAATGGAGGAAAGGTGATGCTTGTTATAAATTGGTAAAGAATGTGGATGAACTGTATGTTAGTGTTTTGTGGAAGATAGAACCTATGAGTGATGGACTTGGATATTTGGCAGAGATTTTAAGCAAAGTGTTGAAGGTGCCCAGTTTCTCCTTGTGGCTAACACTAAAATGTGAGAGGAAAGGGATAAACTGAAGTAGAAATTTTTAAGCAAAAAGGAAGGAGATCTTAAAGAAAATTCTCCGAGTATGGGTAGTACAAAAACAGAAAGCAAGTTCTAGAGAGAATACCAAAGGTGTGGCTGACCAATCATATAATAAAGAGATTATGATGTGATTCCTGAATCCAATCCACTATCTCAGCTACAATGCTGCCACAATGGACTACAGGGAACAGAGGTAGCATGAAACGAAGAAAGGCTTTTTTGAACTTCTAGGATTTATCGGACTGGCAAATAAAGCTATCTGTCTGAAAACATGTGTTATCCTTTAAGAAAAGGAAAAATGATCCCAAGGGTGAGACTCTCTCCTCAGTTTCAGTGGGCCAGAACACTTGCAACCTGCGTATGAGGCTATCACCCACTGCTAAGGATTTGGGGTCACCACCCTGCTGGGCCCATAGGACAAAACACTGAGCCAAAGCCAGAGGATTATTCCCAAACCTTAAAATCTCACAGAATTTGCCCCGCTAGGTTTTAGACTTGCCTAGGACTCATGACTACTTTCTTCTTTCTAAGATTTCTCCCTTTTCAAAATGGAGTTATCTCTACTATGCCTTTCCCATCACGGTATTTGGAAGCAGTTAATTTGTCTTCCTTTACAGGTTTCCAGATAGAGAGGAATTTTGCTTTAGGATGAATCACACCTTGCAACTCACCCACACACAACTTTAGAGGATACTGAGATAAGATGCAAGACTTAGAATTGATGCTAGAATGGGTTAAGATTTTTGGGCTGTTGTGATGGGATCATTGTATTTTGCATGTAAGAAGGGACGAGTGTGAGGAACCAGAGGGCAGAATGTTAGGGCCTGAACTGTGTACTCCCAAATTCATATGCTGAGTCCAATACTTCAGAATGTGATAACATTTGTATATAAGGCCTTTAAAAGGTGATTACATTAAAATAAGGTCATTAGAATGGTTCTTAATCCAATCTGGTATCCTTTTAAGAAAAGGAAATTTGGAGGGGCTTGGGTGGCTCAGTCAGTTAAGCTTCTCTTCTGGACTCTTGCTTTCAGCTCAGATTATGATCTTGGGATCGTGGGATCTCTGTGCTCAGCCAAGAGTCTGCTGGAGATTCTCTCCCTCTCCCTTTGCCCCTCCCCCTGATCACACACACGTGTTCTCACTCTCTAAAACATAAATAAATAAATCTTTAAAAAAGGAGGGGGGTGGGGAGGGGGGAAGGGAAGGGAAGGGAAGGGAAGGGAAGGGAATTTGGACATACAGAGAGGCACCAGAGATGTGAGTGTACAAAAGAAAGACCATGTGAGGACACCGCCAAAAAGTAGACATTTACAAGCCAGGAAGACAAGCCTCAGAAGAAACCAAATGTGCCAACATCTTGATTTTGTGAAAAAATAATTTTTTCTGTTTAAGCTGCTCCATCTGATACTTTGCTTTGATAGCCCTAGCAAACTAATACACAGACACACATATATATAGCTTGGCTATACAAGTCTCTGAAAATGACTTAGAACACATTATACCCACTTGTTCTCATTCTCTCCCTTTCCACCCTCTCCCACCCCCCTTTCTAACCCCAGGAGCAAAATAAATCTTTTGGGGATAAATCAAATGGAGTCCAAATCAAAATGACCTTTTCCTTTTTACCTATAAAAGTGGGCTTCTTGTAGTCACATTTGTATTTCCTAATCCTAGTCCTTGGACACAGTGACCGGTCTATAGGAAAGCACCTGATCCAGGTTGAGGCAAACTTCCATTCTCAAGATATTATGAAACTGGGGATAAAAATCTCTCCAGATCTGGGCTAAAGGTGTAATGGTGGATACAGTCTATTAAATTACCAATATATAACTCCTATCAGCTTTATCCGGTGATAAATACACAGTGGCAATCCCCAGACTCAAACCAGAAACGTGGATGAAATTTAGGTAATAATGTTTATAATCATATATGTAGCAAATGTACACATGAAAAAACTCTAGTATAATTCAGCTACATGGAGAATTGAAGGACTAAAAAACTTTGCTTATTTGTGAATTAGTTATATTCTTTATCAGAAGATAAAACTAAGAACTTACCCTATTTTGGGACTTGAGACTTCCACATTCCTTGGATATTTGCCGTTGTGCATATTCTATACTTCTGCTCTGAATGTCTAGGCCCGGATGACTGAATGTTATCTAAAATATAAACAATTTCTACTTAAGTGACAAGAGAATGTATTTATTTATATATTTTTTTTGAGAATTATTTATTTTTAATAAAACTATATACAGTGTGTATTCCAAAACTTCATAGCCTATTTAGTAGTGAAGCTTTCCAAAACAGTTTTACTAAAAAGCACCATTTGAATTATCCTATTATTTAAACTTAGGTCATTCCTCACATTTATTTTTATTTTTTTTAGGATTTTATTTTTTTATTTGACAGAGAGAGAATGAGAGAGAGAGCACGAGAAGGGGGAGGATCAGAGGAGGAGCAGACTCCTTGCTCAGCAGGGAGCACGAGGGGGACTGAATCCTAGGACTACAGGATCATGACCTGAGCTGACGGCAGTCGCTTAACCAACCGAGCCACCCAGGCGCTCTTCCTTACACATTAAAATTTTAATTTTGAAAGTAACATGAACTTCTGGTTTCTGATTCTGCATGTAAGGAATTTAGTAATTGCCACTCTGTCCTAACAAGCAAAAAACCTAAATAGAAAAAATATCACCAACTCTTCTCAGATCTGTGAGAGAGAGGACGACACAGTGCAAAGCACTGCCTCCAAGACTGGAGACAGATAGGAAAATAAAGGGAGTCACAGCTCACCAGAGCAGATTCATGAGCAGAAATTGCCTCAGAAACCAGTGCTGAGGTAGGAAAACCTGAACTATAATTGATGAGTTCCCAGAGCTCAGTGTATATACTGAGTTAAAAACTCCATGTAGAAGGAGTCATAGTGAAGCTCCCAAATTTTTATTGTGAGTTTACTTCCAAGAGCTCAACCACATTCTTGCAGTAAATACCAGAGAAATCCCTGCGTGCTTCCAGAAGGAGGAAGGGAAAATGAACCTTTTTTTTTTAAAGATTTTATTTTTATTTATTTGACACAGAGAGAGAGAGATCACAAGCAGGCAGAGAGGCAGGCAGAGAGAAAGGAGGAAGCAGGCTCCCTACTGAGCAGAGAGCCCGATTCAGGGCTCGATCCCAGGACCCTGAGATCAGGACCTGAGCCGAAGGCAGAGGCTTTAACCCACTGAGCCACCCAGGTGCCCCGAAAATGAACCTTTTTTAACTATGTCATAATACTCCTTCCTTTTTGTTTGTTTTTTAACAAGGAGAAACTAGTTAATCAAAGCCTGATGTAGGATATTATCAGAGCCTACTTGACCTAGGAAAAGAGAAAGAGCCAACTTTAGTCAACTCTAACATCTGACTCAACTAAAAATTAGAAAAAAACTGCGAAATACTTTTGGAGTTCACAGTCCAGAAGCATAGGCTCATTCTAAAAGACAGACTTAATCAAAGGACTACAGAATGGTTCCCCTCCCCACCCATACCTCACCACCACATACTAAAGGCCTATTTATACCAGTTCCTTTTACCCAGTACATCATGTCTCGCTTTAAGAAAAAAAAAAATTGTAAAACAAACTGAAAGGCAAAAACACAATTTGAAAAGATAGAACAAGCATCAGAACCAGACATAGCAGGGCTGTTGGAATTAGCAGACTAGGAATTTAAAACAACTATGATTAATATGCTGAAAGCTCTAATGGATAGACAGGATGTAAGAACAAATGAGCAATACAAGGAAAGAGACAGAAACTAATAAGGAACCAAAAGAAATGCTAGAGGTCACAAACATTAAGAGAAATGGAGAATGCCTTTGCTGAACTTATTGGACTGGACATGACTGAGGAAAAAAAATCTGAGCTATTTAAAACAGTAATGACTAAAAAAATAAAATAAAATACAAATAAATAAAATAAAATAAAATAAAACAGTAATGACTGAGAATTTACCTAAATTAATGTCAGACACCAAACCACAGACCCAGGAAACCCAAAGAACACCAAACAGGATAAATGCCAAAAAACACACTACACCTAAGAATATCATTTTTGAACTATAAAAACTCAAAGATAAAGCAAAAAATCCTGAAAAATGAACAAAAACAAAAGTTCCTCACTTACAGAAAAGCAAAGAATTACATCTGACTTATCTTCAGAAACAATGTATGTAAGAAGAGAGTGGAGTGAAATATTTAAAGTGGTGAAAGAAAAAAATCTGTCAGCCTAGAATTCTGTACCTTGCCAAAAAACAAACTTCAAAAAAGATATAAAGACTTTCTCAGGCAAATAAAAACTGAAGAAATTTGTTGTCAGTAGACCTGCCTTATAAGAAATGTTATGAGGTTCTTTAGAGAAAAGGAAAAGGATACACATCAGAAACTCAGATCTACATAAGAGTAAGGGAGCACTGAGGAAAAAATAAAATAATGATTTTCACAATAAAATACACTTTTATTTTCTTATTCTTAATTGAGCTAACAGAGAATAGCTTATTCAAAAATAGTAACAATATATTCAATCATGTATGATTTTATATATATACATATACACTCACACATATAAAGTGAAATAAATGAAAGCAATGATGTAAGAGATAGGAAGGACCTGTAAAGTGATTTAGTGTTCTTTGAAAACGGACACAGATACAAACCACAGGGCAACAATAAAAAGTAAAAACAAACAAATAAGTATAAGTTATATGCTAAAAAGCGGAGAAAATGAAACCATATAAATTGTTGAATTAAACCACAAAAGACAGAAAATATGTGAAAGACAAAAAGAGAAACAGAAAACAAGGGCAACAAATAGAAAAACTGTAAAAAATATGATAGACATTAATTCCACTGTATCAATAATCACTTTGAATGTTAACATCCTAAAGGTACCAATTAAAAAATACAGACTATTAGAATGAATAAATAAGTTAAGACTCAATTACAAGAAACGTACCATAAGTGTAAAGATACATATAGAGTAAAAGTAAGCGAAAGGTGAATAATACACTATGCTATCATTAATCATTGCAGACAAGGCAGACTTCAAAGCAAACAAAGTTATCGGTCATAAAGAGGGGCACTAAGGAGTGCCTGGGTGGTTCAGTCGGTTAAGCATTTGCCTTTGGCTCAGGTCATGATCCCGGGGTCCTGGGATCAAAGCCCACATTGAGCAGGGAGCCTGCTTCTCCGTCTCCCTCTGCCTCTCCCCTTGCTTGTGCGTCCTCTCTCTCTCTCAAAGGAATAAATTAAATCTTAAAAGAAAATAAAGAGGGCATTATGCAATGCTATGAGATTGATTTTCTAAGACCTGCAATCCTTAATGTGTATGTGCTTAAGAACAGAGCATTAAATTACACAAGGCAAAACCTGATAAAACCCCAAGGAGAAACAGATGTACTTATTACCACAGCTGGAGACTTCAACACCCTTCTATCATAAATGGACAGATCCGACAGGCAGAAAATCAGTAAGGACCTAGCTGAACTCAACACCATCAATCAAGTGAATATAACTGACATCTACAGACTACTTAGCAATAGCAGAATACATATTTTCTCAAGCTCACATAAACATTAACCAAGACAGACCACATTCTGGGCCATAAAACAGACTTTAATGAATTTAAAAGAATAGAAATTATACAATGTCTGCTGTTACACCACAGAGGAATTAAACTAGAACTCAGCAACAGAAGGGTAAGTGAAAATTCCCCAAATATACAGAGATTAAACAAAACAACACACTTCTAAATAACATGTAGGTCAAAGAAGAAATCAACAGAAATTAAGTAGTATTTTTCACATAATAGAAATGAAAATTGTGGGACAGAGTGAAGGAAGTCCAAATGCAGATATATTAGAAAAGACCTAAAATCAATAATCTAAGTTTCCATCATTGAAAATTAGAAAAAGAAGATTAAATCCAAAGGTAAGAGTTTCTAGCTAATGCAATAAGACAAGAAAAGGAAATAAAAGGTATATAGACTCAGAAGGAAGAAATAAAACTGTCCTTGTTCACAGATGACATAATCATCTATGTAGAAAATCTGAAAGAACTGACAAAATAACTCCTAGAACTAATAAGCAATTATAACAAGGCTGCAGGATACAAGATTTATGTATAAAAGCCAATCACTTTCCTATATACGAACAATAAACATACAGTGTTTGACGTTAAAAACACAGTACTATTCACATTAGCACTCCACAAAATGAAATACTTGGGCACACATCTAACAAAATATGTATGTAACATCCGTATGAGGAAAATGACAAAATGCTGATGAACAAAATAAAAGGAAATAAATGCAGAGATATTCCATGTTCATGGATTGGGAGACTCAATATTGTCAAGATGTCAGTTCTTTCCAAATTGGTATATAGAGTCAATGCAATCCTAATTAAACCCCAGCAAATTATTTTGTGGATACCAACAAACTGATTCAGAAAGAGGCAAAAGACCCAGAATACCCAATACAATACTGAAGAAGAATTAAAGCTAGAGGACTGACATTACCTGACTTCCAGGCTATATTAATCAAGACAGTGTGGTATCAGCAAAAGAAGAAATAGATCAGTGGAACAGAAGAGATGACCCTGGTAATGGTGATAACTTTTTAGATACGACACCAAAGGCACAATCCATGAAAGAAAGAACTGATAAGGTGGACTTCATTAAAATTAAAAACTTCTGTTCTGCAAAATACAATGTCAAAATAACAAGAAGATAAGCCACAGACTGAGAGAAAATATTTGTAAAGATATCTGATAAAGGACTGTTATCCAAAATATACAAAGAACTGTTAAAAACCAACAATAAACAAACAACCCAATTAAAAAAAATGGGCCAAGATCTCAACAGATACTTCACCAAGGAAGATACACAAATGGAAAGTAAGCAAATGAGAAGATGCTACATACTTCAGTCATCAGGGTAATGCAAACTAAAATAATGAGATACCACTACACAACTAGTAGAATGGCCAGTATTCAGAACACTGACAATGCCAAATGCTGGGGAGGACGTGGAACAAGAGAAGCCCTTACTGACTGCTGATGGGAATTCAAAATGGTACAGCTACTTTGGAAGATAATTTGCTAATTTCTTACAACACTAAACATACTCTTCCCATATGATCCAGCAATTGTGCTCCTCGGTATTTACTCAAAAGTTTCAAAATCTTATGTCCACGCAAAAATCTGCACAACAATGTTTACGGCAGCTTTATGCCTAAGTGCTAAAACTTGGAAGGAATGAAGATGTCCTTCAGTAGGTGAAGGGATAAGGTGTGGTATACCCAGACAATAGAATATTATTCAGTATTTTTTTAAAAAGCCATGGAAGAATTTTACACGTTTACTACTAAGTGAAAGAAACCAATCTGAAAAGGCTATATACTTTATGATTCCAACTGTATGACTTTCTGATACAGGCAAACTATAAAGATAGTAAAAAGATAAGTGGTTGCCAGGAGTTGTGTTTTGGTGGGGTGAAGTAGAGGTGAATAGGTGGAACATAGAGAATTTTTAGGGCAATAAAAAAAACTCCATGATCCCATAATGATGGATACATGTCATACATTTGTCTACATCCAGAGAATGCAAAACACCAAAAGCGAATCCAAATGTAAATTTTGGACTTTGGGTGATTACGATGTGTCAAGGAAAGTTTATCAGTTACAACTTTCCACTAGTGGTACATTCCACTTTGGGGCTATGTATTTACACACACACTCATGCATGTTTGCATTTATGTGGATCTTTAAAAATTAGTGCTTCCTTACACTTTTTACATTATAGATACCTTTCTGTTTATATGTATAGCTTTTCTTTTAATAACAGCTTAATAGCATCTTAATACTCCATTAAATGAATGACCTAATTTAACTAGTCTGATTAATATACACAGACTTTTCCCCAGGTTTTGCTGTTATAAACACAACTGAACAAATATCTTTATACATTTATTTTTAATACAGATGTCCAGATATATCTGCATCACAAATTCCTAAAAGTAGAATTGCTGGATTAAAAAGTTTGTATACTTCAAATCAATAATGAATTTAAATGGATATATCTAACTCGAACCACCTACTTAGTAGTATCTTAAACAAATAGGAAGTTTAATTAAAATAGTTAAGGACAAGGGTGCTTGGGTGGCTCAGTTGGTTAGGCATCTGCCTTCAGCTAAGGTCATGATCCCAGGGTCCCAGGACTGAGTTCCATATCAGGCTCCCTGCTCAGTGTCGCCCTCTCTCTTTCCCCTTTCCCCTTGCTCATGCTCTCTCTCTCTTTAAAAGAAAAAAAATAGTTAAGGACTTGAGAAGTTATTTCATTCCCAGCCTTGTTTCCTACAGTTTTAAAATTTTACTTTAGCACTTTAATCACATAGTAGGACCATAAAGAGAAACAGAAGCATTCCAATTTTAATTATGAGGAAGAACTAAATGATTAATGTGGGATGAAGTACAATTTCTGGATTATGGAGTTTAATTTCTCTAACATGTCTTTACTATGCATCCTCCTAGTCTATCCATTTCTATCTAGTGTGAAAAATTATGAACTAACATTTCCCATTCAGTTTTCCTTTTAGTTTCAATATTCAACTATATTTGAATTCCTAAAAAATATATAGTACTAGGCACTATGGAAAGCATGAAAAAATAGAAAAATGGTTCTTTATCATCATTGAGGTAAAGGATAAAGCATAAACTTGCAAAGTTATGTAAGTATAACTTAAGGTGGGATGTGTAAGAATTCAGGAGTTAGGGGCACCTGGGTGGCTCAGTGGGTTAAAGCCTCTGCCTTTGGCTCAGGTCATGATCTCAGGGTCCTGGGATCGAGCCCCGCATCAGGCTCTCTGCTCAGCGGGGAGCCTGCTTCCTCCACTCTCTCTGCCTGCCTCCGCCTACTTGTGATCTCTCTCTCTCTCTCTCTCTCTCTCTCTGTCAAGTGAATAAATAAAATCTTAAAAAAAAGAAAAAAGAATTCAGGAGTTAACAGGGGAAGAAATCACAATGGATTCAATGGTCTGGGAAGGTGTCACGAAGAAAATGGGACTGAAGTAAACACAAAATGAAGAAAGCATTTGATCAAATTTAAAAAAAGGATTCAAAACACGCAACTTGATATATAAAGCTCTGGCACTGCTTATCAGTGGGGGAAGGAATCCAATAAATGGTGTGGGAACAATTAATTACCTACATGGAAAAAATAAAATTGGATCACTACAACAGAAGAGAAATTAGTTTGAAGTGGGTTACAAACAAAAATTTGAAACTTGTAGTATAGAGAGAAAATCTTTCAGAGAATAATAGGGAGGGAGGAATCTGTAGAAACACCATCAGGAAAAGAATGATAAATTCAGTTGCATTAAAATTCAGAATATTTATTCATCAAAACACCCTTAAAGAGAGTGAAAAAATACCAGAAACTAAGAGATATTGCCCATAAATAAAACTAAAAATGGAGGGGCGCCTGGGTGGCTCAGTGGGTTAAGTCTCTGCCTTCAGCTCAGGTCATGATCTCAGGGTCCTGGGATCAAGCCCCGCATCAGGCTCTCTGCTCAATGGGGAGTCTGCTTCCCCCTCTCTCTGCCTGCCTCTCTGCCTACTTGTGATCTCTCTCCTCTCTGTCAATAAATAAATAAATAAAATCTTTAAAAACAAAAAACCTAAAAACCAAAAATGGAGAAATGTCACTGAAAATTTTATTATTCAGGTTACTCAGGAACAAGGTCATAGAAGACCACTGAGTTAAAATCATTTTATAAAGGAACAATCACAGCTATTTCTATAATCTTGCAAATGCTCAGTATCTCTTACTCATAGAACACATGAATCCTATAGACTAACTTGTCTAATTTGTTCAGAGCCTTCTGCACACATCAATGTCAAAAGCCCATTCCTATATACCCTGAAGAAAATCTTGCATATGAATAGTTAGAACAAAAAGTTTGTACTAGCACTATGCCTAATAACAACAAAAACATGCAAACAACTGAAATATCCACTGGCTAAAGGAGAATAAAAAAGTGGTTGAGCTACCAAGAAAAGCACAGGAATGCAAAGTAAGTAAAATCCAAGGTAACGGTTACCTCTAGAATGAAGCAAGGAGATGGGACTGGGGGTGCTCTTTTCTTTATGTTGTTTGCTGGTTTCTCAGGTGTTCATTATATATATTGTTTTCCATGTATTAAATATGTCATAAATTTTCTATCAGAAGCTCACTGATACATGTGCCTTTATTGTCCACAATGAAATGACCTTCAGGAACTTGAAAGTAAGCAAAATTGAGTACAATAGCTATAATGGCTTCTAGGCCTATTAGATCTAACTGACCTAATACCTGACTGAGAGCATTAACATTCTGAAAGAATGTACCTATTCATCAAAAGGATTTAAATAGCCTATGGAAGCATAGAAAATGAGTCAAACACACAAACTTACAATGCCTATCTAAGCATATCTTGAGGAAAAACCCAGTGTTTTTTCAGCTAGTGTTAAGTAACAATTCTCCATAGGTCTCATTTCGGCAGACCTGGTGAGGAGACGCACTGTTTGCCTTTGTTTCAGACTATTTCTATGCAAAGATGTGTGTAAAGTGAAACCACTGAAGCATAGTGTCTTCCCAGTTTTCAGTTAGGTTTGTTTAGTATCCAGTATGACTATGACACTGTCTCCCTCCCTGGCAAAAGTCAGGCAAAACTTACTGTCCTTTATAAAAGACTTTGGGGGGCGCCTGGGTGGCTCAGTGGGTTAAAGCCTCTGCCATCGGCTCGGGTCATGATCTCAGGGTCCTGAGATGGAGCCCCACATCGGGCTCTCTCCTCAGCAGGGAGCCTACTTACCCCTCTCTCTCTGCCTGCCTCTCTGCCTACTTGCGATCTCTTTCCTGTCAAATAAATAAAAGCTTAAAAAAAAAAAGAAAAAAAAAAAAAGACTTTGGGTTCTCTAAGTCCAGCGTTCCAATGCTGTGATGCAAACCCACTGAGTGTGCAGCATCTACCGAGCAGCTCAGCACCAACCTCAGGGGACCTAGAAGGCCAGGGGACCAACGCAATCATGAAGTTCATGCTACTTTATTGCGCTGTGAGTAATAATGTCGTCTCTTATCTACCAGTCTTATCTTCTGTCAGCATCCATACAACTGGCAGGTTAACCTGTTAGCCAGGATGAAAATTTCAGCCTCTTTGTACTTCTTGTCTAGTCCTTTTGGCAAGACTATTCTGTTGTAGGGAAGGATCCAAGAAGCTATCTAGTCAAAAGCAATTAAACATCCAAAGCATGTAAGTACTCTGTTAAGCATATACACATGAAGCTGGATTTTGGCAATCATCCAGTATCTCATGAAGATCTATTTTATTTAGACAATGTAGTAAAACAAGCTACCACTGGTACTACAGTCCACATGATGGCTTAAATTAAATTTTACATCCTAATTTTTATAAAACATTTTTCTTAAATTTGATTATTTTATGCCATGAAAGATGACTCCAGTCTTAACATCCTGACAAAATATGGTTTCTGACCTTCAAGTTTAAGGCTGGATTCTGTAATATGGGAAATTCATTCTGTGAGGCCTACTGAGGGACATTCAAATGGACAAGTGGTATACCACTATAACAGGACAGTGCCAAATGCAAGTGTGCATTATTCCTGTTAAGAAACTCTGTAATTACTTATTAAATGCATAGTTAATATCTACTGTAGCTTTAAAGGAGAATACCTACTCCATTCTAATCCCTAATAAACGGAGTTCACTTATTTTAACATCAACAAATGTGTAATTAAATATCTAGTTAAACGAACTCATAAAACATAACCCTTGTTTCTCTGTCACATCAATCTTGGAGATAAGGAAAAGTTGTAAAGAAGATAGAATTCAGATCTTAATAGTCTGGCTCCAGAAGCCATGTTTAAAATCCCCATGCTAAGAGCGCCTGCCAAATGTTGTTTACTTCCTTCTCTGCAGTGATCTACCATTATGTTGTAGTTTTCTGCATGGCCACTATATTCTTCAACCACTCCACCACTATCATCATTGCCATGTTGGGAGAAGGGCTCAGTTCTTTTCCCTCCCATCAGTCAAAAGAGTAGCTTAAAGCTATAGTTCCCTCAGCCAAAAAAGGTAGGCCAAATAAGTTCCCAAAGTCTGGGATGAATATTAGTCTATTGTAACTTTGTGTTATAGTCACCAAATTTTTTTTCACTGTTCAACTATATGAATCACAGGTCTACTTCAGGATGTACATATATCCACTCTCCTCCACTAGGTGAATTTTTCTGCCCATCACTCAAGATATTGGAACATATTTTGTATTTAAGTGTTAATCTGGATATCCCCAATCTTAACTATTTTATTTCCTAGGATGCCTAGATGTTGATGAGCAAATGACTCCAGATGGATTGTTCTGATTCCAAAATCCCTGGAAAAGGTATGCAAGCTATTCAGCCTCTATTTTTGCTATTATTTTTCTCAAAGTAAAACTGGCTTAAAATTACTTTTCCTTCTTGTACCAATTAATTTTTCTTGCATTTCTTATAAAATTTCATAGTAAACTTAGACAAAAACATGCATAAACTACAGATAATTTCTATCCCCCAAATGAGGCAGTTTGTCATAGAGGTTGTTTTGTTGTGAAGATCAATATGAGTTATAGAAGTGCTTTCAACAGTACTCAGCATACAGTAGAGACCAGCTACGATAAGGATTAACAAGCCCCCCCCCAAAAAAGGATTAACAAGCCATACTTAATTAGATTTAATGAAATATAAAGCTGCATGTTTACCATAAAAGGAAATATTTTAATCTGAGTTAAAATAAAAAGGAAGAGAAGGAGAAGAGGAAGAAGGTAGAAGGAAGAAACATTTAGCATTTGTAAATAACCTCAGAATTCTTACAGTTCAGGAAGTATTAATCTAATGGCGTTCAGGTACTTAATGATTCTATGCATGAATTTCTTCACTGACAAAAACTAAAGATATTGGTTCTGCTCAAATGAAATATTGGAATCAAAAGCAGCAAAGCACCAAAAGACGATAAAAATCTCATTTTAAATAGTCTTCTTGATTTCCTAAGACAATTACAGATGTCAGATAAAATTATTAAACATGAAAACACATATAACACTTCAACAAGTAATCTGAAAATAATTAAATATGAGAATGAAAATCATCTTCCAAAGTAAAAGCAGAACGATTCTCAGAAATCTAAGTGTTGTTTTCAGTAACTTTTTCTATTTATGATAAACACCAGGAAGAAATACTAACAGGTTTCATTATGCCACTTCACATACCATGATATCAGAGGGAAAATGTAAAGAATAGCAATATAAATTGCAGTTCTAGGTACTGGGGGAACACTCATGTGTTTGACAGAACAAATCAAGACAATCAAATACTATCAAAGAAACAAGAGTCTTATCTTCTGAGAAGGAAAAAAAACCCTAGCAATAGATGACAACACCAATGTGTTTGAAAAACGGCCAAAATGAAAGTGAAAGGGGCTATAAAGTCTGAGAACAGTGAGGAAAGTAGAACTTCAGTTAAGTAAACAATTAAAAACTATCCGATCACCAGAAAGATTAGAGATTCATCTTTTTTCACCATGAAATAATCATGACAGTTTATTTAATCATGATATATATCATTCAGAATATAAGAGCCTACATGTCCTAACATACAACCTCTGGATATTAGGCCAGTCTTTCATTCTGTGCTAACAGGAGTGGGAAGTGGGAGTGGTCCTATATTGGTGGTGACAGAGGTAACTGTCCTAGTCTTGCCCATCTCAGATAATGGCATCATCACTCATTCTCTTGCTTAGACCTCAAACTCAGAAGTCATCCTGGACTCTAATCTATTATCAAGACTCTTTTGGCTCTTCCTTCCAGAATTTACCCCTCATCTATTTCTCATCATTTCTGTCTAGTCCAAATCACCAAAATCTTTTACCTGGATGAAAACAATAGCTTCAAATTGGTCTTAATTCCACTCATGACCACATCCTAACTGTCCATTCTCCACACAAAAGCCATAATAATGTTTTAAAAATGCAACTGGGACCTTTAGTGGAGATTAAAAACCTTCCAATTGCTTCTCATTGAAATTAGAACAAAATTCCTACTCCTCCCAATAGCCTACTCTATCCAAACTCTACCAAATTCTCTAACTGTAACTTGCAGTATATTACCACCTTTGCTCACTAAACTGCAGCTCCATCAGCCTGTTTCTCTGAAATACCAAGCTGCTGCTTGGATATCCCACCCCTCACCCCTGGATTTTCATATGGCTATTATGTTTTGTTTTGATATTATTCGTATCTTCATATAAATAGCTCCCCAGAGGATTTTCCCTATCATCTTACAGCTCTGTGTAAAGTCCCCCTCTATATTCCTACTATTCTATTTCCCATTACTTTGTTTCATAGCACTGTTACTATCTGAAATATTATTGGTTTAACTTATTTACTGTCTATCTCCCTTACTAGCATTTATATCCTTCATGAGGCTAGGGCTCATATCTTTCTTGTTCACAGCTATTGTCAGGGCTTAGAATAGGGCCTGGAACATAGTAGGTGCTCTAACATTTATCACATGTATGTATTTCAAATATATATCAATGTTTGCATGAATGAATGATCTTCCTTAACCCCTAAAATAACACTATGTGAGTAAGTTTTATTATCATTGATATTTACATGTGAGGAAACAGTAAGACAGAGAGCATTAGTTTTGTAATTTTAAGTAAATTAAAAAGACAGGATTTAAAACTACATCTGCCTTTGTCTGAAGCCCAAGATCTTACCCACTGTTGGAGAAATTTCTATTCACGGAACAATTTTTCCCCCAGTGCCTAGTTTGGTTCTATTAAGCAAACAGATCTTAATGGAAAACAGCAAAATAACAAGTTTAGCAGGAAATGTAAAACACGCAGATTAAATTTACACAAGGCAAAAAGAAACATCTCTTTGCTCAAAGGTTGCCATGATTAGCCTTGCCACTCTCCTGCCAATCAGCCATAATTATGATTAAACCAGGATCTGGCACTTGACACAAAGGCAAGCCATATACTTATAAGATAGCCTAGAACAGGAGCTCTGCCCAAAAGTGGAAATGTTGGATAGAGTGTGCATCATTTTATCTCTTTTCTGCCTAACTGGCCTATCCTGTAACCTTGAAACGGAGAGTTATGTAGCATATACAAATAAACCTGCCCTAAGCTGAGCCAATCAGCTTCCTTCTTATAAGAATATGGAATTGGCTTGGGACTGTAGGGATCTAAGTTGGAATGTCCTGTTGACTGAAGAGCTGAGCCTGACATTCTGACAGTCATAACACACTATTAATCACTGAGGCAACAAAGAACCTAGGCCACAGAGAAAAAGAATGAAATGGATATGTAAAGAGGAACAGATATAAACGGTCATGTTGAGTTTGTATGAATAAGATAGAGGGGAAGAGTGAGAGTGGAGAAAGAGAGAAGCTACTTAATGCCTAGCATCTCAAAGTCCTAGCTGTATTTATTCTTAAAATGAATTCTGAGGAATGCCACCGAGTCATTAAAATAAAGTAATGCCCCCCATTCCACTGTAAATATATACAATGGAATATTACGCAGCCAACAAAAATATGAAATCTTGCCATTTGCAACAACGTGGATGGAACTAGAGGGTATTATGCTAAGTGAAATAAGTCAGAGAAAGATAATTATCATATAATTTTACTGGTATGTGGAATTTAAGAAACAAGGCAGAGGATCATAGGGAAAGAGAGGAAAAAATGAAACAAGACAAAACCAGAGAGGGAGACAAACTGTAAGAGACTCGTAATCATAGGAAACAAACTGAGGGTTGCTGGATGGGGAGAGGGGTGGAGGGATGGGGTAACTGGGTGATGGACATTGGGGAGGGTAAGTGTTGTAATGAGCACTGGGTATTTAAATGGATGAGGGGCACCTGGGTGGCTCAGCCGGTTAAGCCTCTGCCTTCAGCTCAGGTCATGATCTCAGGGTCCTGGGATCAAGCCCCACATTGGGCTCTCTGCTCAGCAGGGAGCCTGCTTCCCCCTCTCTCTCTGCCTGCCTCTCTGCCTACTTGTGATCTCTCTCTCTGTCAAATAAATTAAAAAAAAAAAAAAAAAAAAGATGAATCACAGACCCTATACCTCTGAAACAAATTAGTACATTATGTGTAAATTTAAAAATTATAATAAAATAAAGTCCCCAAATGATCCTAAATTAATCAAGTTCGCAGCACTGAATGATAAGAACAGGAATAAACCGGGTCAAAACATCATTTGCTTCCAAGCTGATGCTGTTAGCATTTATCCATTCTCTCATTCAACAAATGTTAACCAGAGGCTCACTTTATTCAGAAACGTCTAGGTTTCTGAAGATCTCAGGGAACAAACAAAAAGCACAAATAGAAAAATTAAATACATAAAATTAGGAAGTGATAAATGTTATGAAGAAAAATAAAGCAGAGTAAAGATATAGTGATAGAAAAGTTGCTATTTTATTTAGAGTGCCCAGGGAAGGCTTCACAGAAAAGGTGACCTGAAGTGAGGGGTAAAACGTGTGAAGATCTAGGAGAAAAGTGTTTCAGATAGATGGAAGAGCAAATTCAAAGCAAATTTCTTCCTTAACAAGCTGCATGTTTGAGATTCTCAGGTTAAAATGAGAATCATGAAATGAGAATCAGGTGGGCTTTAGTCACAGCCACTATGCCAATGGACACTAGTACATCTTATAAATAACATTTTTTAAAAAAGCACTTTGGTTTCTGATTTTGTAGACATATACTGGGTATGACTTAAACTACATCATATTGAAACAGTTAAAATGCTTATTTAACAATGAAAGCATTTGTTTCTATCACTAAGAGAAATGGGGTCATGAATGGTCTTTAACAGATTTGATAACATTTGTGAGTGACATAAAAACAGGGTTATAGCCTATAATTAAGGTCTCATTTTTAGATCAACTGGAACAATTAGAAGGTTGTATACTGAGTATCCAAAGGAAACGCGTTCACTGAGTTGATTTAGGAGTACGTTACTCGTATCTGAGGTTAAGCTACAAGAAACAACTCTATGAAATTTATCAGTGTATTTGCCAAGACAGGTATGTTTGCTCAGGATATTTTTCATAATATCTCTCATCTGAGAAGTTTCATGGAAAGTTAGGGAAACTTTTGGTTCCTAAGAGGCTGAAAGGGCTTTTCCTCCCCAGATAATGAAACCATAACACACTTACCCTTTTCACCTTTGTAGTCAAAAAATGTAAAGTCAAATTTGTGGTTCAATTAAATCACATTCTCCTACATTTCTGTTTATTTTGTCTGACAAAGGCAGATGGTCTTAATGTCATTCTCTAATACATCCAATTTCTATATATAGGAATAACACACTGAAAAATATTTAATCTTCTCACCTGATTGGCTTGGCTTTGTAAGTAAACTCTTCTGGCATTCAGATCTTCAAAGGCAGAAGGTCTTGAGCTTCTATAAGGCTCACTGGTAACAACTGTCTCTTGCTGGAAAAGATGATCTTTCACTAGAGAACTGGAAGTATCCTCTTCAGTTGCCTAATGGGAATAATCCCCCAAATTCATTAGTTGCCAGAATATAAACAAAAACAAAGTAAGAGAGTTTCACTCTAGCAAGTATTTAGCAAATCATTATGTACCACTACCACCACTATAAATGGCAATTCCCCAAACTCAAATAATGATTAGGGAGCCAGGTCAAAATAAAAAAACAATAATATTAATAATAAATCAACTTTATGAGCAAAATGGGCTTCCTTATAGAAAACAACTTAAGAAGAATCAGAAGCCTAACCGTGCCATGTGAGAGAGATAATCTAATTAAAATGAAGCTTTAAATTTAAACGAGAAGTGACATACATACATAGAAAATGAAGAAATTACTACAGAGAAGAAACAAATCAATTTAAGTGTTGTCTTGCAGGTTAAAAAAGCAGGTACCAAGGACTGTGCTGTGCTATATGATACAGGGGATCAAAAAAAACAGCAGTCCATGACCTTATTGAATGAGTGAAAGAATTAATTAGCCTGAACATACTGACTCAACTCATGCACACGAGACTTAGGTAGGGGATATGCTCAATGACAGGTCCTAATGGCATGTTTTTGAAATTTCATAAACAATAATTTATTTGTTTAAAGAAATGCGATAATTATTTGCCATTATTTTTCCTATTACTGTATAATCATTTGAAAAGATTGTAAAAGCCAAATAAAAATGACAGAAATACTTTCACTGCCTTAACTTAAAATAATAATTTGGAGTAATCACTACAGGGCTAATAATCTTAAAGGTGTAAACCTTCATGAACTTAAAAAAAAATAAAACATTAAAAAATTTGGTGCTCTAAAATTAGTAAGGTTAATAAAATAGCTAACATGTTTTAGTTTATAAATGCACGTTCTAGTACTTGCCCTGGAACAAAGTAGCCTTGTGACATTTAATTTCTGTGGAATTGGTTTTTTCGATTATCAAATACTTTTAATACCTATGCTATTTTATCACATGGATTAGTGAGATGATAATATATGTGAAAATGCCCTAAAAACTGAGAGCAATTAAACTTTTAATATATTTGAGAGGTGCCTGAGTGGCTCAGTCGTTAAGCGTCTGCCTTCGGCTCAGGTCATGATCCCAGGATCCTGGGATTGTGCCCAGAGTCGGGCTCCCTGCTCTGCGGGGAGCCTGCTTCTCCCTCTCCCACTCCCCCTGCTTGTATTCCCTCTCTCGCTGTCTCTCTCTGTCAAATAAATAAATGAAATCTTTAAAAAATAAATAAATAAAAATAAAAATATATTTGAGAATGTACTATCACTTAAAACTAAATGTCAAACCCAGTTAATTGTTCTTTTTAGCTAATTTTCATTACAATTGTCCCAGTGAGTTATGATAGTTAATGCTAAATTAATTACTAGAAAGAAGTTAGTTAAATACGAGTAACCAGCAAACATTCTTTCAAAATGCATAATGAAAACTGAAAGGAGTAAAAAATTTCAAGAAATGTATTAAAATATTCTAGACAGTTTTGAAAATAAATGATTCAAGTAACTGTCAAAAATCATAAGCAAACTGAATAGAAGACAACATGGGGGGCTGGGAGGACGTTTAGAGAAACGGCCTAAGTTGGAAATTTGTCTCATCCAACTAAGGTATAAAATTAAAGCAATTCTTATAAATTGGATATATTTGCACTAATAACTTTGTGGCTAATTGGAATATTCAAAAGATTAAAATTTGTAAACAAGCATGAATTGCTATAGTAGCAGTAGTAGTGGTGGTAGACGGAGTAGTAATATCAGGAGTAATTACAAAGTAATTATCCTTATAATGGTGACAACTATTTGGACCAGGTTGTTTTTACTAATTCCAATCTAATTGAGAAGTCATTTAAGATTTGTAAAATAAAGCCTACTAAAAAATCTGTATCTGAACAAACATAAACTTGGTGTATAATACAAGTATTTTACTCTACTGACTTGAGTTTATTCTATTTATATTCTGTACATGAAGCAAAAACACATTTCATTTTTATTAAGAATACATTTATTTTATAAAGGGAACTATCAGGAGTATTATTTCATTATTAAATAAATAAAAATGTGTTATTACTTGGGTAACAAATAATTTAGTTCTACTTAAAAATGTTTACCAAAACAGCTAGAATTGACCTAATAACAACAGTTATATCACACAGTGAATTTATAACTACACACCTAAATGGGTCTCAGCTAATAAAATAAGGAAAATATCCTTTACGTGTCTCATATGGTAAGAACAAACAAACCCCCTCCCCCATCTATTATAGAGTCTACAATCTACAATAAGCCGATTGTCCCTGAACTGGGAGAAACAAACTAACATTTTTATAGAATCCCAATCTGAGAGAGTATTTTCCTAGTACTTAATAATTATCTCCTTTAGCAAGTTATAAATTTAGATGTATACTGAAAGAGTTTTAAAAAAAGGGGGCGCCTGGGTGGCTCAGTGGGTTAAGCCTCTGCCTTCAGCTCAGGTCATGATCTCAGGGTCCTGGGACTGAGCCCCGCAAGGGAGCCCTGAGGCTCTCTGCTTAGCAGGGAGCCTGCTTCCCCCCCCCCGCCCCCCCCACCTGCCTCTCTGCCTACTTGTGATCTCTCTCTGTATGTGTCAAATAAATAAATAAATCTTTAAAAAAAAAGAGTTTTAAAAAAAGCAGTAATATGTAAAATGCCATTCTTATTCAGTGCTAATTCTATATACATGAGTAAAATCTGGAACAACCATTTGTGAAAAGTGATTTTAGTAGAAAGTACAAAAGTTTTTAAAACATTCAAACCTTTTGACAAATTTTTAAATCTTGCGAAGGAAAAAAGGTACTAAATGGAAGAAGCTTTAGGCAAAAGTATTTTTCTCAGAATTACTTTTAATAATAAAAATGAAGAAATAACCCTAATGTCCCCAAATATGGGGATCATATTACATAAATTATGGTATCCCCACTTAATGGAATATTGAGCGGTCATCTGAAATTAGACTTATGACTAATATCCACTATATGGGGAAACAGTTAGTGTTTAAAAGTCAGTATACAAAATTTTATTTACAGTATTATCATAACCATAAAAAATAAAAGATTGAAAGGATATAAAAGGAATGTTAACACCTATCCTTGATGGTTTGATTATGAGTAATTTTCCAATTTTTCTAGAGCTTTACTTTTATGCTGGCCACAAACAATATCACAACTGTTTGTGATACAGAATTGCAATATTTTAAAATATAAATATATGCTATTAAAATATTCAAGTAATTCAACTAGGGAATTAGTCATATGCTTTTTGGTTTAAATACATTTTCCCCTACTCTGTATGTGAAATAATGAACTAAGACATTCTTCAACCCTTGCCCCAAACCCATCTAGACTCATACAAAGTATCTTTCTGTCGATTAAAAAAATTCTTTTCTAAACAAGTTCACCTTCTCAGTATCTTCTCAGTATCTTTCAAATCCATTTTCCCTCATTATCTTTATCTTTTTTTGCATATCTTGTATCAGTAGGCTTTTAACTGATCTCATTGTTTCCAGCCTTGGGGAAGGCTATTCATGCAAATCTATTTGTTTTTCTGCTCAGAATCCTTCTAAGATTTCCAATTATCAAAGCTCTGTTGGGGAATCCTGAACATACTGGAGAGTGGAAGGGAAGAAAATCAGTATTGTCTGAGGAACACTTTCATAAGAAATATAATTTACACAAATCCATAGAAATGGGCCCTCTTCCTCCCAGTTAATATATATATATATATTTTTGCTATTTCAAACAATGTTGCTAAGAAAATTCTTTTACAGACTTTATGGTATGTATATGCAAATGAGGTTTTTCTGGTAAATATCCAGGAATAAAAATAGTGGATTACAGGATATACCTATGTATGACTCAGTTAACGTAATAAAAATTAGTTTCCAAGGTGGTTCTAACAATTCACATATCCATATTCTTATCAAGCCCAGGCGTTATCATAACTTGCACTTTTATGTATCTTTCTGCTATTTAATTTCTACAATAATGGTCGATCTTATTAAAAGTTACAAAAAAATTTTTTTTCTGGAAACAAGAAACTCTGAGAATGAACAAAAGAACTAACAAATGAATGGATAGGTTTGTTATTTTACCATGGCTCCTAATACTAATTCATCCTCGAATCTTTTGGTTTCAGAAATATTGATGTACTTATTTCTTACCATTTGACATTTCACATTTCTGATTCTTCATACATATCATTTCCTCTGCCCCCAATGACTATCTTCAATTTTTCCACAAGAAAAATTCTTGATAATGTCAGCTATAAAGTCTTAAAAAGTCTTTGGTGACCCACTCCCCAACTTAATCATTCTCTCCTCTAAAGTTCCTCAAAAATACTTATATCTATTACCCTGTATTCGAAGTGTTCTTTTATTTATATTTCTGCCAAGAACCAGTAATGGGAGACTGCCTACATTTTATCCCTAGGACTTATAATTATGCCTGTCGTATAGTATCATATAAATAACCTCTAATATGCAACCATCCACAAATCAGATCACATTATAGTAATATAGACTCTTGGGAGTAAATCTGGTGTAACATGAATTAAAATGTAGGAAAAAGAAGTCTTTAATAAAAAAAATCTTCACCCACAAAAGAAATAATTCTAATAAATGTAAAAGTTCAAATTACACAGAAAAATTCTGCTCATAATCCCAACCCCATGGAATAACAACTACTACAATTTGACATAGAGCTTTCCAGACTTCTTAATGCATGTGTATTTGTTCGTATCCTACATAGAATATGGTTCCATTTATACTATAGACGGTCTAGCCATGTGGTGCTTTTTCTCACTTCAAAATATATCATGGACCTCTCACCACATCAGTATATAAAAATGTACCTCGTGCTTTGAAATGGTTGCAAAGAAGTTCAGTATTTGTTTGTGTCATCTATTCTGTAAGCAATACTCTAATTGCGAACTTTTAGATTTCTTCCAATTTCTGTTATATATGTTGCAATGCAAGTCCTTATACATACATCCTGGTGCAGTGGTAATATTATTTCCTTAGGATTTATTCCCATAAAGAGAATCACTGAATAAGAATATGCATATATTCCCATTATATTACCAAACTACCTTCTAGCAAGCTTATGTATCATTTGAAAAACCCCTCAATAGTACATGTCAGAGGGACCATTTCCTCACATCTCTGTTCACACTGGGCTTTACCACTTACTGATCTTTGCCCATCTTATTTGTCAAATAAGAAAAATACTTTCTTATTTTCCAAGAACATTATCTGCATTATTTCCATCATTAAAATTAATAATAACCAAAACTTTAAGTTGGATACAACTGAGTAAAAAAGTATTCAGGCTTAGTCAAATTTGAATGTTTTTAACTGAATTACAACCCCTTAAAAGTAACAATTACTATGGGAACATGGACATATTCTAAAGTTAGGTGGTGGGAAATGCCAAAAATCTTTCACAAGAGCAGAAAATTTAACACACGATATACATAAAGACTGTACATACATTTGCATGCTCTCTAGCTTTAAAAAAATTATCTATAGCAGTCCTATACACCCACATTCAATGCTCTTAGGATTCTGGCATAGGCTCATCTGTATTATATCCATATAGTAACCGATGCCAATATTTAATGTACAGTGGAAATCTGTTTCACTCTAAGAGGCTGGTATAATAATTATTCTCCTATGGTTGCTAAGAGATTGTGTAGCTTTTTCTTTTTCCAAGACTACTGTAGCAATTTTATGTGTAGAGGCAAAAGGATGCTGGGTAAAGCAATAAAATATTTCCAGCTGTAGCTCTCTATCAGAACATAAGGTTGGATGACACCTGCAGAGAAAATAGAAACAGACTTTGCTTCTCTCCTCTCTTCTTACTGTGTAATTCTGAGTAGAGACAACTTAGCGTTGTTCTGCAAACCTTTTTAAATATGATTCCCAATGAACAATCAGGTGTGAAAAAAGTGTTATCAGTCTACTTGCTGCTCAAGAACTTTGCTCTTGTTTTTGTATATCACAAAACACAGGTTTGAAAATGTGTGTCTGAGTTATATCCAACAAAAGAAGATTTTAGTAATTATATTATTAGTTAATTTTAGCATGATGGAAGAATTTTAAAATGTTCTTTGATGAATAAGTCTTATATTTTAGCATTGCATATGTTAAAAATGCTACCAAAAGTGCTATTCTTTTGGCATTTAAAATCATATACTCAAATTATGCAAACTTGGGAAGCACAGAAAAAATTACAATTCCACAAGCCCAGCAAAATCACCATTAATATTTTGGTGTAGTACCCAGTAGCAATTCATTTTAGATTTGACCACAATTATCTCCTATTCTGCTTATTAGATTTCTTTGGTTTATTTGATTAAGAGTAAGAATACACTAACCTGTGAGTTTTTAATCTTGCATTTGACTATGAGCTTTGTCTAAAAACATTAATTGCACATAAAGAATTTTGTTTAAGCAATCTGAACACAGTAATCAGTGATGAAACAATATGGAAGTAATGAGAAATGTACCAAGACATAATGTCCCACAAAAACAGAAAAAAGAAAATAAGTCCTCCTAGGTTAATCAACGCACAAACCAAACTACTTTTCTAATAAAGTTAGTTTGACTTAAATGTGGTGTTAGGTTTTCAGGAATTGTTTATTGTCTGTTAATTTGTTTTTTAGTTATTTTGTTCCTGGTAACTATATAAATTTATACAATCCTGTAACGGGAACGTCTATTTCTAGGATTTTATCCTAAGATCACACTCGGAAAAATACCAACAAAATTAATGTAAGAGGTTGTGAAAAATAAAGTAAAGGTTCAATAAAACATGAATGGTTAAATAAATTGTCTGGCACAGTTACACGATTAGAATGGCTAAATGCAAAAACTCAAATTAGACTTTGTGGGTTCACATTCTAGGATTTATACTATTTAAATTCCAACTATCACCATCACTATAATCACCAATACAAACAAAACTCCTTTCAAAACACAGTCAAGAGGTGCCTGGCTGGCTCCGTCCATGGAGCATGAGACTCTTGATCTCAGGGCTATAGGTTTGAGCCCCATACTAGGTACAGAGATTACTTAAAAATAAAATTTTAAAACACACACACAATCAAAATGAAAAAGAGATTGATTCTCATGGTACTTTAAAATAAAGAAATATGTATTTGAATATGATACAAAAGAACAAAGAAAAACCTAGGCAGAAGCACCTAAAATATTCACAGCAGTTATGTCTGGGTAGGAATAAATGATTCCTCATTTCTTCTTTATAATTTTCTAACTGCCCAAATATTCTACTTGAAGAGTCAAGAAAGAAATGTAAATGACAAATCATTATGCAAAAAGGTTATACAGTTCTTTTGCTCCCTTGTTAGATAACAAAACTCAATCTGAAATATACTAAAGTTCTGGGAACTCGACTATGGGATAGCACTTAATGTAGGACGGTTACAGTCACAGTAATATAACATCCATTTGCTAGCTAAATAATGCCTATCCATGGGGGTGCCTTGGTGGCTCTACTGGCTGGGCATCTGACTCTTGACTCTGGCTTGGGTCATGATCTCTGGGTTGTGAGATTGAGTCCCCCAAGTGTGGCTCTGCACTCAGTGGGTCTGCTGGAGATTCCTTCCCTCTGCCCTGGCCTCTGCTCCCATGCTCGCCCTGTCCCTCCCTTCCTCCCTCCCTCCAAGTACATAAATCTTTAAAAAAGAATAAAAATGCCTATCCACTAACTTAGTTTTCAGAAACAGAGACTTATTAAAATGTTACCACCTTTGAAAGTTATTGCATGAACAATTCATATCCCCCTTCCTAAAGCAAAGTTAAACAATCAGTAACTGTAAATCATAATCTCTTAAATCATTTTGGATCAGAAATGACACTATCAAAAGAGTAAGTTAGTCAAGTATTTCTCAGTGGCCAAAAGAAAAAATAAGACAACTTTCACTTCAGATCAGTTGAGTGTCATCTTCCTTCTTCCCGAAAACATGAAATCTGAGATCTTTTCCTCTTAGAACCACAGCCCGTCGTGAGGTGAGTTTTATGGGTTTCGTTACCAACCCAGCATATCTGAACAACAAGAGCTGTTCTCTGGTTGGAGAAACACTGTAAAAATGATCTTATAACAAATATGAGCTAGCATTTAAAAAACAAAAACGAAAAAAAAAACCTTAACTGGCTCATTAAAACAGTCAAAGAAACCAATGAAAACAACATTCATACCTTTTTACAGCTAGGTTAAAAATCCTAAGCATGAAGGTTTTTCTTTAAAAAACCCTTCTTGGGTACCATGTAGGTATATGATCAGCACTGTACTAAAAACATCAATGATAAAAAGATGAGCAAGATGCGATTTTAAATCCAAATGATGATGTGTTTTATATAACCCTTCAAAGACAGATATGAAACAAAAAGGTAGACATCTTCCTGTTGATTTATGATGACTGATAAAGACACTGAATTGTCAGAAGCAGAAAGGGGCCCACCAGCAAATAACCAAATGTCTAGTATAACTTTAGAACAGAAAAGGTACTCAAATAACTGGTGAATAAATTGTTGAATATTTAAAATGGAGAGGATTTCCACTCTGATATTTAATGTCTTCAAGACATTTAATGATCTAAATAAAACACAATCATGACCTCTTCTGGGTTAAAAAAAAAAAAAGATAATGGGTTACTCTTTAAAAACCATTTTCGTTGCCTTTGCAAATAATCACCAGTGAAGTAAACCTGGCATAACTACTGCTATGAATCACAGCCAAATTGTATTCAAAATAATTTCAAATATTTAGTTATGCCAAGCTCAAAGGTGAATTACAAAACACGATGTACTTTATTTCTGATAAATTAAAATATTTTATAATCTCCAATATATTCCAAAATAATAATGACAGTAAAAACTTTGAAATATGAAATCAATGGCACTAAGGTAAATTTATGAGTTTTCTTTTGTAGTTTTAATTCTGGACATCGATTCTTTTAAAAACTTTTCAAATAGGAAGTTCAGAAAAATTTATCTCACCTATTTGCTAGCATCTCAGTATCCCCCACTCCTTTCTTGATATAATTAAGGTTAATGTATTATATAATCAGGTCAGACTTTTTTAAACAATGAAGATGATTTTTTTCCTACCTGAACATACTCGTTGTTATAAAAGGGCTATAAAACCAAGATACGATACACTCTTCTATTGAAAGAATTTACCCTAAGCTAGAGATCATCTAAAAAACTGAGAACTGATGAAGATTAGGGATTAAAGGAACATGACTACAGATGTTAGCTTTCATTCTCATCATATTCCCTTCCTGCTTGTGTACTGGTTAGCTATCCCTGCACAATAAATTACCACAAAACAGCAGCTTCAAAGAACATACATTTATTATCTCACAGTTTCTGTGAGTGAGAAATTTTGAAGCGCCTTAGCTGAATGACTCTGGCTTACAGTCCTTCAGGACATCGCAGTAAAGGTACTATCCACGGCTGCAGTTCTCTGAAGGCTTCTTTGGGGCTGGAAGACCTCCTTTCAAGATCAGCCCATTTCCTTGCTGGCTGTTGAAAAAAGGTCTCAGTTCCTCACCACATGGCTCTCTTCACAGAACCTCTCAAGTGTCCTTGCACACAGTAGCAGGCTTCTCCCAAAGTGAGTAATCCAAGAAAAAGAACAAGATGGAAGCCACAAATTTTCTTAGGATCCACCTCACTTCCTTCACATTCTATTTGTTAGAAGTGAGTCACTAAGTACAGTGACACTCAAAGAGAGGGGAATTAGACTAGAGTGAAGACAGGAGTATGAAAGGATTTGTGGACATATTTTAAAACCATCACTGTTCACCACTCTTTGGACAAATGATTTACAGTTTTCTCATATACAAAATACACTCACTCATCCCCCTCCCAAGACTCCCCAGAAGTCTCATCCTTTTAGAGCAACAACTTCACATCCAGGATGTTGTGATCTAAATAGATCCATGTACAGATGAAACTTCTCAGGTATAGTTCCTTAAGTACAATCCTCTGAGTATAATTTCTCCCAATGTGAAGACCTGGAAACTAAAGTGACAAATTATCTGCCCTACACGTACCCAAAATACAAGGGTAGGATAGGCAGAGGAAAACTGTTATAACACCATTCTGTACAGAAGAAAATGGGAAGCACACTGGAGTCACTGAACCCAAGTAATTCTGAAATCGAGGTGGAAACATCTTACAAGTTGCCTGAAGAGCACTTAGGACCTAGGAATAATTCTCCATGGCTCTTGGCTCTGGCCTTGGAGATTTGGTCTCTGATTACTGAGTCACACTTCCATTTTATGAAAGGTAGCCCATGTTTACATACATGTGTAGAGAATGTTTTAACCTGACTCCTACTAGAATTTTGGGGACCTAAAGGGCCACTCTTGAGTCCAAGGTGGTGATACTTCTGCCAAAATAACTCTTTGGAAAACACTGTGGGTCTCTTGTGATTCTTATCGGGGTTCACACCATTAGACAAAAAGCACAATCACAAATCTGAAATAAACTCTTCTCTACTTTAAATTTTTGCTAAGGGCCACCCTAATCTGATAATAAGCCCTATCACTTTGATTGAAAGGTTCTTGGATGCTTACCTTGGATCTTTCTGAGGTCTTAAGAACGAATTTTATAAATCACACACTTGGCTTCATCTTTAGACAAAGCTATTCTGAGTGCGCCCTGGATCTGATCTTTGCTTGGAAGCCATTTCCTAATTTTAGCGTAGTTTAATATACAGAGAGGATGAAAATTTTCAAACCAGCAGGTCCTGGCTCCATTTTGTTTAGGAGCCCTTCCTTACCCCATTTACCATAAGCAGAAAGAAGAAACCAAGCAACACTTTCTATACCTTTTGCTTGAAAATCTCCTTAGCTAGATCACCTAGCTCATTAGATACATTTTCTAAGGCCCATATTACTGCAAGTGATAGTGTTGCTAACCTTTCTGCCACTATGTAGCGACTCCCTTTCTTCCAGTTTCCAATATGGTTTTCTTCATTTTCATTTAAGCTTTTACTGGCTTTTAAAGTATTTGTTACGGTAGTACCCCATTTATGGGTACCTAAATCTGTATTAGTAACAAATTACCCTTAACAAATTGACACTTAACATTTTATGATTTCTGTAGGTCAGGAATTAAGAACAGCTGAACTGTTAACTGAATAGGTTCTGGCTCACAGTCTCCAGTGAGTTACAATCAAAACATCAACGATGGCTATAGTCATCTAAAGTTTTGTTTGGAAGTAAATGACCGGCTTCCCAAATGGTTCACTAACATTGTTACTGTCACAAGACTTCAGTTCCTTACCACATGGACATCTCCATTGGGTTGTTTGAGTATCCTAATCCCATGAGAGTTGTCATTTTCTAGTACAGGTAATCCAAGAGAACCAGAAAGAAGCTGCAATGTCTTTTATGATCAACCCTTGGAAGTCACATTCTGTCAATTCTACCATAAGTCTCTTTCGTAAGAAACAACTAAGTATAATGTATTCTCAGGGAGAGGAGCATTAGATTCTATCAAAAGGAATATAATTTAATAATCTATTTTAAAAACACCAAGAATGTAAAGCCAAAAATTAAAACTTGATATAAAAATTGCTTAGTAAAATTATATTTAAATGGAAGCCTACTACTATAATCTCTAGTGACATTGCATATTTTCTATTTTATTATGAAAATTAAAAAACCAAGCAAGTGGTTTAGTGTCTAATGAAGCTAAAATATAAATAACTCTTTTAGGGGGGATATGTTTTTACATTTTGGATTGAGAGCACTGGAGATACCTTACTATTAATTAAGTAGCCATGCCAAGGAGCTAACGGAATAACTAATCTTACTACTCTTTGTTATACAGTAATTCTCTTCACTAGCCTCCTCCTAATTCTAACTTTTCACTCTTTTGTCTGCTTCTGCGATAAATTTATTATTCCTCATCAATATCATCCCCATTTTTAACTCTCTACCAAAGCCTTGACATGTACAGTACTAGTAGCAAATATGATTATGGAAACAATGGTTTTTTACAAAATCCACTGACTGTTAAATGCACAGAGTACTGCAAACAATTATGTCCTGTAGCAGTTTTTCCTTTACATTACGGTATATAAAGAAATGCCGTGAAACCAAATCAGAAGAATATCAAAACGATTAATAGCCATTATGTAAAGGACAGTGTTAGTATGTGAAACTCTACTTTTTGAAACTGAATTTTAACCAAATTTACTTCATCACAGGGAGCAATCCAGAAAATGCTTCCCCATTTCCAGCCTCATATTTTGACTAATACCAGAACAAAATGGAACTTTGTTAAAGACTTAAGTAAAAAATATTTTCATTTTATTACTTATTTCTTATATCTAATTAATTGCAACTCCCTGCATTTTTAAAATAATAAATAACCAAAAATAAAATAAAAAGATTCATATATTTAAACATAACAAAGGACGCTTAAATGTACAACAGGGGGATTGGTAATTAAGATCCATCTATTAAAAAAACAAATTACATAGAAACAATAAAAACTATAAACTTGAAGTATTTAAGGACACAAATATTATATATTTGAGTGAAAAAAAAGACTACAGCATAATATTACAATAACCCATGTGCATGCCCATTTATGTGTACAGAAAAAATCCCACAGGCTTTATTTAAAAATATGTATGGTGGTTATCACAGATGGTAGCATACATATGTTTTTTTTCTTTAAACTTTGCTATATTTCTCAAATTTTCCAAATAAAAACATTTTTATTTTCTGATTATAAATGCACATAAAACATTTGCCATGTCTTTAGGTTACAACTATTTTTACAGTAATATGAATAATTAATACTAGGTATACAGACAAATTTGGGTTCTTTTACTGTTCTAATATTGTTGTGAAGTATTAATACTTAATGCATCAAAGCTAAAAAATACGGAAAAGTTCTTAAAAAAAAGACATATATAGCTCAGAATCCCCCAATCCAAAAGTAATAAACAAAAATATTTAACATTTTAGCGTAGTGGTAACACCATATAATTTTTATGTTTTTATTACTCAGTATATTATAAGCAAATTACTAATAAAATGTTTAATGGTTGCATGATAAAGATATACTTTAATTAATTCAATCATTCAAGTTTTCCTCTTTAAATAGCTTATTTTTTATTATTAATACTTTAAATACTCATACTCAAAAATCTGTGTATAAAAAAATCTTTGTGCAAGAAAAAACAAACAAAAAAAAATTTCTGCATCTCTATTCCTTGGTATAAATTACTGGAAATTGGTTCACTAGATCAACAGGCATCCAGGTTTCTGTTTTTAAAGCTTTTTAATACATATTACCAAACTGCTTTCTAGAAAAAAACCTACCTATCTACATTTTCTCCAGCACAGCATCAATCTGTCAATCTCACAGACATACACAGTATGGGGCAGTGTCAATTTTTATTTTTTTTTTTATTTTTTTAAGATTTTTATTTATTTGAGAGAGAGAAAGAGAATGGGGAGAAGCAGATGATGAAGGAGAGGGACAAGAAGACTCCACGCTGAGCATGAAGCCCAATGCAAGGCATCAATGATCTAGGACCCAGAGATCATGACCTGAGCTGAAATCAAGAATTGGGACACTTAACCAACTGAGCAACCCAGGCGCCCCTTAGGGGGAGTGTCAATTTTTAAACCTTTCTTCCTTTGGTAACTAAAAAATGTTAATTTATACTACCTGCTGCTTACCATTGTTCATATACACTTACTAACAATTTGCAATTCCTTTTCTGTGAATTCTTTTTTTTTTTTTTTAATTTTATTTATTTGACAGAGAGAGATCACAAGTAGGCAGAGAGGCAGGCAGAGAGAGAGGAAGAAGCAGGCTCCCCACTGAGCAGAGACCCCGATGTGGGGCTCAATCCCAGGACCCTGAGATCATGACCTGAACTGAAGGCAGAGGCTTAACCCACTGATACACCCAGGCGCCCCTTCTGTGAATTCTTTATACAAGTACCTTGCCTATATGTGATGGTTAATTTTATCTGTCAACTTGGCTAGGCTATAGTGCCAAGCTGTTCTGTCAAACACCAGTCTAAACGTTGTGGAGGCATTTTCAGATGTGACTAACATTTAAATCGGTATATTCTAAGTAAAGGAGATTACCCTCCATAAAGCAGACAGGTCTCATTATGAAAAGACTTAAAGAAAAGACTGAGGTCCCCCAAAGAGGAAGTCTGCCATGAGACTGCCTTCCAACTCAAAACTGAAACATTAAAGTGTGTCAAAACTGCCATACATGCCTGCCTACCTACCCTGTGCATTTCTGACTTGTCAGTCCCCACAATCACTGAGCCAATTCCTTTAAAAAAACAAACCAAAAAAACCAACCACCACCACCAACAAACCAGTCCAAGGAAATCAAATAAAAACAAACTCTCTATAACACATGCATACCTATATCATGCCCACACATCCTATTGCTTCTGTTTCTCTGTATTTCTTGACAAATACTGTATCAAGAAATTTTCTTAGAAATTTATGTAACTTGTTTATTTCTTAAGGTTAGTCATTTCCTCCCTATCCTTATGTTCAGAAATTTCTTTCAAGGCAAACTACTTACTTGTAAGTCATCTTCTGTTCCTTCAGCTTCATTTTTAAATGTTGGGCATCCTAAGAAAATAGGTAGATGTTAATTAAGCAAATAATTTTTGTCTTAGGTTTTAATAATTGACTAATTGATTAAATCATTATAATGCTATAGAACTGATCAGAGATCATTCTGGGCTGCCTGACAACGTCAGATGTTGGCCACTCATACCTGCCTCTTTGTTATGAGAATAAAGTGATTATTTTCCTCTTTTATATGTATATTTCCAGTTATTTACTAAAGAGATGTTTTCTGTGAAAGTGTACTACCTCTAGTAAGCCCTACCCCTGATTTTTCTGAAGTGTTCAAACTGCTAGGCAGGGTATATGCGTTAAAACTCCTCTGGTGTTTACCTACGTATGATTTATTCAATTTTCTAAATATTCTTACCCAGAAGACAGTATTTAATACCCCAAACGAAGGTTTTAGTTGCTTCTGTAATAAAGAAAACAAATAAGCCTTAAAGCATTATTGACAGCCAATAGCCAGTTGTTGCTACTGATCTTTGTGTATCAATGTCTCTCCGTACATTTTCCTAGTATTCAAGAGTGCCTTTTGTTCAATAAATTAATGAGGAAGGATGTCTTAGCAAAGTATTCTGAGCTTATGTTATCCTTGAGAGATATAGCTAGCATGGAGATGAGCAGAAATTTGTCCTTCCAAAAGGGTTGCATATTTTATTCTTATTGTCATGGAAGACTAAGTAAAAGAAATTTAATGGGACTGTTGGAAGTCTACACAGTGGCTGGTAATAACACTAACCAGTATTTTTAAAAAATGTTCAAAACTAACGAGACAGATTAGTACTGTAGTCTATTCTACCTGGCAAGGAGTTTGTAGGCTCCTTCACATATATATAAACTGTCCTTTAAAACATGAAACCCAATATATTTGATCCTAGTGAAAGAAGTATCGTTTTATGGAGCCATGAGTGTGGGCTTCAACGTAGTAACAGTTTAGGGAATGCAAACTGGTGCAGCCTCTGTGGAAAACAGTATGGAAATTCCTCAGAAAGTTAAAAATAGAACTATCCTACAATCCAGTAATCACACTACTATTTACACAAAAAAATACAAGAACACTAATTCAAAGGGATACATGCACCTCTATGTTTATTGCAGCATTATTTACAATGGTCAAATATGGAAGCAGCCCAAGTGTCCATTGATAGATGAATGGATAAAGAAGAGGTGGTATATATACACAATGGAATACTATCCAGCCATAAAGAATGAAACCTTGCCATTTGCAACACCATGGATGGAGCCAGGGAGTATAATGATGAGTAAAGTTAGAGAATGACAGATACCATATGATTTCACTCATACATGGAATTTAAGGAACAAAACAAATGAGGAAAAGGAAAAAGAGAAACCCAGAATGAGACTCTTCACTATAAAGAACAAACTGATGGCTATGAGAGGGGAGGTGGTTGGGGGATGGGTGAAATATGTGAGGGCAATTAAGAATACACTGATCATGATGAGCATTGAGTAATGTTTAATATTGCTGAATCACTATATCATACACCTGAAACTAATGTAACACTAATATGTGTTTTATATATATATATATATATATATATATATATATATATATATATATACACACACACACACACACACACACATATACTGGAATGAAGATAAAAAGCTTACTACAAAAAAGGAAAAAGTAAAAATAAATTAAAAATTCCAGCAGCCAGGGATAATGATTGTCTTTTTAAAGTACCAGTACTTGAACACTAGCTAAATATCAGAATCAACTGGGGAACTTTTAGAAAATATGCTGATACTACAGTATATTCTCAAACCAGTACTGTCGGAATCTATGGGATGAGGCATATGGCTTCATGTATTTTTTATTTCTTGTAGTGGTTTGAGAATCACAACCACTACACAGGATCTCAGGGACTTTTTTTCCCCTCTAAATTCATAATATAATCATTTCACAATTCTTCATCACATTTGAAATAGGAGGAACTTAAAAAAAAAAAAAAAGGATGCCTCAGCTCCCCTCCCTAGGCAGACAGATTCAAATATTCAGAGTAGGGACCAATTACTCTATTTTTCCAAGTGTCCCAGGTGACTAAAATGTGTAGCCAACATTGAGAACAATGATCTAGAAAGAACTTACAGGTTCTTGTAATAAAGATAAAATGAATGCCACAAAAATTTCATCCCACAAAAATTTTTCTAAACTGGAAATCACTGATTGTTTACCAATTTCTCATGTTTTAAAATAGCTAAATAAATTATTTAAGCAGAGTTTCATGCATTATCAGTACAGATTTGTACTAAGCACTTCCAGGTTCTTGCCTATGGTCAGTCTCATTCTTCTAATTTTCCTATTAAAATGTTATCTTCAAAATATAACAAATCACAATGTTGCTAATATATTTTGATTCAGTTACTTTATATAGAAGGTGATTTCTATTTACAGAGACAATTTTCCTTCTTAATTAGAAAAACAAATCAAGTCTTAATTATAACTTCATTGTGGGAAGAAATGGGCTTTAAAGTGATTTCTTTTTGCTTAGTTAAGCAGAGGCCAGTCTTACATGTAAATACGTTCTTTTTCCCTTTAAAATGTGCAAGCTTTAGAGTTAATAATCTTAACAGATTGGCAAAATATACAAAGAGATAGGGCTATGGCCTCTACCAATCCTCAGTAATGACATCAGGTAAAGAGTTAAGAAGAGTTTCAAGAAAAGGTTTGCCAAAGGAAAAATAGAGCCTACATATGAAAAAAAGAAAACTTCTAATAACAAAATACAGTTGAACCTTGAACAATACCGGGGTCGGGGACACCAACCCCTGCCCCACCTCAATGCAGCTGAAAATCCACATACCACTTTTGATTCCCCAAACAACACTACTAATAGTCCATTGTTGACTGAAGCATTACCAATAATATAAACAGTTTCAACACATACTTTGTATATGTATTATATACTGTATTCTTATAAAATAGAGAAAAGAAAACATTACCAAGCAAATCATAAGGAAGAGAAAATATATTCATGGTACTGTACTGTAAAGTAATCCACATCTAATAGATCAGCATAGTTTAAGCCCATGTTGTTCAAGGATCAACTATATTTGATTATTAGGAATGTTCTCTTTTTTATGACCAAAACAAGGATATGACTGATGTAACAACACACAAGGATTTTGAAAGTTCTGACAATTCCCTCTTCATGCTCCTACTTACATGTAAGTGGTATATATTATGTAACAAATATAAAACAGATTTAAAAACCCATTATTTTATCTTTGCCTACAGTGAGCTTTCAAAACTAATCACATATATCACAAAAGATGACCTGCTCAAAGTCACTCTACTCTACTATATATGATAAACAAATTAAGAAAATAGTCAAGAAAACCTACCTTGAGAAATATCTTCTATAGCTCTTCGAATGCCTCTATCAAAAGCCCTAGCATCAGCAGGACTTTGAAAGGTAAGGCCAAATTTCTTGTCATCAATCTTCCAGTGGTGAAATGTTGGAGTGACCTTATTGTAAATGAGGTCTTTTTTAAGCATACATTCCAAAACCACCTGCCAAAAGTTAAATGCCAAAGATTACTATACATATATCAAATAATCTAATGTAGCTCTTAAATACAAACTGAGGTGAGAATAAGAGCTATTATATTTCAGTAAATGCATTTCCCCCCTCTATTAATGTAGAGGTCTTGCTATTTAATCTACTTCATAAAGTCACTCAATACAGAAATTTTAAAATGGGATTAAAGAGGATTCTGGGAAGATGACAAAGAAAGAAGGAAACTTTCTCCCCACCTAGACAACAATTACACTGGCAGAATCTGTCTGATAGAACTATGTTGGAACTCAAGTCTGTCAGGTTTGTAACTCCCAAGGGAAGACATAGACAGTAAATTGGGGTTGATTTTGGTCAATTTCAGCATTAGTACAGTAGCAGCTACCCTATCCCCATGGCAGGGAGGTATGTACAACATGTTCCTAGAGCATCTCAAACACAAATCACAGGAGCCAGGGTGGGTAGGATCTTGTCCTCCAAATATCAGCAATCTGTGCTCTGATTACTGATGGCTAACTATGATCAGAGAGGTGCAGAGGAAGAGGAGGACAGCCATAGTTGTTATACCTTCCCTTACTGTTGCAAGTCCCTCCTCAACAAAAGAAAGAGATGTCCAGGTTATTTAAAGGATCAGCATCCTTTTTTAGCTATCATTTTTTTACTTTTTCCCATTTTGGGTGCCAAACATTAAAGACTAGGACATTCAAAAACAATTACATTCATGGGAAAAATTAGAAAGTGACTATTCATATCCAAGGAAATACTCAGAAAAGACATGAGAAAACCTAAATTTACACTTCAGGCACATCCTCAGCAGAGACAACCTACAACAATTTAAAAGAAAAAAAAAAAAGCAAAAGAGCAAATCTATGGAAGGGTGACAATGTGATTTTCAGAGTTACTACATAATTAGACTCAAATGTTCAATGTTCAACAAAAAAGCTCAAGGAACACAAGGAAACAGTAAATTCGTTTTTCCTTTTCCCACTGTAAGAAAAAAGAAAATCAACAGAAACTCCTAAAAAAGGAATAGCAGATCTATTAGACCAAGGCTTAAAAAAAACCCATAAAACTGTCTTAAGGAGAAAGTCAATAAAACAATGTACAAACAAAATGAAAGTATTAATAAAGAGATAGAAAATCTAAAAAGAAATGAAGAAATTCTGGAGCTGAAAAGTACAATAGATGGAACAAAAAATTCACTACAGAGATTCAAAAGCAGATTTGAACAGGCAGAAAAAGATCTGTGAACTTAAAAATAGACAATAGACATTATTGAGTCTGAAGAATAGAAAGAAAAAAGATTAAAGAAAAGCAAACAGCTTAAGGGATCCATGGAACACTATCAAGAGGACTAACATGGGGGTGCCTGGGTTAAGTTTTAGTTGGCTGAGCGTCAGACTCTTGATTTTGGCTCTATGATCTCAGGGTCATGAGACTGAGCCCTTCATCGGCTCTGCTCTCAGCATGGAGTCTGCTTGGGATTCTCTCTCCCTCTCCTTTTGCCCCTCCACACTGTACCACCTCCCACCTCTCTGTCAAAATAAATAAATAAATCTTAAAAAAAAAAGAACCCACACACACATTGTGGGAGCTGCAGAAAGAGAAAAGGAAAAGGGGCAGAGAAAATATATGAAGAAACAAGAGTTTAAAACTTCATAAATTTTATGAAAGACACCAATATAAATACCAAAGAAGCTCAACAAACTCCAAATAAGATGAATTCAAGAGAGCCACAAATCAGACACAGACAGAATCTTGAAAGCAGCAACACAGGTATGAACCATCACATTCAAGAGATCCTAAAAAAGAGTATTAGCAGATTTAACTTTAGAAACTTTGGGGGCCAGAAGACAGTGGGCAGATATATTCAAAGTACTAAGAGAAAAAAAAAGTCAATTAAGAATCCTTTATTCTGGGCAAAACTGTCCTTCAAAAGTAGGATAGAAACTAAGACATTTTCAGATAAACAAAAGCTGAGAGAATGTTACCACTAGATATGTCCTGCAAAAAAAGTTCAAAGAAATCCTACAAAGTGAAATGAAATAATACAGGACAGTAACTTGAAGCTGTATGCAGAAATAAAGATCTCTTTAAATAAAGGTAAGTACATGAGCATTTTAAGAAGCAGTTAAATTTTAACACTGTTTTGTAACTGACACATAGTAAACCTTCAATAAATAGTAGTAGTAATGGTGATGTTGGTCATCAGGTGACACCACTAATCCACAATACAATAACTGCTATGAAAAACTAGATCATTATTTGTGAGAAGAGACTTTTTTTAATAAAGAAGGGAGAATTTGAATGATAAATAAAAGCACTCAGGAGCTCAAAGAGCTTATGGATAGATTCTGAGAAGCTAAAGTTAATGGATTCTAAAGGCAGTGAAAAATTTCCATCTCCAATGTTTTTCCTTCTTCTGAAAGAAATTCTAGGGTATTTTATAAAAGGGGGAGAAGGAAAACACCACAGTCACTAAATAACTAAAACTTCTGAAGATATATTCCAAGTTATTTTGGGAAATATAGAGCAAAACTCCCATCATAAAATTATTGGACTGTTTGCCAGAAGTACTTAAAATAGACCAAGTCAAAAATGGGTACAAGTGCATTTTTGTTTTCATTAAAAACTAACAATTTGGGAGAGCAGAGTAAAATTAAATACGTACTTTCAAACCACTATGTACTTTATTATAGTTGCTACCTTACAAATAGATAATTACATGTTTACAAATTGTATTATCTAAGAAGTAGTATAGTTGGCAATTAGACTTAAATTTTTTCACTAGTAACTTTCTGAAATATCTTTGACTCCAAGGAAAAATCATTTCATTTTTGAAATAAAAATGCCAAATTCAAATTAGATTACTTCTAACCAAAATCAGTAATTGTTATTTCAAATAGTTGCTTCATATTTAGTTTTCTGGAGGATATAAAATCCTTTATAAAGACACCAAGAAATATCAAACTGTATTATTATCAAATACATAATTCTACTAATTATCTATTAATAAAAATTTGTCTTTAATGGTATGTTCTGAGCTGAGCTGGATTTTAGACAGTTTTAAAAAGGAACAGAAGGAACAATGGCAGTGTTTCACGTAACAGCAGTTCAGCTACAACAGAAGGGAAGGAGCCAGTATTCTTTAAATATATGTATGTCATCAAGAAAAGACTGAGGATCTGCTCCAGATTAAAGGAGAATAAAGACACCTGACATCTAAGTGCTATGTGATCTCGTACTGAAGGAACAAAAATGTTATAAGAACATTATTAGGACAGTTGACAAAACTGGAAAATGTAATGTAGATTAAAGTACCATATTTATGTTAAACTTCCTAAATAGGATAATTAAACTGTGACTAATATCCTTGTTCTCAGGAAAAACACACTGAGGTACTCAGAGATAAAAGGCAGAATATATGCAACTTACTTCAAATAGTTCAGAAACAAATAAATGTGTGTGTGTGTGTGTGTGTGTGTGTGTGTACTGGGGGAGGGAGAGAGAATGGCAAAACAAACACAGCAAAATGTTAAAAAATTGGTATATTTGGGGGGGAAATTTTGGTGTATTTCGGTAAAAGATGTACAGGAGATCTTATCCTATTCTTGCTAAAAGTTGACTCTTTGCAAAGAAATGAAGTGGACAAACAAAAAGGCATAAAAGCAAAAATAAATGGGGTTGCTTACATAGCACAATCAGTTATGTGTCAGACTGTTCGCTTTGGCTCAGGTCATGAGCTCAGGGTCCTAAGATTGAGCCCCGCCTCGGGCCCCGTGCTCAGTGTGGTCTGCTTAAGATTCTCTCTCCCCTCTCCCTCTACCTCACCCTCCCCTACCCCCTGCACACTCTCTCTAAAATAAATAAATCTTAAAAAAAAAAAAGTACAAATAAACACTATTAGGGATGAAAGTGGAACAAAACTGAAAGCACGGCAAAACTTTAGAAAGTAATAAAGAATACAATGTAAGGTTTTATAACCCCAAATTTGAAAAAGTGAAATAGCCAATTTCCTAGAAAAACTATAACTTAATCAAAACTGATTGAAAAGAAAACAGAAAACCACTAGAGACCTGTAACCATCATAGAAACTGAATCAGTAGGATGAGTAAAAGGGGATGAGGGAATGCAAAATGAGATACGTTGTGATTCCTTCAGCATCTGAGAGAGATAAAGACTACCAGCAAGATTATCCTCTGTAGAGAATTCAGAAGAGATTGCTACCAGCAGAAATTGGAGAAAACCGTAGTCAATGACTTCTAATTAAGACACTGTTCTAACTTCTGGTGGCCGCGCAACCACCTAAAATTCTTGGACACAGGCAATAACTCCTGCTTTTTTACTTGGTTCTTTCCCAAGCTCCCAAAGGCTGTCAGATCTCCGAATTGCCAAACTAAAACAAAACAACCTTAAACAATTCTCTTCTCCCTCTACTAGGTCTGCATAATTTGGAGAGGGGACCATACAACTCTGAAGGAGTCAATCTCAACGATCTGAGGATTTAACAGCCATGAATCTTTATTAATCAATTTATACGGCAATATCTATATAACACAAAAACCATTTAGAAACACAAGAATATTCGAAAACATAATGATGGTTGGAGAGCTTCAGCCTCTGAGCTGAAGTAGACCAAAAAAAAAAAAAAAGAGAGAGAGAGAGGGAGAGAAAGGATATTATAGTGAACTGAAGCCTTTCAAAAGGCTACGAACATTGGAATAAGGAAAGATCTCAAATCAGTAACTGAAGTTCCTCCCAAGAAACTAAAAGAAAAACAGAGCAAGCAGAAGGAAGAAAATAAACAGAAACCGATCGATTGAAGAAAGAATCAATCAATGAAAACAGAAAATCAATGAAACAAAATGCTGTTTAAAGAAACATTAAAATTGATAAATCTCTAGTAAGACCCACAAATTAAAAAAGAATACACAAATCACCAATTTCAGGAATGAAACAAAGGACAGCACTAAGGATCTTGCAGCCTTTAAAGGTATAATTAATATATTAAGAACAACTTTTCAATCATAAATTAGACAACTTAGAAGAAATGAACCAATTCTTTGAAAATCATATATTATCAAAACTCAATCAAGATAAAAGATAACCTGATTAGTCCTATAACCATTAAAGAAATTGAATTTGTAATTAAAAGCTTTTAAAGAAATCTCTCTATTCTGAATTTAACTGGAGAATTCTACCAAATATTTAAAAAAGAACACCAATTTTACCCTCTCTCTCCCAGAAAACAGAAAAAGAAGGAACACCTCCCAATTCATTTTATGAGGCCAGTATTACCTTGATACCAACACTAGACAAAGACTAATACCAAAAAAGAAAACTACAGACAAAGACTAATACCAAAAAAGAAAACTACAGACCTCTCATAACTTAAGTACAAAATTCCTTAACAAAATAGTAGCAAATCAGGGCACCTAGCTGGCCCATTTGGAAGAGAATGCAACTCCTGATCTCAGGGTCACGAGTTCAAGCCCCATACTGGGTGCAGAGATTACTAAAAAAAAGTAAATAAACTTAAAAAAAAATAGTAGCAAATCAAGCCCAATAATATATAAAAAAGATTATACACCATGACCAAGTAGGATTTATTCTAGGCCACAAGGCTGGGTCAACATTCAAAACTCAATCAACAATATGAACAATGAATCTTCGAACACTGAAAAAATAAAAGTAATTGGGAAAAAAAAAAATCAATGTAATCTATCATATCAACAAGCTAAAGATGTGATCATTATCAATTGCCTGCAAAAAGCATTTGACAAATTCAAACACCCATTAATGATAAAAAATATCTGCAAGTCAGGAATAGAGAATTATCTCAATTCACTAAAGAGCACTATAAAAAACCCTGCAGCTAACATCTTACTCAAGGGTAGAAGACAATGTGTTTCCACTAAGATCTGAACAAGGCAAGGATGTACATTAATGCCATTCTTCTTGAACAAAGCAATGGAAATTTTTGTCACTGAAATAATGAAAGAAAAAGAAATAAAAGGCCTACGGATTGAAAAGGAAGGAATACAACTATTTGTACTTGTATATGACATGATTTTCTACATTAAAAAAATTCCAGGGAATCCAAAAATCTCATAGTTCAGCAAGGTAACAGGATACAAAAATTAATCACAACTCTACACAATGAGCATGTACTACTCAAAATTATAAACAAAATACTGTTCGTAATTGCTCCAAGAAAAATGATACACATAAAAAAACAAATACAGGATTTACATGCTGAAAAATCACAAAATGCTAATGGAAGAATTCAAAGACCTTACTAGAGACAAACCACGTTCGTGAATTAGAATATTCAACATAGTGAAGATGTCGGTTCTCCCCAAATTGACCCATAATACAATTAAACAACAGGTTTAATACAATTCCTATCAAAATCCAAGTAAGGATTTTTGTAGACATAGGTTAAGATTATTCTAAAATTTATATGGAAAGACACAGACCTTAGAATAGTGAAAATAATCTTAAGAAAGAGAATAAAATGGGAGAAATGACTACCCTATATACATGGAAGGGGAAGGCTTCTATTATGCCTATAGTAATACAATGTGTGATACTTGTAGAGGGATAAACAAATAGAGTAAATGGTGCTGGAAAAACTGCACATTCAAGGCAAAAAAAAAAAAAAAAAAAAAAAAAAAACAACCCACCTTGACCTCGGTATTATACGTTATACAAAAATTCACTCAAGTTTGACTGAAGACTTAAATATAAAATGAAAGACTAAAACTTTTAGGGAAAAAAAAAAAATCAGATAAATTTTTGAGACTTAGGACAAGACAAGAGACTTCTTGGACTTGATACCAAAATCATGATCCATGAAAGGAAAAAATTGATAAATTGAACATCATAAGAATTTAAAACTTTGGCTCTGCAAAAGACCCAATCAAGAAGATAAAAAGAAGAGCTATGGACAGGGAGAAAATATCTGCAAACCACATATTTCAACAAAGGACAAGTATCTAGAATACATAAAGAACACTCAAAACTCAACATCAAAAAACAAAATTCAACGAGAAAAACAGGTAAAGGACTTGAACAGATTTTTCACTGGAGAGATACAAATAAGCACATAAAAAGATATCCAACATCATTAGCCATTAGGGAAATGCAAATTAAAGCCACTACATACCTATTGGAATGACTCTAATAAAAAACAGTAACTACACAAAATGCTGGCAAGAATGCCTAGAAACTGGATCGTTCATACACAGTTAATGGAAATGTAACATGGCACAGCCATTCTGGGAAAAAGTCTGGAAGTTTCTTACGAAACTATCATACATTCAACAATTGTACTCTTGGTCATTTATTCCAGAGAAATAAAACTTAGATTCATAAAAAAAACTTGTACATGAATGTTCAGAGCAGCTTTATTTGCAATAGTGCAAAATTGCAAACAGCCTACATGTCCTTCAATGAGTCGATGGTTCAACAAATTTGGTACAAAGACATGACAGAACACTAGCCAGTAATAAAAAGGAACAAACTATTGATACACTCAACAACCTGAATGAACCTTCAGGGAACAACAGTGAATGAAAAAAGCCAATCCTGAAAGATTACTTACTTATGATTCCAATTATATAACATTTTTGAAATTACATAAGTAATTACATAAGAAATGGAGAACAGATGAGTGGTTGCCAGGTGAAATAGGAGGTGGATGTGGTTATAAAAGAGTAACAGGAGGGAGGATTCTTGTGGTTACTGAATTGTTCTGTATCTTTTCTGTGGATGGTAAACTGTATAGTTCTAAATGCACACCCAAATAAGTACAAGTAAAAGTAGGAAAACCTGAATATGATGGTTTTTATCAATGTGAATATATACTGATTGTGATTATACTATAGTTTTGCAAAATGTTACCAAAGTAACAGGATCTCTTCATATTACTCCTTACAACAACAATTAGTAATCTATAATTTTCACAATAAAAATAACAATTAAAAAGTCTACAGAACATCTGCACAATTAGATTTCAGGAAAATGAGTATCAACTTCTGGTAGGGGAACCTTAGGGACATTAAGGACACTTTCTTATAATAAAGGATATCTCAAAGCCATAGCTAAACCATACTTGTGTTTGCAACACAAGAAATTCCATTAAATTCACAAAGAAGCCAACATTAGCACCAGCATTTAACATTATTCTGAAGTTCTAGCTAACGCTATACAAAAGAAAGTAAGTTTCATGAATGAGCTTTAAAGGATACTAGAAATGACCCCCCCCCCAAAAAAAACCATTTACAACAGTCACACTTTTTTTTTTTTAATCACACATTTTTGATGTGCCTGGGAAAAAAACTTAAATGAGTGTACCTACATACACACACACACACAAAAGACAAATTGTTCAGTGTTCTGAGTGAGCAAAGATATACCAATAAAAAGGGGTAAAGACGACTTAAGGGTAAAACTAGTATTATCAGATATTAAACTACATGAAACTAAAACTAGTTAAAAAGTGAAATATTCACTTAGCAATCAACAGACAAACCAGTAGAACTGAATAGGAACTGTAATGGATTGAATGGCACCCTTCTGAACAGCTCTCATCAGAAAATGAACCAGTCAGCACCTACATCTGGGACTTCACAATACATTTCCACTGTTTGAAGCAGCCAATCTGTGGCATTTTGTTATGGCTGCCCAAGCAGACTAATAAAAGAAGTCTAAACCAAACCATCATACCATATCATAAACTTAACAAGTCTAGCACACAGAAGGCATTCAAATATCTGTTGATTAATTAAAGGAATAATATCAATCAACTAATCTATTAAAGACATGCTACATTCTATTTAGATTCTAATAAAGCAAAAGTAGTAAGGAAATATTTATAAAGTTAATAAAGTCAATAATTTGGGGTCAAAGAGTTTGGGCTTTAATTTAGCTATCAGGGAGGCTATTAGCTATCATTTGCAGTTTAATGGCAGTTAGAATGTAATGGAAGGGATGTGCAATATATCACAATGAGGTATAAAAGAGAAACATGAAGCCAAGATAATTCTGATGAGCCAGATAGACCTAATCAGCCAGTATGTCAACCATTAAACAATTAAATATTACTTTAAAATTAATAACTGAATATTAAAGAGGAAGTATAATATAGTAAATAGAGTGCTGAAGAAGGTGTTATGCTGCAGTTTTCTGAAAAGACAAAATAAAAGCAACCAGAAAAGTAATGTGGGACATATTCCAGATATTAATTTTCAAGAAACAGCTATTTGCATGGCTCTAGAAGAAAGAGAATAGAAATGATAACAGGCAGGTGTTTTTCTGTTCAAGGAATACAAACAATATTAAAGAATTAACTGATATAAAACAACTGCTGGGAGAAAAGTCACAAAATTCACAGCTACCAGAAAAGCCATTCATAGTACAATTTATTATCTTCTCTAAAGGTAATAATGAATTGGGTCATTTTGGACTAGATGAATGTTATTAATTAGTATTTCTTCCATTCCAATCCTTCCCAGGAAAACTGGTTTGCCCAAGGTGCTTTCTCTAACTCAGTTTTCCTATTTTTCTGTCTGTGACTTACCAGCGACAATAAAAAGGCAACCGTTCCTTCCATTCTCATTTCCTCAGGAGTAGCAAACTGTCTGCCTACATTCTCTATTTCACATAAACTTTTAACATGCTATCCTTAGAGTCATTTAGTTAATGTAGGAGAGGGGAAGGCATTTCCATAAGTTCAATGCATGCTTTTGGTGAATCACGAATGAATAATTCAGTAAGGCGACATCATAGAAAGGACTGCTTCGGGAAACAGGCAGATAAATTCAAGACCAAAAAAAAAAAAAAAAGAGTAGTGACCAAATTGTAAGTTTTTTGTGTTGAGATAAGAAGACAGAATTGCCTCAAGGAAATTTTTGCAAACTACTAAAGAAACATCCAGGTTTTAGAAAGTTCAGTATGATAAGCAATATAGAAGCCAGAGAAAGTTAGGTAAAACCGGGCCATGAAAAATATTAGGAGCCTTATCTGCAGTAATAAAGGCAAGAAAGGAGAGATGTACACATGAAAAGAATGAAACAGAATCAAAAACAAAGAACACTTGTTTGAAGAAATGGGAGAATCACTAATTCCTAGGTCTATGACTTATCATTGCACTATTTGAATTCATTCACCAAGTCCACAAAAAGTTCAAGATCTTACATAGTGTAGCATAAAATCTTAACCAAAATTACAGATTAATTCTACTTTAAGGATACCCAAGATTTGAAAATCCAAACATATAAACTAAAATATAAGGCCTTGTCCAAATAGAAATCTTTACTCAAATGTTACCCACTTCTCAGTAAAACCTTCCTTGGTTATCCAATCTAAAGTTTTAACAAACTTCCCTACAAAAAACTCCCTTCCTCTTTTTCCCTGACTTGTTTCTTCCCCCTTAGCACTTAGAACTGCATAGCATTTTATTGCGTTTATTATACTACTTCTTCGTCCCTCACCAGAATGTTGCCTTTAAAACTGGGACTTATTTATTTACATATCCCCAGTGTGTAGAACAATGTCTAGCACACAGTAGCTACTCAATAAATACCTGTGATATGAAAGACTCACCTTTAAAAAGGGAGTATTCCCTTTTGATAATGTGGGATTCAATGAATTTCCTTTAGTGCAAGGTAAGCCAAAAACTCATCACATACTGGCAACTGAAATATGAATGAGAGTAGTTTGAATGACTGACAAGAAAAATTCAGATTGGATTAAAAAAGAAAATAATAGGAAAGATACTGAAGCTCGAAGGAGTCTAATTGGGAGAAAACTGGAGGTACAAAGTGATAGATTAAGCACGACACTCTAAGAGCAATAAAAGGGGAATAAAATAGAAATGACAGAACATTGTAAAATTCCTCAAATAGAACAGTTTTGAGTAACAACCAGATCCAAGAAAGTAGGTTGCTGAAATGAAGACCAGAAGGTCAAGACTATGCAAAGAAAAGCAGCCAAAGTGATGATGAAGCTCAGATGTGGAAAAGTTGGCTATGGGAAGGAACTGTTACGGTCAACAGATGAAAATGAAAGCTAGAGGATGGTGATCTGAATGGTACAGTGTCAACAGAGGGATGTATATACATGGGTGATAGAGGAATATTCTGTAAGAGGAGTAAGGAACAAGAAAAATGCTGACCTATCTTTACTCCCACTCCCACTTTTCCCCCAACTCTGTGGTATTATGGTGACTAGAACCAGTATCTTTCAAGAGACAGAGCTGCTGAATCCTAAGCAGGAAGCTAGTTAATGCAATCGGTTTTCCGTGGAGGAAGAGTTCTGTAGAAGGACTGAAGTTTCACAATGGAATAATTCACAGAGGCACAGTCGGAAAAGCTAAGCAGAAAACTATTGTTCTGTACTTTTACAAAGTTCAGTCCAAGGCAGAAGGATGATCCCTGATCATCTAAGGTTTCCAGTGGTGGAGAGTGGGTAAGTTCCATTTTTTAAAAAGCCATTGCTATATTTTAACTACTTTATTTTCTTCCTAGAAAATAAACACTCTGGGGTGTCTGGGTGGCTCAGTGGGTTAAAGCCTCTGCCTTCGGCTCAGGTCATGGTCTCAGGGTCCTGGGATTGAGCCCCGCATCGGGCTCTCCGCTCAGTGGGGAGCCTGCTTCCCTCTCTCTCTCTCTGCCTGCCTCTCTGTCTACTTGTGATCTCTCTGTCAAATAAACAAATAAAATCTTTAAAAAAAAAAAGAAAAAGAAAAGAAAAGAAACACTCTAATTTTGTCTTAGGCTCTAGTAATTTAACTGGAAAGAAACCCCATTTTAAATGTGTCTTCTTAAATAACAGAACTATTATCCTATAGGCATTTTAATTTTTATAACCATTTTTATCCACAATCTAATTACTTATTAACCCAAAAAAAATTTCTTAAATCTCTGGCAGATTCTTAAAACTTGAAATGCTTATTTTTCATTTCTTCATTTTAATATTACTTTGTCACTCTAAGCTTATAATGATATTTATAACTTTGCTTTGACATAGCACACAGTGTCTTTTTCTTGATTTTACTTAAAAAACATTTTGTTTTTTAAGTAATCCAGATGTAAGAATCCTATGTTATCTTTCTATATAACCTACCCCATTTCTTATTATCTTAGTATATAATAAGCTTTTAATAGCATAATACCTTTAAATTAAATTTGTAGTATTTTTATTGTCTACTATATAAAATTATTTTAAATAGTTATTTTAGAATCCATAATTAAAAACTGTGTTTAGTAATATTTTAGCAAAATTTTAAATATTACTGATAGTTTGTTCAAGTACTCATAAAGACTAAAGGTATATATAATTCAGTGTTCAAATTTATATATCACATGGAATTTAGCTAAAATGGTCAAATAATACAATCTATACGTATGGTAAATACTCTGATAAAATGTTTGCCTATAAAACGAGTGTCATATTAACAGAGAAGGGTCACTATATCCAGTGAAAATTGAGTGCAAAAAAGAGAAAGTTTCTATCATGGGAAATGTGAAGCTCCACAGTGAAGATTACTCAAATTAAGAGTTAAATTTTAGTTAGCATTTTTAAAAATGTGATCCAATAGAACACTAACTTTTATTGAAGAAATCAAGGCTATAAAGATTTAGAAGGAAATGGAAGCTACGATTCATATAAATAAAAAAAAAAGCAGTTCTGAGAATCCATCCTTGTCAAAAACTATTCCACCCATCCCCAAGCGTCATTATTACCTAATTAAAGGTAGTATTTCATTATCTTAGGCTAGAACACCAAAGCCTGGTGTTTCTTTTGAATTCCTTCTCAATCAACAATAAAGTATGAAAGTCAATGTAGAGCAGAACTTTCCAACTTTTTCCTCAGACACACTTAGAAAAAGAGCATTTGTATGGCAATCAGGGAAGAGTAGGAACTGCTAGTGGTGAAGGGCAAGGAGCCTGGGAGCTCCAGCCACTTTACCTATTCATGAGCTCTAATTTACAGTATGAAAGGGTAGGCTGAGAAATAAATTCCACCTTTGTAAGCATCATAAAAATAGGCAAGTTATAGGTAAGTATTATAGGAAATAACTTCTGATCTCTCTGAATGAATGAATGAATGAATGAATGAATGAGTACTGACCTAATTACACAAATGCTGTCTTCCTGAAAAAATCCCAGTCAGCCTGCTCTGTGCTCCCTTTCTTGTAAAAAAAAAAAAAAAAAAAAAAGTGAAATATAACCCTTTGGGAAATGTAACAAGACATTTTTAGTACAAGTAATTGTAAATCAAAGACTGGAAAAAGTCTTCTACCAAAGTGCCTATTTTACCTTTGAGAAAAGCCATCTTTCTTCTTCACTATTATTAACCAGTATTCTGACTAATACATACTCTTTAAAGTATTATCTAGTATTTCTTTATTAGCTCCACAAGTGTTCTCAGATTACTAATTATCGAACCTTTCTTAGAGGGCACAAGTTTTCTCGTAGGTATGAAAGGCAGATATCTCACTTCATTTCTAGAATTCATCTAAGGTAGAAGATTCTAAGATGTGACTCACATTAAAAAAATGGGTACAGAAGACAGTTTTTACCAAATATCTTTTACATGAATTGCATGGGGATAACAGCTGCAGTTTACTCACCAAGGATTTTAAAGAAAACCATCATCAACTTGGGAAGACTTTTGTAAACTTATAGACAGTCATAAGGTACTTCTTTTTTAGATAAATCATGAAACTAGAATCCATAAAAATGGATCAAAATAAAACCAACCAATAAAAACATCTACAGATAAGGACATGAATGACCTCAAAATACAGTAATAATGAAAAACATATATACTTCAATTCTGTTATTGCTTCAGAATTATCTTGGTCAGATGTGCATTACCCAAGAGATGGGGCCAAATAATGTGCTTATTTCAATGTCCCTGTCCTATTTGTCTTGAGATTCCATAAGACTGCTATTTTCAATTTATATCCATGCATTACTGCCACTGCCTTTGATCACACAAGTCCCCATCACCTAAAACTCTTTACCATAGATAATTCCTACAAGAAAAATGGCAACCCTCAACTGAAAGTAATTTTTCTTTTATGTCTACACAGAGATGTATTTATCATCCATGTTTCACAAATAACAAGTTTTCTCTAGGCGAAACGGTCAAGTGAAACAACAGATGTTCTGATTCTTAGGTTAGTGCTTCTATCAGAAAAACCTACTTTCTTGTTAGGCTATTATGATTCTATACCCTAGGATTAGGTTATGAGCTCAAATTAAGTCCTAACATAAGGATTTAAGTTTTTGTGTGTTCTTTCTGAATCCCAGTTTTACTCTCTCTAGCTTTATGTCAAAGACACACTCTGAGCAACCACCTAATCCATCAATCTGAGCTTTCTCTAACCAGCTTCACTCCTAGTTAATACAGATTTGGTCTTGTATTTAATTATCCTAAAGTAAACTGTCCACCTCCATTAATATAACTAATATTCTGTTTCACTCTGATATTCCTTTTCTCTACTTCACATCTAGGTCATTCTTTCCTTGTTTTTACGCGTTTTCTAGCAACTGTTTTCTCTAACACTTTCTCCACCTTTGACTTGTCTTCTTTTTTCCTATTTTTATGAAATTAAAACATGCCTTAAATCTTCACTATTTCACTCAGTTCTTAAAATCTACAACCTCTCCTCCAACAACATTTCCATTATTATTAGCTCAGAGAGAAGCATAAACTCCAGGACAGATCGCCATAGGCTCTTTCTTAGAAATTTACAAGGCTTATTTAAATAAGCATTAGTATGCCATCCACCATCTTATGCAAGCTCAAAACCACTTTTATATATTTAAACTTTTAGAGATGACATGTTAAATTTATTATATACACTTATGACTTCAACTGGGGTTTCCTACAATCCTAAAACCACATTCTGGTTAATTGAGATACCTTGTCAGGAATGAATCATAAACTAAAAAAACAGAGTTGGAAAGCTTTCAAGAGGATTTAGGGTAACTCTCCATTTAACTGAGGCTGACGCTGGGCAAATTCTTTGGGCAACTTTCTAAATTACTAAAATAATTCAGTAATAAAAAATATCCAGAAACCAAACCAGAATTAAAAGTAGATTTATTCAAAATGTTTGTGTATTGAAAGAATTACTTGGAACTTAAAACACATTTTCAATAGAAATAACATTATTGATGCTAACTAAATGGGCTTACAAACTAGTCCACAATTACATATTTAAAGGGAATTCTAGTTATTTTCAAGAATCTTGGAAAATTTTGGCATTTTATTCTCCTTTTACTTCCAAGTGTATGCTTTCCTTTTGCTTGATGCAGAAATGACATTAACATTACTCAGCTTCTCAGGTATGACTGCAGTTGGGTTTTGACTCACAAATGAAATAAAAAAGAGTTTTTCACACCAATTAAAAAAGAGTAAATATCTAATATTAACAAAGTTTAGATTCAAATTTTAAAATATATAGATGGAAGAAAACACTCATCTGGGTAGAAGAGAGTAGTGTTAAAAACTAGTCTGGCAAGCAGGTAGACTTATGAGCCTAGAATAACTAGACTGACAGAGAATGAAGAGAAAGAACCTGAGAAAAGAAACTCCAGAGCAGGAGCCAGTAAAATTTTCTGTAAGGTTCCAGATACTTATGGCCTCTACAGCAACTACTCAACTCTGTCATTGTAGTATGAAAGGGACCATAGACAAAATGTAAATGAATGAGCTAGGCTATATTTCAATAAAACTTTACTTATGGACACTGAAATTTGAATTTTATGTAATTTTCATGTGTCACAAAATGATTATTCTTTTTTAGATTTTTTCAATCATTAAAAACGTAAAAAACCATTTTTTTTTTAAACTTGAAGGTTTTTTTTTTTAAGATTTAATTTATTTGTCAGAGAGAGAGAAAGGGAGCGCAAGAGCGAGCACAAGCAGGGGGAGTAGCAGGCAGAGGGAAAAGCAGGCTCTCTGCTGAGAAAGGAAGGTGCAACTTCATCCTAGGACCCGGGGACCGTGACCTGAGCCAAAGGCAGGCGCTTAACAGACTGAGCCACCCAGGTGTCCCTGTAAAAATCATTCTTAACTCATGAGTCATACAAAAACATGTGGCGGGCCTCAATATTCCCTGTGGATTATAGTTTGTCAACCAGTCTAAGAGTGAGTGAGAAAGAAGGAAAGGAGGATTGTACCTGGTTTAATAACTGGGAGGACTATTCATGATTAAACCTAATAAAAAATGCAGCTCCTTTCTAACACATACACATTAATGAGTCCCAGTTGCAAAGAAACAGGCATATTTCACTGTCCTTAAGATTAAAAGAGCTTAGAAACATAATCACTGATCCTGGGCAAAAATCATTCTCCTAATGGTACACTACTGAAAACTTTAAGTAGATAATTCATTCTACAGAATCTTAAAATTATAGCAGTAGATACATTATTCATTACCGTTTTGTCCCTGAGTCGCTCTCCACGGATAAAAAAGTCAGCACAGTCATTCTCTTCCTGGTGAGGGACTTTGAAGACAGTGACGCAGCTCAGTCCACTTCCTCCAAGTGGTAACCATCCACCACTTGAGTCATCCCGGGTCATCACCACAGCTCTCACTCGTGCATAACTATTACTAAAACAGATGCAAAGATTAGAAATTAGGTTTTCCATAAACAAGAAGCAGCCAAGCTGTCAGTCTTATTTGAGAAATCGAAGACCACATCAGTTAATGTGTGGTAACTAAAATGTTTTCTACTTCCATGACAGTCCCCAAAGTAACCTACTTGAAAAGAGGTAAAAAACCACAAACTAACTTAAAAGATCAACCTTTATCTTGAAGACTAACCTTACAATAAAAGACTGCAGATCTTGTATTTCAATTCATCATTTGAGTATTTCAAGCACATCTGATTGCCATGGAACACATTATAAAGGACCCCAGAGACAAATATACACAGATCAAACTTGTCTATTTATGTCCACCTGTTACAATATAACCAGGACAAATTATTGCTATATTTTAGCACATTTCATTGTGATATCTCTAAGTTTCTAACAATTCTAGATTATAAAGTGCTGAAACATACTTAGTACAGATTATCACATTTTTTATTTCTTCTATAAATCACACAGATCATATAGACAAATGTTCTATTTCAAGAACTTATCAAGCAAATTCATCTATAGAAATTTTTCATGCTCTCTTTTTAGCAGTCTCTAACGAGACCACATTCTAGCTCTAGCCAGAATCATTTCCCAATATTAACCACAACTGTTCTTTACGTAAAACCTAAGAAACGTGTCACATAAACTAATATTCTAGATTACTGATATCTAAGCATTTTAGTTCCAAACTTTTAATATAATGATTATTAATGAACTCCTTTCTAAAGGTAGTACACCTTGAGAACTTCTTAAAAACTGTATTAAATATAACTTAAACTTGTCTTGGTTACTGTGACTATTAATTGAGGTTCTATGTAACAGTTCTGTGCTACTTAGTGTCTTTACATGTTCCATGTGTTAGGTTGCCAATTGTGATTTGTGTTATCCTAGTACTTGTCTGAAATCCCCCCAGTTGGTTTTTTTTTTCACTTTACATATTTATTTTGTTGAGGTATACTTTATATACAATAATATATTGATCTTAAATATAAAATTCAACAAATTCTGACAAATGCACACATCTGCATAACCAACATGATAATCAAGATACAGAACATTTTCATGACTCCAGAAAATTCCCTTAAGCCTCCTTCCTATCCATCAAATAGGTAACACTGTTGTGTTTCTAAACAATTAGCTTTGACTGTTATGGGCCTTCAATATCCATGGAATCAAACAGAATCACCATTTGTACCCTTTTTTTCTGACTTATTTGACTCATTATGTTGTTGTATTAGAAGTTCATGCTTTTTTACTGCTAAGTAGTCTTCTCACTGAATAAATACATCACAATTTACTTATTCTTTCTTGTGTTGATGGGCAATTTGGATTGTTCCTAGTTGCTAGCTATCATGAATAAAGCTGTTATATAAATATTCTTGTACATCTTTTTGTAGAATATTGCTTTCATTTCTCTTAATACAGAGGAATGGAACTGACGGATTACAGGATAGTATGTTTAACTATAAAAGAAATTAAAAAACTGTTTACCAAAGTGGTTTATACATTCCCATCAGTAATGCATGATAAATTTCAGCTGCTCCATATCCTTGCTAATACTTGGTGTTTCCAGTTTTTTAAATTTTACTCATTATAGTGAATTTACAATGGCAACCCATTATGGTTTTAGTATCAATTTCCCTGATGACTCATGGCGTTGAACAACTTTTCATTCGGCTATGGGCCATTTATATGCCATCCTCTTTTTAAGTCTTTGGTCATTTTTTTTATTATGCTTTTATTATTGATTTTTAGACGTTCTTTATATATTCTTGCCCCAAGTCTTTTGTCAGAAAGGTATATACTTTTTTAATATATATATTTTATTTATTTATTTGACAGAGATAAAGAGAGCACAAGTAGGCAGAGAGGCCAGCAGAGGGAGAGGGGGAAGCAGGCTTCCTGCTGAGCAGAGAGCACAAAGCAGGGCTCCAGCTCAGGAGATCTCAGGACCCTGAGATCATGACCTGAGCCGAAGGCAGAGGCTTAACCCACTGAGCCAACCAGGCGCTCCAGAAAGCTGTATACTTTTAAAGCATCATTGTGTTGTGGTTGAGTGAGGAGTCTAAAGTCATATTTTCACAAGTTGGATCCTGGCTCAGCAACTTACTAGCTGTGTGTCCTTGAGAAAGTTACTGTATATACCTTTAATAAATGTAAACAATGCCTGACACATAATAAACAATATTTAAGTATGAATTAACTATTACTAAAACAAAGAACTAAAATTGTAGTAGTCGTCCTGGTAATTTAAAGCCAAGAAGGACCTGGGAAAAGATAAAATTTACACAGTCGACCATAATTCTCTATTACTGGTGTCAAATTAATTCTTTAAGGGAAGCGCTGCAACTCTTTAGCTTTACAGGTTACTGTTCTAAGCTTTTTATTATTCAGTTATTCAGAGGCTCTGATTCTTGTCTGGGCCCCACTCTTATCAATCTTCAACTCAGAACTGGTCAGAGGAGGTATGAGTGCATAGCATAAAAGCTGGTGTGACAGAGGTATCAAACTGGAGTCTTCCTCTTAGGATGGGCTGGAACAAGTACCTCTACTATAAACATGACATGTATACCAAGAAGCCAGGGAAGCTTGTTATACTGAGAACCAGCTTGGAAGGATAGAATCAATACTAGACGAAGGTCATTTGGTTAGTCAAGAATTTAACCTAAGGATACCCCAGAAGCACAGCACATAACTTAGACGTATTAGGTTCAAATTAAATGTTCGTGAACTGAATTCATTCATTTAAAGGTCAATGTTTGAAGTTCAATGAAGTCACAAAGGTAGAACTTCGGTTAAAACCAAAATTCAAGTTCCCAACAAGCATTTAAGTATTTATTTTACTGTAAGATCCTGACTCTTCCTTCTCATCTAATTTTGTAGTAAACTGGAAAGTTTAAGAATCCTAGGTCCTACAAGACTTAGAAAACCCAAGGAGTAAAATAACCCATATTCAGAAGCTCTGGGTACATTTTGACTTCAGAGTATAAGAGTAGTTAAACTCTTTAGGGCATAAATTCTTATTTTTTTCATCTTTGAATTTTACTAATTCTCATTTACAATTTGTATAATGCTTCTCAGCATATTTTATATTTTAAAAATATAAAAATATCCATAAATCAGAGCATGAGAAAATATATAAAAACCCTAAGTAGTTATTTTAGGATGGTGAAGTTAGGTGTTTTCCCTTAATTTCTGCTTCTTCAAAATAATTTTATAATTAATATTTACAAATTAAGAGTGATTTAAATATAGAATTTACATTTTAACTATGTCTTGGCTCTATTCAAGATACCGTAAAAATTTTAGAATGTTCTGTGTATGAATGTATTTTTTCGAAAAGTATCTCTAACATAATTCTCTTTGCTAATAACCCAATTATTTTGTTTTCTACTTTATAAAGTGCCATCTAGAAGAGACATATTGTCCTTTCTAGAAAAATCAGGTTAAATAAAGATCTCTTTAGTAGAAAAGTAGTAAGGCTGCCTGATTCACTGTTCACTTTAATACGACAAAAAGTTTTAAGCTGACCAGTAATTTATATACTTTTTTTAAATCTCACTATACCAAATATGCCATTGTTTCCCTTATCTATTCAAGCTGATCCTTCAAGCTTTAAAGTATTCTAGGAGCTTATGTAAATAAATGTGTATTCCCCCTACCAGAGCCTTCATTAGTTTATAATTTAACAACTCAGCTTCCAACTTTAAGACCTAAGACTAGAATATGTACCATAAAATTTTTCAAGTTGTTCGATAAATGTGTGGGGTGGGGTTTTGTTGTTTGTTTTTAAAGACAGACCTTCCTTCCTGCCAAGGCTAATCTTTTCACCTGTGCTTTTAATTATTATAATCTCTTTACCTTCAAATGTCTTCTTTTCGCAAATAAAAGTAGTAACTCTTTTGTATAAAACATGCAACCTCACCTAAAGACTAATGGCAGCTCTTACAAACTGTCATATCTGCCTTGCAGCATAATAAAATTTGTACTCATAATCCCCTTCTTAGATAAAAGTGATTTTAGAGCAAGGAACCAAATTGTATTATTCTATTTAAAATAATAATAAACAAAATAATAAAATAAAATAATAATAAACAAAATAAAATAAAATAAAATAATAATAAACATTTTTCCCTGATCCTGTTAACAGAAGCCCATTTTAGTAAATGTGGAAAATAAAGAAAAATAATACTTGCCATCATAGAATTAAAATCTAAGAACTTGTTGGATTTTACTCTCTGTGTATCATATTTATAATCTATTTGTCTATTAGCCTGAGATAACAGCTATTTATGATGACAATTTGTTCTTATTGCTAAGAATCCAACAATTTCCCTCTTGAGCTGCTTTAAATACTTAGTTGAAAGGCACTTGTTCTCAGTGATTTATCTTAAAAAAGTCAAATCTGACAATTTTCTGAAATAGTTCAAACTAAAGCTCTATTCTTCCCTGTGTAGTGGACTACACAATAACCACTTTTCAGCCTAGCTTTTATTCTAATGAAACGAAGAGGCTTTTATTATAAAACATAGCTGGGTTTCCTTTATCTTATTCAAAATCTAAATTGTATCTCAACTGCTAATCTCTGATCTCATCTGAACAATTATATCAAATATATCCTTTCAACTACAGTCAGCAAATTAGAAAACAAACGCAAAAGTCCAGGTGAGAGGTAATGTTGGATTGGCCTTGGGTGATAATAATAGACACAAGAGGAATGAAATGATTTGGGTCTGTTTCCGTGGCAGAGCCAGGAGGACTTATTGATGGGGTTAAGCAAGTGTTCTAAATTACCTAAAATTCTTAGTCACCATGATCTTTATTTTCTAAAATTTTCAACTGGCACTTCAGTAAAGTTAAAGACAAAAGAAGAGGACCAAACATGAAGATAAATTTTGCCTCTCTTATACTGATACATGTAGTTTCTTTTGAAATATCAGTACTGTACTATACATAATCCAGAATAACTCTAAAGCTATATACATTATTGTATTTTATGGTAAATACCTATTATGGTTCCATTTTCAAATTTGCACAATGGCAAAACATTTTTTATCAAATCAGAGTACAGTTATAGAAAATTCTACTAGCCCCAATGCTCTAAAATGCAACATGTCCTTGGCCTAAAAATGGCCGCCTTTTTTACTTTCTTTTCTCCCTTATATCATACTCTTGCTCTGTTATTACCAAGTCTAATATTACCAAGTCTATTATATACATCTACCTAACTGCCTTCTTGCTCTCTTCATTCTTTCTATGTTATCTCTAATTTTCAACTGAGTTGTCCTTCTACTGATTTGCGTAAATTCTTTATATTAGCGATGCTAATACTCTGCCAGTTATGTGAATTTTAAGTATCTTCCGACCTGTGGCTTCTTTTATTATTGTAATGTCTTTCGAAGAACAAAGCTTTTCTTTTACCATGGTCAAATGTATTTCTTTTCCTTTATGATTTGTGCTGGGGACTTTCTATAAGATCTCGTACATAACTATTTTAAACCTTTTACATTCTATTAAGAGATAAAACTTCTTTTTCTTTTTAAAATCATGTCAGCAAACAGAATTCCATACTTTCTCTGAAAGTAAAAAAGTCCTTAATATCACCGTGTCTGGCAGAACAAATATTCATGTGTCTACTGAATTATAGCCCATGACCACTGATCAGAAATTAAATCCAATTTGATCTTTGTCTCTCGGCTCTACATGATTCTCTGTTTCCCTTGGGCATAGCAACCAAGTCTGCTATACATACTGCTGGGGAATTGAGACCTACCTTCATTATCTTCTTTTTGTATCTAGGGTCCACTATGGTCCAGCATGGATTTGTACCAGAAAACTTCCCCATTCCATTCCGAAGCCTAACCCAACCTCTAAACCTTCCTACCCTTCCATGCTTTTTAACACTTCTAGGTGTTATCTTTTTTTTTTTAATTTCACCGATATATTGAATATAACTTCAAACAGAGCTCAATTATATTTTCACCAAAACACTGCCAAATTATTACAATGATGCTGCCAATACACATCATTTATGCCCTTAGCTAAGAAGTTTCCTACCTAAAGTGGATTTTTTTTGTGTGTGTTGTAAGCTGATTTTTATTTTTTAAATTAACATATAATGTATTATTTGTTTCAGGGTACAGGTCTGATTCATCAGTCCTATATAATACCCAGTGCTCACTGCAATACATACCCTTCCCCAGTGTCCATCACCCTGTTACTTCATCTCCTCACAGTATAAGTACTTATTTTCTCAACTATAAAAAATACAGATGATATTCAGAAGATAACCACATTACTACTCTTTCATCTATTCACTTATCCAGGGAGCATTATTATATGCTTCATAGAGAGACAAAATTTAGAAATTATGGTCTCTTCCTAAAAGCTCATAATTTAGTGGCATTGTGTTTAACAGCAAGTCAGACTTCCTAGATTCCAAAGGCAGGTGCACCATTTAAAAATTATAATCTTGGGCAAATTAAATTACTTTGCTGTTTGTATCCCCATTCTCCTGGTCTGTAAATGAGGATAATAACTGTCTACTGCAGAGTTTGAGAAGTGAATGAGGAAATGTAAGTAAAGTACTTAATATTGTACCTGGCTCACAGTTTGGTGCCAATAAATGTTACTATTATAATGCCTTCATATATTAAATCAACTTTATGATATTATAATATCTGCATTCTGAAATTGTCTAAATTTATCTCATTCTGTCTTTATGATGGTTTTGTATAATAAACCCAGGAGACAGCTTTTTACTTTCAGTAAGAATTGTTAGCCACACCTAAGTATCAAATATCAGTTCTCTAACTTCTGCACATACTGCACTTCTAACCGCGTCATAAGCATCTGGGAAGTCTTCCAGAAGAAGGAGAAATAAAACTAAAATCTAAAAAGGATAAAGAGGTACTCACAAACTGTCCCTTTAGAGTCAACAATTCTAGGTTCCACTAGACAGTATCATCAACCTACCAAAGTCTGGTTTAAAACTCTAACGACTTTGTATGTCCCATGCCGTCTGGACCCACTACTGTTAATTCTCCGATTCCTTAATTACCAGCACTGATTATATGACTTCATCTTTTGAAGTATTCTTGGTCTATGTTAGAAAAGCTGAACTATAAAAATATTCACTGTCAATAAGAGAGCAGAACATAGAAGACAGGGAACCAACATTAATACCAGAGTTCATAATGAGATAAAAGCATTAGAATGAAACAGTAGTTTTAAAATAATCCCACAGTAAGAAAGGCCTAAGATTCAGAGGCCATTAAAAAATAAAGGGATAAATTCAACTATATGAAACACATTCCTGTATAGTAAAAACACCACAAACAATATTGTAAAAAAGGAGTAACAAATTGAGGGAAAAAAATGTATAGCATATATCTGTTAGTTTTCTACTGTTGCCATAATAAATTACTAAAAACAGTGGCTTAAAACAACACAAATTTATACAATTCTGTGCACTGGAAGTCCAAAGGGCTTCACTGGGCTACAATTAAGGTGCAAACAGTATTACATTCCTTTCAGGATAATACAGAAGAGAATACGTTTCTTTGTCTTTTCCAATTTTCTTTCTTTTTTTTTTTTAAGATTTTATTTATTTGACAGAGGGAGAGAGATCACAAGTAGGCAGAGAGGCAGGCAGAGAGAGAGGGGGAAGCAGGCTCCCTGTTGAGCAGAGAGCCCGATGCGGGGCTTGACCCCAGGACCCTGAGATCATGACCTGAGCCGAAGGCAGAGGCTTTAACCCACTGAGCCACTCAGGCACCCCATCTTTTCCAGTTTATAAAAGTCACTCACTTCCTTGGATTGTGGCCTCCTTCCATTCTCAAAGCCAGGAACATTGCTTCTCTCACCCTCTTGTAGTCACATCTCTCTCTGACCACAGTCCCACTGTCAGGAAAAGTTCTCCACTTTTAAGAATGCAAAACTATGTAGCCAGGATAAAAATGAGGAAGCTCTTTATAGTGTCAAGTGAGCTGATCTGTAGGTTTTGTTAGGTTTTGGATATTTTTTTTCAAGGTGCATAAGTATGCCTACTATGCTATCATTTGTGGAGAAAACACACACACACACATGCTTGCACATGAATAGAATCTTTACGCAATAGAACTGATTAACTTTCTTTAGCAAGGGAAAAAGAGAGGTACGAGTAATTTTCCTTTCATTAAATGCTCTTATATTTTTTGAATTCTATACTATATGTATGTATTACCCTTTATTCAAAAATGTATTTACCAAACTCTCTCTCTCTCTCTCTCTCACACACACACACACACACGCACACCTTGATGGGCTATGATCTCAAAATGGTACTTGTCTCTGTAACAAGAGCTAGCAGTTTTTGTACACTTCTCATTTATACAACAACAATGAATTTTTAGTGGAATGTAGATTGATTTTAACAGGCTTCTTTCCTCCCTGATGTTAAAACCTGCCTCACCCTGCACACTGAATCCCTCCCAAGAACCTGAAAGGACCAACATCACTGTTCCCACCTATTTACAATGTGTAATTCTCCCTAATAACAGAGACTTGTTTAAATATAGCCTAGCATTTCAGCCCTCTCCACATTCTATAGAACATCCCACAAATTACATCATATGCATTTATTTCTTCTAAAGATACTAGGCTCATTAAGGAAATAAAGACCTGCCTGAAGAAAGTTGGATATTCTCATGTTGGATACAAATAATGGGTATTATAAAATGAGATACAATCACAGAAAGTGAACGGCAAGGGAGGGAATTCCTTAGTCTTCCTAAGTCTTGTACCTCAGATCAAGGTTTTGAGAAGGGAAGGCTTGAGAGGGATTCCTGGGTGGTAGAAGAAAAATGATTTCTACCCTTTGAAAGCAGACATAGGTTTAGCAGATTCTAAGGTGAACATGGATAATCTCTAAATTATAATACATTATCTAGTTTTATTTCTTACTTTCCAAAGACTTCCCTGATGCCTATCATTGGGTTAAGTACGTCTTATAAATGCTTCCATCATTTAAAGTGTGAGAAGACGCAAATAATTCATGCTTGATAGTTAGCTGTGGTTAATAATTCCTATTTAAAACAAAAAAGGGACACTGATTTAGTTAAGGTACATGATATCCTTGTGTGTACCACTATGTAATCACATGATTAGTTCCTTTTCACCAGGTAGGAAGGCATAGTAATCTATTTCTCTGTTTCTTGGCATCTTTAGTAAAATTTTATTGTCTGATCTTATCAGTGCTACCAGAAATACTAATGAAAATTTGTGGGTTTATGACAAAGATGAAGTAATTCTCATCTAAGTGCATCAGGTCAATACAAGAACATTTGGTGAGAGATTACCCCTCTCTCCGGTCAGAGAACAGACGCAGGGAGATTCAAATGACACTCATGAGGAAGTAATTCTTCTACTGTCAACAAAAATAAGATGTTTTCACTAAGAAATCCAGCAGAATTCTTTAATTTTGTACCCCCAACCTGAATATGTTCCCAACTCCTTCTATAGGGTTTTGTACATGTAACCTCATTTAGTAGAGATAATGAGCATTTACTTTTTCAAATGCACCTGGAAGCAAGTACTGAGGGTGAAGCTTTACCCATGTTGAGAATGTATACAGTGCCTTGGCACTTAAGGGCAAGGAACAGAGGAATAACGAGGGTACGTTGACAAGCCTGCATATCTAGGATGACAATTCTTTTTCACTGATTAGGCAAACAAGCTGAGGATGCTGAAAAGATATGGAGTCAGTGGCAGGGACCAAAATTAATCAGCAGATTAATCTCCTGAGAAAAAGGAAATATCTCTCCATACAGTATTAAAAAAAATCGCCAACAGGAATATCTGACAGCCCTGGATATGCCAAACACTTCAAAGTCCTAGGAGTACCTCCATAAAATAAGTATTTAATAAATGCCTGTATAATTGAATCCAGAAATAAAAAAGAAAATCAGATGAAGAAGCATGAAGAATGTTCAATAATTCTTACAAATATCTATGAAGAGTGCTTTTGAAAAAAAAAAGCAGAAAGCCCAAGATGATTTAAATACTTAATCATATGAGAATCTAGTCAAAATTTAGGAGTCATCAATAATGTAGGTACATAATTACACAATGTTAGTAATACTTCATCCTATAGAAGGAAGTTTAGAGAACATCCTGTAGAAGGGAGTTCTCTAAAAATGCCACACTAATCTGAAAATAAAAAGTATAATGGCAAATAGCTAATCCTAATTGTGCAGTTGCAGGACCTTTGAGAATTTCAGACATTATTTCTTCCAAATACAACATAAATGAATTCAATTTTCACTGAAAATGTAATACCCTACAGCAGTGTGGTCTAATAGAAATATAATGCAAGCCATATATGTAATCTTTAATTTTCTGGTAATGACATTAAAAAGTAGAAAGAGTAGGCTAACAGTGAAAACACCAGAGAAGGTTAGCTTCAAGGGCCCATCCTTCGACAGAAACACTAAAAAGCAGAGCTATTAAATAGTTATAATCAACTTTGTCAGAACTCTAGAAAATAGTCAAAGATTTACAGCAACCAAGCAAATGTTAAATCTAAGGGTAACTTGAGAATGGTAGGAAAGCTTTGTGGCATTTGCCCTTGGCCTAACCCCACTCAACCCTACCCTCAGAGGTGGTCTTAAACATGGCAACCTGTGTTCTCAGCGGGATCCTGGTCACTGGTTCTGGAGAAAGCAGAGGCAGACTTCAGCATCAAAGAAGTGCATCTGGAGCTCTGTGAAGGACTGACATAAGGTGCTTGCATTCCTCAAACACATCATAAAGCAAACGAACAACCAGCTGCTGCCAAGGGCAAAATATTACAGATGGCCAGCACTAAATGTACCAAGAGCCTGGGAGGAAAAGCTGGGAGAGTTTCTTTAGGGAATTAGAGCAATCAAAACAGTTATAGACTAGGGAATTTAGAAAGCCACATGCACAGCCAGGACAAAGAAGTTCTGAAAGACTCTAAGTTTTTATCTTGGGCTGACCTCTAAGCTCAGCACAAGCGGGAAGTAAAGGGTAAGGGAACTATAAATAGCTTGGCTAAGCACTGAAGGAGTGCTGTGATACAGAGATAATCTGTTAAGACTGGGAGAGTTTTTCTTCCTTCCTTCCTTCCTTCCTTCCTTCCTTCCTTCCTTTCTTTCTTAGCTCCTGGAGTTCAAGGAAATCTCTGTCAAAACATGAGATGACCCCAGGTTACAGGAAGAGAGACTTCAGAGACCACACATGGCCAAGAATAAAGACTTCAGAGTTTAGAAAATTAAACAACTACAGCCCACTACCAGCAACAAACCCTGAAGAGTGGGAAGAATCTGATTTCCAGAGTTATCACACTATAATATTCAAACTGTTCAGTTTTCACCAAAAATTTACGAAGCATAAAAAGAAACAGGAAAGTCTGGGCCATTCATAGATGAAATTAACAGAAACTGTCCCTGAGGAAGTAAAGACATTGGACTTACTAGACAAACATTTCAAATAAACTGTCATAAATATACTCAGAACAAAGAAAACCAAGAAAATGATGAAAATGATGTATGAGCAAACAAAATATTAATAAAGAAACAGATTATAAGGGGTGCCTGGGTGGCTCAGTCAGTTAAGCATATGACTCTTGGTTTTGGCTCATGTCATGCTCTCAGGGTCCTGGGATCAAGCCACACATCAAGCTCCACACTCAGGAGAGTCTGCTTGACTCTCTCTCTCTCTCTCTCTCTCTCTC
>CM052896.1:55340315-55448995 GCA_028534135.1 Potos flavus
CTCTCTCTCTCTCTCTCTCTCTCTCTCAAATAAATAAATAAACCTGAAAGAAAAGAAAAAAAGAAAGAAAGAAAGAAAGAAAGAAAGCAAGCAAGAAAGAAAGAAAGAAAGGAGAAAGAAAAGGAAAGGAAAGGAAAGAAAAAAGAAAAGAAAAGAAAAAAGAAAAGAAAAGAAAAGAAAGAAATTACAGAAAGGAACCCAACAGAAATTCTGGAATTGTTAAGTATAGTAACTAAATGAAAAATTCACTAAAAGATTTAATAGCAGGTTTGATCAGGATGAAGAATTAGTGACATTCAAGGTAGGTCAACCAAAATGATCCAGTCTGAGTTGGAGAAAGAAAAATAAAGAAAAATGAAAAGAGCTTACGAAATCTGTGAGGCACTATCGAATGCACCAACACACATCCAACAGAGAATCTCAGAAAGAGAAAAGGGGAACAGGCAGAAAGAATATTTGAAGAAATGGAAAAAAAAGAAAAACCTTTACAAATTTGATAAAAGACATAAATCTACACATCCAAGAAGTTAAACTCCAAAAAAAAGAAACAAAGACATAGTTTTGAAACTGAGACACATTATAATCAAGTTGTGAAAAGACAAAGAGTCTCGAAAGCAGCAAGAGAAAAAATACTCATCATATACAAGGGATTCCCAATAGGATTAGCAGCCAATTTCTCATAGAAAACAATGGAGGCTAGAGGTAGCGGAATGATGTAAAGTGCTGGGGGGAAAATGTCAACCAAGAACTCTATATACAAACCATCCTTCAAAAATAAAGAAGAAATTAAGATAACTAAAGAGTTGAGGGGGTTGCCACTAGTAGATCAGTTGTACAAGAAGTGCTAAAAAGAATCCTTCAGGATGAAATAAAAGGACACTAGACAATAATTCAAAGCCATATGAAGAAATAAAGAATCGTGGTAAGAATATTATCACAGAAGGAAATACAAAGCCATTATTATTCTATTTTTGTTTGTAGATTCTTCTTGTTTCCAATAATTATAAATCTGTATTAATGGGCACATTAATGTATGAAGATGTAAACTGTGACAATAACAACATACAGTGGACCTGTATAGGAGTACAGCTTTTATGTGCTATTAGAGCTAAGCTAGTGTCAATTTAAACTAAGTTGTTATAAATTTAAGATGTTAGGGCACCTGGGTGGCTCAGCCGGTTGAGCGGCTGCCTTCGGCTCGGGTCATGATCCCAGGGTCCTGGGATCAAGCCCGGTGTCAGGCTCCTTACTCAGCGGGGAGCCTGCTTCTCCCCCTCCCTCTGCCTGCTACTCTGCCTGCTTGTGCTCTCTCTCTCTCTCTGTCAAATAAATAAATAAAAATTTTAAATGAATAAATAAATTTAAGATGTTAAGTGTAATCTCCATGGTAACCACTAAGAAAATATCATACACACACACACAGATATACAAAAGAAGAGAATTGAAAATACACTATAAAAAATAAAATGCACAAAAAAGGGAAAAAAGAGAAATGAGAAACAGAAAAGGTATAAAATACACAGAAAACAAATGGCAAACAGGTAGAAGTACTTCATTAACAATAATCACATACAAGTGAATTAAACGTTGCCAATCAACTAGCATATAGGATTTTAAAAAACTATCATCCAACCATATACTGTCTACAAAAGACTCACTTCACATCCAAAACTACCAATAGGTTGAAAAGAACAGATGGTAAAAAAGATTCCATGAAACAATAACCAAAAGAGAGCTGGAATGGATATATTAATATCAGAGAAAATAGTCTTAAAGTAAAAAAAAAAAGTTACAAAAGAAAAAGAAGATCATTATATATTGATAAAAGGGTCAATTCATCAAGAAGGTGTAGCAATCATAAATAAATATGCACCAAACAACAGAGTCCTAAACTATACCAAGTAAACACTGAAAAAATGAAGAGAGAAGTAGATCCGCGATAAGGTTGGAGACTTGAAAACCACACTTTTAATAATGACCAACGATTAAGCACTGATATGTAATGATATGGAACCTTACAAATATTACTCTAAGTTAAAGAAGCTATACACAGAAGGTCACATATTATTTGATTCCATTTATATAAAATAACCAGAATAGGTAAATCTATAAACAGAAAATAGGTTGTTGACCTGCAGGTTGGGGAGTAACTGCTTAATGTATATGAGCTATGTTTTTAGGGTGATGAAACTATTCTGAACTAGATAGAGATGATGGTTGCACAACACTGTGACTGTACAAAATACCATTATATTGTACAATTTAAAATGGTTAAATATGTGACTTTTTCCTCAATTTTAAAAAAAGGAAAAGGAGGTAAAATAATAGCATATTTTAATTAATCTAGCATATCCAACATAATGTCATTTTAATAGATACCCAAAATAAAATAATGAGAATCTTCCACTTTTTTCATACTAAGTCTTTGAAATTTGGTGCACATTTTATACACAGCACATGCCGATTCTGACTAGTGCTTTATAGTCATATGTAGCTAACGGCTACCATGTTGGACAGGAAATCTAACAAAAAGATTACAAAAATAACTTGTCAGGTGAGCATATATTGAAAGAAAACATTCTTAAAATCTGGAATACTCACTTTCTCTCATACACCACTTGCAGCTAATCCTCGATGCCTTCTCTTTATTATAAACTGAAGTAGCCACCAAAGAAATAAATATATGCATATTCCTACCTTTCATTTTATTTTCTCTTCTGGAATGCTCTTTACACCAATATAAAAGACCCATAGCTAATATTCCTCTTACCTTCTAGAGGCTATAAAGGCTTCTCCTTCTGGTGAATTCGGTGTATTTATAATCTCTGTCTTTCATTATGCAGTTACTAGTTATGATTCCTCTAGCATTGCCTTGTATCATTTAGCTTTAACCTTCTCCCATTTACCACATCTTAAATTTCCTATACCACCCATAGTGCCTTGAATAGACCAAAAACTTGATTTGACATTCAACATTGTTCTGTTCCATCATAATTCTTTTCTACTACAACTAATGAACACTATCGCATCTGCAGGTCATGATAAAAGCAAAAGAACATCTGCAACATTTACCCTCTAATCAAAGTCCACACAATGTGAATTAGCTACCTAGCATCTTTAACTCAAGAAAACACAGCAAAGGACACAAAGCAGAGCAACTTCAAGACTCCTCTTCAGCAGGAGTCCTCATAGTGATTCAGAGGCTATTCTTTAGCTCCTTAACTGATAGTTCAGTTGTGAGAGAATAAAACCCTATGGGTATTGGGCGCCTGGGTGGCTCAGTGGGTTAAAGCCTCTGCCTTCAGCTCAGGTCATGATCTCAGGGTCCTGGGATTGAGCCCCACATCAGGCTCTCTGCTCAGCAGGGAGCCTGCCCCCCCCCCCTGCTCTCTGCCTGCCTCTGCCTACTTGTGATCTCTCTCTCTGTGTCAAATAAATAAATAAAATCTTAAAAAAAAAACAAAAAAAAAAACCCTATGGATATGAAATCATGAGTGTATAGAATCATTCCTGGCTTAAAAGCTCCAAACAGGAACCACAATATCTGATAACAGTACCATGGATATAGCTTCTTAGAAGCCCTGGAAAGGGATATACCCAGGTAAAAGAATACACCACGCTCAGGGCAAAGCTCTGGCTTTCCACCTAGTATATAGCTCATTCACCATTTTCCCAGTCCAGATGCTGTTAACCAATCAGCAATGTTGCCTAATAACACACTCACATTCTACTTTCATCAGGATTCCAGAGAACCAGAGCTTAAAAAATTAACCCCAAATCATTTTCCATAAAGAAGGAGAATGGAGGGGGCACCTGGCTGGCTCAGTCAGAAGAGCGTGTGACTCCTGATCTTGGGGTCATGAGTTCCAGCCCTACACTGGGTGTAGATATTACTTAAATAAAACTTAAAAAAAAAAAAAAAAGGATTTGGTTAAGTTTTTACTATTATCTAAAACAGATTAACTGCCAATTAGATGAGGATACATTTACATAAATATTTTATTTAAAGAGGTGCTCAGTCATTGTAATTCATTCTATTACTATCAGAATAAGGATATTGCCTCATTATAAAACTTACTCATTATAATAATATTATAGCTGTATAAGATTAAAATCAGTAAAAAATGACCTTAGTATTTCTTACACATATATTTTTTAACTATCTGAGTTGTAAATCTGAAAAGTATTGCTGCCTTTAACAAATAAGACATACTCCAACAATACATCCTCTAAAATGTCATTGATAAAGGAAAAAAAATTCTAGTAGCATCTTATTTAAAAAGTGGACTGCGGGAGCACCTGGGTGGCTCAGTCGGTTTAGCATCTGCCTTCAGCTAAGGTCATGGTCCCAAGGTCCTGGGATCGCGTGCAGCATCGGGCTCCCTGCTCAACCGGGAGCCTCCTTCTCCCTCTTCCTCTGTCTGCCACTCTGTCTACTTGTGCTCTCTCCCTCTGTGTCATAGAAATAAATAAAATCTTTATAAAATAAAAAGTGGACTGTGAAGGAACATTTTGAAATAACATCAAATATGTACCTGGAGTTGTGGGGAGAGAAAGCAGGAGGAGAAGTTTATAAGACCTGTCAGTCAATTTGTACTGGCACTAAGTAGATTTTAAAAGTGGAAAGGCAGGACATATGCTCCTCTGAATCAAGCATTCTGAGGAGAAAGTCTGGCAGCTGACAATGAATCAAAAGAACAGGGATCCCTTTGGGGATCAAAACAAAGACAATTGATAACATTTCTCCAATTAAGATTAAAATAACTTAAATTCAGTTGCAGAGCTAGTTTTTCTTACAGTGAGATTTCCTTAAACCCTCATTGTTTTCATACTTAATTACACAGATAGTAAGTGAAAGAGCAAGTATTCAAATAAAGGTCTGAATAGAAAGCTTGCTTTTTATCATGATTTACAACCAAGCCAATGCATGGTTGATATAACTCACTGATAAAAAATAGTATTCCCATTGTAAGTATACATCTACTCAACAATAAATTTTTATCTCAGGGTTCCAAGAAGCTTTAGGATTCTCACAGAATAAGTTAAGATGCTATCTATACCTCTTGCACATGTCCCTGTATACACACAACCCCTGCCTGCATGTGGACACAATATACAACTGCCAATATGGGAAATTTAGCAGGATTCCTGCTATTATGCTGTTTGAAGTGTACTGACAATGCTTCAAACTAAAAGCGTTTTAATTTTAAATAAAGGTGGCTTCATTTTAAAGTTGGCTCTAGCGTCCAACTCTTGGTTTCCATTCAAGTCTTGATCTCAAAGTCGTGAGATGGAACCCTGCATCGGGCTCCGTACCCAGCGTGGAGTCTAACACTCTCTCCCTCTCCTCCGCCCTTCCCCCACCATGCTCACTCGCTCATGCTCTAAACTAAATAAATAAATCTTTTTTAAAAAAATATAAAGTTGGCTCTGGTTAAGATTCCTTATTTATCTCCTTCACCCCATTAGCTCCAAATGCACAAAATCCTCATAGAGCAGAGACAGCCTCTTCTCAGAGTTCAAAAGTCCTGGAATTGAGTCTCGTTGTCTCTGATTTGTCTAGCTTGGGTTATTGGATAATTCCTCAACAAATCACACCTAAGAAGGGTCAGTCATGCAACTCAAACCAAAGGCCTCAAAGTAAAGAAGGGACGATTCTCCGCAAAAAGTAAGGGGAGCTCTTCTTTTAACAGAAGAAGAATCAAGTTACAATTGGCATACTAAAACAAAAGATAGCCATTACAATGTTGAAGAAGGAAACATGGGCGGGGTTTGAGGTAAAAAGCCATTTAAAATAGGTGGAACAGAATGAAAGAGGACTAAGTATGCAATGTATATGTTATTCCTGTGTGAGTTGGAAGATTACTGAGGATGACAAAAATTAGACTCAACAGGAATCCTAATGGTCAAGGCTTTGCATATTCAAAAGAGAACTATTTTAGGCTTCTGTGTGGGGCATATCATTAAATTGGCATATAAGAATAATTTTATTAAAAAATAGGATCAGGAAAGCTTGGAAGAGTCAGGAAGCAAAGACAGGCAGCGAGGAAGATGCTATCTGAATTCAAGTACTATTTCAGTAATGAACCCTGGGAATACAGCAATGTTTTTACAGAGAAAAGTACAAGGCATAGAACAAATACTATGAAAGAAACAGGGAATACAAAAAATACAAGAGTCGAAGATAATCTCCAGGGCCGTAAACCTGTAAAGATTCAGTCTAGTGGTGCTGCATGCAGTGTAAGGGATGCAGAAAAGTCGTCAATCTAGGATAAGATTTCCATTGTCGAATGTAGTAAGAACATTCAAGGGGAATAACTAAAAAGCCATGGAAAGCATAAGTAATTCAACAGTTCCTAGCACATAACAGATTTAAAAAAAAATTAAATGGATGGATGGATTGGATGTCTTTCACAAGTCAAATAATATATTGAATAAAAAGTATCCGAAGATGAATAAAAACAGTCCTTGTTCTCAAAGAATTTATAATCCAACTAACTAGAATAAATAATAAGGGAACCAACTAACTAGAATAAATAATAAAGGAAATGATTGTTTTAAACAGCCATTAGGGTTCAGAGGAACAACTGATTAATTCTGGAAATGGAGCTTCAAAAGTGAATCCAAAGCCTGCATAAAAGATAAGTAGAATATGCTACTGAGACTGAGCTTTAGGAAAAATACTCCTTCTTTTAAGGAAGAGAGGAGTCAGTGATTGGGGTCACAGTACTTAAGGTAGGCAGGAAATTTTGTGGAATAAAGTATAATGAAAGCCAAGACAATGGTTTCTGTCTTAAAATGTGAAAGAAAGCCTAGTTTATTGAAAGTACAATTTGAATGCAAAAGTACTAATGGATTGATACAATAACTGTGGAACACTCATTTCTCCAGTAACAGAGAATAATTAAAGTAGTAATTCAGATTCTTTTTGATATCTTTTTGTGAAATCATATCATTTTAAGACAGTCTGCCTTTTATAAAGGAATAGCTATAAAATAAATGTTTGAATTTTCTATCTCTTCTCCTTTCACAAATGAGACTCAGATTCAGCCTATACTGATAACCGTAACATAGGTCTTGAGCTGAAATCAGAAACAAACCTAAATGTGCAGAGATTAACTGCTTTTAAGTGTGTATAATACTTGCAGTGATGGAGACTATGGCCATCTACTCCAGCAGCTACCATATAGGAATGCAGGCTCAATATCATGAGAATGTTTTGATCTTTTTTAGAGAAACTGGAAATCTTGCCTATAGAAAATCTGAATTCTTAAGTACTGGTTTATTTATGTGTGGACTAATTTTACCTAAAGTTTTCATCTTCTGTCTTAGACAAGTAACTATTCTTGAGTTCAACAGAAATAAAAATTACCTTTATCCATTTTTACTACTACGCTTCTTTCTTTTTTAAACCAGAAAACTATACAAAAAGCATAGCATGTTTTGGGATCTCCTCAACAATGCAAGCAACAAGAAAGAGCGATTAGCCAATTAGTACTTTATTCTTCATTCCTTAAACTGTCACTTTATACATTTTTCATTTTAAAGCGCTAAATACACTTCGCTTTTAAATATGAAATAAGAAATTTGTATAATCTCAACAAACTCATTGATAAGCACACAGGTACAGGAATAATGAACAAACTTGTACTAGATAAAAATTCCATTGGTTCAAAGATTCCCAAACTCACATCTGAGTACTGGCTCTGAGTATCATCTGAGGAACTTTTAGAAACAGATCCCAAGGTCCACTCCCTGATTCCTAAGGGATGAGGCTTAAGAAATCTATATTTTAAATTTCTAAAGTAGTTCTGATATGTAGCTGTATTTGGGAATAACTACTTATTCAAAATATTAAACTATGAAACCTTAATTTTGAATAAATTAACTGAAAACTTGACACTATAAAATTTTATCCAGAATTTTTTCTTTCCTATCACTTCAGGCAACATAGACAATTACTCTAATCTTATTATAATCTTAAAAATTAAATTTCAAAGGAAAGCACTAACACAGGAACTCAATAGTCAAAGCAAAACATTCATTTAAGATAGTTTGGCAAAATCTAAAATCTTTTAGTAGCTCATTACCATAGTTTCTAAGACTATATCTCTGACTCCTCTCCTTGCTCACTACCTCCAACAACAACCTTCTTTCCAATCTTAAACAGCTTCCTTCCACCCCAGAGTCTCTGCATTTATTGCTTCCTTTACTTGGATGCTCCCCTGAGACATTCAGAGACATTAAGCCTTCCTCCTAAGTACAACTATAAGCTAACATGAATCCTCCTCAAAGCTGATTCACCCAATCTAAAATAGTCTCAATATCCAGCTTCCCTCCATCCTATTCTATAAATTTTTTAAAAGATTTTTTATCCATTTATTTGAGAGAGAGAGAGAATGCACAGAGCGTGCAAGAGAAAACAAGAGTGGAGGGAAAGGGTAGAGGGAGAGGGAGAAACAGACTCCCTTTTGAGCAGTGAGACCCAAAATTCCAGGATGCGAGGATCAACACAGAGGGGGGCTTGATCCCAGCACCCTGGAATTCTGACCTGAGCCCAAGGCAGACACTTAAACCACTGAGCTGCCCAGATGCCGCCCCCCTCCATCCTATTTTTTTTTAATTTTTTTTAATTTTTTTTTAAGATTTTATTTATTTATTTGACAGAGAGAGAGATCACAAGTAGGCAGAGAGGCAGGCAGAGAGAGAGGGGACCCTCCATCCTGTTTTATTAGGCTCTATTTCTTTTCCTTGTTTCATTTTCCTCATAATGCTTACGACAATCTGAAATTATCTTATTTACTTACTTCTTTAGGTATTTATTGTCTCCTATTAACAGAGTTTATGTTCCACAAAAGCTGGGATTTGTTTTCCTTACTCACTATTATATTGAATAGAGTATTATTGGAGATATATCATAAGTACTCAATATGTTATTGTTGAGTAAATGAATAGAAAAATATACAAACTCCTAATCTTGCTTTCAATTTACTGATGTGCCATATCAATGAGCCTCTATGAAAACAAAAACGTGTTTTATAAAATTTTAGTCCTAAGCAAGATTAAATGTTCTACCTTCCTCCTCTGAGCTCCCTTCCTACAGAAACAGTCATTTCCCTGTATCCTTTTGGTCAAGTAATTTTGACTTGGGGTAGGTAAACATAAGAGGCTCCAGAAGCAGCAACTCTAGTGAAATAGAGAGCTACAAGCAAGTACATTCTTAAAATCTAAGCAAAAACCCCAAAATAGAGAACTTTTCTCAATTATGTGTCATTCAAAGAAGACTACCTGAGATTTCAGAGTGATGGGTCTTTCCAGGAACCAGGTGTACTCTGGATCCTAAGAGAGTAAAGGATGAGTAAACGTTAATTAGAGATGGTTGGGGGCAGGGGGCTGGGTACCCAGAGTGAGTAAAGGAAGAGAAAGAATGGTTTTCCTGAAAGAAGACTACTTTATGCAAGTGGCACTGCTTTCCTCAAGAAGTTCACCATCTAAATAGTATTATTAAATAGCATTACAGACAATACAAGGAGCAACATGACAATGTGCATATGAATGAAAATACACAGAAACACAGGAAGAGCTGAATCTTAAATATAAATTTTATAAATTTAATAAAGTGGAACAATATTATTTTTAAATAGATATTCACATATTGTTTTATATCCCAAGAGTCAAATGCTGAAAAACTAAACTAAAGAACTAAACTGGAAATAAAGGGCCAGTTCCAGAAAAACTTTATTACCTTCAACAATGCTTAGGAAAAAAAACCGAAAAACTCAACAGCAGTTCTTGAAAATACACTTGGTAAAGACCTATTAGAAAGGTACTTCCTGGAGTACATGAATGGCTCGGTCGGGTTAAGTGTCTGCCTTCCACTGAGGTCATGATCCCAGTGGGATAGAGACCTGCTTCTGGCTCCCTGCTCAGCAGGGGAGTCTTCTTACTCTACCTCTACTCCTCCCCCCACTTGTACACTAGTGTGTGCACTCTCTTTCTCAAATAAAATTTAAAAAAAAAAAAGAAGAAAGGTATTTCCTTTAAAAAAAGAAGAAAGGTATTTCCTTTAAAAAAAAAAAAAAGGGTATTTCCTTAATATGGGAAGGCTATTAAAAACTACTGGAGTGGGAGAGTGGGGAAAAAAAAAACCTCAACAATTACTACCATACCACAAAGTGAAACACCTAAGGCATTTCTATTACAGCCAGATACAGGACATTACTGGGGAGATTAAAAAAAATTAAAGTTACAATAATATGATTAAAGAGGAGGGTAGAAAAATGGTGTTGATTAAAAATTACCATTATCTGCGGATTATATGATTGCTCAGCTAAAAAATATAAACCAAAATTTTTATTATAAAATTAAAAGACTTTTGGTTTCTACTCCAGCCTGCAAGCTTGAAATCCACTGGTGTGTGCAAACTGAAAAGTCAACAACTCTTCTTAGAGCTATAAAAGAAGTGAAGTCACAGAGCAAACCACTGCCCCCAAAATTAGAGACAGGCAGAGGATACAAGGAATCACAACTTACTGGAGCAGAAAACCAGGAGCAGAGAGAGAGACCTCTGCAGGAAACAGTGGTGGGGTTGGGGAAACCTGACCTGAGTTATGACCAACAAATTGCTGGAGGCTTAGTGTGGACAACTCTGAGATTAAAAACTCGAAAGGGAACCAGTCACTGAAGTTCCCCACACTTTTTAGAGTTTTACCTCTTGGAGCTCTACCAAGTCCTCATGGTGAATAACAGAGAAAAATCCCCTGATGCGTCCAGAAGAGAAGGGGGAAAGGAAGCAATCTGAAATACACCAGAGCATTCTGTTCTTCCTAATAAAATTTGCTCTCAGGAGAAATTATTTAAGCAGAGCCTAACCTGAAGTTTTATCAGAACCAAAGTAACCTAGGGAAAGGGAAATAACTGACTACAGCTCCCTCCAGTCATTGTTCTACCTAAGAGGGGTGAAGGATAAAAATCAGTTAAGTTCACAGTCCATAGACAGGACCACAAAAAGACTAAGACCTAAATAAGTTCTGAGGTCAAATGTACAGCAATGTGATAATTAACAATAATGTATTATACACCTCAAAATTGCTAAGGGGCTGTATCTTTTCTTACAACCAAAAAAAAATGTGATGGGGGAGGGGACCTATATGGAGTGATAGATATGTTAATTAGATTGATTGTAGTGATTATTTCACGATGTATATGTATACCGAAACATTAAACTGCACACTTTAAGTATAAATACTTTTTGTCAACTTATATACTTTAATAAAGCTGAAGGAAGAAAACATGAGCCCTAACAGCTGGACTATAAAACACTTCCCCTACACACACTTCACCACTACATTACTGAAGGCCTATTTACAGTGGTTCATTTTAGCAAGTACAACATGTCTGGCTATCAAGAAAAAATTACAAGGCATACTAAAAGGCAAGAAACAATTTTAAGACACAGAACATCAAAACCAGACTCAGCTATGACAGAGATGCTGCAATCATCAAACCAAGAATTTAAAACAACTATAATACACTAAGTGTTCTAAGGGATAAAGTAAACAGTATGTGAAACAGATGTGCAATGAAAGCAGAGATGGAAATCCTAAGGAACTAAAAAGAAATGGTGGGAATCAAAAACACTGAAACAGAAATGGAAAATGCCTTTGATGGACTCAAAGACATTAATAGACTAGATGTAGCTAAGGAATCTCTAAGTTTGATGGTATCTCAGTAGAAATCTCCATAACTAACAAGCAGAGATAAAAGACTGAAAAACAAAAGTTTAAGAACTGTGAGCCACTAAAAATTGTGTAATGAGAATAACAGAAAGAGAAAAGAAAAACCGAAGAAATATTTGAAACACTAATGAATAAGCCTTTACCCAAAATAATATCAGACACCAAATCACAGGTCCAAGAAGCTCAAAGAATACCAAGCAGGACAAATGTGGAAAAAAACTATACCTAGGCACATCATTTTCAAACTATAGGAAATCAAATTAAAGAAAAATAATCCCAAAAGAAGTGAGAGGAAAAAAAAAATTACCTCTACAGAAGCAAAGATAAGAACTATATCTGACTTCTCAGAAACCATGCAAACAAGAAGAGACTAGAGTAAGTATGTATATAGTGCTGAGAGAAAAGAAACAACTGGCCCAAAATTCTGTACCCTGTGAAATTACCATTCCAAAGTGAAGGAGATGCAGACTCTTAGGCAAGGAAAAATTGAGAGAATTTGTTGCCAGAAGACCTGCATACAAGAAATGTTAAAAAGTTCTTCAGATAGAAGAAAAGTAATATAGATCAAGAAAACTCAGATCTACATAAAAGAAGAAAATTGTAGAATAAATGAAGGTAAAACAAAAACTTTTATTATTATTCTTAACTGATCTAACAGCTAAGTTTGTTCAAAATAACAATGTATACAATTATGTATGTTTATGACTCGGTTAATATGTATATGTCTGTGTAGTATACATACAAAACACAAAATAACATAGGTCAAAAACATCTCAAGACATTTTAAAATATTCTGAATTAAATGAAAATGATTTTGTCAAAACTTAGGAGATGCAGTGAAAGCAGTGCCTGAAGGGAAAAATACAGCACTGAAGGCATCTCTAAGAAAGGAAATATCTAAAATCAATTATCTAGGCTAAAACCTTAGCAAAGTAAAAGAGTAACTGAAATCCAGAAAAAGCAGAGGAGAAAAAATTAAGAAAAAAATTAGAGCAGAAATCAATTAAATAGGATACAGAAAATTATTAGAGAAAAATCTGTAACACCAAAAGCTGGTTCTTTGAAAAGATCATAAAATTGATTAAGTCTCTAGCCAGGCTAACTGAGAAAAAATACAAATGACCAATACCAGATATGAAAGAAAAGACGTTACAACAGATTCCATAGACATTAAAAGGATGATAAATACTATGAACAACTCTATGCCCACAAATTTGACAACCTACATGACACAATCTGCCAAAATTCACACAAAAAAAGTCTGAAAAGGCCTAGATACATTTTAAAAATTGCGTCAATAATCAATAACCTTCCAAAACAGAAAGCACCAGGCTTGCTTGGGTTCACTGATGAATTTTCCCAAAAATAAAGGAAACTTTAAGAAAGTATACCAATTTTCTAGTCTCTTTCAGAAAACAGAAAAATTCTTCCTAACTCAATCTATGACACCAGTGTTACCCTAACATCAAAACCAGATGAAAACTACAGACTAATACCTCTCATGAACATATATGCAATGTGTAAAAAAAAAAAAAAAAAAAAAAAAAAAAAATGCAGAAAATTTACATTGTGTGAAAAAATATTATATACCACCACCAAGGGATTTATTCCAAGTATGCAAAGCTGGTTCACCATTTAAAAAAACTCAGTTAATATACTATATCATATCAAAGGCTAAAGAAGAAAAATTACATAACTTTATCAATAGCTGCAAAGCATCTGATAAAGTCCAACAGTCATTCATAATAAAAACTGTCAGTAACCTAGAAGTAGATATGGAATATCTTAATAAAGAGTATCTATAAAATACTATAGCTAACATTATACTTAATGGTGAGAAACTATAAGCTTTCCCTCTAAGATCAGGAACAAGGCAAGGAAGCACCCTCTCACCACTCTTTTTCAACAATGCATTAGAGATCCTAGCCAATGTAGTCAGACAAGAAAATAAACTAAAATGTATACAGATTTCCCAACACTGTACTTGAATATCTAGCTAATTGAGTAAGCCAAGAAAAGGAAATGAAATGCATATAAACTGAGAAGGAAGAAATAAAACCATGTCTGTTCACAGATGATATCATCTATGTAGAAAATCTCAGAGAACACTTAAAAACTTCTGGACTAATAAGCAATCATAGCAAAGTCACAGGATACAAGGTTAATGCACAAAAGCCAATCACTTTTCTATATACTAATAATAAACAATTTGAAAATTAAAAACAATACTATTCACATTAGCACCCTCAACAAATGAAATACTGAGGTGCAAATCTAACAAAATATGTACAAGATCTATATGAGGAACACTACAAATCTCTAATGAAAAAAATCAAAGAACTAAATAAATTGAGAAATACTCCACGTTCTTGGGTAGGAAGGCTCAACACTGTCAAAATGTCAGCTCTTCCCAACTTGATCTATGAATTGAATATAATCCCAATCAAAATCCAGCAAGTTATTTTGTAGTCATCAACCAACTGATTCTAAAGTTTATAATGGAGAGGCAAAAAAAAAAAAAAAAACAGGGAAGCCAACACAATACTGAAGGAGAACAAAGTTAAAGGACTGACACTCCTCGATTTCAAGACTTGTAAGTTATAATCATCAAGGTATCAGTGAAAGAACAAATAGACCAATGGAACAGAACAGACAACCTGAAAATAGACTCACATAAATAGATTCAACTGATCTATCCTTTGACAAAGGAACAAAAGCAACACAATGGAGCAAAGATGGTCTTTTCAACAAATGGTGCTGAAACAACTGGGCATCCGCATGCCACAAAAAAGAATCTAGACACATTCCTCACATCCTTCACAAAAATTAACTGAAAATGGATCACAAACTCAAATATAAAACATAAACTACTAAATTCCTAGAAAATAATATAGGAGAAAAACCTATGACCCTAGGTGTGGCAAGGACTTTTTAGATACAATACGAAAGGCATGATCCATGAACAGAACAATTAATAAGCTGGGCTTAATTAAAAGTACAATTTTCTGCTGTGCAAAAGGCACTGTCAAGAGAATGAACAGACCACAGTCTAGGAAAAATAATTTGTAAAAGAAAGAGCTCATAAAGGACTCTTGTCCTAAATATACATAGAATTCTTAAAACTCAATAATAACAAACAAAATGATTAAATATTGGACCAAAGACTCTGACATCACACCAAAGATACACAGATGGCACATAAGCATACAATAAGGTTCTCCACATCTTATGTCATCTTATCAAAACAACAAGACTCAACTACACACCTACTAGAATGGCAAAAATAAAAAACACTAACACCACCAAATGCTGGTGAGGATGTGGATCAATAGGAACTCTCTTTTATTGTTTGTGAGAATGCAAAATGGTACAGCCACTTTGGAAGACAGTTCGGTGATTTCTTACAAAACTAAACATACTCCTACCATACAACCCGCAATAGCACTCCTTGGTATTTACCAAAGGATTTGAAAACTTGTGTCCACAATAAAAATGTGCAAATGGATGTTAATAACAGGTTTACTCATAATTGCTAAAACTTGGAAGCAACCAAGATAAACTGTGATACATTCAGACAATGCAATGTTATTTAGTGCTGAAAAGAAATGTGCTATCAAGCCATGAAAAGACATGGAAGAACTTTAAAAGCATATTGCTAAGTGAAAGAAGCCAGTCTAAAGAGCTATAAACTGTATGATTCCAACTCTGTGACATTCTGAAAAAGCAAAACTATGGAGACAATAAAAAAAGATCAGTGGTCACTGGGGTTGGCACAGACAGGAGAGGAGTAGGCAGAGCACAGAAGATTTTTAGAGAAGTAAAACTACTCTCCACGATACTATAATGGTGAAAACATATCACTGTACATTTATCCAAACCCAAAGTGGACTCTCAGTGATAAGGATGTATCAATGCAGATTCATCATTTTTAAGAAATATGCCACTCTGGTAGGGGACATTGACAATGGTAGAGGTTAGGCATGTGTGAGAGCAGGGGATATAGGAGAAATCTATACCTTCCCTCAATTTTACTGTGAAACTAACATTTCTCTAAAAAATAAAGTCTATTAAAAAAAAAAGCATAGTAGGAGATGAATATAAGAAATAATAAAAAAATTTTTAAAAAAAGAAATAAAAAAAATTAACTGGCTTTCCTATTTACCATGAGTTAAGAAACTGCGATTTTAAAAAGAGCCAGTTCACAATAATAAAAAATATAAAATTACGAGAATAAATGTGCAGATCAACAAGAAATCTGTAAAACTTTAATGATGGGTATAAAGGACTTGAATGTAATAAAGACTTCTGTTTTCTTTTTTTTTTTTAAGATTTTTATTTGAGAGAGAGAGAATGAGCAGGAGGGGAAGAGGGAGAGAAAGAGAGAGGATCTCAAGCCAACTCAATGGTGAGCATGGAGCCTGATATGGGGCAGATCTCATGACTATGAGATTACGACCTGAACGGAAAGAGTCCAATGTTTAACCGACTGTACCACCCAGACACCCCGACTTTTTATGTTTTCTAAAAGCAAAACTCAGTATTATAAAGATGACAACTCTGTCTAAATTCTGTTTATTGGAAATTCAGTTTAAAACACCAAAAGACTTTTTTGGTGACGAAGTTAGCTTAAAAAAAAAAAAGTCCTAAGTACACCTAGAAGCCAAGAACGTCTGAATGATCTTTTAAAAACAACTCAGGGGGGAACCTGGGTGGCTCAGTCGGTTAAGCATCAGACTCTTGGTTTGGGCTAGGGCTGTGATATCAGGTTTGTGAGACTGAGCCCGGTGTCAGGCTAGACACGCAGAGTCAGCTTCAGATTCTTTCCTTCTTCCTCTGCCCCTCCCCCCACACCCTCGTGAGCACGGTCTCTCTCATTAATGAATAAATGAATGAATGAATGAATGAATGAATGAATAAATAAATAAAATCTTTTAAAAAAAACACACACACAGCATAAGTCAGGTCATATGATTCTTGTTCAAAACCCTGTAAAGCTATGTATTTCATTTACGGTAACAGGACAAACCCTAAAGACCCAGTTTTGAAGAAATAAGAAGATAAAATGTGTACAATGGGCTTTATACAATACGGAAAAATTTACAAGTAGCAGAGTTAGAGGTTACCTTTATTCTCCCCTCTTATAATCACAAAAACGATCAAACCATCTAAAATGAAACAAAGCAATCCAAGCTCTAATAATAAACATTTAACAGTAAACATTTATCTAGTTCTTATTATCTGTGTAGCCTATTTTGGGTATTTGTTTAAAGACATTTTCCTTAATTCTGAAACTAGCTCTGCAAAATGGTGTTATTCCACATTACAGCTGAGAAAACTGAAGTTTCAAAATCTTAAGTGACTTACATCGCTTCAAAGTGACTGAGCAAGGCTGTTGTAGTTCTGCTCTGAAACTTAAGTAGCTGTGTCTATAAAGGGAAATAAAGTCACTCTTTATCCCCAGTTTCATTTATGTAAAAGTAAGAAATATTTGGAGTAAATATTCTCTATCAGTTATGTTTTTCATTTTTCTACAATTTCATAAGTCTAAATGTAAGCTCACAACATCTACTCAAAAAACAGGATTCCACAGTGATGACCTCCCCCCCCTTCTGCAGAGGAGCAAATCTCAAAACCTATAATCCCATTTCACAAAGTAAACATCTCCACTTTGACAACACATCTTTCATATAATGCTCATTTATTCCTTCATCCTCCAGACCAAAAATGTTTAGTTACCCAGTACACTCCATGGAAATACACTAAAACTTAGAAAACACTTTTTAACTGTGAGCAATATTGGATTTAAACTGGTATCATGGTCCTCATACACAGTAGTTTAAGAAAACGGTAACAAAAACAGCAAGCCAGTAATGCCCTTATAAACCTACAGACCATGGTCCCTACACAGAAGAAAAACAGGCAATAGTGAAATAAAAACCATCATCAAACAAATTTTAATCATCAGATAAGTTATAATCTATGAACTTTCATTTCAAAAGTTGTAATGAGGGGCGCCTGGTGGCTAAGTGGGTTAACTCTTTATTTCGGCTCAAGTCATGATCTCAGGGTTGTGAGACTGAGCCCTGCACGGCTCGGTGCTGGCTATGGAGCCTGCTTAAGATTCTCTCTCTCCCTCTCCCTCACAGCCCTCCCTCTCCTAAGAAAAAACAAACAAACAAATAAACAAAAAAAAAAACAACAAAAAACTTTCAATGAGTAAAAGATTACAGTGAAGATGTATAGAACACATTTCCCACTGACATTAGTAAACATAACAATTTTCAAGAGGTTCCAAAATCTGAAAACTCAAAGTGTTCTGACACCACTTATCAACTTAGTAGCTTTTATATCAGACACAGCTGGAATGAATCAAAGATACTATCCATGGCTTCTTGGGCAGAGTAAGACATGCTTAAAGCCTATATAGTAAACCCACACCGTTTCTCAAAAAGATCTTATTTATGCACCATGGATGATCTCAGTAATGTTGGTGTCCACTGGAATATGACAATTCAGAAAATATTAAGGGTCAATCACTTAAATCAAGAAGTGAAGCTTTTTCATTCCTGTAGATAAATTTCACATAGATGTGAGATAGATTTCATATAGACACATAAATTTAAAAGTCACAAAAATGTTCAAGATTAATGGGGACTGATAAATTTTACTTCATAAATCTCAAACTATAAGGTATTTTTTTGAAAGCTATGCAGTTTATGTTTATACAATAAATATGTATTTTTCAGAAGGTGGACTTCAAAAACAGGGTGGTGTATTAAGTGTATAAAAATTAAAAGCATGGGCCTTAGGAAGTGATAAGGCATGTGAAAGATCTAGACTACCCTGACACACAACACGGCACTCCTTTTTAAAAGATCCACACAGATGGATCCTTTCTGTCTTGGTCTGAAAAGAACAAGAAACTCCAGACTTCATGAGCCAGTCCATTTCATTATTAATCAAATTACACCATTTAGGAAATTTCTTTTGTGTAAAACAAAAATTTACATCATCCTTTAACTTTCATCCACTGCTTCTAGTTTTACTCTGAGGAACAAAAGAGTCTAAGTATACTCCTAATATTTTATGAGGTTTTTCAATTACTTGGAGACAGCCAGTATTTTCCATTGATCAGCTCTTCTCCAAGCTCTACCTGGCAAGTGCCTACACCTTTTTTTCATCTAACCTAGTTCCTAAATACTTCATCATACTGGTAGATTATGAAGTTATCACAATGGTTATGTGTGTATAAGAAAAAAAATAATAACCTTTAGATATAGATGATAGGTGATGGGCTAAGTTCACTCACCAGGCAAAGCATTTAATGCTTTCCCTTTTTTTTTTTTTAAAGATTTTATTTATTTGACAGAGAGAGATCACAAGTAGGCAGAGAGGCAAGTAGAGGGAGAGGGCGAAGCAGGCTCCCTGCTGAGCAGAGAGCCCGATGCGGGGGCTGGATCCTAGGGCCCTGAGATCATGACCTGAGCCGAAGGCAGAGGCTTTAACCCACTGAACCACCCAGACGCCCCAATGCTTTCCCTCTTAATGTGTCATCCATTCTATAATTATATTCCTGAATGATGTCAAGAGAGCACAATTTAAGTAGTTCTTTTGGCTTAACAGATGCTAAATAGTTTGTACTCACTTGTTTTAACTCACTTGGTTTTGCAAACAACTGTTTTTTCTTATGAAAGAAAATGTAGTTTGCTGTCCACATCCTCATTAACTTCATAAATATAGTGTCCAACCAAATGTCCTAAATAACCAAAGTGAGAATACAACATTTTTCATCTCTAGTCTATCTTTATATAAAATTAATAGCATAACTCAATTATAATCACCACCACAAAAACAATAATGGGTTAAAAAGAAAAACTGGGACAAAGATGTTAATAGTGATTTTGGATGCTAAGGATACACATGTATATTATGTACTCTGCACTTCTCTTTGTGTTTGAAATTTCTTAAAAAAATAAACAAATAAGCAGCTACCCAAAAGCTAAATAAACTATTTCTTGCTGAGACCCTATTAGACTAACATGAGACTCTAAACAGTGCTTTTAGAAAAGATTTTTCATTGACCTGTTGCTCAAAGGGATTCTTCTGATTGAAAGCATTATTGTGCTACCATAGATCCTTAAAAAGGCAAATTATGTATTTCTCTTCAAATTTACACGCTATATTTTAGGAATCAGTGTTCATTACTAGTATCAATGATTCCTAAAAATAAAGAAAAAAAATTACATCCCCAATAAATTATCTCCTTAATAGAGATTGGGGTTTCCATGGACATTGGGGGAAAAAAATCAAGAGGGGGAACACTGAACAGTCACAAAGCCAGAGTTTCCACTGGGACTGACACATTGCAGCTGCAATATTTGGGCAAGCTATTTTATCATTTCTGCCCTTAGAACCCTAATCCAAAAACAAACAAACAAAATCAGAGAGACAAGATGCTGTTTAATCAAAATTTTTTCTTATTCTAAATTTCTTGGAGTCCATTAATTACCTAAGGTTTGTAACATTTCCCAGGTAGCCTACCATAAATGTTTGTCATGTATTCGTGTTTATTATGTCTTATGAGCTTTTTTTTTTTAAAGATTTTATTTATTTATTTGACAGAGAGAGAGATCACAAGTAGGCAGAGAGGCAGGCAGAGAGAGAGACGGGGAAGCAGACTCCCTGCTGAGCAGAGAGCCTGATGAGGGGCTCCATCGTGACCTGAGCCAAAGGCAGAGGCTTTAACCCACTGAGCCACCCAGGCGCCCCTGTCTTATGAACTTTTAATGTTCCTCTGCAATGAATTAATTACTACTTCTCCTGCTAATAATAGTACTAATAGACAGCTAACACTTCAGTATTTGCTATGTGCAGACACAGTACAATGCTTTACATGGATTACATTTATTCCTCACAATAGCCTTTCAAAACAGATTATGATTATCATCCTTTTACAGATGTTCACGATCCCAAAACTGGTAAGTGATAGAGCTGGGTCATCATCCTTGGCAGAATGAACTCAAAAGCCCCTAAAGAGGGATATAGAATAGACTTGTTGACCAAACCCTCAACATCAGAACAAAGGGACACTCTGAAACCCTGAACAAAACACATATATAACAGAAACAGTACTTCACATAGTAAGCAGAGTAAAAACTGGATTTAAATCCACCTTACTTTTATTAAGCTTTATAATCTCAGGCAAGTCACTCCATTTAAGTCTCTTTGCTCACTTGGAATTTGAGAGGAAAATAATACCAACTTAAGATGCTACTGTAAGAATTAAAACCAACAACATAAAGTGCTTATGTCTAATTAGCAAACATGTCATTTAACAGTTGCATATTACTAAAATTATGAAATGACAGTGCACTAAAAGACACATAAATCTAAATACTACATACTTATGTCATATATATTTACATAAAATATACAAATCCCTAAGCCATTTGGAGTCATGGATAATTAATTTACAATAGCCACATCACCTGTCTCTCTCTACCCCTTAACTATAAATTGAGGGGGGGAAATTCACAGCAAACAAACAAAAGAACATTCTCAGCACAATGTCCCCCTGAAACAAGTCCACACATACTCAAATACTACTAATGTCTAGCACGCTGACTTACCCATATCAAGCATATAATAAATATTTCTGAAATTATAACTATTTTCTGTTGTGAAATAGTTACACCGATTGCTGGCAAATAATATTCTTGAATATTAGAATCAGACTGTGCTCTGTCCTTGCCAAGAAAGACAAGTAACAAAATTAATGGAAAAGACCAATGTAAAAAAGGAATATTATAGTAATAAAATAGAGCAAGTAGAAAGAATCTGAACTCTAGACTGAGAAGGCCTGAGTTTATGTCCCAACTCTATCACTTTTGTCTGAGTATTAATGAACAAAACTTTTAACTTTCATCTTAAGTTTTCTTCATCTGTAAAATGGGTACCACCAACCTCACCCTAATGCCAGTGAGCACACCTTGCCGTGGGATAACGGTTCCTAAATTCTCTAATAAAAGGAACGAAAGTTCCTTGCATAAATGGAATGACTCTCAAGCTGGAGTGAAGAAAATGTAAGATGAGCCTGGAACATTTTGTGAAGCCAAAAAGAAAGTGCTCGAAAAATGAAGAAACATGTCAAAAGGGCACTGAAGCCAACCTCATGGAGCGCTCCCAGTGGCCAAATCTGGGCCAAAAAAGCATCAAAATAATGATAGTAATGGATTATATCCCATATTGATAGAAATATTTAAATGCAAGGAGAAGAGAAAGCTTCTCTATAGAATTCCAATTAACAGTAGCAGAAGGAATGATGTAAATAGAAAATCACCTTTGGCAATCATCATAGTAATTGTTGCAAGCAAAAAACAATGGCTATTTTTTTAAAAAGTGGGTGTGTGATAAGAAATAGAATATTTATATAGTCTTAAAGTATCTCTTCCCAGAAGATGCTTATTATAAAAGAGAATTTACCAGCTGAGAAACCTGTCAGACACCACCTTAACCAAATGATCAAAGTTTATTATCATCAGTATGGGATAGATCGAAGCATGAGGGCAATCACCACTCTATAGCATTGTTGTCAGAAATGCTTACCTTGAACTAATCACAAGTGAACATCAGACAAACCTAAACTGAAAAACTCTATAAAATACCTGGCCAGTACTCTTCAAAAATTTCAAAGTTAATCAAAGAAAGACTGAAGAGTTGTTCTAGATTAAAAGGGACATAAATACTTAATAAAATACATGATGTGAGATTGTACCCTTAACTAGAAAAAGGACATCAGTGGCACTGATGAAACTTGAATAATATTATATCAATGTTAATTTCCTGATTTGGCTATGTAAGATGTTAACATCTTGGGAAGCGGACTGACGAATATATTTTTGTGTATTTTTTCCTACTTGTAGGTCTAACATTTCAGAGTGAGAGACATACACACATACATTTATATGCACGCATTAGAATTTTCTGAAAGAACACAGCAATATGAGGACTACCTTATACTTAATTTACCAGTAGTTGCCACATCTTTGTTAATTAAAGATTTTTTATTTATTCATTTGACAGAGAGACACAGCGAGAGAGAGGGAACACAAGCAGGGGGAATGGGAGAGGGAGAAAGCAGGCTTCCCGTCGAGCAGGGAGCCCGACGCGGGGCTCAATCCCAGGACACCGGGATCATAACCCGAACCGAAGGCAGACACCCAACAACTGAGCCACCCAGGCGCCCCGTTGCCACATCTTTGAATGACAGCTCTTCAGTATATAATAGTGAAAAACTTCTCAAAATTATATAGGATGATAAGAGGCAATGACACACCAGCATGTTTATACAATCCTTTCAATGCTCCTACGTTGACCTCTCACCCATAAAATCTCCAATTTTTAGTACAAATAATCGGGAGAAAAGGAAGAAAAATTATAGTTCAGTAGGTTAAAGGACCAGTGTTTTGAGGAGTTTGGAACCACAACCATGTACTTCACCTAAAATACCCCTTAGTCTTTTAATCAGAAATGTAGGGCTTATTTGGACCATTTATCTGATTTAGAATGACACATCCTGTGCTCTTACATTAAAGCCTGACCCAAGCAAGCTAAATAGTTACAAATTATTCATTTCAAAGCTCTTCCTAGTGAAAGAAATTATTTTCTAACAAAAGATTAAAATCCTACACATTCTATAAAGTATCATTCACATATAAAATCTTACTTATAATAAAGGCTAAAGTTATAAAAACAGTAAGTTCACAATATTCATCTGATGCTTAGCTCTAAGTTAACCAACACTGTATCTTTTACCTTTTTTTTTTAAAGATTTTATTTATTTCTTTGAGAGAGAGAGAGAAAGAGAGCGAGCATGAGAGGGGAGAAGGTCAAAGGGAGAAGCAGACTCCCCGTGGAGCTGAGAGCCTGATGCGGGACTCGATCCCCGGACTCCGGGATCATGACCTGAGCCGAAGGCAGTCGCTTAACCAACTGAGCCACCCAGGCACCCCATCTTTTACCTTTCTTACGAAATCTATCCTGCCATACAAACTTCAAAGTAATCAGTTAAGACTGTAGCTACTTTGTCACATTACAAGACTACTGAAGTATATGTAAAGTTAAGCATAACACATAAAAATGCCTCTTCGAAATGAAGTAATTTTTACTTTGAATAGTTCTTCTCACTCTTCTGGGAAAACTATTTTTTCTCCTAACAGAAAAATCAGTATTTCCAAGTCCTTCATTACCAAAAAACCACTTATTTCTAATATCAGATTGAGAAGTCAGTGACGGAAAAAATCCAGCTTTTATTCATCTATTTCCCCAAAGCCTACCGTCTTAACACCTGGAACACACTACACCTCAAAAACCTTAGTTCCAATCTTTTCTTTGGCATAATAAATACTCAATAAACGTTGTAACTATTTTATTCAGATCAACATTAATGAGTGTGCCAAACCTAAGAGCAGTGTAAACTTCAGGAGAGGGACTAAATTTGACTAATAAGAAACACTGCAACATCCTGATCTCCGTCTGTTTGATGCTTCTATCAGCCTACCATTCCAAGGCACATATGTGATTGATCCTCTTGGGCTCACTGCAGGAAAACATTTAACCACCACTAAAATATGCAGCATACACATAATAGATTTGAATTAAGATTTTTCCTAACTGAAAAAGGCCTAAAACACTGTTTTTACAGAACCTAAGCATGTTAACATCTGAATAAATAATACTTTATTTTGGCAATATACATGAGTAATTAGGTGTTTATTATTATGTTTGGCACTTTGTCATTCAATAATTATTAGGCCAATAAATTCTCATCTATCACTAGAATTATAATTTTAAAATAATACTTTATCTCAAAAAACTCAAAAAAGGTAAAATAATATTTTATCTCAAAAAAAGTACCTAAAAGGTAAAACAAAAAAACCCCAAAACATCTATTAAGCATGTTAACAGATGATAAAAATGATTGGCTTAACGAAATAAGTCAATCAGAGAAAGACAATTATCATATGATCTCTCTGATATGAAGAATTCGAGAGGCAGGGTGGGGGGTCATGGGGGGTGGGAGAGGGAAATGAAACAAGATGGGATCAGGAAGGAGACAAATCATAAGAGACTCCTAAACTCACGAAACAAACTGGGGGCGGGGTAGGGGTGGGTAGGAATAGGGTGGCTGGGTTATGGATATTGAGGAGGGTATGTGCTATGTGGTAAGTGCTGTGAAATGTGTAAGCCTGAGGATCCACAGACATGTACCCTGGAGCAAATAATACATTATGTGTTAATTAAAAAAAAAAAAAAAGATTGGCTTAATAAAGAACTATCTCAAGGACATTACCCAGAAATGTTAAAGGAAAAAATTTCAATCTGTTCAAGAGATCTATGTACAAAAGCTTATGTGGAGATCAGTATACATTCGAGTCCACTCCAGAATTTTTTTAGCTGCTTAATACATTAACAATAGTCTATGAAAAAAATAAAGAGTTAATATGGAATTATACGATGAAATAAAGCATACCAAATTGTTTCATATTTTAATACTACAAAGAGAAAATATAAATAACAGATTATTCTAAAATTAAAATGAACTGTATAAGAGAGCAAGTCAAATTATAAAATATTAGAGCCAAAAATGCTATAAATCATCGGAACCATCTTACTCATTCTAGCAATGAGGAAGCTGAGCTTTTGTAGGAAACTGCTTTTTAAAGGAAGACCACACAACAGACAGTGCTAACACACAACAATATAAGGATAGAATATGCAACACTCACTATCACAAGCACATATAGGCCAAGAGATTGATGGGACCAGGGGAAAAGGGAAAAAGAATATAAATGCACAAATATGAGTTTCTGAAGAGGTACAATATCACATCAGTTAAAAGGCTGGGCTCTGCAGCCTGACCTGACCAATCTGAATCCGAACTCTTTCATTTACCATAGCTTAACCTCACCATGCCTCAGTTTTTTCATTGGACATAAAAATACCTACCCAATAGGGATGTTGTGGGATTAAAAGAATTTATCGATTCATGTATTTAGAAAAATATCTGGTACAAAGTAAGCACTGAAAAACGTATTAGCAAAAATCAGTAGATCACAATAAAGTACAATTTTATATTTGGTCTCTTACACTGCTAGTGGGGAGCATAAACTAGAACTATTTTGGGACACAATTTGACATTACCTTGTAAATTTAAAATCCACAATACAGCTTACAATCCAACTATTTTACTCCTAAGTATATACTCAAGAGAACCTTTAGCATATATGTATCTGAAGCATATAACAAAAATGTTCACAGTAGCAATGTTCATGATTACAAATATCTGGAAACAACTCAAATACACTTAAGAGGGTCTAAATTGTGGTCACTTCATTCAAACTATATTACAAAGCTGTAGTCATCAAGACAGTATGGTACTGGCACAAAAAACAGATACACAGAGCAATGGAAGAGAATAGAACACCCAGAAATGGACCCACACCTCTATGGTCAACTAATCTTCAACAAAGCAGGAAAGAATATCCAATGGAAAAAAAGACGGTCTCTTCAAAAAATGGTGTTGGGAAAACTAGACAGCAGCATGCAGAAGAATGAAACTGGACCACTTTCTTATACCATACACAAAAATTCAAAATGGATGAAAGACCTAAATGTGAGATAAGAATTCATCAAAATCCTAGAGAACACAGGCAACAACCTCTCTGACCTCAGCCAGAGCAACTTCTACACACATCGCCGGAGGCAAGGGAATCAAAAGCAAAAATAACCTATTGGGACTTCATCAAGATAAAAACCTTCTGCACAGCAAAGGACACAATCAACAAAACTAAAAGGCAGCCTATGGAATGGGAGAAGATACTTGCAAATGACATATCTGATAAAAGGTTAGTATCCAAAATCTATAAAGAACTTATCAAATTCAACACCCAAAATACAAATAATCCAGTTAAGAAATGGGTAGGAATAGAAATTTTTCCAAAGACATCCAGATGGCTAATAGACACATGAAAAGATATTCAATGTCACTCATCATCAGGGAAATACAAACCAAACCATGACAAGATATCACATCACACCTGTCAGATGGCTAAAATTAACACAGGAAACAACAGATATTGGTGACGTGGAGAAAGGGGAATCCTCTTACACTATTGCAGGAATGCAAACTGGTGCAGCCACTCTGGAGAACAGTATGGAGGTTCCTCAAAAAGGTAAAAATAGAACTACCCTATGACCCAGCAATTGAACTACTAGCTATTTACCCAAAGGACACAAAAAATACAGATTCAAAGGGGTACATGCATCTTTATGTTTCCAGAAGCATTATCAACAACAGTCAAACTATGGAAAGAGTCCAAATGTCCATCAACTAATGAATGGATAATGATGTGGTATATATACACAGTGGAATATTACTCAGCCATCAAAAGAACGAAATCTTGCCATTTACAATGACGTGGATAGAGCTAGAAATAAGTCAGAGAACGACAAATATCATATGGTTTCACTCATGTGGAATTTAAGAAACAAAACAGATGAACATGTGGGAAGGCGGGAAAAAAAAGAGAGAGGGAAACAAACCATAAGAGACTCTTAACAATAGAGAACAAACTGAAGGTTGATGGAGGGAGGTGGGTGGGGGATAGGCTAGATAGGTGATAGGCATTAAGGAGGGCACTTGTTATGATAAGCACTGGGTGTTATATGTAAGGATGAATCACTCAGTTCTACTCCTGAAACCAATATTACACTATATGTTAACTAACTAGAATTTAAATAAAAAATTGGAAAAGAAAAAAGAGAACTAAAAAAAAAAAATATTTTCCAGTGTGTGCTTTCAGAAGATTAAAAACCAAAAATGACTGAACTTCCTGATCAATAACAATCCTACATAACTTTACTGTCTATGATTCTCATCTTTATTAGCTTCATGGATACTAATTCTAATATTTAATTTTAATATTATGATCAAGAAAGTACCTCAAGTTGTATGTTATGGAGGGGTATAAATATAAATTCTGATTAGATACATTTTAGTTATATACTCTTCCCTTTTTTTTTTAAGATTTTATTTTTATTTATTTGTCAGAGAGGGAGCGCACGCAAGCATGGGGAGCAGCAGGCAGAGGGAGAAGCAGGATCCATGCTGATCAAGGAAACTGACACAGGACTCGATTCTAGGACCCTCAGATCACAACCCAAGCCAAAGGCAGATGCTTAAGGGACCGAGCCACCCAGGCGTTCCTGATATGTCTTTTATCCATGTTATACTACCAAACAGAAAACTATTTTGACATTTCTTCTCAAAATAGTGTGCAGAGATGATATAGATATAAGAACTACAATTTAGGGGAACCTGGGTGGCTCAGTTGGTTAAGCATCTGGCTCTTGGTTTTGGCTCAGTCATGATCTCAGAATCCTGAGATCAAGGCCTATTTAGGGCTCTGTGCTCAGCGTGGGGCCTGCTTAAGATTCTCTCTCTCTCTGTCTCTCTCCCTCCGCTCCTCCAGCACACACAGGAGCTCTGTGTCTCTCTAAATTAAATAAATAAATAAATCACCTTTTAAAACCGTACAATTTAAGAAATTTAAAAATTGCGAAGGTGCAATCTGTACTTTGATATATTACTATAAGTAACATATCACTAAAATTAACATTCGTATTATTACTGATACATTAACACCAAGTGTATACAAGTCAAAGCATTTTACAGTCATACTGTAAGTTATTTAACTGTCACTTTTTGTTCTTATACTCATTTGTTGGGTAGATCATCATGGAATCATTTGATTAATTGCCGCTGTAATCATCATGCTAAGATGCTGAAATGAATTATAATCATGATTTTTATGATCGTTTCCTTTAAATCAAATATATTCAGTATTCCAAATACATTTTGTCATTTGACTGCATCAAGTCATCTATTAAAAACAGTAAAATGTCATCTATTTAAATGGATCGTTCTTTATTTTTTTATTTTTTTTTTAAGATTTTATTTATTTGACAGAGAGAGAGAGATCACAAGTAGGCAGAGAGGCAGGCAGAGAGAGAGGGGGAAGCAGGCTCCCTGCTGAGCAGAGAGCCCAATGCGGGGCCCAATCCCAGGGCCCTGAGACCATGACCCAAGCCAAAGGCAGTGGCTTTAACCCACTGAGCCACCCAGGCGCCCCTGGATGAATTATATTCTTTAATATAAAATCTTGTATAAAATGCCTTTGTGCATTTGCATTTACTTTAATTTTTCATCAGTGAGAAAGCTTCATCATATTTCTTGATCACATTCAAAAATCACCTATCGCTGTTAACATTGTATTATCTTTTATAATTTGGTTATAGAGAAATCAAGAGACAGTATATCACATTTACAAAAGCCAAATACATTAAATATTCAATTAATAAATTTCAAAATGTGATTTTAAAATTATGTACTGGCCCCTTAAAATGTCCTTTTCTTGCTTTGACCTTTATTCTAGATGTCTTCTACTGCTGCCACTAAAAATTCTTACATATCTCAATATTGTTGCCATTCACAGGAGATATGAAATCATGATTCTCACTGTTAGTCATACTAAATAAAGACTTCCTCACTCTAAATTTTTTTAGAAATGGAAAAGGAATTGGATACTAGTTTTTATTTACTGATTTTATTCCAAATTATGCACTTACTTTTACTTTTCTTAAATCATTTCTGTAATTTTTATTAAATAAATTGTATTTCACTTTCCCTATTCCCCAAACTGATCTTATACTGAGTGTTAATAAAATGCTAGGGCTTGAGGTAGAAGACAGAGCTGGGTGAGATAGAAGACAGAGCTGGGGAAGGAAGAGTAGAAAGGGTTCCTAAAAATGAAAGTTGATGGGGGGTGGGAAGGAGACAGGAATCTAGTTCTTTTGGGTTTCATTATTTCTCCTCACTTCACCAATTTGAAACATCTTCTACTTTTTTGTTCTTTTGTTCCTAAAATGTCCCCTTTATTCCTCAGTTAAATGCAAAGATTCAGTGGGGGGTTAAAGTGTGCTGAGTATTTATCACAACCAAGGAAAAGCAAGGGAAATAAATTCAGGTATCTTCAACTATGTGTAGTTACACATACATCATTTAGAGATGGTTAAATTCGACCATCACTGATTTTGAAAACAAGAAAACTGATACATGAGAAGATGAATTGATTTCATCGTGAGCTACAGACCATCAGTGATATCACCCTGAGTGCTAAATTAAAACTCAGGTGTTATGAGATATGCTAAGTACTTGACTATCTTTCAGTTTGGGAAATAAACTTCCAATTTAAATAAATAAATGATTGTGGTCATTTCACACAATGGAATATTATACAGCAGTACAAATGAATAAAAACCTATACCACAAAAAATGGATACATCTTAGTATTATTAAGTATAAATAAAGAGTTTAAAATATCAAGTTCCAGGAGTTGATACATAAGTAAATATATTCCCTTTGTTTATATATGTGATAAAACTTTTTTTCTTAAATAGGAAGGGAATAGGAAACACATAACTCAGGATAGAGTAACTTCTGAGAAGAAAGAAGTCAAGAGAATATGATAGAAGCACGTTAGGTAAATGTTAGTTATCATTAATGTCCTGATTCTTGGATTGTACAGTGAGAGGGTATGTCAAGTAAATGAAAAATTAAAATAACAGGCTACAAAGGTCCATACATAAACCAATGATGACAGCATGAACTAAGATAATGATTAGGCCAATTCTGTACACCAAAGGATTTTTTAAAAAGGAGTGACAGTAATGTGTAAACTGCTTTGGAGTGAAGGAGTAACTGAAGTAATTAATGTTTGACATACAGCAAAACGCTTAATACATCTTAGCTTCTTGTCCAAAATGGTATGCTTTATCAGTTACTATAGCATAAAGTACACTTAAAAATGTAAATCTCTGAAACTAATACAACACTGTATGTTAACTATACAAGAACTAAAATTTAAAAAATTTTTAAATCTCTTCTCACTCTAAACCAACGTCTTTCCCATTTTGCCAAAGCAGAAACTATACCTAAAAAAGACAGACTGCCTCAGCAAACTAGTGTCACAGCAGGGCTCCTGATTCTCTACCAATCCAATTCTCCTTCCACTAGATCAGTATGTCACAAATTTGTTTTGACATTCACTACCATCATCAATTTTTTATCTTACATGCAGTGCCACATTTTTAACCAAAAAATGCTCCTGAAAGGTTTTTATCACTACAGCCAATTTAAAACAACAACAACAACAACAAATCATAAGACATAAAATAGATGGTAACTATCAAATTTAATACAGTTTGGCTTTTACTGTATTGGCTGTCTACCAGAGACTGAGGCTGATATCACTCCTTCCTTTTTAAATACATACACACACACACACACACACACACACACCTTTTTTCTTAAGATGCAGAAAGTATGAGAAAGGAATAACTTCTCAATTTAATGTCATGTTTGTGAAACGACTAAAATATCTTACATACCACACTTTGGAAGAAGCTTATGTACTAACTCAGCTACCTCCCTATTTAAAAAAATTAGAAATTTCTTCAATAAACTGGCTAAGATTGAACAGAGAACATGTCATTGTTTTAAAAAATTTGCTGGGATTGAAAGATTAGAAATTCTCAGGATCTGTGCTATCTAAAACAGAAATTCCTAGTTATACGTGGCTATTTAAATTTAAAATTTAGTTTCTCAGTCCTACAAGCCACACTTTAAGTACTCATTAGCCAAAGAGCCAGAGTGGCTACCATACTGGACAGCCTTTACAAACAGAATCTTTCTACCAGCACAGGAAATTTTACTGGAAATGACAGATGAGTTAGATTCTTAAAGAATTCTAATAAGGGCCAAATGGTAGCAAATGGAAATAAGGAAAATTTTAGGGGAGAAAAAGTATCTTTGAGTGAAGTAATAGAACCATTTGGAAAGAATTGTGAGAGACAATGAATTGAAAGCTAGTGGTAAAAGTATATTTTATTTTTCTACAATTCCTTCATAGTCTGATGATTTCAAAGGCTAGAGATGTATTAAACCAGGCAGGAATCACTCCACAACTAAGATAAAGTTGTTACTGCAAATGAGGAATGAATTTAAAAACTTAAAAAATAAGGTTGTGGGGCACCTGGGTGGCTCAGTGGCTTAAGCCTCTGCCTTCGGCTCAGGTCACGATCTGAGAGTCCTGGGGTGGAGCCCCGCGTTGGGCTCTCTGCTCAGTAGGGAGCCTGCTTACCCCTCTCTTCTCTGCCTGCCTCTCTGCCTACTTGCGATCTCTCTCTGTCAAATAAATAAACAAAATCTTTAAAAAAAAATAAATGAGTTTGAGACTTAGGCCTTACTTGGATGCATACTGGCAAACACTTAGTGCTTACTATGTACCAAATACTGTTTTAACATATGAGCCTATGAAAACTCTTAAAATTACCTCAACTTCATGAAAATAGAGCCATCCTACGACCCAGCAATTTCACTACTGGTTATTTACCCTAAAGATACAAATGAAGTGATCCGAAGGGGCACATGCTTCCCATTGTTTATAGCACCAATGTCCACAATATCCAAACTATGGAAAGAGCCTAGATGTCCATCAACAGATGAATGGATAAAGAAGATGTGATATATATAAGATACACACACACACACACACACACACACACACACACACACACACACCATGGAATACTATGCAGCCATCAAAAATGGAAATCTTGCCATTTGCAACGACATGGTTGGAACTAGAGGCTATTATGCTAAGCGAAACAAGTCAATCAGAGAAAGACAATTATCATATGATCTTACTGGTATGAGGAATTTGAGAAACACGACAGAGGATCATAGGGGAAGGGAGGGAAAAATGAAACACAATGAAACCAGAGAGGGAGACAAACCGTAAGAGACTCTTAGCCTCAGGAAACAAACGGAGGGTTGCTGGAAGGGAAGAGGGTGGCAGGCATAGGGTGTCTGGGTGATGGACACTGGAAAGCATACATGCTATGGTAAGAGCTGTGAATTGTGTAATACTGAAGAATCACAGACCTGTACCCCTGAAACAAATACTACATTATATGTTAATAAAAAAATTACCTCAACTTCATTAATAAAGCAAAAGGAAAACATGCTCAAATAACAGAATATCAACATCTTTTTAAAATAATGAGTCTTGTATAATGAACTCTCATTTACCATCCCCTGATCAACTTAAAAATGTTTAGGAACTCTCCCCTTCCCCTATATGATCTCAACATCCTTGTGAATTCATTGTTTTGCTGCAAACAGTATCTTAAAAGGCAATTTTCCTAAATCATTTGATATACCAAACATTCATAGTCTGATTTTAACTATGCAGGTATTTTACAAAGCTTCCCAATATATAGGTTATATAACCTTTAACTTAGCTAACACACTCCTTACACAGATTTCATGTGGCTTCCCAAACACGGCCAGACTCATTTTCCCTAGGTTTCTTCCTCTCCCTAAGGTTTTGCTAAAAACCTCTTATTTTTCTGTGTGCCTTCTGCTTTACCTCCCTTTTTTATTCCAAGCCTCTAGAAAACTCTTTTTCCAGGTAAATCAAAACTCATCTAAATTTATTTACATTTTTCACAAAAAAGTATTTATGGACGGGAAAAGATAACTGTCCTCATTAGCACAGACACTAAAAGACCTAAGTCACATAAGTAAATAGTAAAACTGAGACCAGAATCTGAGTTTTCTTTTCTTTTCTACGCAGCTTTGCATATTTTCTAGAGTGCCAATTAGCACAATTCTATTCTTTCTAATACAAGCAATTCACTGTCTATATAAATTGTATAATCTACCTGAAGTTTTTATAGAAACAATTTTTAAATTTAAGATCACTTCTATATACTGTTGCCTTTATAATACTTTTACTATAAATAAGTGCAGAAAAGAAAATTTTTCAGTGGGTAATTTCCCATCGTCTTCCCAGTTTCCCACAATGTAATTATATTGTTTTTGTACTTCAGAAAGTTTATATTAATTGTTCCTGGATCCAAAGGTTCCTACTTGTTTGAAAATGGCAGCCACCGTAATCACAGGACACAATCATGCCCTTCACTCAGGAGCAACACCCTGATGTACCTCAAATGCTACCTCTCACCAGAATACATTTCCTCCCAGGAATGTGCCCCATGAGCCAGAGACATATAATGCCACAGTATATAAATATGCAAAGATATGATAGTTAAAAAGCTTTCCATTTTTCCATCTAATATAAATAATTAGAAGCATTTCATACAGGAAATACAACTATAGTACTGATTGAAATGTAAGATTTACATGAATCTTTGAGATCGATTACTAGATTTCAGAACAATTTTATACCTTTTTAAGGCTGCTTTGGGATGCATTCCCTTATCATATGGAACCTTTCAGTGAAGAAATCTGAGAAGCAAGGATGTAACACTTATTATCTATAATTTAGCTACAGTAATTCAAATCTGAATTCCCCTGAAATTCCTCACAACTCGACCTTGAAATGCACTCCCCTGAGGATTCTGTGCCTTTCAGCATCATTTCTTATTTTCATGAAAAAATAAACTGAACATAAATGTAAATCTTTAGTACCAATAGATGCATCCTTGGAGGACAACATCCCTTACACACTGTGGTTCAGAAGAGGGGATTTTTAATTACAAAGTCTTGACCTGCATTATGTGTTTATACAGAATGCGGATGGGCACAAAGGGATAAAGGGGAGCAGAAGGACAGGCTTCCAGTTTTGGAATGACTAAGTCACAGGGATGAAAGGTACAGCATAGGGAATCTAGTCAGTGGTAGTGTAATAGTATAGCATGACAGACGGTAGCTACACTTGTGGTGAGCATAGCATAACATCTAGAATTGTTAAATCACTATGCTGTACACCTGAAATTAATGTATTAACAAAGTTTGAAAACTATACCTCAATTAAAAAAAAAAAATAGAATACAGAAATTCGCTTGTGCCATCACAGTATGTCTAAGTTGATCATGAAATGATATGTGCACATGAATGCATGTATGTATGTACTTACGACTGTCACAGTCAAAAGTTTAAAAGCCTGTTTCAAGGGCACATACTTTGGAGTCTTTACCAGCTATATAATCTTTGCCAAGTTCTTTAACTTTTTGCTAAGCCTCCATTTCCTCATCTTTGTAAATGGAAGCACAGTAATTGTAACAACGTTGAAATGGTTGCTGTGAAGACTAAATCCACAAGAAAATTTTAAGATGATGCTGGTAATCACTCAAATATTAGCTGTCACTTAATTATGTGCTGGGAGCTATATTAAAAAAACTGCAAGATACTAAAAAAAAAACCAAAAATGGAATCTAAGAAATCTGAGAATGAATTTCATTTATAAATAATCCACAATAGTAAAAAAAAAATATATGAATTTCTGGACGCAGCAATTCATATCAAAATTTAAAAAAAAAACTTAATATTCTTTGACATAGTTATCTCCCTCCCGTAAATCCATCCTAAGAAATTAATTAAGGGGCGCCTGGGTGACTCAGTGGGTTAAAGCCTCTGCCTTAGGCTCAGGTCATGATCTCAGAGTCCTGGGATCGAACCCCACATCGGGCTCTCTGCTCAGCAGGGAGCCTGCTTCCCCCTCTCTCTCTGCCTGCCTCTCAGCCTACTTGTGATCTCTCTCTCCCTCTGTCAAATAAATAAATAAATAAAATCTTAAAAAAAAAAAAAGAAATTAATTGAAAAGAAAAAAGCAATTATATGCAAAAAAAAGCTCATTACAATATTATTTACTTACTAAGGTGAAGAGTTGGGAACCAAATTTTCACTAATAAGACAATAGCTGTGTCAACTTATAATACAACTTGATGAAATATTACAAACATTAAAATTATAATAATTCCAAAAAAACTGCATAAGCATGAAAATTCTCTTAGTATATTAGGTGCAAATGAATAAACATTTGTACATACACGGTTAAAACAAGTAAAAATTATATGTATGGAACTAAAAGCAACCGAAAATTGTGCTGAGATTTTTCTTTCTTTGAGGTAATTATTGCTCCTTGTCCTCCCCCAAAGAAAAGTCAGTATCTTAGTCCATTCAGGCTTCTACAACGAAACTCCACAGACTGGATAGTTTATTATAAACAAGAGAAATTTATTTAAGAGTTCTGGAAGCTGGGAAGTCCTAGATCAAGGCGCCAGCATGGTTGGCTGAGGACCTTCTTCCTGGTTCATAGCTGAGGCCTTTTCGCTTGTGCCCTGACATGGTAGAAGAGGCTAGGATCTCTTTTAAACCTCTCTCTGGAGTCTCAGAAGGCACTAATCCCATTCAAGGAGGGCTCCACCCTCAGGATTTAAGCACCTGCCAAAGGCCCCACCTCCTAATATCATCTTTGAGGGTCAGGATTTCAACATGGACTCCCAAGAAGACAAATTTTCAGACCATACCAGTCAATTAAAAGGATTCAGTTCAGTTTCACTGTTTTCTTCCTACTATCTACTTATCTGAGACAGGGTAAATGCAAAAATGGGACTCAAAGTTATCCAGTAATAATAAATCAAATTACTTTTATGCAGTGTATGCTGTGGCCTTGTACACATGATACAGGTTCAGACTTGAAAGCAATAGGGTCTATATAACTTCAGATTAAATTCTTTTTCTTTTTGGCTCACTTAGAAGCTAAGTTTGCTCTCTCCTGAAGCAGCGAGATGAGGAAAAACTGCTAAGGAAAACTAAGGTGATTAGAGGCTAGCTTGTCTCATTCATCTGCCTCTCCCCTTCGTTTTTAAAGTGATCAAAATACGGAGTTGAAAAATATCTTAATTTGATATACTTATTAAAGTTATGTGGTATAGGGGCGCCTGGGTGGCTCATCAGGTTAAGCCTCTGCCTTCGGCTCAGGTCATGATCTCAGGGTCCTGGGATCGAGCCCCACATCGAGCTCTCTGCTCAGGGAGCCTGCTTCCCCCTCTCTCTCTGCCTGCCTCTCTACCTACTTGTGATCTCTCTCTGTCAAAAAAATAAAAAAATAACTCTTTTAAAAAAAAAGTTATCTGGTATATGTTCTTAACTTCTACTAAGTTAATAAAGTTAGGGTTTTTGGATTAAATAATTCTCAAGAGAAAAAGTATATATAATTTTCATCATATTTTTAAGTTCCTGATTTATGTTCATTCAAGACTTTGATTCACAGACTTCAAATTCATTCCTAAATCAAGTTTCAGTAATTATGTATCTACAGCAACTATTTTTTAATCAACAAATTACAGTTTCAGAATAATAAGCTAATTAGGCTACATGAAAGTATAAACAGATTTTTGCTTTAGTTGTTGGTGACTAAAATGAACATAAGTTTACAGACCTTTAGCTGCCCAAATTAAAGTTAACAGACTAAATCCAGAGCAATGAACTGCTAACTAGCAGATTTAGCCCATCTCACCTATTAGGTAGAAATCTTAGTTTGATTATAGCTGCAAAAAAGTAAATGTCTAAATCTTTAATAAACTGAAAAAATCTTCCTCTCCACCTTCTCTCCCACAAAAGTAGATTTTATGCCTTCCATAGGATGATATTTTTCTGAGAAAGATGACTTTTTCCATTGAAACTGACAGAAAGAGATCAAATCTACTTATACTTCCAAAATGTACTCAGGTATTAAAATTGCTTTAATTAACAAGCTCTAGAAATACACTCCTTATATAATTAGTTGTATTAAGTATCAAATAAAAAACTGGCTGGAGCCAGGTCTTTGCCTTGTATCTTGTCCAACACTAGTTATTAATCTAGCTAGCTCTTCTCTCATTCTTTGATCAGAACATAAAAGAAAATGTTCACAACATAGATTTGTTATTTTTTGCTTGTTGGAATTTTTAGATTTTAAGTTCTTCCAAAAAGCTGCTTCTTTAACATTTCATTTGAAATACAATTTTTCCAGTAGATCAATAATCCTTTTTTAAAAGTAACCCTACCTTAGGCTAAATGAAAATGAGCACTGATTATTTCATGAACATAGTACCTTTCTTCTCAAGAACTAGAAGTTCTTTTTAATATCCTCTTATCTCTAATCAAAAAATGTTGGGGGAGGAGGAGGTTACTTTACCTTAACATCCCTTGAAGTAGTGACATATTATCCTGGTTTTACAGATGGAGAATCAAGCACAAAGACAAGTCTTAACATGGCAATCAGCAGTAACTGCAGGACCACGTTATAATTCTGAACACCAAGTTAATCACAGAATTGTAATTAGTGAATTTTGTTTTGAAAAGGACTTTCTGATTGCATTAAGAGTACCCCCCAAAATACAAAACCTTCTACCAAAGACAGTATAAGATATCTGGATAAAACCCTATAGTATCAGTCAACATCTTGGCTAGCTTCTCAGAAAACCTTAAAGTTCTCAATAAAATCCAAATCTGGATAATTTATTCACATGTCTATCTTCCTTTCTCTAACTCCCAACATCCCTAATTCTCAACATCTTTATTCCTAATAGGACCCTTATTACATGAGATCCTATCATTTCCAATTTTCTCAACTCTTCCCAGCTAAACCTTTCCCTCTCTTGTCCTCCTCCCACTGGCACCCTCCATCTTCAATCCTTATTCCAGTCTCTTCAAATAGTAGAGACAGACATCAGCATTCACACTTCCACTCTAAGTCACTGAATCCACACACACATTAAATACATTGGTGCTGGCTCAAGATTCCTTTCCACCTCAACTCCTGACACCATCCAACCTAGCAACTTAAACAGCCATATTGTTAACCTTTTTTTTTTTATAAATATCCTAGCAGATCCTGGCTCCTCTACTCCAACAATTTTTTCTACTTTAATATTCTCTCATCTGTCATTACTCTGGAGTCTATCTTCTCTGATCAATATCTATCTTTCAATTTTTCCCACTTCTATTCTACATGCTCTTTAACTTTACCAAAACTTCCAGTCCCTTAAAACAGCTGTCAGTTCTATGTGTCTACGTATCACTTCAGTCTTACTTTTTTCTTTAAAATCAAGTCTGGCCATTAATTGTATGACATATACTATGGTACAAATACAACGCATTTGGATCTCAATTCTACCACTTACTCCCTTTTGTGGCTGTGGGCAAGTTACTAAACCACTCTTAAGTCTCAGTTATCTCCTCTGTAAACTATGGATAATACTTAGCTCACATGGTCGTCAGGATGAAATCTATGACAAACAATAAAAGTCTGACAATTTCTCTTTCCTAAACTTTGTTCTATCTTTTACCCAACCCTTCCTTAAATGTTTTTACTCTTCCTCTCCACTATTAACATCACCTCAACAATAATCTCAACTCCCAATTTTCCCCTGAACGTGTATAACCTTACTCTTTGCTATCTCTACTTCATTACTTCCTATTTTGTCTTCAATATTTTTCCTCTAAACTCTCCTATCAAGAATTTTCCGTCTTTTGGTGTCTCTTAAAAACATTGCTGTTGCTCACCATTCATCTTCCCACTACTAAATATTCTTCTTGGGCAATTTCCCCCTGGTTCAACTATTACATATGTCAAAGACATCACCTCTAACTCTACCCTCTCAACCTTCTTTGGAACACCAAACCTATACTTAAAACACCTTATGAGACATCTTCTACCTTGATACCTAGAGATAGGCAAGTTTTAAGAAGCCAAAACTGAGATGTTCTCTCCATAAAATCCTCTGCCTCTTCCCGCTTCTTTTAAAAGCATCACAGAGACCCAAATTTAAAATGCTGAAGTCATCCCACACTCTTCCTACTCATTCCTTCACACCCAGTCAAGTAATCATCTGGATATCTGAACTGCCCTAAGAATTCATCCCCAACAGTTCCAAATACACTACTTTCAGCTGTTCTGTCTTGATTATTACATCTTCCTCATCAGTTGTAGTTCACCTTCTCCCTCCAATAAATTGTCCAAATAAATCCTAGTATTCAGCTTTCTACACAAATCTGGTATCACTCCCTCACTTAAATTAGTAGTTCTGCACTGCCTACATGATAAAGACTTAAACTGGTGCTTCTCATTAAGTATCCTTACTGACCTAAGACTTGCAGCAGGGAGTGAGGGAGGGTAGCTCAAAGAACAAATTTTCTTTAAACTCAGTGCATTATCTGAAATATTAATGACCAATTAAAATAAATTTTCTCATCTTGTCAAGACTGACTTCGGGGGCACCTGCGTGGCTCAGTGGGTTGAGCACCCAACTCTTAATCTCAGCTCAGGTCTTTTTTTTTTGGACAGAGTGAGAGCACAAGAACAAGCAGGGGGAGCAACAGGCAGAGGGAGAGGGAGAGGGAGAAGCAGGCCCCAGAGAGCCCGATGACTCTTAACCCACTGAGCCACCCAGATGCCCCATTGGCTCAGGTCTTAATCTCAAGGTGGTGAGTTTGAGCCCCATGTTGGGCTTCTGCCTGGGTATGGAGCCTACTGAGGACTTGACAGGACAGGACAGGGGAGGAGAGGAGAAGGGGGGAAGGGAGAGGAGAGGAGAAGAGAGGGGTGGAGAGGAGAGTAGAGAAGAAAACAAAAACTGATTTTCAGGAACTTCTTTCACATTCATCTTGTGGGTGTCATGCTCCAGGGCTAGCCATCACCCTTGCCCCAAGGTTGCTGAAAAGTAGACTTCTCACAATTACCTCCAACATTTTTTTTTAATTTAAATTCAATTAACCAAGGTATAGTACATCATTAGTTTCTGATATAATGTTCACCCCCCACCACTCCTGCAAATAACTGTATTCAAAAAATTATTACTTTTCTCCCAACTTTCCATTTCTCCTTTCATGCTTGATCTTGTTTTGTTTTTCCTCTCCCTTCTTGAAATGCCCTTTCCATCATCCTTATCTCTGGCCAACTCTTAAAATTTGACCTCTTTTCTGAAGCCTTCCTTCACACAACTCCCACACTGCCATCCACAGCCAGGCATAATCACTTTCTCCTTGAGCCTTAAAGAACTTCGTATACAGAACACACATCGCATTTCAGAGGGATCTAGTTCCCTTGTTGGATAGTGAAAGCAGTTATCAGGTTTTACCTATCTTTGTATCTCCAGGGCTAAGGAAAAGTGAAGTACCTAGAAGACACTCAAATGTCACTGCACTGAAATTCTTGAAGAAAAAGTTACTAACAGTATCTCTCCTGAAAAAACTAAAAAATCCATATATATAATTCAAGCAACTAAAATCCAGAAATGCTTTTACATATTATTAAGAGAGCAAACCCAAAATTGACCCCTAATTCCAAACTCACAAAGTCAATGTAATTCACAACAACAACAAAAAAGTTTGGTGACTTTATGCCACACAGAACATTCTGATATGGTAAGTTATGATAACTTTGATAAAGTGGTATCAGAAAAATCACAATTCACTAAATTCCATCTAAATTTTTCTAATCCTACTACAGAATACTAATATAGAGAAACCATCAACAAAAACTGTGTATTTATTAAAATAATCTCTAATCAGGTGATAGACAAACAAGATGCATCTAATGATATGCAAGAATATCATTAAATATGCCTAGGAAAACAATTACAGTCTACTTTCCAAGTCATAATGGCCTTTATCTAAACTATAATCCCTGTTATTCACATACAATTTAGAAATAAAATTATACAGCTGGTATTATATTAAAATTTTATTTTCAATTACTCTTGAATTCACTAAAGCTTATTCTTTGCCTTCTAAATGTAAAAAGAAAATGCCTTCCAAGATAACTCAAAAGTTTCAGACACAAGATAATTTCCACCAGTAAATCCTACATTTAGAAGTAACAGGAATGAGATATCAAATGTGGATTTCAGAAGTATAAAGAACATTACTTAGGATTCTAGAACTCTTAAACTAATAGCTATCCTAAAGTTGATGAAACCCAATACCCTCTTTTTAAATGAGAAATGTTAAGTCTAAAATTCTAGGAAGTAGAAAAGTAATATAAATCTACATTTATGAACACATACTATAATCTATAAATTATAAACATTTACTTCCGTATTATGGACAGAGAATGAATGACAATACTGCACTTCTGGCATTTAAGATTGTATTATTTTTCTTCCTTAATCTTTTTTTTTTTTTTTAAAGATTTTATTTATTTATTTATTTGATAGAGAGATCACAAGTAGGCAGAGAGGCAGGCAGAGAGAGAGGGGGAAGCAGGCTCCCCGCTGAGCAGAGAGCCCGATGCGGGGCTCGATCCCAGGACCCTGAGATCATGACCTGAGCCGAAGGCAGAGGCTTTAACCCACTGAGCCACCCAGGTGCCCCTTCCTTAATCTTCATATGTGATAAAACTACATTAATTTTCTCATGTTGATCCATTAATGAAATCTCAAGATAAACTCAGTTTGACTATGAAGCTTTGTTTTGTATTTAGTTCATTGAATTGGGTTTGATTTGCTACTTCTTGAAAATTCTCAGCCATTATCTCTGAATATTTCCTCTCCTCCATGATCTCTTGTTTTGGAACTGTTAGCTGTTACACTGGACTTGTTCCTTTTACCATTAATGTTTCTTAATCTTCCAATTTTATAAACTCTATCTTTTAGTTCAGCCTTCTGGGCCTCTTGTCTATAGCAAAAGATTTTAACCTTTTGTGCCAACAGACTTCTTTGGCTATCTGATGAAGGCTATGGCCCCCTTCTCAGAATAATATTAAAGGCCTAAAACAAAATACATAGGATTACAAAAAAATCAATTATACTGAAATAACTATCAAAATATTTTTAATTTTGACATAGTAATAGCCGTGCTTTATTAAGATACATATAAGCTCTACCAATGGTTTAATAACCGTAACTTCATTTATTTATTTATTTTTAAGTAAGCTTTACACCCAACAGGGGGCTTAAACTCACAACCCTGAGATCAAGAGTCACATGTTCTACTGAATGAGCTAGCAAGTCATCCCTACTATAACTTCAAAGTAGAGATGACTCAAAGCACTATTTCAATAAATCTGTAACAAATGAACAGCAACTGTACTATAAGAAAAAAAATCTGACTTGCATTGGTGTTACAGGTTGAATAGTATCCCTCTTAAAAAAAATATGTTGTGTTCTAACCCTCTACTTCAGAACATGACCTTACTTGGAAATAGGGTCACTACAAGTGTAATTTATTTAGAGGGGGTCATATTGAGTAGAGGTGGTTCCTAATCCATCAAGACTGGTGTCACATGGCCGCTTGAAGACACAGAGACACACAGGCAGAACATCATGTGATGATGAAGGAAGGGAAAATGCAATCAGGCAGCTGCAAGCCAAAAAATGCCAAAGACTGCCATCAACCACCAAAAGCCAGGAAGAGACAAAGAAGGATTCCCCTACCCCGTCTAATGAGAACATGGTCCTGACAACACCTTGTTTTTGGACTTCCAACCTCCAAAATTGAAACAATAAATTTCTGTTGTTTTAAGCTATCCGGTTTGTGGTACTTTGTTACATTACGGCAGCCCTAGGAAACTAACTGCTGTCACAAGTATCTCTAATGCTGCTATGGTTTGTTGTAAATTCCTTCAATGATGAATGTAAACAAGTTTCAATTAGAGATTAGTAAAAACACTCTTAATTCTAAGAACCCTATGTCTGAAGCAATTTAACAACTCCGTCTAAGATCCATTACTAATGAACTACGTTTTAACAAAAATAATGAACTACATTTAAACAAAAATACATGAATAGCTCTTTTTCATCTCAAACCATTCTGAGTGCCACAAAAACATCTCAGGGATTGGTAGTGACTTTGGCTCTCAACTCTAAAATGAGATGCAGCTAGGACATAAAACTTGTCATAAATAGTGAATTAAATCTAACTACTAAAGAATGAAAAAAATCATTATCTGTGTTAACTTCTTAAGCTAATTAAGTGTAAAATTATCCCTTAGTCTTGGGTTAATATGATTAATACGAATAACCAAATGAAAAGACTTACTTTTGACATTTCTTTTCAAGATTTTTTTTTTTTAATTTATTTGACAGAGAGAGAGAGAGAGAGATCACAAGTAGGCAGAGAAGCAGGCAGAGAGAGAGGGGGAAGCAGGCTCCCTGCTGAGCAGAGAGCCCGATGCGGGGCTCGATCCCAGGACCCCGAGATCATGACCTGAGCCGAAGGCAGAGGCTTTAACCCACTGAGCCATCCAGGGGCCCTTACTTTTGACACTTCTTAGCCAGTAAGTAAAGCATGAGAGCTGGTCTCTTTTTAGTATATTCCTTTTAGAACTACTCAAGTTGGTGTTAAAGCCCAATAGCCTTTTGTTCCTTTATTCATCCAGAGGCCATATTTATTTAAAAGAAAAAACAAAAACAAAAAAACAGTACAAAGTTCTCCACCCATGAGGTATATATGTTGTCAAAGACACGTGGCTATTAAGCCCAAAATAATAAGGTTTTAAAAGATTATGAATGTACCAATTGTCTCCAAACTTTTTATCTTGGCTCTTCCAAATTCATGCTTTTACTTCACTATCCTACCAGATCTCTATGGAAGTCTTTCATTTGCTTAACTATGTCAAAAACAACAACATAATAAAATTAACCCAAAAAAATTATCAATTAACAAATTCATATGTTACAAGTCTAGTGATTTGTAATGTGCCTATCACTGAATTATTTCAGGGTAACTTAATACACGAAGGACCTATAATGATGCTTAGTTCAAACTGTTCAAATCGAATGAGCAAACTGAGGCCCACAGAGGCTGTGCTTGTCCAGAATCACAGAATAATTAGTGACAGCTAGGACAGAAAGGCAGATCTCCCAATTCCAAGTCCAATGCTCTTTACATTACACCATGCTACATAAAAATTAGTTAAGAGTTAAGTAAATTATCTGCAAAAGCCTTTTATATGATCACTTTAATTCTATTGGTAATATGATATTTAAAAACAGTTTGGTTGCCCAAAACCTAACAAAGTTTGGGGTTTTTTAAATCAATTTTATTTTACCACCCAGGGCGTTTTATTTATTTATTTATTTATTTTTAAAGATTTTATTTATTTATTTGACAGAGAGAGATCACAAGTAGATGGAGAGACAGGCAGAGAGAGAGGCGGAAGCAGGCTCCCTGCCGAGCAGAGAGCCCAATGCGGGGCTCGATCCCAGGACCCTGAGATCACGACCCCAGGACCCTGAGATCACGACCCGAGCCAAAGGCAGAGGCTTTAACCCACTGAACCACCCAGGCGCCCCCGCCCAGGACATTTTAAAAATAGATCTCATTTCCACCTTCAAATTTGGCAAAAATGCTTTCGAAGAGAAATGGACAGATATTTCAAGACATAAGCACTCTCATGTGAATTTTTCTTTTCTAGAGGGCAATGTAGCAGAAAGAACTTAAAATTTGCATTTCCTTTAACTCCATTCCTAGACTATCTTAAGGAAAGAGTAAGATTTGGATGATGACAGAACTCAGGTTCAAATGCAGCACTGTTCAGGAATAACAGAATATCCAACGACTAGTAGATGGTTAAAACTAATGTATGTTATACACTTAACATAAAAACTATGTTCTGGGGGGGCGTCTGAGTGGCTCAGTCGTTAAGCGTCTGGCTACAGCTCAGGTCATGATCCCAGGGTCCTGGGACTGAGCCCTGCACTGGGCTCCCTGCTCAGCGAGGAGCCTGCTTCTCTCTCTCCCACTTCCCTTGCTTGTGTTCCCTCTCTCACTGTGCCTCTGTCAAATAAATAAAATCTTAAAAAAAAAAAATACATGTATATACATAAAATAATACAGAAAAAATTCATCATAGTGCTTGGCACATAGTAAAAATCCAATAAATGAATAGGATTCATCATCAACATCATATGAAAGGTTTGATTATAGTATATCAAATGTTAAGACTTGTTATATCTGAGCAACAGATACACAAATAAATTATTATTAATTACTTCCTTTAAGAACTATTTTGTACATTATCTGAAATTATTACTTTTACAAGAAGGAATTTTTTTTTATTGACACTAAGTCAGTTCCAGTTACTACTGAAGGATGGAAAAGAAAAGCAGACTTTTACCAACCCTTCCCCAAATTTGGCACTGCAGAAGATAAAGTCTTACACATAATAGATACTTCATTAATTATTGATTAAATATACACTCACAATCAATTTTTGAGAGCTATCTCTCCACACTGAACTCTAATTTCAAATAATACAGCATGTACTAGAGGATTTCAAAATGAGGCCTCTAAAGGCCTTACTGGATTTTTCCACAATGGTTACCTAGAAAAAGTTAATAGTTTCCCAAAATATTGGTGATTTTCACTCTTTTAAAGGTTGAAATCAGGTGAAAAAACATTTAAGTGTTAAGAACAGTCTCTAATGTAATTAAATTCCTGATTATGGCTTCTAAAAAAGGAAAAAAGAAGGTAAAAAAATATATATGCAAGGCCCAGATAAAATCCATATTATGGGGGAGTTTTACTATACTGAGGCTTTAAGGGCATCTGCCATAACATACATAAATCTTTTGTTTCTTCTTACTATATACAATTATAAGTCATAAATTACCATTTTGAAACATTATATATTAAAGATAAATTTTTGAAATAAAAACTACATTCCAAAGAAGTTCACACTTTGTGGCTTAGCTAATGAACAATGTTGGCTCTAATAAAACTGATTACCAGATGAACACATCACTTCTTAAAATAAAAAAAAAAAATTATATATATATATATATATATATATATATATATATATATATATATATATAAAACCTCCAAGAGAGTTTGTCCCCATGAAGTGTTAACATCTCATAAAAAAATATACTAAAACATTTTTGTCTTTTCTACCAAAACTAACATAACAAAGCCTCTAGGGAATAACTGATTTATAATGCAGGATAAATTTGTGAAAACAGAATTCTAAAGGTCTGAATGAGTGAGGTAATTTCCAAGTTGTCCTATATCAAAAACGTTTAATTTTTTTTAGGTAAGAAAAAAAAAAAAGGCAACCCTCCCAACTTGCCTTTTGGTGTCTCAAATATCAACATCTTTGGGATTAAAAGTACTGGAAATATTTTACTTATTTTCAGTGTAACAGCAGTATCATCCACCAATATCACTACATGAAAAACTTGCATTCTTAATCTGCCCATAGCAAGCATTAGAAAAAGAGCCCATTTAGAAACAATATATTTTATGCATGTGTCAATTCACCTTCCTTCATTTGTTTTTGTTAGATGTATCCAGAAAGGAAATATTAACATTTTACTTTAAATATGGTAATTAGTCTTTTCCGATCTCTAAAACGGAATTTGACATTTTGATTCAGGCTACTTTCTTAAAAGATACCAGTAAAAATTACCGTTCTTCCGTTCAGACTTTTTGGCAGGTTTTCCCCTAACTGAGCGTTATCTGAGATACTTCTTGATCTCTCTCAAAGTAGGTCTAATCTGCGGAAGGCAGTGAGACAGTGCACTGCACTGTGAATGGACAGCCAGGTATTTTATGAATGGAGGCGATCACGTGATCCCAGCACCTCCCCGAACTGATATTTCCCACATAACTGTGTCAACATTCTGAGAACAGGGGTAGTTGTTTGTGTGCGCGTATGCTTTTGAATTTAACCTATAACTTCGAATTCTCCTTACTTCCTGATCTCAAAAATCTACATGAAGACAGACAGTCAGACTTTGAATTTTTGTCCTGGGAAATCCTTTCAAGATGTCCAAGGTGATGGATGTTTAATTATTTTTTTATGAATGAAGAGTGTGCTATGCAAATGAGGGCGATTCACAAAAAGAGAGAGAACATGGCGGCCACTTCTGCTTCTAGACTGCACTGACACTGCAGCAATCTACCTTCTCCCACACCCGCTCATCAGAAGAGTGCGTTGGGGGTGGGGGGAGGTGGAGGTTTGAGTAGAAACACTGTTCGGCATTTCTCAAGCTATTTTATGTTAAATAGGCCTAGGCTTTGGATTTTAAAGTTCTCTCAAAAAGGTCTGACTCGAGGAATGCACTTTATTTAAAGGAATGCATCCTAAAACTAGTCCTAACTCTCTTAACTCTTTCCAATCCTCCAAAGATAAACAAAACTTGAACTTAATTACAAGAGAACGGACGCAAATATTCTGCACGGAATTAAATCCGGTCTCAGTAAAAACTGTTACCGCACCATTATTCTTTCGGGCAGCCGTTACATTAAAGCAAAACATTTAAAAGGAAATGTTTTCGTTTTCGTTTGGAAAACAAATTTTCGTTTGGAAAACAAACAGCCCAAATAAAAAAAACTTAAACCATGACACTCTAGAAGTTAATGAATGAAGTCATCAACACATTCAGCAATGTAAATACTGTTAAATCAACGTAAATGGTGTTTCTCAATACAGCTGAAAGATAAAAATTAACATTCAATATTCTTCTTTGCCCCTGATAAAGGCATGCCCAGCATTCGCAAAGGTAAAATACAATAGTTCAACGTCTCCCACACTCCAAGTGTCCTTCATGTTATTAAATTCTAAAAATGTTTCCCTAGTTCCATTTTTTACATGAAGCTTACAGGTCATAAGTTTAAAAGAGGGGGGAGGGGGGAGATTTAATCGGTATTTAAGAGTCACTGACTCATCGAATTAAGATTCAAGAGCAGTTTGCTGCAGGAGGTGCTCCCACACATTAGTTTCCAAGTAAAATAGCTATAAAGGAAGCAGGATGGATATTCAGGGTATGTGGACTGGTATGCTAAAGTGAAAAAGGGCAGGGCAGGGGTCTTCGAGGCAAACAGGTAATTTCTACCCCGCCACCATCCGTCCACATTAGTCCATCTCACGGACGTACAATTGCCATTCCACCCCAACACTCAATGCCGTACCCCAGAAGTAAGCAACTAAATGCGGGGGGGGGGGACAGAGAGGCGGGGGGGGGGTGCTGCCATTAAATGGCTAAAGAAATCAAATGTTATCTCCAGAACAAGATGCACCGAACTCTCCAAGCTTGCAAGCTTGCAGGCACCCAAGTCTGAGGGGTCGAAAAGATGGGGGGGGAGGGGGGTTACTAATCAAGATCAATAAGGCGCTTACTCGTTGTCAGAAGTCGCCGTCTCCTCGCTCATCTTTCCCTCACCGCGATCCGATCTGGAGATGGAGGAGCAACAGCAGGCGGAGGAGCAGCAGCAGCACCGAGGGGCAGGAGGCAGCGGCGGCCGGGGGGGCGCGGAGGCAGCGGCTCAGGGGCCTCACCATGGTGGATGCCTCACCCGGAACGGTGCCCCCCCAGCCGGGAACCCCGGCCACCCCCGCAGGGGGGTGGCGGCAACAACCTTCGCTGTGGCGACCCCAGCCTCTTCCTCCGCCTCAGCGCCCAGCCAAGGGATCCGAGGAGGCCAGGGAGGGTGGGTGGAAAGGAAAAAGGGAAGAGGGGCTGCGAAGGCTGACTGGAGAGCTGCTCCTCCCGCCACCGGGGTGGAGCGCGGCGGGGTCCGGCCAGGAAGGAGCGGGCGGGAGGAGAACACAGGAGCAGAGGCGGCGCTTCCCTCAGGGATGCGGCGAGGAGGAAGCAGAGCTCTGTTCGGTGGGGGCCGGCGGGAGGGTGCCGAGCCCAGGCTCCGGGCGGCGGCGGCGCGGTCCTGCCGGAGCCCACCCCACCATCTCCCACCTCGCCGCCGGCTGCCCGCTTAGCGCCGGGAGGCGGCCGGGGCGGTCCTCAGCCACGAGCAGGACCGGGCGAGGGGCCTCGCGGCGGCAGATTCCTCCAGACACGCTCCAGCCGGGACGCCTCCAGCAGGGGGAGGTGGGGGCGGCGGGGAGCGTGTGAGGCCAGGGCAGGCGAGCCGATCTCCCCCACCCGGGTCGGAGACGAGCGGGCGCACCCAGAAGACAGGGTCCCGGGAAGCAGCGGGAGAGCGAGGAGAGCGGCCGCAGGCCCCCCCAGCCGGTGCCCACCAGCAGCTCGGCGGGCCAGCTCCTCACACCCGCCAGAGGGGAGCCGTGAGGGGGGCGGCGGAAGCGCTCACGCCGCCCGCTCCTTCCGCCGCCGCCGCCGCTGCCCGAACCCGGGCGCCCACGGGAGAAAGAGGCGAAGTAGTCCCTGGCGACTTCTCCCGGCCGCCTGCCTCCCCCGGGGGCCAGAGCGGGCACGGGGTGCGGATGCCGAGCGCAGTACCCGGACTGTGAGGGCGTGTGGGTAGGGCTAAAAGCTGCGGCCTCCGGCCGAATCACTGCAACTCGAAGTCGTGTGCAGCATAGCAAGTTTCAGGAAAGTAGTTCCCTCCTCCCTTCATTTCCCAAATCGTTGTCGAGCCACAGAGCGGGGAAAGGAGGAGGGAGGCGGAGGGATATGCCAGGCACCGTGTTCGGTGTGCGTGCGCGCGCTCCAAACTCTTGGCACGTTGCGAAAGGGGGCGGGGGTGTGAGCTGCACGGGGAGCTGCTTGGGAGGTTGCATTGTTGCGCTGCGTTACTCCCTGTTACTCGCTTTGGAATATCCGGGTTGTTAGAACGAGGAGGCTGGAATGACAGTGTGGTCAAGGGGGAAATTGGGGGCTGCTCTGTTTTGCCGTGTGTGTGTGTGTGTGTGTGTGTGTTTTCCTTGCAGAGCAGAGAATGGAACTGGCATGAGTTCATTTTTAATTGGTGGGGGTTAGAGGGAGGGACCATACAAAGAGAGCTCCGCCTGCTGTCCCTCTGGTTGCATTGCTGCAGTCCCCTAGCTCCATGTATAGCGGGAGTGTGTGTGTGTATGTTAGAGTTAGTTTTAATACCTTGGATTCTTAATGCGCAAGGGGTATTCCGTGCAGGGCATTCATCTCCGAAAGCTAGAGTGGTTGTTAATGGAGAACGACTTCCATTGAAGCCCAGAGTAGGCGTGTTACATGAATCTGGCGCAGCCAGAAGCACAGGAAATAACTCCCGCTGCGAGTGAGGTTGCATAACTATAGCGCAGAAGATGCCTCTGTGGCACGAACTGCTCTAAACGGAGGCGGAACGATTATTCAATAGGCAGCTGTCACTTTTGCATTGTTAGAGGACAATGTATGCATTCATCTCCAAAGGTTTTTGCACAGAAACCTGCTGGGGTTTCAGCCAGGAGTCTAGGGTCTGCGGGACTAGAGAACTCACGGCCCCTGGCTCTGCAAATTCTATTATCCCTTTTCTACCTAGAAAGCCAGCCTGTACCCCATCCGGCCTGGGGGCTGAATCCTAAGTTTCTGACGCATCTCCCTAGCTATCAGTCTAGTTTTGTGTGCAGTGCTTTTCTCTTCGTTTTCTGGTTTGTGTGACCTGAGAGTAAAGGTTGCTGCCCCTGCCACCTTGAGAGGTAGAACAATTCCTGAGGAAGAGGAAAGTGGGAAAAACTCCTAAACTAGCCAGGTCTCCTCATATGCCATCCGTCTCCAGGAGGTTTCAGGATTGCTGCTTTCTAGAGCACATATACTAGCCTATTAAACAGTGTTTTGCACATAGTAGGTGCTTAATAAATGAGGACGATAGGAGCTAAGCCACTCAGGTCGCCCAAAAAACCAGCACATTAATTTCTGAGGTTTCTTTATGTAACTCTTGTTTCTTGTCTGGGCAGCAGCATTGTCCTACTCAGAGTGAGGAAGGGGCAGTGTTGGTGGCTGGAAGAGGTGACGGGGATCTGTGATAGTCAGAGCTTACCTATGTTACCCCTGAACATGCGTTTTTTTAATGTCATTCCTGGGAAGACCCTGTTCCTGGGAGTGTTGGTACTGGCCTGCTCTCCTTCCTACTACTGCTACCCACTTTGCCTTCTCAGATTTGAATCATGTCCCATCAGTTATCATGTGTGTGTTCTAGACAAGTTACCTAAATGCTGCCTGTGGAAAATGGGAAGAATAGTACCTAATTCATAGAGCTGCTGTGCTGATTCATGAAGTAATAATATACATGAAGCACTTAGAACAGATTAAGAGCTCAATAAATCCTAGCTCTTACTCTGGTTTTGTAAAATGGAGATGATGGTACACTCCATGACAAGGTTGTGGCAGTAGCAGTGGCTTGGAAGGTTAAACTCGGCCTTGCTTGTTCATTCAACAAATAACTATGGGTTTTCTTCTGTTACTACTCTTGCTAGACACATGGTCTGGCCCTTAGCAAGCCACCCATAAATGATTGCTCTAAGAGTCATTATGGTTAAGTAAGTACGAGGACAGTTGGGTACAAAGACTGGCAAAGGCCTCCTTTTCTTTTGAAGAAGTTTGCATCTGCTTGAGGTTCACCTGCATCAGGGAAAGGATCGATAACAGGCTTTGGGAGAAGATCCGAAAACCATCTTGGCTGTCCTGTGCAAGGCACTGTGCTGGCCATTTCACACACATCATTTACCCAAAGGAGCAATATATGATCAAGAGCCCAACTTCACGCTTTTTAGATTGTTCCCACTCCTATAACCAAGACACAGTCACCAAACTGTTCCTCGCCTCCAGTGTTCCCCATACCACTCTCAGGACACTTTTGGCCCCTTCTTTTTAAGGGTGCATTTCTAGCCCTCCCATCTCACCCAGTTGTTGAAGATCTTACCAGCGTTTTAGAAAACTGCCTTGGTCTGGACAGAGAATTCTACTCCGAAGCAATCAGAAATGGTCCTATGTTCAGGTTCAAGGGCCAGGGATCTTCCAGTCTAACTCACTGTCTAGTGACAGCTACCTTAACCTGTCAGCAGCTACCTTAACCTCAAGAGGCCTCATTGCTCTATGCCAGCATCTCTACCTTTGCCAGTACAAGAGACAGAGTGACCAAATGCAGTATGGGAGACCTTATTTGGATCCTGATTTGAACAAATATTTTAAAATTTGAGATCATTGGGGAAGCAAACACTAACTGGAGATTGATGATAATAACAGATTTTTTTTTAAGTATTAGTGTTGTGGTTGTGGTTTTTTTTTTTTTTAAGTCTTCATCTTTATAGATACATACTGAAATATCTACAGACGAGATGATATATCTGAGATTTGTTTCAAAATAATTCAGTAGGGTGAGGAGTGGGAAGAAGGAGGTAGGGATAGAGATGAAACAAGATTGGCCACAGAATGATAATGAGCACATTCTCTTTATTATTTCACACATTTCAAATTTTCTGTAATAAAAACTTTTTTTTTAATACATCACTAGTACTGCTTTAATGCATATTCCTTAGCCCCAATCCCAAGATTGGGATCAGCAGATCTGTAATGAAACTGACAAATCCGCTTTTCCAGAAGTATGCCAGGTACTTGGTCCTTCTTAGCCCTTCACAGTCTTCTCCCCATTTCCCTGCAACTACTTGTCATCCCATCTCCAAACACATCCCTACCTAAGAATCTCGATTTCAGCAGCACCCAAAAAAGGGTGGCCCAACATCTATCATAGGCTAAGGCAGGTCAAGGCCAAAGGGCAGGTTCAGCCAAGGAAGCTGGATTTAATAAGACTTGAAAAGCTGTGTGAAAAGGTAAATACAGATGCAGATCACAGTTTCACCTGAAGTTCCAGCTCCATTCAGTTGGCATAGCTATCAATGAGTACTAGTCAAAGATTCTGTGGCCATGCCAGGGGTCAACAGGGCAGGGGTGTGCCTGTATTTACTTGGTTGTGTTTTCTCAGATGGGTTTGTGAGAAAGAGGCTGGTCATGCTGGCTGCTGCTCATAGGTCGCTCTCATTACTATTGTCCTCGGTTTTAGGAATTAACTATGACCATTAACAAAGTTGTTATAGATGATTAATTAGCAAAAGCATTTATGCACCAACAGCACAAGTGCCAAGTAACTGCCACTATAAGACATCATCACAGTTAGGAAGGTACGAGGGGGTTCTGGGTTCCAAGTGGGTATCAGACCAGGGTTCACAAGGTCAGCAAATGTGGCCTATCCTCATGGAAGCCCTGGCAGATGGCACGTAGCACTCCGACTCAAGGCCTTCTCCCTCTTTCCAGACTGCTCAGTCCCTAGTGATCATCTTTCTGATGAACTCAGACTTCATCTTCTCAAATTCTTTTCGTTTTGCCTTTACTGTTTTACCCTTGTATTGATAATTCTCTCTCTCTGATCAACTTTTTCTGAGTTTATGTTTGTTTTCCCAGTTGAATGTTATGTAGCTTGAAGGCAGAGGCTGCATTTCGTATATTTTTGGTATACTTTTCAGCAATCCTTCTGAGTAATGGAGGCTTTTCTAGTGAAATATGAGAGCCAAGCTGGTATATGTATAAAAATGAAGCTGTATTGACCAACAGAGTGATGGAAATTCAGAGACCCCACCAGCTTCTTATTGTGACCTGAACACTACGGTAGCTTGGCGTTTCACACACGGGGTCCCTTGCACTAATAAGCTCTCAGCAGAGATTTGTATACTTGAAAAGCCAAAAGAGGAGATAATCATGCCAACATGTGAGGTTCTAACAGTGCATAAAATACATATTCAAATTTCCATTTCTAAATGTTACCCCTGAGCAGATGTTTTAAAATTCTAAATCTTAAAACTGTAGCTAGAATGTGCCTAGATCAAAGGGGATTGACTCTATTTTCATGCTGTACTTTGTTTAATGAACAATCTTTTTTCTTTTCTTTTTTTTCTTTCTTTTTTTTTTTTAGTGTAACCAGTCTCTTGGCTAATGAGCTGTGCCTCTCAGTGGAATTACTAAATGGTAACCATGTTTCTAAATAGTTTCCTTGCCTCTGGCATGAGTCTGTTTCTCCATCAGTAGGGTTTCCATGTTCTTCCAAACTAATACAAAGTAAAAAGGATAAGTATGCTATTTTATTTTTCTCCCAAAGGACTGCAATTGTTGGTCTGGTAGTATCCGGTGAGTGTGAAATCAGTTTACTTTTAATGCTATAACTGCCTTTTACAGGAAGTTTCCACAAGATTACAACCAGTACTAGGGAAATGAGCAGTCTGCGATTTCCTTTATTTTCAGCATAATCTTAGCAGGGAGGATGCTTACCAGGCCCACACTGCTAAATAAAGCACTTCTCTCTTACCATCATTCTCCCAAGTGGATTTGGCATGCTTGTTCCTTGAAGGTTAGATCCCATTACAGTAAATATGAAGGATTGAAATACCTGTGACATAAAATTTCCAAGGCTGTGTGCATGCAACAAATGCACCACAACAGAAGAGTCTAGATGATTTCTTGGATTTTGTTTTAAATATGGCATTTGACTAATACTCAGCCATTGTATATGACTATCACACTTGGAATGTCTTTTAGGAACTTAACCTTCCTAACACCGTTGCCCACTAGGTATTATCATCAGTTCCAATTTACAGAAAGAATTAGGAACTGACCATCAGAGAGGTTAGGTGACTTGCCAGAGTTCACACAGGAGTAAGGCTGTGGCTGGCACTCAAACTAAAATTTTCTCCTTTAAAAACCCGTGTGTTGTGTGTGTTTTGATGGTATATATAATTTCTCAAAGATGAGCTCTTTGATGGTGATATGATATGAGATGGCATATGCTTTCTATTTCAAGTCATTATTGCTGCGGATGATGACTTGAGGAGAACTGTACTTTGGAAAAAGGGAGGAGTAAATCCCTCGGCTGTTATCAGCTGCCTCCTGTGGTGTCCAGGTACATAAATGCCCTTATACCATCAGTTCCAGAGGCAACAACATCTGGTTATCTTTTGGTGATGCTGTTAGCTCTCATGATCATGGTAGCCACTAGCCATGTGTGGCTAAATTAAAATTAAATTAAAATCAATTAAATTCAATAAGATTAAAAACTTACTCCATAGTCATACAAGCTACATTTCAAATAGCCACTAGCCATGTGTGGCTAAATTAATATTAAATTAAAATCAATTAAATTCAATAAGATTAAAAACTTACTCCGTAGTCATACAAGCTACATTTCAAATAGCCACTAGCCATGTGTGGCTAAATTAATATTAAATTAAAATCAATTAAATTCAATAAGATTAAAAACTTACTCCGTAGTCATACTAGCTACATTTCAAGTGCTTAACTGCCATGGATGGTTGGTGGCTACCAGTCTGAACGGTTCACATATAGCACACTTCTATCACAGAAAGTCCTTTTGGGTACTTTTGTGTGCAGATATGTTGCTGTAAACAACACAAGTAGTTATCATGTTATTAATATAAACATCTAACAATGATCGTGCTTTCAAATATGTAATTATTGGTTTGAACTGAGCATTGTATTCCCTCTTTTAATCTTACATATGTCTTCATTGCCATCAACTAAGGGTGAAAAAGAGGACAATTTCATAATTAGGGTCTTTGATAAACCCACAGAAGATATCTACATTGAGAAGCAATAATGCATTTATTTATTTGAAAAAATGTTTTAAACGCTCATGTTGAATATTGTAAATCCTTCCTACTCAAAATAGCATAGCTTCCCCCGGGAGCTTGCTAGAAATACAAACTCTTAGGCTCCACCCCAGTCCTACTAAATTATCATCTGCATTTTAACAAGATCCCTAGGTGATTCAACTGTACACTAAAGTTTAAGAAGCCCTCGTGTAAATAATCTCTGTCTCTGGTAGGTGGCCTTTCCTAACCTTGACTAGGTGTATCGTTCTTCAGGCTTCCTATCCTCCAAGTATATAAAAATAAGATATTCCTGCCATCATTTTCAGCCCTTTTCCTGTATCCCCCAACCCCAAAAATGATTTTTGTTCCTATTTCCTTTTATCTTCTTCTTTCTGGTCTAGGATCTAGACCTCTCAGCATCTTGTCTCTGCTCCTCCCTCCATCAAGTCTACTACGCTCAGCTCCGTGTAGTCCCAGGACTCTCTGCCAGGGGACTGTGCCCGTGAGGGCTGCCCCTTTCCTCCCACCTCCCCATTTCCCTCGTTTCTCTCAATTCTCCCTACTTCCCTAAAAAGCATTCCTTCTTTTCCAACTCTCTTTTTCTGACTTATCTTAAGGTTTCCTCCTCTTTCAACTCAACAATGTCACACTTTCAATTAGGCATCATTACACTCTATTGGGCATGTGTAAAGCCTGGCAGTTCTCACAAGCCACTCAGGGGATCTTAAAACATTACACTCTCGCTATAACTTCTATTTGCTCTACTCTAATTTAAAAACAAAACTTAAGACCTTGCATTACATACAGAGTTGGCCCTTCCAGCCCTCTACCTGTGTTGGTAATGTATGTGCGTGTTTATATATATATAATTTGTATAGTTTATCAGTTATAATTCCAAGAATGTAGAAGTTTAGGTGATGGGGTAGAAGGAGAGCTATAAAGGAATTGTGAGTATTAGAGGGAAAAGATAGCAGTTATTTTTATTATCTGTTTGTATACCATCTCATGTATATATATAGATATATTGCAAAATTTTGGAGACCAGTAAAAAAGCTGTTGCAATGGTCTACATAAGAGAAAATTAGGGCATTGGTCAGGGGCTAGAGAGAGAGGATGGATAAAAGACATGTAGGTAAGAGAATATTCAGGACTACTTTAGGTGCTGGGAGGAAGCCCGCTTTCCAGAAATCTACAATCTAGCTAGGGAGACATGGAAAACCAAAAGGAAACATTTAGAAAATACAAGATGTTATCTGAATAAATGCCATGACAAGTAATAAAAATAACTGCTGTTGTTTTCCTCTAATGACACAAATCTTCTTAGCATCCCCAAATATGTCCATTTTGGAATTCTGTGACAGTATCTTTAATATGTTTGCATAAGAAAATCTAAATATAAAAAAAAAAAAAGAAAATCTAAATATACACTATATTAAAGAATTCTGTGTTTAAAAGTTATTAGATGCTGAAAACTTCGCTTCCAGTGACATTTGGCCAGTCCTTACCTTACCAGATAGAATGTTTTCTTTCTCTGTAAGATTTTTAAATCCTAAGAAGACACTAACTGTCCTTCATACTAGAGAATGCTGCCCTCAACTCTAAAGCTTTTTATCAGGAAGCTAAAACACTTCACACCCTTATTGTCTTCTGGGTCTTAGTCAATCTTTGTTTATTTCAAGTTTCCTTCCTTTGTTGGATCATCCCAGTCTTCCTTCTGGGGCCCCTGCCAAGCTGTGCCAAGGACTTAGGACAGTCTTTCTTAACCTGCCTTATTGTCCTTGCTTATTTTAAGTATGTCTCCGAATATTTTCCATAGAGCTTTCTAGAATTGATTTGGGAAAATAAAATTGCTTGCTACACCCTACATTATATGGTCTAGTCTACATCCTAGAAATGTGGTTATTCTTGATACGTCCCATGATACTATTCTTAACTGTGTATTTATTTAATGTCTATATTTAGTTATCCATTGTTTCCAAGTTTTTCTAAAACCCCGACTTCCATATGTGTCAAATTATTTTTGTATAATAACTTATAAAGTGAGATGTCTGGTGGGTGCTTATTAAATGCTATTTTATATGGTACTGGTAATTTATTACTCCAAAAGGACAACTTTTAATTTATATTTTGAATTTATATCTCTGAAGCTTCTACTCATTCAAATATATAAATGACATGAGAGATTTGGCCAAACTTCCATTCGAATTCATAAATTCTATTGATGTATGATCCCAGTTTATCCTTTACTTTTCATATAGCTACAATATCAAATTTCCTTGGAAATCACTTGAAGGTAACTCATTTAATTCTAACAATAATCATTTCTTACTTTTCTAAAATTCTGTTTTCAAGGTGTTTACTTCTGATACTGATCTTCTTTTATAAAACCGAAAGTACTTAGTGAAGGATAGAGAGAACTTTCAGAAAACTATCATTAGGATTTATTAGAGAGTGGTCCTTAGGGGCAACTCTCAAAGGATCCATCTTTGACAAAGTCACTAGAAGATAACTGTATCAGAAGAATTCATTAACTAATTAGTTACTTAAATATACCAGGCTCAGTAATAGAGATGAAATGAAAGCAGTACTTGACTGCAAGGAACTTATGTCTAGTGAAGATGTAAATAGGTAAATGCCTGTTCCCGTGGTACGTGCTGGAATTGTTACGAGTGACATGCTATAGGAGCAACTCACTTGCTTCACATAAAATGGAGGATTAACTGTTGGAGAGCATTTAGGAAGAAACTCAGTTTTCCCCCTTTTGTGTAGGGAAAACCCCAGGTCTTTCCTACTGTATCTCTCCCCTGCGTGTCTCCTTTCTTTTAAAACAGCACACTTCACTTTTGGGCACCCTGCAACAACAGCTGGGCATCCTACAATTTAACTCACTTCTGATACCATCTACCCAGAGGTGGCATCAGATTCCACAAGTTAAGGCCTCAGTCCCATAAAATTGCCCCCCTTCCAATCCCCGCCACTGCCCTCACTTCTGCCCCAACTTCGGAAGTTGGTCACAAGCCCAGTGCTTCTAACCAACGGGCTATAGATCAGAGGTTCCAACAGCCCCTTTCTCAGGTTTAATTAATTTGCTCCAGTGGCTCACAGAACACAGGGAAACATTTACTTACATTTACCGATTTATTGTAAAAGGATATGATAAAGGATACAGATGAACATCCAGATGGAAGAGATGAATAGGGCAAGGTATGTGGGAAGGGGCATGGAGCTTCCACGCCCTCTCCAGGCACACCATTCTCCTAGCACCCATGTGTGTTTGCCAACCTGGGTGCTTCCTGAACCCCCTACTGTTGGGATTTTATGGAGACTTCTTCACGTAGACATGATCAATTATTAACTCCGTTTCTAGCCCCTCTCCCCTCTGTGGAGTCTAAGAGATAGGGCTGAAAATTCCAACCTTCTAATCATGGCTTGGTCTTTCTGATGACCAGCCCCCCATCTAGAAACCATCTAGGAAGCCACTCAGAGTCACCTCATTCGAACAAAAGATGCTCTTAATGCTCTTATCACTTAGGAATTTACAAGGGTTTTAGGAGGTCTGTGTCAGGGACGGGGTCAAAGACAAATGTTAGAACAAGAGATGTTCCTAGTGTTCTTATCACTTAGGAAATTACAAGGGTTTTAGGAGTTCTGTGCCAGGAACTGGAGGCAGAGACCAATATATATATTTTCTACTTTTTCACAGTGAGTTACCATGAAACAGTATTGTGAAATATAAACAAGAACAGTGAAATGGAAAACCATCCTTGAAAATGGCTTCACCCATGTGTTCAAGGAGAGTGTGAATAGGAAAAACAAAATGCTGATGACTGTTTGTTTGTGTAACTTCAGCCTCCAAAGGGACAATTGGAGCTAAAAGAGATTTGATCAATGTTTGGTTCTTTTCTGCACACTTACATAACAACAAGGTCAGCATGCTGAAGATGAAGCCCTATGAGGAGGAAGTACTCACAGCCACTCCCCAACCCTCAGCCTACTTAAATATGTTACCCCTTTCACCAATACCCATCTTCATTTTCCCCGGGAGAGGGTCTGATACTCCACAGTGATCTGATGGATGTTTATGTGGCTGGCTTATTTATTTTCAATTGTATTGTCTGTATTGTACAATCTTTATTGTACAGGCCCTGTTGGTTTATTTCAGCAATCTACTAATTAGTACTGAAATGCTCTGAGAAACTAATCTTTTACATGATGCACTTTGTTTTGATTCCCAGTTCAAGAACTGTCCACAGTTGCTTGTTGTATACTAAATGCCCAAGGCCACCTGTCCTGCTTCTTATCTCATTCATCCCAGTGTCGTTCCCACTGGGCTTTCTACTTCTCTTGTCTCTTCTGCATGCATGTAAAAATTCTATACTGGACATTTTTTCCTGTGTTTATTTTAATCCACAAGGTATTCTTAGGTTCCTAGTGTATGTTCTGAATATCAAATTAAGAAAACAGGAGCTCTGCTTTCTAAGATTTCTTTTATTTTCCCAAAATGTCTAGTGTTGTACCCGCAACAATGTTGACAGATAGAAGTTGCCCATTGCCTTCCCAAAATATGAAGGGAGCTCATGTGAACCTGGGCTCATGTGAACCTGGGTCATCATGTGCAATATAAAGCAGTAATATTAAAAGGCACAAAATAATTAATATCAAGATGAAGAAATTCCAAGACTTAATCAGCTACCTCAAACCAGATATATTGGAGTTGAAGTTTAGCACAGTAAACTTATATATATATATATATATATATATATTTCATCACAGTAATCCCCCAAGTGCAAAGACAAAAATACCAAACTGCCTTTTTTGTTGACTTTTAAAATTAAAACAGGTGCTTCTTGTAAAAACTTAGAACTCTATAGTAAAGCAATACAGAGTAAGAGAACTCCAATTTTACTTGTCTCAAAGGTGACTACTGTTAATAGTTTAGAATATGTAATTTTAGATCCTTTTCTATGTATTTATACACATGCATAATAAAAACAAATTTTATATATTATTTGACTTCCTTTTTAACATGCCCTGTACGTTCTCGATATTAGTATTCATTCTTTTAAATGGTTATACAGTATTTTATAATATGGGTATATTATAATTTACAAATCTATTTCTCCCTATAAATGGATATCAATCATTGATTGTTTCCAGATTTGGGTTTTTTAGTAGAAAAAAATGCTTCAGTGAGCACCCTTTTTTACTCATCTTTGGGCTTAAGGGTGAAAATTTCTCACAGAAAGATTTGTATAAGTGAAATGGCAAGGTCAAAAAGAAAGAACTTTTAAACAATTATCATATGATCTCTCTGATATAAAGAATTCAAGAGGCAGCGTGGGGGGTTGTGGGGGGTGGGAGAGGGAAATGAAACAAGAAGGGATCAGGAAGGAGACGAACCATAAGAGACTCCTAAACTCATGAAACAAACTGAGGGTGGCTGGGGGGTAGGGGCGCGTAGGGATAGGGTGGCTGGGTTATGGACATTGAGGAGGGTATGTTCAATGGTAAGTGCTGTGAAATGTGTAAGCCTGAGAATCCACAGACATGTACCCTGGGGCAAATAATACATTTTGTGTTAATTAAAAAATTTAAAAAAAGAAAGAACTTTTAAATAATGGAAGATAATGCCAAATTGTCTTCCAAAAACACTCTTTCATTTTTTTTAATCAGTTATCTTCTCACCAGTAGTGTATGAGAGTACCCTTTTCTCTATACCCTCTCTCAAAGTATATATTAACAATCTCTTAATTTTTGCCAGTGTAAGGCCACACAATATGGTGCCTTATTGTTGTTTGTTTTACATTTCCCTAACCACTAGGTTTCATTTCATTCATGTTTCTTCTTGAGTTAATTCCATAATCCATCTGTTTTTCATCAACTTCTCTGACTCAATTTCCTTAGCTGTACCCTTAGCTGAATATTGTTGTGAGGTAACCATTATGAATATACTCATTTCTTTTTTTTTTTAAGATTTTATTTATTTATTTGACAGAGAGAGAGAGAGATCACAAATAGGCAGAGAGGCAGGCAGAGAGAGAGGGGGAAGCAGGTTCCCTGCTGAGCAGGGAGCCCGATGCTGGGCTCGATCCCGGGACCCTGAGATCATGACCTGAGCCAAAGGCAGAGGCTTTAACCCACTGAGCCACTTGGGCGCCCTAATATACTCATTTCTTTCTTTCTTTTTTTTTTTTTTTTGAATATACTCATTTCTTACACATGGTTTTCTATGGGCCGCTTACATTTTTAGTAAAAATAATAAAAAAGAAAAGTATTTTTTATAAAGGCTTTTTAAAATTTTCTTTCCTATATTCGATATTCTATTTTTATTTATGTACTTTTAAAATTCGCCTTTTTTCCAGTCACACAGAAACACTGTATCCATTGTATTCAGACTAGCAATAGTCATACGTATACTTTAGGGAGAAATTCAGGGGAAGTGCATATGTTCTATTACTATAAAATATTCATTTGTCCATAATGATTCCTCAGCACAGCTTCCCCAGCACAAAGGTGTTTAACAAAACCAGTATTATTCTTAAAAGTGTTATGAGACAGATACCTAACTTTCTCCTCTCCCAGACCAATAGTATACAACAACCCTCTCGAAAAATACAAGTGGCCAAATGTTGTTGAACTCTTCTATATGAAACTGCACATTTTTCTTCCCTGGTGGAGGACATGAAGATAATCATAATACCTAACCCTGAGTGCTTACTGGATGCCAGGCTCTGTTCCGTGTGCTTATGTATGTTAATGCTAATCTCATCATGAGATAGGTGTGATTAGTATCATCTCTGTTTTAGGGATGAAGAAATGAAAGCACAGAATATTAAATAGCTTGAGTAGTTCTTGCAACAAGAACACAGCAGAGCCCTGATTCAAACTCAAGCCATCTGATTCCAGAGCCCCAGTCATAGCCAGAATGCCTGGTTTGCACGACCAGTGTTTGCCTAGAAGAGTAACAGGGGAAAAGAACCATAAGCAAAAGGACATGGACAGGAGAGAAAACAAAGAAATGAAGGATAAGAAAAGAAAGGAAAAGAGAAAAAGAAAGAGAACGAAGAAAGAGAGAGAGAGATGGAGGAAGGAAGGAAAAGAAAGAAGCTGAAGCAAAAGAAAAGGAAGAAGAGGAAATAGATAAGAAAGAACTGGGGAATATTACCCTCCCACCCTCAGGCTACCAATTCAATGATCAACAGAACGGGGTTTGGTCACAGTGAAATGCACTGATTGTGGGTCCGGTGTTTGTTGTGCTCCCTAGCCCTTTACCCAGTAACCCGTTCACCCTCAAATGCAGACTTATTTCTTCCAACTTGGGAGCTTATCCTGGCGTTTTTCCTTGCTATACTTCACAGATTCACAAAAATTGTAGAGATGGCAGCTCTCACAAAGGAAGGTGGGATTGCCTCCTACACTGGTTGTCTGATTTGGGCTTTTAGGCATAATACCAGCCAGTGATCGAATGTTGACAAAGTGTGCCCTTAAAAAATCCTAGAAGAAACGTTGTAAAAATTGGGTTTGGATTTCAACTTCTCCCTAATTCTTTAGACTCACTTTCTCTTGAACACAATAGAAAAGATCCTGGGGATTATTCTATGATAGTGGTTCTCAACTGTGGGCGATTTTGGCCCCCAGGGCACATTTAGTGATGTCTGGAGACTGGTCACAGTGTCACCACTGGGGCCAGGGGTGAGGTGAGGAAGGGAATAGCACTGGCATCTAGCGGGTAGAGGCTGGGGATTCCACTAAGAATAACCCCTCACACCAAAGAACAATCCAGCTCAAATAGGCCAAGAGCACCACGGTTAAGAACCCCTGTTCTGAAAGGCAACGCTACCCAGGTCGAATTACAGCTTCTCTTCCGTGGCATGGGAATTTGTTCCCCAACAGAAATATAAAGACAACTGCAACTTTTCCTTCTAGCCAAACTTTACTTCTTCCTTACAACCTGTTCCTGTCTGGCCTAAGGCCAAGCCATTCATGGAAAAACAAATCGTGCAAAACAGAAATCGTATAAAGGTCCAATCCAAAATATTTGAGTACAATTTCTTGCTAGAGTTTTCTACCTCTGGCCATGAAATATTTTATAGAAGGATTTTATGAATGATGTTATTTGGGTATTTCTTTATAAAGCCATGGATTGAAATGAAACTGAACATGTGTTTTGGGGACAAGAGTAATAGAAGAAAAGAAAGGAAATCCTTTATTCTAGTGAAACTGCCTAAGGAATAATTATTATTCAATAATTAGGCTAGGATATTTGTGTTTTTTTATTGGTACATTTTTAATTTTTTAAGTTCAGTTAATTAACATGTAATGTATTATTAGTTTCAGAGATAGACTTCAGTGATTCATCGGTCTTATATAATTGTCAGTACTCATTACATCACATGCCCTCCTTAATGTCCATCACCCAGTTACCCTATCCGTCCACCCCTCTCACCTCCAGCAACCCTCAGTTTGTTTTCTATGATTAAGTGTCTTATGGTTTGTCTCCCGCTCTGATTTTGTCTTGTTTTATTTCTCCCTCCCCTCCCCTATGATCCTGTTTTGTTTCTTAAACTCCACATATGAGTGAGATCAAATGATAATTGTCTTTAACCGATTGACTTATTTCACTTAGCTTAATACCTTTAGACTAGGATATTTGGATGAATATTCTTTATCTTAAGAGAACTTACTTTATAGATTTGAATATTGCCTTTTTAATGTGTCATTAATAATGTGATATATTTAGAGAGCCTAAGAAAATCAGTGTTTAATAATCAATTTGAGATTTATACACCATTTCAAATTTTATGTATCAGTTACTCTGCTCAGTCCTATGTTCATTATCTCATGTGGCCTCACATACCCAGTTAGCAGGTGTGGAAAGTGAAAGCTCAAGAAGGTGAACTTATTTGCCCAAGCTTACGAAGATAGTAAGAAGCAAACCAGGATTTGAATTCATCTTCTCTAGCTCCAACCAAGTCTAGAATTATTTGCACTATATGATTCTGCCTATCTCATCATCCCTGTTCCTAAGAGCATTAAAGGAATGGATTATAGTCCTATTGTTGATTTTTGAAATACAGCCCTAAATAAAATCAACACATCAATTATATACATATGCTGCTATATGTTCATCATAAAACATTCTAAAATAAAATTTTTAAAATGAATGAGATACAGAATAAGGAAAAATAAAAGTTCTAATATTTTATTCCTACACCTCCATGGATCATCATCTTTAACACTTCCTGGGATTCTCCCATCCCCTTGGAGGCCCCTGAAGTAATAGGGTCAGTTCTTTGCTGTCTGTGTCAAACTAGGAGACCTGACCTCTCAGTGCCTCTTCTGAGGTTTCATGAGAAATGGCTTTTATCAGATCAATATTAGATACCAATCCCAATTCAGATGCACACTTAAAACCAAATAACACAACAGTGACAGGAGAATACAACTTTTTTCCATGAGAAAAGTGCATGCAGAATGTGGCAGGAAGGAGACTTCTGCCCCTTTATCATCACCAAGATCAAAACATCATGTGACAAGGCAGATGGATCTACAGCACAAGATGGAAAGCTTCCCAGCATTGGATCACGCAGCCCTTTATCTCAGAGTCCCAAGGAAATATGCTTATATTCTTCTCCAGTCCTTCTTGCATAGGAATCATTCACTAAAATACATCCTGGGGTCACTCGATGAAAATGAAACCTGTTCTACCGTAAAGAAATCTCAGGGACATGAATTATATTGCAGAAAGGCAAATTCTAAACATCCCATTTAGTTACTTGGTTTAATTTGACTTAAGATGTCACTAAAGCTTCTTGAATTTTCTCCTGTTTTCTTCTTACCAATACCCTCGCTTCCACCCTTTGTGCGCATGGAGCCCTATTTCAAGGCTAGGACTGAGGTGAGGGGAATAAAATATCAAAATTTTTAATGACAGAGGAGTCTGCCATTTACCTTTCCTGGGATTGTGGAAATAATACCCATTCTGCGTTGTTTCTCCAAGACTTAACTTCCCACTTAGGCAAGAAGCTACTTTGTTTAACAATCTGATGTCCTGAGTGAAGGTATTCCTTTGACCCCACCCCAGGAAGTACTGTAACAGATCATCTTGTTTTCCAGGCAGCTCCAATGAAAACACTTCCTGTCAAAATATAATGCTCCTATCTGGTCACCTTGCAGGCTCCATAATCCTTGAAATCTTTGACTTTTAGAAATGAAAGAGATACTGCATTATTGGATGTAACTATTTTCATCTTGATTACTAGATGATTTAATGACTAAGTGGCTAATTTAGTGTTTTTTTTTTTAAATGGGGAATGTAATGTGAGGATTCTAAGGTACCTAATTAACACGAAGGACAGGAATGCATTGGGCCCAAGGATCATGGATTTAAAAATTGTATCTATCATTCTGCTCTACTTCTGTGTCTGCTTCTTTTCTCTATCTATTGGCTATTTCTACCACTCAGATCAAATTGGGGGAATGTGGGCAGCAACCAATTGCAAGTTTGTATATTCCCTGGTTCAGCCACCAGAAGAAGGCTGATACTAACGGTTTGGTTCCAGTTCTGAAATTCCTTGGGGAAAAAAATCCTCATATTGGCCCAGCTTGGAATTTCCTATGCCTGGCCTGGTCAACACTGGTTCACGGACAGAGTTAGATTTTATGAATTTGGTGATTAGTAGTATGATCCCATTGTAACCACACAGATGATGGAGTTGAAGAGGAGAAAGTCCCCTACTAAGTGGGAGCTTGGCAGAAAAAAAAAAAAAAAAAAAGCCTGTATCTACACAGAAATAATTTAGCCCAGTCTTTCATGTAATAGATGACGAAAATGAGGCTCAGACAGGTGGGTTGACCAAGGCTAATGAGAAAGCCAGAATGGGATCCCAGGTCTTCAGAGGGCCAGACTCATGTTCTTTTATTCAACAGACCTTGCCTGAGCATTCAACGGTGCTAGGTCTGGTTTCAGGTGCTCAGGTTGGTTACAAAAGTAAACAACGGCCACGAAAGTCCTTGTCCTCAATCTACTGCTTGTTAGACCCCTCAGATTCTCCCCAGATCTTCCTCCTTCTAAACAGCTTCTTTCTGTACCACTGCCCCAAATCTTCCCTACCAAAACCTCCAGAGAATATTTCAGTCTCTCTGCCTCGGCATTGCTTTCCCACATGCCAATTGCTTCCAACATTAGTTTTTTCTAGAATCCCCATGAAGAGTGATTGCTCTGATAGACACCCAGCCATGAGGTGCACATTTAACATGCACAAGGTCTTTGAAAGGATAGGGATGTTTTCGCCATGTAGGAGCATGTTGTAGGTGGAAAGGAAAAAATAAGCACCTTTAGTTAGTAGTTATGATATCTCATTTACTACTTTCCCCCCGAAGAGGAATATGTAATATGTAACAGTTGCAAATTCATTGGGAATTTTTTGGCAACTTCAAGAAGAAAAGAAAATTAAGGAATGGACATTAAATTGAGTCTTGATTTATATTCAGACATCACACCTTCCATTTGCTAGTTATGTGACTTTCAGGAGTTCACTTAACTTCTCTGTGCCTTAGTTGCCTAATTTATAAGAGTGGGGACTAGACAGTTTATTGAAATTATTTATATTTGTACTCTCATTTTGTTCTTAAAAAGATTGGAGAAACAAATGAACTATAAAATCCAATTCTAGTGTTAAAATTCCACATTTTAATGAAAGCCAGTCTTTTTGCTCTACTTTGCAAGGGTGAATAGCTCTTGGACCTTACCTTTTGTACACAGATCCTAAATGATCTATGTTCATTAAATCAACCAGATTTCTTTGAAAAGAAGATGGCTTTGTCTCCTAATGCTGGAGTTAGAATGGGTTGCTGATGTGATTTTAAAAATATCTATTTTGGTAGCCAAGAACATCTCATACTGGTCTTATAAAGAAAAATGCCACCTTTCCAAACAATTTCTTCTCTCCCTCCCTATATTAGAAGGATAAGATAGCACATAAGCAAGTAAATGATATTATTTAGAGTTCTCCACATATTTCATTCCACAAAAATCTAAGAAAAGAACAATGGGGAGGAAAGGCATTTCATTTTTGCTCATTGGATGACTCCAGGATGTCTACCTGATTAATTTTTTTTAGGTCTGCTTTAATTTTTTTTTAACCTGGTCAATGCATATTATTTTTCATCTGGTATCAAAACATTTTCATATTGAATTATACAAAAAATAATCTTGGATCCAGCATTTCCACCCTGCCTTGTGTTCCTTTGACTACCAAAGACAGCTATGCTTTGATGGCCCTAGAAGGGACAGCATGTGAAATGTGCCAATTCCCAGAAACAGCATAGAGCCCCTGTGGCTGGATACTGGATAGGCATTCCTGGAAGCAACCACTCAGGAGTGCTACTTTTAGCAACAATAGCAGCTAAGATATGATGCACGAGTCAGGACATTATGCCGTATCTTTTCTAAGTATCTTGAATGAGCCACTGTTTGTGGGTGCCTTCTGAGCTGAGAGCTGAATGGTAGTCTTCATGTAACATAGCCCTCGGTGTTTTCCCACTCAAAAGTAGCAACAGAGAAAACTTCTGGAGTGGCATCTTGGCAACAGGCGTCAAAAATCTTAAAAATACACAAAATTTATCTCAATAATTCTTCCTCTGAAGAATCTGTCCTAAGGAAATAAATGCATACTATAGTGGCCGGCACATAGGAAACATGCAATAAATGTTAGGTATGATTATAAAGGTAGTCGTCACAGCCCGGTTTATGAAATTGAAAACTGGATGCAAACTAAACGCCCCAGAAAAGGAGATTGATTAAATAAATGGCATCATGTCTACATAATATACTTTCAGGGCAGGTCAGTGGTTTCCAGATTTGGGTGTGCATCAGAATTGGCCAAGGAACTTGTGAAAAATGAAATTTCCCAGGCCCCATTCAAAATATTCTAAGACCTGGAAAGATCTATAGGTAAGAGAAAATTCAGGTTTCATATGAACTCAGTATATATAATTACATAATATATACTGTATTAGGAATATTAATTTTGCTTAAAGAGTTATTATTTATGTCAAAGACTTGATGACTTCTCTTAATCAGTTTCCCTCACAAAAACATCCATCTATTTTAAAAGGAGCCATTTAAATCCTTCAGGTCATAGAAAATAGCCTTGGCTTGAAGTTCCATCTCATTCAACAAATTTTTCTTTAAATGGTCATCGCTGTAAAATATTTATTCCCCAATCCTCCAAATTATGTAATCCTCTATAGATAGATAAACAGATATCTCTTTAATGAAATAATAACATTTTCCTCCAAGAGCAGAGTCCATTTGGGGTAATATTTCATATTTGGGGCTATCTTTCAATCTGCCTTCTCTGTGTGTGTTTTCATAACATTTGTATTACAACGAAAGGTAGCTGGAAGGCTGTGATTGAGTATAGTGAAAGCATTTAACTATCAACTCTGAAGGTTGTCCCAGCCCTAAGATAAATAACTATTTATCTATAGTGTCTATTATGCTCAAAGAAATATGCACACTAAGAAAATGGCCAAAACAGTGTTAAGTTAATTAAACAAGGAGGCCAGTAGACTGAAGCCATTCCAGTGCCTTGTAGTAGCCTGCTGAAGCAAACCAAGCAAACCATTTAGCCTGAAATGCCTCAAGGTTAAAAAAATCAAAACCTAAGGACAACCAACTACAAATAGCCAACTCGGCTTTTCCAAATAAAGCAAACACTTAAGCTATAGCCAATCAAATAATTTTCTTGCTTCGCTTCTGCCTCTTCTCTTTAAAGCCTTTCCTCTAGCTCTTGTCGGTAAAGCACTCCTCAACCACTTCCGGTTTGTCTCGGCCCAATTTGAATTGATTTTTTGCTCAAATAAACCCTTAAAAATTTAATATGCTCCAGTTTACCTTTTAACAACAGAAATTGTTTTCGTTCAGACGAACCATTACTCCAAAGATTAATATAATGATTGTATTATCATTGGAAACTCCAGGGTATTCCTTTTTTTTTTCCTGGGTATTTCTTGCCTGCTTATCATTATTGTCCCAAAACAGTGAGTTGACCCAACAGCAGCAGAGTGACTCAGGGAGTACTGATTTTTCACGTTTTAAGAAAAGTGTTAAAGTCTTAATTTCTTATTCCCTCCCACACAACAACTTCTGTAATAACGGTAGCTTACAATTACACAATGTTTATTTGTGCCAGGCACTGCTCTAATCATTTCACCTAGTAAGGAATTTATTATCTAGTTCTCACCCTGTAAGGAAGAATTCCCATTTTACAGATGAGGAAATGTCACCCCAGGAAGGTTAAGGTATTTGCCCAAGATCACACACTTACACATGCATAATCCATAAAGCTTTGAACCCAACCACTTTGACAGTCTACATGTGTAACATCTAATCCCCAATCTTAGCTATATCACTTTTGGGCTGACTTTTGTTTCAACTACTGGAGAAGCTATAGGTGGAGGAGAGAAGATGAGGGACTAAGTGGTAGAGGGAAGTGCCTCAGGACAAAAAAGGAGAGCATTCTTAAGGTTACAAAGTGGAATTCTAGGAGAAGCTTGGTTGAAAATGCTGCTCATCTCTGCCTCTGACTGGCTAAGGATGCCTGGAAAAGGTATTTCATTTTTCTGAACTCGGTTTCCTGTTCTGTAAAAAGCTGATAATAATGCCACTTTCATATGTCCTCATAATGAAATAAAATAATATATGTACAACAGACACAGAGAAACCTTAGCTGTCATCTGTCCCCAACCCCAATCAAAGGAAAGAATGTAGAGATCTTTGAATTAACCAAATCGAAATACAGGTCTCTGAGTAGACTTTCCTTAGGACTAGAAAAAACAAAACAAAGCAACAAAACAAAAACCAAAAACCTAAAAAAAGATGGCATTTGTAAACAATACTTTTAAATGTACTTTTACTACTCTTATTTTTATTATTTTTTTTTTACTTTCTCCCTTCTCCTTTTCTTCTTCCACCTCCGTGTTCATTTTCCCCTTCATTTCTCAGTAGAATACTTTTTGAAAACCTCCAGCTTTGACTCCACTAAGAGGGAAGAAGTTTTAACTGAGGCCAGAAATCTATGGAAAGCAGAGTGCCCTGGGGGACATCCCAGCTGCAAAACAAAAACACAAAAGCTGGCTGAGCTAGGAGATGAATATTCTAGAGGGAGGAAGTGTTGGGGATGACCAAAAATTGCTGATTCTTTCCAGCCTGGGACTGACTTCCCAAGGTCTACTTTGCTTAGACAGTTGGTTTACTTTATTGGAAAGTGGCCCTCTGCCTAGGCCATCTTACATTTCCTTTTGTATTCCCTTAGAATCATTTCTATTGTTTCAGGCACATGTGGCTCATTTGCCATCCAAATTGTTGGGTTAGAATAAGAAAATGCACCTTTTCCTTTAGTTCTATCTTTGCATGTGAACAGGAAAGAACGGTGCTTTGGGGTCAAAGAGCCCTGGGCTGAACTTCAGCTCACTGCACAGGCTAGTGAATTTGGGCAAATTCCTTGGCCCTCTAATTTCATTTGTAAGGTGGGTGGAGGAATAGTAACAGCCAGAGGCACCTGGCTGACTCTTGATTTCAGCTCCTTAGATCAAGGTCCTGGGATCAAGCCCCAGTACTGGACTCTGACACTCAGCCTGGAGTCTGCTTGAGGATTTCTCTCCCTCTTCCCCTCCGCCGCTCTTTCTCTCTCTCAAATAAGGAAGTACATCCTAAAAAGGAAAAAAGAATAGTGACAGCCATAGAAGTTTGTTTGATTGAACTAGTACATATAAAGCATTAGCAGAAGAATAGAGCCTGAGAAGTGTTTATTGGATGGTAGCTACACTTAATATTTTTTTAGTCCACTTTTCTCTATTTTATGGTGCCTAACTACATACTCAGTTAATACGAGCTTATCAGGTGAACTATATGAATGAAATGAAGATATACTATCAGTCAGGGCACAAGATATAGCAAAAAACTTACTTCTCTCCAAGAGGTTGAAGAATTTTGATGTTCTAGGTTATGTTTCAGACAAGGAGAGGAAACATAGAAACCTGAAAATAAATACAGAGATATCCTGAACAGTTGTCATTGTGGTTAGGACATCTTATTTACATAAATGATTTTAGATTGTCTTAATTACATTAATAGAATACCATATTATTTGAAAAGTTAAAACAAACAAAAAACACCGGGCTTGGTTTTCATGAAACTAAAACAAGTAATTTGAAACAGAACTAGTCTGTTTTAAAGATTGAAAGAATACTTAGATTCCTCCCCTTGAATTAGCACCTTTCGGTGTAGATGAGGCTACCTAGCAGGTACATTTCTGCCTCTAGGCGACTCATTATTTTCATTCTAAGTGACTTGTTATTTCATAATATTTAAAATACTAAATAAATATTTTATGCATACATCATGTACTAGGCACCTGAGATTGAAAAACGAGCCAGCTGTAGTTGTAACTCTGGAAAATAAAAATAAGATCGTAAATGTATTGAGTGCATGGAAATTGCTACTCAAGGAATGTAGATGTGCTCAGTTGTGCTTATTATAAGGCTAGAGTGTGATCAATCTGATCATTCCTACTGTGTCCTGGTTATGGAATTCTGCGTCCATATGTATTTTCCAGGTTGTTGGTTTACTAGGTTAGGCGGATATTTATTTTCCAACTTGTGAATGACAGTAAAAATTTATGCCCTAGAGTCAGAAGCTTGGGTGAACCATTTGCTAGGGCCCTGAAAACCACCTTTCTCTGTCACACAAGTAGTTGTTGTAATCAAATTGGCTCCATGCCTAGAGCAGGCTGTGTGACTCAGTGACAGTTGCAATCAGAGCATGGAGTTGGAGACAAAGAAGTCATAGATCAGGAAATCACAGTGACGATGGCCAACTGAGATTGGATGGTTTTATATGAGTGGAGGGGCTTTTTTTAGGAATGTTTTTTCTTTATATATCGTTTATCTAAGACACATTTAATCCTGTTACTTTTGCATGAGATTGAAACAGCTTTTTGTCCTACCAATACTCTGTTCAAGTGATTCTGTGCTAAGAGAGAGCTCCAAATATTATAACAACCATTCAGCATTTCCAGTGATTTCAGATTTGTGCTTGGTAAGGGCATACATGCCTACTCTCACTTGGATTAGACCCACTTTTTAAAGTCACTTTGATTTTAACATGTACCTCAGGCTAGCTCCAACTCATTCTATGAAAATAGAATTCATTTCCAAGAGAAACCTTAAATCAGAAGTTCTCAAATATTTCGAAGTCCACAACATGTATATTTTGTTAAAAATGATCAAGCACGTGATTTTCATATCTATTTATCTAGTTATTGTAGTTATAAATGTATATGGCAACTGATAATAAAGGTACAGATTTGTAACTTGATTAACTTCAAGGGGAACGTGTAAAAAATTAGGTAAAAATGAATACGGGTGGGAAGTTGTGGTGGATATAATACAATTTATTTCTTCTCTTCTACAATATCAGTTATCTGGTCAAACAATGTGGAACTACTCCGGTAATACCAGAGGCATCCTCCTTATCTGGTTGGGTAGAATTGCTACACTATAGGGTAAGGATGAGTGTAACTTGGAGACAGTAACAGAGAGAGGGCTAGATTCTGAAATTAAAAGTGCTCTCACAGCCCCTTACCATGGAATGCTAGGGTTCTGTAGGGGGGAAGACTGAACAAGGCATTGAGCAAGACCAGGAGAATTGTAATACAATCTGAGACAGATGTAATCATGTGAAGATTAGAGCACATCACCCCAAAGTGAAGAGATATTACTTGGGGAAAAAAATTGCAGTGATCGCTGTATGTGATTCAATTGACCAGGGACTTGAAATGAAAAGACTTGTATGACTGGATCACTATGTCAGGATCTATCAGCCCATGGAATGCATACAATAATAGATTTTATTTTTCATTCCTCCCTCCCAGAGGAATTTGTTTTTGTAATGATTCATTGTTTGAAGATGGAAATTTTGTATTTTATTAGGAACATACCTGTCTGCATTGAACATGTCGCAATATCATCTGCAGAAGCATCAGTTGATGAATATTTATTGAGCACCTATTATGTTCTAGATATTTCTCTAGGGTTTTGGAATACAACAATGAATAAAATGGACAAAGATGCCTTTCCCCACAGAATTTACATTTCAGTGTGGATGATTGCCAATAAATACTAAATCTAATAAATAAGTAAATTGAATAGTATGGAAAAAAGAAACAGTATAGCAGTATAAAGGCTGTCGGTATGGGCCTTACTGAGAAAGCAACATGAGCAAAGACTTGAAGGAAGTGAGAGTTAGACATGTAGCTATCTATAAGAAGGGCATTTCTAGAAAGAGGGAATAGTCAGTGCAAAGGTCCTGCGGTCCTTATATTCACATGGCTCACGATTTTATTTAAGGAGTAGGGTATGCTACTCCCAGGGAGGTTATTTTATTTTACTTTATTGGATTGGAAGAAAGATACACCTTTTCTCAGCTTTCTATCTAGGATTCATAACTCCTAATGCCTTAAATATCCATAATTTTTGGCTTGGAAAGTAACTGTGACCACTCTTTGGCATATTTTATGGAGCTTGTGTGCCTCCTTCAAATGTATAGCATAGGGAATGAATTCAATTATGGGGTATTATTTTTTTTCTGTTAGAACAATTTGGGAAGGAACAATTGTTGCACACCATCTATATTTATCAACTATAAGATGGACATAGCTTAAGGATATCTCCCCAGAAATTTAACTAAACTTGGCAGCATCATAATTCCATAGTAAATGAATGATATGGAACACACACACACACACACCCCCCCCACATTTTCTCTGTGTGAGATTTTGTTACAAAGTCTATTCTTGGTAATCTTCAAAGTACATGTGATGTATTGGTACTATTTTTTTTTTTTAATTTTTGTTTGTTTATTTGAGAGAGAAAGAATGAGCAGGGGCGGTGGGGGGAGGGGAGACAGAGGGAGAAGGAGAAGCAGACTCTCCGCTGAGCAGGGAGCCTGACAAGGGGCTCACGGGGTCCTGGGATCATGACCTGAGCCAAAGGCAGATGCTTAACTGACTGAGCCACCCTGGTGTATTTAATATTAAGTAGTTAATAGCAATTAATATAATTGCTTATATATATTTACAATATAAATTAAGTATTTAATAAGCAATTTCAGATGCAGAAATGCTAGTTCATGCCATATGATGTTGTGGCATCACTGATATAAATGAATAATATAAATCATTGACATAAATGATTGAACATACATTCGTACTATGCATGAGCACACACATGTATAGGGGAAAAAAGAGACTCGTTCCAATTTTGGAAATATAAATAAAAATAAAAGCACCTACATCACTTGCCCAGACAGAAAATGCATTATTAGGCAAAGCATAGAGATCATTGACAAACATTTAGTGGGCACCTACTGTTGGTGGATCCTATGGCAAGGGTCCTTGTTCTACTGCAGAATTTGAATTAATTCTGCTTCCAGGGGGAGCACAATATAACCCCTACAACCCCCACTCCCACCACATACTGAGTGCTTATTATTTGTCAAGGAATGTGCTCAGTGCATGTACTTGCAATATTGTATTATTACAATATTGCATCATTTCACTCTATGCAGTAGGTACTATTATTATCAACAGATGAGAAAATAATGGTTCAAAGAAGCTAAGAAACTTGTGTAAGACCTCAGAACTCATCGATTCTAAAGCAGGGATTTGGAAGTATTATTTCTAGGGTTTGCAGTCTTAACCACTGCAGTGTGTTGCTTGAGAAGGATCAGAAGTAGTGTGAGAAGACTGAAGTCAGATGAGACCCAAGGTTAAATCTTATTTCTGTCTTATGTGACCATTGACAAGTTTTTAATCTTTGAGACTCAGAGATTAATAGTATGCGTACTGACAACGAATGTATAGTATTTGTAGTGCTATAGTATCTATAAATATCTATAGATGTGGAGATCCATAGTACAGTATTTAGTATGATAGATAATATTTACCTTGCCCAAATTGTCATAAGATGGAGATAATGGGCGTGCCTGCCACATAGTTGCTACTCCATAAATGATAATTGTGAATTAACTGTTATCTCTGAGTCTGAACAGAGTCCTACAAGAAGAAAACCAAGCCAAATTCAGAGTGCACCTAACTTTTCCCTTTCTCACTGACCAGAGCTACTGATGATTTACTTGATAATTTGTTTCTAAAATCAAGTGTAACCATTGCTAGAGGGATTACTAGGGAGTGCATGCTCCTTCTGCATTTTGTACAACTTAGAAAATGAAGCCCATTAATTTAATTTATACCAGAGTTTTGGCACCATGTAAAGTCTTCCTCTGGAGGAAAGAGACAACAAGCTAATGTCCCAAGGAGGGAGAAACAATTAGCTAATTCATGAACTAAGGTTGTAGTTACAGTATACGCTTTTAGCCAAAGATAGTAATTTGTTAGCTTAAATAACACCAAACCAAGATTACCAATGTTACTAGAGAAAGTGCTCCTTAAGGACGAGTCAAGCCCTAAATAATAAAATTGAAATCCAGAAGATGTTTGGGACACTCAAGTATGTTAGGATTTACATGGATGATTTTGCAATAAAGATGGAAAATCAAGCCCCAAACAAGTCATTATCCTGAACAATAGAAGTATAAACAGAATCCTAATTAATGAGTATTCTAGTAGTTTTTGAGGAGATAATATGATGTCAGAGCTGGAAGGGGTTTCAGAGCTCCTTTACACACACACACACACACCCCGTTTTTTTTAGGTATAAAAACTGAAAACCAGAGAAAGGAAATGCTGTAGCCAGTTCCATACAATACAGTAAAATATTTCTCCTCTTGATTGGCTCCTGGGTGAGGTGACGGGGCTTAGTGAGAAGCACAGTTTGTAGGGACTCATGAAGCCAGGGGCTTTGCTAAATTTAGATTTGGTTCCTGCTTATGTAATTTTCCTTGTGTTTTCAATTATTTATACGAATATATTATTTATATATGTCTGGAACTTGTGCTTTTAGCACTCAATAAACAGGAATAATTTATAGGATTATGGAGTGCTTCCTGTTCTTACCTCTCAGAATGTGTTCTTTTGCATTGTTAATTAATTGTATTCGGTTGTGTGCAACTTCCTTTCCCAGCAGCAGTCTTGTGGTGATATTTAACTGGCCAGAGAGAGCTGTGTTAGAATCCATCTTTACCTTCATACTCAGATTCCAAAACCCAGGTTAATTATCCTACCAGTTTCAGTTAATCAGTTAATTATCCTATCATTTCCCAAATATAGCTACCCATGGTGGGGGGGCTCAGTGACATGACCTAGCAGATCATATTCCTTAAGAAGAGAGACCACACTGACAGAGGAAGCAGGTTTCCAGTCTTAAAAAGAAGTTGCTTCTATTTCAAGTTTCTTCTTTGCCTCTGCTTTTTTTTTTTTAATCAAGTTCTTAACATCCTCCTTCCTCTGTCTTCTCTCATCACCTTTTTTCCTCTTGTTGCCCTTCCATGACTCTAGGTATTGTTATCATCCTGGCTTGTGGGCATGGGTCTGGATTGTCCTGCCAAAAAGGATTCCTGATTTTTGCCTCTTTCCCTACACTTCCAAGTGACCCCCTTGTCCTTGGTTCTCACCTTTTCTTGGATTTCTGAGGTTTTGCCCCATAGCCCACACGACCGAATGACAGCTGCCGGGAAGAACTTGCATGGAAAGAGGCCTGACAGGACGAGGGCTGGGTGAGGTGCCAGTGCACGGCCCCCGCTTCGGCCCCTTTTCTTCATTGCCTCCTCAGTGTCTCTCAGAGCCACGTGGGGAGAGGTCCTCAGGTGTTTCTTCCTGAGCCAGGAGGGATATAGGTTTGTAATCAGTTTTTAGAAGAGTAAATGTGAGCGACCTAATCTTTCCCACTGTGGAAAGGGAGGACAAAGTGAGATGTGCTGTCTCTTTTGCTAGTGACTCTTGGGCCATGAGGTCTTTGGCTCTGGCTTGTGCCTTGGACCGTGGTCTTTCCTGGGTTCCTTCCGTCTCTGTCTCTTTTTTTTTAAGATTTTATTTATTTATTTGACACAAAGAGAGAGATAGTGAAAGAGAAAGCACAAGCAGGGGGTGCGGTAAGCAGGCAGGCAGAGGGAGAGGGAGGAGCAGGCTCCCGGCTGAGCAAGGAGCCTGAAGTGGGGCTTGATCCCAAGACCCAGGGATCATGACCTGAGCCAAAGGCAGCTGCTTAGCCAACTGAGCCACCCAGGCGCCCCCCGTCTCTCTCTTTGTTGGAGCCACCAGGTGAGCAGCCCACCCTCAGACCATTTAATCTGAAGGCAAGAAGCAACCTTCCCACAGTCATGAGTGTTTATGAGGATAGAGACCAAAGACATCGTTGACAGGAAAGACTACTGCAACATAAACAAAATAACTCTTAGGAAAAGAGCTATTGAGGGAAATTTCTCTTTTCTCTCTCTCTCTCTCTTTTAAAGATTTATTTATTCCTTTTAGAGAGGGGGGAGGAAGGGCAGAGGGGGAGGGAAAGAGAAATGTAAGCAGACTCTGCGCTGAGCACAGAACCCAAGGAGACGCTTGATCTCACAACCCCGAGGCCATGACCTGACCAAAACCAAGAGCGGCGCTCAACCGACTGTGCCACCCAGACGCCCCTCTCTTTTCTTTTCTTTTCAATTTGTTTTCTACCTCATGACGTGAAACGTAGTTGTCAGTCATAATACTAGGTGTCCAAACATGTGGAATGAAAGATGGTCGGGGAGATGAATGAGCATCTCGCTGAAGATGTGCAACTCTCCAGACCTGAGCTTGTTCACACTGGGAAGTTACAGGCAGGAGCCCTGACAGCAGCTTTGAAGCCCTAAGGGACACACCTGGGAAATACACCTAGTTGCGTGGGACTGACTGGCCAGGGCGCCGGCTGTTGGGAGCCTACCTCTCGGGGCTATTTATTCTCCAGCATACTTCAATGGGAACAATGCCAGAAGGTTCTGGTGCCCTTTGGGGCCAACTAGGTGGCTGGGGAACTCCACCCAATCTGAGCGGATTAGGCCAAGTAGGTGGTAGGTAACTGTGTTAAAGGGGAAGGAGAGGATTCTGAAAAGGATCCTTCAAATGCCTTGGGGCAAAGAGTTTTCATAAATTAATCTGGCTACAAAATGTGTTTTAGCTCCATATTTAAAACATCATAAATTTTAAGAGTGAGTTTTATCGTAAAAGATGCAAAAAAAAAAAAAAAAAGGATGAAAAGCAAAGCCCCCCACCTGTGTAAAGCCCTCTAGTCCTGCACCTGAGTAAGCTCTGCTGACAGTTCCTTGTTGATCTTTTCAAAAATGTGTAATATATGTAGAACTGGTGTATCCAAGGGGCTGAACTAAATGGGGGTGAAATCAGAAAAGTTGCTTTAGTCTTCGCCTCACCCAAGCCTTTCAAATGTATGCTATAAATCCCCTTAGATGTTACCTTGGGCAGATCCTGTAGCTTTTCCAAACAGGTGTAGAGTGAAAAACAGTCTTTCATTTTCAGAGAGATTTAAAAGGTCAATTTGATCAAAGTCAAACGTTGCTTCTTGGGCCGCCTGGGTGACTCGGTCAGTTAAGCATCTGCCTTCGGCTCAGGTCGTGATCCCAGGGTCGTGGGATCGAGCCCCGTGACGGGCTCCCCACTGTGCAGGGAGTCTGCTTATTGCTTATCCCTCTCCTTCCATCCCTGTCGTCCTGCTCGTTCTCTCTCACTCTCTCAAATAAATAAAATCTTTTAAAAAAGAAAAAAAAAAGTTGCTTCTTGTATCCAGTTAGACATTTCTTTCCTTCCCCTGAGTTTAGACCTGATCCTGGTTCAGAAGCCTCCAGGGAGAAAGAAGAGTGTGGGATGTGGCTTTTTCCTCTCCTTCACGTTGCTTTTTCACACCCCTGGGCCCCTTGCTGAACCCTGCTGCCCCTGGCCGCTCGGGACTGGGCTGCGGAGGCCAGATGAGAGGTAAAAGGACAGGCCTTGCTCAACGGGTGCTGTGCAATCAGATATCTATGCCCTCCGGGTGGTGGATACCTAGTGCCAGCTGCTTCACGCATGGGGTGGTTCTGCGGGCTTTATTCGGACACTCTCTCTGCCCAGTCAGGGACTCTGCTCTCTGTTCTCTGACCCGTTCTCTGTTGTGGAGATGCTCTCTTAGCCTCTCCTCTCGTGACTCCCCCCAAATCTCAGATTCCAGCTTGTTCACACTGGGGACTTGGGCAGGGCAGTCTTGTGGTTCCTCTCCTCTCCCAGAATGTTTCTGCCGGGGTTATCTTGCCCCAGCAGGCAGGGCTCTGGGGCAAGATCTTTTCAAGATGGCATAGCCTGGCCGCCTTCCAGAGCAATCTCTGAGCCTCTGGGTAAACCTACCATTGTTGCCCTACCGAGCCCTAGAAGGATGGCCGGCCACTCCCACTGCGGCCCTCTTTCTTTGCTCTGCTGTTCCGTGTCGTTCTAGACAATCTCGGGCCTTTAGCCTTGTCTAGGCAAGAGACAGGCCCCTCATTCTTTACCCCTGAGTTCTGGGGAACACAGATTCAGCTCACCCAAGGGCTCTCTCACCACATTCTATCAAAAGAGAAGCATGGAGGGACTTTCTGAATTTTTGCAGCTTGGCAAGCAACTAGATGGGGGTGACAGGTTTTGGGTTTTTTCTCCATCTGGCGAGCCCTTTCTGCTCTCCGGGGGTTTCTCTTTCTTTCTCCCTCTCTTGTCACTTCATTCATCCTCCCTCCTGAGAAAGGGAATCCATGGAACTAAATGCTATTAGGCCAAAAACACTTCTCCAAACTCTCCTTTTCTTTCTCACTCTAACATCCTCGTAGATAGAGACTGAAAGTGAGTGATGACCTAAGGGTCACAGTTTAGGGTTTTGTTTACCTTTTAGTAAGTTCTGAATGGATAATAGAGTATCTCTATTTAGAATACGGGGGAATATGTCCCTTACTATTATTAATGTTGAAACCTTAGCCCAGATGCTGATACAATAGGAAGTCCACACAAGCAATACACACACACACACACACACACCACACACACACACACACACACTTTTAGGTATTATAGATCTTTTCTTAACCTCAAATGGGAATGTAACTATGTTTATTGTTATACGACTTTTCTTAAGAACATGTCTTAGACAACTTGAATTGTCAGTACTTATGGGTCCCCTGAAGGATTGCATAGACGGCTATTTCCAGATTTCTATTATGACAAACAATGCTAGAGTGAAGAGTCTTTGTATACTTTGAGAGCATATCTGCAGAAAAAATTCCTAGAAAAAGAATCCCTTTGAATTCACAAGTAAAATTTTAATATATGTTGCCAATTGCCAACTTTTTATGTTTTCATTCTCACCATTAGAATGTAGAAAGCCCATTTCTCCACACCTCCACTAATCAGGGGGTTTAAGAAGCATTTAAATATGTCAATTAGATAGGTAAAAAAAATGGGCACATTAACATTATTTCAGTTTATAGTTCCTCAATTATGAGCATGGTGGAACATCTTTCTATACATTTGTTGGTCTTTTCAATCTTTTTTCTGGGTTGCTTGTTTATTTCCTTTGCTCATTTTTGAATTCATGATTTTCATATTGATTTTCAAAGAGCACCTTGTATGTTAAGGACGGTTGCTTCTTTCTGATAAGTGAAATGATACATTCATTGCCGCTAGTTCTTCTTTGACATATTGACTTTGTGTGTATCTTTTATTTTTTTCCTGTAAAGAAGTTTTACAATTTTATGTAGGTAAATCTTTCCATTTTTCCTTTGTAGCATCTGCATTTGATGACATCTTTGAGAAAGTCTCCAAGTTTCTAAAAACATTCACCCATTTTCTTCTAGTGTTTTCATGCATCTTTTAAAAAAAAAAAACCATTTAAGTCATTGATCCTTGTGGAATATATTTTAGGGTAAGCGTGAGCTTTTTTTGCATCTAACAAAGCAAACTTTTTACTTCCTGGATTTCTCTAACTCCTCTTTCTCTTCTTCATATCACTGAATGAAAATCAAAATTAAACTCAGAGTCCCTCTTCGAACGCATAGCTTCTCACATACTTAAACACAAAGACAAATAAAACAGGCAAAAAAATTTTTTGTTTTAAATTATGCCCACTGCCCACTTTCCAGGGTTCTTAGCCTGTCTTTACTGGGCATTGGTCCCTTGTACCGGTGTGTATTTTCACAACAGTTCTAATGTATTTTCAAACCCAGTGGTGAAAGAGGTAAACTATTGGCTCCTCCCCATTTTTACAGTGGAAGCCAGGAGAGGGGAAGTAAATGGCCCAAGGTCACAGAGCAATTTAGGGTGTCGAAATCCAAGGTTCTGAGCCATCTAGCCAGTTGCACTAACCATCAGACAACATCATGTACAAAGCACAGGTAGAAAGCATTCTTGTTCTGATTGCATCACTCACTAAATTACATAATCCACAACAAAAACAGCTAGAGGGCATTGGATGGGTAAAGCTTAGCCCATTAAAATGCACAGATGTTACAGTGAATTGGGAAAATGGCCTGCTCATAGAGATCATATATAATATTTGACAATGTGAGTCAGACTTGGGCATCATTCAAGATTAATCTTGTGCCCTTCATGAAATAGCTGATTGTTTTGACTTGTTCCTCTCTGCCTGTTCCAAGTTGCCTGACAGTGTGTTATAGAGACAGTCTTGCTGTTCTGAAGCTCGATTCTCAAGTGCTGAATTATGGAGTCCATTTAGAAGTTCAGAAGATGTGTTTGGAGAGGCAGGAATCCAGCAAAGCTTCTAATTTTTCCATGATGATTGATGGATTTGGAGCAGTCTTCAGGGGCGGCTGTCTAATGCTAAGTGTTCAGCGTGTGCCAGCTTTGTCACCTTACACGAACCCTGTAACCACCTTTTCTCCCAACCTCATCTTCACAGGCTGCCTCTGAGAGAAGGAGAATGTCTGACGTTGGAAGGTGGGAGACCCCGGAGGGAGGGGGTTGGGCAGGGGCGGTGAGGAGGCACCAAAGAAAACTGGCCTGTGTCTTAATTACCTGGCAGCTTCCCTACTTCAGTTTCATAGGTCATTGGATTTGTCCCAGAAAAGTTGTTTTGCAAAGGGTGTGTGGAGTAGTGTGGGCCCTCTGGTGAATAGGATACTCCTTCCCGGCAACAGGATATGAGAGAGTTCAGCACCAGGAAGAACCCTGTGTCCAAAATGGTGGGGAGAAGTCGGAAATGGTCTCTGTCTGACCAGCTGCTATTTTCTCTAAACTCAAGTGGCTCTGGGGATTGGCTCCAGCACCTTATAATACTGGGAGACTGTGTTTAATCCTAGGTGCCTGAAGTTCTTCAGTTAGTCTGTGGTTTATGTGGTCAGTGCTGACAGCACCAGCTAAGTTGGAGTTACAAGCAGGGATTGTGCTTGTCATAGAAATGGTTCATTCCTTGATGTGCTTTCAAGCGCTATGTCCTATGAATCCTGTTGGCAAGAAAACCGTCCTCCACCCTAGCACTTAGTTAATAAATATGGCTTGAAAAGCAGCCAAAAATGCATATGTTTGCTGTGCTGTTAGATTCCTTCTTGAAAGGGAATGCGATGCACAAAAGATTCTATTAATTAGGAGAACTTCGAATGCCTCCCTATAGAATAAAACAAAAATAATAGCCTACATTGCTACTCTCCCAGTTCCTCTGGTGGATGAAGCTTATTGCTCTTGCTTCGAGCAGAGAAATCACCTCTCTGACCCCTCAGTTGTCTCTCTTATCCTCGCACTGTGCACACACAACTATTCATTAATGTCAACAAGACTTATGAGTGCATATCCGGTGGGGTGGAGGCGAGGGGACTAGATCCCAAAGTCAACATCTTCGCAATACATTCCAAGATGAAAACGACCGGAGTCCCATTACTCTTCAGTGACTAACAGAAAACAAAGTAGAGCATTCAGGACACAGGTTAAAGATGAAGCAGAAGACTTTCATTTTCTCCGCCTGAATTGTGTCATATATACACCAGACTCTAAAGCACTTCAAGTCAAACTTGTCCATAGGTATAGTTGGATAGGATCATCAGAGCTCATTTGGAAATAGAATGTCTCCAGAGAAAGGTAAGCTTCCAGGAAGCCCAAGGTGAAAAGATCAGCCACCCAGGTGGGAACCAGGCATTGAAAATTCGGAAGTGCCCATGAGGGAATATAATCAGAGAAGGAGATATGTGTTGGATGAAGGAGCCAGGGAGGGGTCTTGGCATCTCCGAGGAGACAGAGGGATTTCTTAGCTGCTTTCTGCCTTGATGAGTTTGTAGTTATATTCAGGAAGGCTCCTAAGAAAACCTAGTCTCAACTCTAAGAACAGTGCCTTCAGCCTCCCATCTTCATTGCAGAGATAGTACACTCCTTTTATCCTTTGCTCATTGCACTGTATATTCTGTGTGCCCTTAAAGGGTGACACTCTACCTTCCTCCACTCTGAGCCCTATGTGGCTGACGTCTATGGACTAAATCACCTGGACTCCCTTGCCTCTGGCTTCCGTTTGGGTTTGGCTGACGGGATGAACTGGCAGAAAGTCAGAGGGCAGCAGGAGAGAGAGCTGGATCTACTTACTCCCCACGGCCCTTCCTGCCAGGCCTCAGGTGATTAGTGGCTGTGTTCTCCTAGAAAAGGTCACAGCTTATGTCGAGACCCTTTCCTACAGTGCAGGTCTCACTGGGATTCTGCAACCACTTTCTCCCAGTGCCCTTCAGGCCGAGGATTGCCGGTGGTGTTCCCCTCTTGCTAGCCCAGGGATGTTTCACCATCCTCTGTCAATCTTCTTTAACCATAATTATTCCATCTTACATCCTCAGTGAGTGGGCCATCTGTTTTCTGCTAGCACAATGACATGTATGTCTACCCATATCAACAAGGCTGCTTAGAATAAATAGGGAGCAAGTCGCTAGCCCCTGACCTGCAACCAGCAGTCATACTCTATAGGGACTGTGGGCTCCTAGTAGTTGTTCTACTTTGGAGATGTTGTTCCCAGGCCCCCATTTTTGAATGGTCACTTTGTGCCATGCTCTGCTTCTGTCCTCTGGCCATGTTAACTGCTCAGTGGCAGCCTCTCCACTCTCTTCCTTGCTTTTGATGATTAAGCGTTTCCTGTGAAGCAGGTACTGTGCTGAGCTCTTTATGAGTTTTATTTAATCCTCACAATACATAGTTACTACCTTTATCCTCATTTTGCAAATGAGAAAAATGAAGCTCTGGAAAAGTTGCTGAAGATCACACAGCTGGGAATAACAGGGATTCAAATCTTGTTCTGCTCTAAAACACTTAGCTACAGGCTAGCTGATCCTTTGGCTTGGTTCTCAGAGCCCAGTGTAATTGCATGCCACGTTTCTATATATATTGGTGCTTCCTCCGTGTTTTCTAAACCATGGGGACATTCTAGCTGTTCAGATTTCTCACTGGGCTTCTAGTCCTGGCCGGTGTCCTGCTCCTCCCCATCTGGAACTTGACCTCTATTTTAGTCTGCTGGAGTTACCATAACAAAATGCAGCAGACCGGGTAGCTTAAACAACAGAAGCTTGTCTCCCATAGTTCTTAGAAGTCTAAGATCAAGGTGTTGGCATGATAGGTTTCACTCTGAGTTCCTCTCTGTCGGCGTGCAGGTGGCCGCCATCTTGCTGCGTGCTCACATGACTTCTTTATGTGCGTGAAGAGAAAGAGCAAGCTCTGTTGCTTGTTCTTCTTATAAGGACACAGATTCTTTAGGATTCGAATGACCTCACGTAAATGTTACTACCTCCCTAAAGGCCACATCTACAGTTATAATTACATCGCAGGGGTTAGGGGTTCAACATATGAATTTGGGGGTGGCAGCTGGGACCCAATTCAGATCATTACAGTCTCTCTTCGTGGGAACCTGGACTTAACGTTGATTCCTGACCCACTGTGTCAAAAATGAAAATCAGACCCTCTTGGGTAGGAAAAAAAATTTCCTATCCCTCATACCTAGAAGGAAATAAATCTTTCCCAATTTTTACAAATGAGCATAAACATTTTTTAAAATGCCAGGCTTTGGAAATACCACTTAAATCTAACGAGGTTTAAAGTATACACATATGAAGAGCTTGACAGAATATTTATAGTTAGAGCATCCTACCCTAACTTTCGGCAGACCAGCATTACATCATCTTGGGAAGATGTGGTCTATACCACACTTAACCATTCTGTTTTGAACTTATACACTTCTGAAGAATCTAGGGTTTCCTTCTACAAGGTGAGAAGGGCGTGGGGACAAGAGCTGATAGTCATGCATACAATGGATTGGGGGTGTCCAAGTAGGAAAGGAAAGAAAGGAAAACAGTGATAGTGGAGACACCGGGGTGGATGAAAGGTTTTGTCCTTTGAAAAACCTTTTTTGTGATAAATCATACGATGAAAAATGTGGTCATATAAGCAGTTTACCTCCCTTTCCCTACTCTATTACCATTCTATTCCCTTAAATCTGGTCAGCTGTTTTGTTTGTGCTCAGTTCTACCTCTACAGAAGTAAGTGGATTTGCTACCAACAGTGGCATAGGTTGGAGTGAACTAGTTCCCCAAGTAAAGCTGGCATTTGATGATGAAGAATCTTGAAACTTCAGGTTGTCTCAACTTCTAAATAACTGGCTAATCTAGTAGAAATACTGCAGCTTTCCAGAAGAGCAATTATCACTTGGTTTGGAGAAAGAAAATCAGTATGTTTTTATACATAGAGAAAAAAGGTATAGAACATTTTTTAGAATGATTTGCCACATATATATAAGCTCCAGTCAGCATATGTGGTTACATGGTGTGTATCAACACAGATGAGTCTTTGTGCTTTGTTTTGCTACAATAGACACTGTAGAAAGGAAATCTAATTAATACTTGAGGTGTTGGCCATTGAAGTGGAGGCACATCTAAGAGCAAGCAGTCTAAAACATTGGTTTCCCCAAAGTCCTGCATATATTTTGAAACGAGAGGATAATAGAAGGAAAAAGTTTGAGGTCCCTGGACAGTTACAAGTCTGAGGCAACTGGCTTCCAAGATATGTGAGGCAAAAATCCTTCCTGAGACATATAGATAAGATGTTTAACACACCGGTGTGTCCTAATATTACTGATGTGGAAAATCCTGGTCTGTTATTACTCTGTTTTTTTCAGAAAGCAGAGCTGACAGTCTCTCTCTGACACCCCATTTAGTTTATACTTCTCTCAATCACATAGCTCTCGGTAAGTTCTATCACCGATGCTAAGTCAAAACCATTGTGTCTTGTTCCAACTACAGTGAAGTGAAAAGTCAGCTAGTCTGCACAATGACTCTCATCACTGAAAATGTTCTCTTCACTTTTTAAATATGCCGTCTGACTTCAAGCTATGAAAAAACAAGGAAGAAAAAGAAAACAAAACATGGCTATGGCCTTAGATTGAATGTCTTTAGAAAGTCCCTTAAACCCTTTGAATTCTCTTTCACCTTTTGCTTACTTTCTCGAATAAGGGGAGACATGGACACAACATCACAGCATGTTTGTTTTTTTCTCTCATGAGCAGAAGGGAAGGGTTTTGTGAATTAAAAAGTCAAATGCTAATGCCGTGGGGGAAATCATGGCTCATCTCACCAATGCAGCTGGTGTGGTTAAACTGTAATACAAAATCCCTATTTCTTCCCATAAGCACAAAAGTATCACAGGGAGGCTACTTAAGTGAGATGTCCTGTTTCCTTTTTTTTTTTTTCTTTTCTTTTGAAAAAAATGAGTGTGGGAGAAGACTTTCAGTTCTTAGATGTTGGCCTTTATAACTTCCTTGTTGAAACTGTGAAGTTTCAAAGTTAATGTTTCCCTCAGGGAATTTCCTTGACAAACTAAACAGCTCTTGCGTTATTCTTCCAAGGCGGGAAACTTTCAAGGGGGGAGGTCTCTCAGCCACACCTCTTCCCAGAACATCTCATCTCTCCACTCTGGAATGTGGGACCTATGGGGCCTGTGGTAGGTGAGGATCCTGGGGAACACAAAGCCCATTGTGCCTCTTCTGAAACTGTTTTGTTTGTTCAGAAACTGTCTAGATTGATCTGGTGTCCCAACAGAGATGCCATGATCTATGGGAGCAAGTACTTTTGGCAAATATCCCAAGTATATGTGGATTGAGCAATTTGCTGTTCAAAACCCGGAAGGGTCAAAACCTCACTTATTTACCTGTACCAATAGGTGCTTGTGACAGTTAATTTTATGTGTCAACTTGACTAGGCCATGGTACCCAGGTATTTGCTCAAACATCATTTGAGATGTTTCTGTGAAGGTGTTTTTTAGATGAGATCAACATTTAAGTCTGTAGATGTTGACTAAAGCAGATCACCCTCCTTAACATGGGTGGGCCTTATTTAATCAGTTGAGGGTCTCAGCAGAAAAAAAAAGATGGACCTCTCCCAAAGAAGAGGAAATTCTGCCAGTAGACTGCCTTTGGACACAAACAGCAACTCTTCATTGGGCCTCCAGTCTGCCAGCCTTCCCTGCAGATTTTGGATTTGCCAAATTTATATAATCATAGGAGCAAATTCCTTAAAAATCTCTATGTCACACACACACACACACATACATATGCACACACACACAGAGTTCTATCTACACACACACATCCTATTGGTTTTGTCTTTCTGGAGAATCTTAATATGGCATTCTATATACCTGAAAACCTGGCACCTGTTTGTGGAAGATAGTTACTTGTATTATACCTTGATAAATTTATAATATTGTTCTTTTCAGGCTATGGTTCCTCGTGAGGCTGATATGAAATACACAGTCATAAGAGAGACTGCAGGTATAGCGATTTACTCTCACATCTTGACTTTCTAAAATGGTTATGTTTTTCCCATGCTTAAAATTCTTTACTACTTTCAAGATAAAGGTCAAAGTGATTACATGGCCTATGAGTAATGTGATCATATGGTTACCGAACGGGGGAGTTTTGAGGGTTAAGGAGAGCGAGTCAATAGGATCACAGTATCTACAAGATCTTGTTCTGGCTCCTACCCCATCTCCTCTAGTTCCACATTCCCCTCCATTTACACTGCTTGGGCGCCATGCTTCTTCCTGTCATAAGGCCTGTGCACCTGCTGATCTCTCTGCCTGAATACAACCCCTGCCAAGTACCCCGAGCTGTGCCCAGCTAATACTGCCTCATCCTTCGGATTCAGCTCAACACCATTCACTTAAGGAAGCCTCCTTGGTTCCCTGAATGAGGTTGATATGATCTTAAAGCAGCATGCACCTTTCTTTGGTGGCACTTTCCATTTTGTAACTACCTTTTTATTTTTATTTAGGTCATTATTGGATTCAAGTCTGTCTACCTGACTTGGCTGTAGACTTCATTAGGACAGGGATTTATTTTATCTGTGGTTCCAATGCTTAAGCGCTGGCACATAGGAAATGCCCCCCCCCAAATGTTTCTTGAATAAATGAATGAGCGAATCCTAACCACTTGAACCCCTTATGACGAAAGTGTTATTTTCACAGGCTATACTTGAGGAGACCTGGCTTCATTAATATGCCTTTGGTCATACAGTGGTAAAACCAGGTCTGTAGACTCAGCCTGTTCTCTTACCACTGTACCAATCTGCCTTTCTCTGCAGCCTGTGGAAACCAAAGACAAAATGATTTAAAGAAAACCTTTCGATCCATGGTCTTCCCTCTCTGCTTCATCTCTAAAAACACATCCCAAGTCTCGACACTACTATGAGAAATGAGAAATCTATGTGTGTGGTTTAGATTGGAACCAAACTTAGAGTAATTGTCTGGCAATCGTGGTACCTATTGTCTCTGAATAATCAAGCATCGTAGTGAAGCATATCACTTGAAGGTGAGAATAAGCATGTGAAAAATTTCCTTTGGCCCAGATTTGAGGAGGTGAAAAACTCGCACAAAGGAGAGACTCAGACAGAACGTATAACACCTTCACATTTCACAAAAATAGAGATTGAAAAATCACATCTCTCCAAGTTTTATACAACTCAAAGGTGTTTCAGATAAATTCCAACAGATCAAAGCAATTGAGTTTAATTGATTCCTAAATAACAATACCAAACATGTCCAGGTTGTCAGATGGGTAATCCCATTTCGTTTTAGAAACACAACAGTTTTAAGCATTGAGCAATCTTCCCTGGGTATCATGTCCTGAGCAGACAGCTCAGATAGGGAAACTTGCAGAAATCGAATCAAAACGGCCTTACAAGACTGTCTCCTAAATTTCAGACCCACAGGGCAGTTTCACAGCCAAGTCTGAAAGACTTGAAAAAACAGGGTTAAGATTGGAAGTGCTGACACAAGCCCAGCAGAGAGAATGGCCTCACTTTATTGCGGCAATAATCAGAGCCACAAATGAATAATTTGCGGGCTGCGCATGAATCTTGAAGCCGCTTGTACGTGACTTGAGACTACGCCACCGAAACCGACATAACTCCGCCATGTACATCGTGTGTACATTCCTCCTGAATAGGGCCCTTGATCACATTCCTAACAATTACGCTGTTCTCCAAAAGATCTGAACTAAGTCCTAACATGTTAAGAATGCTCAGGGGAAAAAAACAACAACAGTGGAGAATTTTGCTTCTCTGTTACAAAAATAGAAGAAGGAGGGGCTTAGGGCAACAGCAAGTTAAGACTTTTTCAAGCAACTGCTACTGAGGTGAAGTAAACTGATAAACAAGTTATTCTTAGGTGTGTTTAGGGTTTGCATGATGGCAGAGAAGTGCAGGTACTTTAGGAAAAATCATTTTGGTAATACCTACGCTTCCACAGGTTATTTCTCTCGAGGCATTTATTTTACCGTGGACTGAAAAACAGACATTTGTGTTTTTGCTTTACTTTCCACATCTGCACTCCTGCCCCCCAGCCCCTGAGACTTGAGTTGCCTGAGTTGCTTTAGCTTAGGAGATAGGTTTTATTATTCTTTCGATCCCATAAAGCACTCAGTAAACGGCAGTGAACATAGCAAATGCAAAATACTCATTGACTGACCTAGATACGACTTAGTAACTGGCGACCTGTGCAATGTGAGATGTGGGCAGAGGAAATGTATTCTGGCAGATAACATAATGACAACTCTTGAAATTGATAAAGCCACCTGGACCTGAGATTCTTTGCGTGTTTTGTTATTAGCCTCTTGAACGCGAGTGCTCTTAGCCTAGCCCAGGTCACCCGTCACACCAAATCGGCAGCATTGTTTTCCCCTTCGAAGGAGCACTGAGAGCCTAGAGTTAACAATACACTCACCATCGCACAGCCTCTGCTGTTCGGCAAATGGAAAATTAAATCCCAGTTTTGCCAGTTCCTGATTGTGTGACCTTGTGCAAATTTCTTCATCTCTCCAAGGGAAATGGTCTAGACGAATTCCAAATTTCTATGGCCGGCGGGTGTTTCATGGGCTTGCAGCATGAGTTTGCGTGGGTGAGCTGGGTTCATTTAAAGGCACCAGGACAGGACCAATTAGAAGCCCTAATCCATCTTTTGGCCACAGCAGGGAATCTCCAGAAGAGTGGGACTTGGAGCTGGGTCTATGACTTCGGCATGATCTGTTATTCTAATTTTATCTGGGGAAGTAGGGTAGTGACTACCAGTCAGCCACTGTGCCTGGATTTGGAAATTGCTTCTTGTACATGGAAAGCTCGTGGCCATCCTGCACGTGCACCCTATGTAATCCCGAACCTTTGCTGTGGAGGTTGCTGCTGGGAATCCCAGTAGTACCTCCACACCCTTGAACTGTGAAAGAACTATAGAAACCCCCAGATGCTGCTTCTGCTGCACTGACCCATCCTAGGAAATCACCATGCTCTCTGCCCTTTTAGGTTTTTTAGAATTGGGGAAATGGCATTCACTAACATTTCTGAGAAGTTCCTATGAATCATTCTAAAAATTCCAGGTTGCAGGTTTGATGTTGGCACCTCACCGCACTAATGCTTTTAAGCTCTAGCCTACACAATTTGACAGTCTATACATTTATGCAGTTGATGAAATGTCACCAGCGGTACATAGTTATAGGGGCTGCTCCTGGGAAGAGATTACCCTCATTTTAGAGAGAGTTCGAAAAGGACACCTCGAAGGGAAGCTTCTTGCCCCAGCCCATGTAGCGCACACATGGGCACAGGATTTTAAGTCCTCTTGATCTGATGTTCCAGAAAAGTCTTTTCAGGATTAGAAAGTGAGGGAGCTGCAACATGGCACAGCCTTCCTGTGGTCACTCCTGTTGGAAAGGGGTTGCGTCATCTGACTCTCTGAAAGTAAATTTCCTTTAAAAAAAATTAGTGGGAATTTTTATGGCAAAGGATGCAGCATTTTAACAACACTGCGTGACTCAGTGACTCCTTTCAGAGATTACTTACATCACAGGGATTTCCCTCAGGCCATGCCAGTCATGGGATAGAGCAGGGATGTCCCACTGTAGCAAATTGATTCTTCTGCTCCCCTTGCCTGTGCCCTGTGGGAACTTCGAACTCATCCAGTCCTTCCCTCGGTTCAGAAGGGGAGGGGAGTCCCTGAGGGGTGAGTGTCTTAGGAACCGCAATCTTTCCTACACATGTCATCTCTGGGCCTGGTAATGCCAGCGTTTCCTGACCTGGCCACAGGGTCACGGGCCAGGCTTGTCTGCCCTGTCTTAGATGCCTCAGCATTCCACCTGTCAATGCACACTGCTTTTCTCTTCTTTATTTCCAGCAGATGTGGCCATTGTCTCTACTACAGAAAGCAAGAGGATGGCTGACCCCATGGGCAAGAATCTTGGTCAGGGATTCTTCTCTTTTTACATCCCGTGTCAGCCAGTCCCATGTAGCTCTCCTCTTGAGGAGTGAGGACCCTGAGAACCATTGCTGGTCTGTCCTCCTTTCTTCCCTTCAGGACAGTGTCAAGACCTCTTCTTCTGTCTATTTCTTTCCACCTCTATTAGTAGGTTCCTTCAAAAATAGAACAAGTACTTTCGGGGCGGGGGGAGGTTGGGGGGAGAATGGGACAGGTGGCTTTGGTTATACTTGCTTGAAAGATTATCAGTACACAAAACAAGGAAATTTTTCAGATATATTTGTAAACTTAGCTCCAGTTCCCTATGAGGTTTTTTCTGTGTTTCAATTAGTAGATTTTATTTTTTAGAAAAGTTTTGAGTTTACAGAAAACTGGGGAGATAGTACAGAGAGTTCCCATGTACTCTTCCCACTCTATGAAGTTTTAAGCACTTGGTTTTGGAACTCATGAACTGCTTGAAGAATAAAAGCAATCTTGCAAGTAAGCACAGTATTTCTAACTTGCTGAACCACTGAGAGACATGCAGAAAAATGAATAAAATCAGCATTCTAAGTAGATCATTTATCATCTTGACCCACAGGCTATTTGTAAAGGAAAATTACTAAATATACTAATTGCAGAGCATTTTCAATTATTCAGATCAGAAGTACAAATAGTGAAGAATGTATATTTTACAGTTTAACATACTTTTTTTTTTTTTTTTTTTTTAGTTTAGAAGAGGTATAATACAATTGAGTAGTATTCTCAAAATAACTAGAATTTTCTAACTGCTTATCTCCTTTTTCAGTTGCTTCTGTTCCGGGTTCCCATCCTAGTCCAGCCCATTTGTCCAGAACCACAAATTGATTCTTAAAAGCTACCTGTGGTTGAAGTATGGGAGCAGAGTGGGAGCTCTATTAACTGTGTGTGGTTTCATCTTTCTGCAGCTAAAATCCCTAAAGCCTTTAAAAGGGCAGTCTTCTCTAATGATCTACTAATGGTTGAAAAAGCTTGTTGAAAAGGTTGTAAATATTTGTTGATTGATCGTCAACAGAGAAAAAGGCTTTTACTCCTCCATAGCTGAGCAGAGAGGGAGGGAGGAAGCTTTTACACACCCATTTGAATTCAGCTTTTTCATTTCTCTGCTTTGAGGTCCTGGACATGCATTTTGAGCACAGACCTTTCCTTTCACCTTCAAAATGAACAATTAGAATAAAACAGGTTTCTTAGGTTCCTTTTTATAACACAGGAAAATGTACAAATCGTGTTACCGAGTTGGACAAGGCTAAGCACAGCTCTTCATGAATAAGAACAAACTTTTCGTTTCAATCCACTGATGGGAGATGGAGTAGGTGGAGTAGGCAGCTGCCGATGTCGTGAGATGTGAACATTACCAAAAGGCTTGCCTGCACAAAAATATCTTTCCCCTGGGTCTATCCTAGTTACTGAAAGGCAGCCGGCTATTGGAACTGCTCTTCTGGATAAAGACGCTGTCTCCATTAGGTGCCATTAAAACATACATCTACTCCTTGGAAAAGGTAAATGTTATACATCAGGAAAGACTTCAAGCGTGTGTGTATGTGTGTGTCTGTGTGTGTGTGCGAACTTTTTATTTTGAGATCATTGTAGATTCTCGTGCAGCTGGAAGAAGTCATACAGAGAGATCCCTATACCCTTCCCCCAGTTTCCCCACCTTGAGTAACAAGAGGACAATAGCACAACCAGGAAACTGCCGTCAATACAGTCTGCAGACCTTGTTCCAGCACTTGTGTGTGTGTGTGTGTGTGTGTGTGTGTGTGTGTGTTTAGTTCTAGCAGTTTTGTCATAGGTATCATACGTATGATGGGGTAGCCGCCACCATAGTCAAGATACAGAAGACCCAAGATCCAAGGTCCATCACCAGGTCCATGGGGAGCCCCAGAGCAAAGTTTTCCTTTTAGCAGACTGGCAGAGTTCTGCTGCAGGCAGAAAGGGCCCTGCCGTAGTTCTCTTTCTGAGCTCAGTCACTGGTTGAGAGCAGCCTGAGGGGAGTGTGGTCTCAGCACAAATGCAGCAGCGGCCAATTCAAAGATGTGGCCGCTGGAGGCTATTGGCCAACTACATTCCTTGAAGCAGGTTCGTTCTTGACAGATAGGACAGGCACTTGGCCAGGACTGCCATTTCTTTGTCTTTTATGGCATTGATATTTTTGAAGAATATCTTCTTTCTGTTTTTAATAGAACCGTCTTCATTTTGGGTTTGTCTCATGCTTACCCAAGTGTTTGACAAACATTTTCTCACAGACTCTTTTCCTGATAATCACCTGTTAGCATCCCTTTGAACTGGTACTCTACAGAACAGACTTTGGGAAACTGCACCTCTGTTGCTGTAGGAAACGATCTTTCTCTCTCTTTTGTCTAGTGATTTGCCCCCTCCTTCAAAATTCACACGTTCCAATGTCGTAGGTGGGCATGCTCACTTCCTACAACACACTGTGCCTCTCTCTGCCGTCGTACCTATCAAGACAGGTTGTCATTGATTGATGTGTCCAACTGCTTGAGGCTCATCTCGAACCTATTTGACAAATGAATGTCTGGGGTACTGCACTGTTTCCGAAGGACAACGTTTCTAGTGATGCTAATACATTACCTAAATTTTATCTATATAGATCCAAAATATAAAGTGCAAATAATTTGGACAACTCACAAGAAACAAGAAAGGAGAGGGGTGCCTGGGTGGCTCAGTTGCTTAAGCATCTGACTCTTGGTTTCGGCTCAGGTCACCATCTCAGGGTCGTGAAATCGAGCCCCCGCATGGGGCTCTGTGCCCAGCAGGGAGTCTGCTTGAGATTCTTTCCCCTCTTTCTCCCTCCCCCTTTCCTCTTCCCCTTGCTCAGGCTCTCTCTCTCAAATAAATAAATAAATAAATTTTTAAAAAAAGAAACAAGAAAGGAGACTATAGTACAAGAGGAGAGAATACAGCATATCCTCTTACACTCTGGTACCAAAGTCTTATTAATGGGAATTCTTAAGGAGTTTTTGTAGTAGGCCACTTAATGGCTATAAATACGGTCCTATGAAGATGCCACTTGGCGGCAGAAGCTCCAGTCCTAATATTGTTGGTGAGACTTGGAGCCCTGAGAGTTTCTGTGCTGGATTCAGAGCTGGAATGAAGCCTGTGAGTGTCCTGGGCAGGCTAAAAATTTGGCATGCCCACAATTCTATTTTCTTTAAATATTTACATATTTATGTAGAGGAGGGGCTGAGCACTGCTATGCAGGAGAAAGGGCACCAGAAGCACAGCTCCGCCTACTCTTTTTAGGTCCAAACGTTTTAGTGCTGTCCCCAAATTCACAAACACCATGCAGCAAATCAGAAGAAACCCTGAAGTTAACTTGACCCATCTCTTTAGAAAATGGGGCCTTCAGAATGCTCCTTTGAAGGTCTCATACCCCATCCCAGTACTTACTTTATCCAGGTATTTTAAGCCATATTTTAGCTTCCTGAGAAAATATCTGGTAATTACAATGTTTTCCAACTCATTACATTAGCAGCAAAGGTTGCTGCTCCCTAGTATGTTGACTTCCCATAAAGTAGCCCAGCCGGCAGTCCCTTAATCTGACTCTGAACTTGGGGAACAGAAAGACCTTATCTTGCCACCTAAATTCCTACCTCTTATTTATCCTTTGCTTAGGTCCCAATATCGACCTCTGTTCTCATTTTAATATAATTACCCACTGAATACATGGATTGAGTTGTAAGATTTGTGCACTTGTTATACTTCAATAAAATGATTACCTACTGCATCTTAATAGTTAGACTACCCAGAGACAGAATGGGTAGCTGATTAGGGGATGAAGTGTGAGGAGAAATGGAAAATTCTATCTTGGTTAAAATATATTTTCTACCGACTTACTACTAATTTTTAAGTTATTTAACTAAAAAAGAAATACAAAGAATACTCATCATTAGGTAAAAATAGAAAATTCAAATGAGCAAGCATAATAAAAATTAAAATAATCCTGGGGTGCCTGGCCGGCTCAGTCGGTAGAATATGCAATGCTTGAGTTTGAGCCTCACCCTGGGTGTAGAGATTACTAAAAAAAACAAATAGGGGCGCCTGGGTGGCTCAGTGGGTTAAAGCCTCTGCCTTTGGCTCAGGTCATGATCTCAGGGTCCTGGGATCGAGCCCCACATCGGGTTCTCTGCTCAGCAGGGAGCCTGCTTCCCCCTCTCTCTCTGCCTGTCTCTCTGCCTACTTATGATCTCTCTCCTCTCGGTCAAATAAATAAATAAAATCTTAAAAAACAAAACAAAACAAAAACAAACAAAAAACAAATAAATAAACTTTAAAAAATTTAAAATAATCCCCAAACACCTGCCAGAGGTTTTATAACACAACATTTTGGTGTATATCCTTCCAGGGTTTTCCTAGAAGGATATGTTTATGAAAAAAGTATATACATATGAAAAATATATTTATGAAGACCAGATGGTTTTCTATACTACGCTACGTAATCTACTTATAATATTTTATAATATACTATCAAATAATTTCCATGCCAATAAATACATTTTTAATGTATTCTTTTAATGATTTGCATATTATCCTATGAGGTAGATTCTTAGCCGTTACCTAATAGCTCTACTGTATTTAACCATTCCCTTACTTTTGGATAGTCAGATTACTTCCAAATATTTGTTATGATAACTGGCATGCCAGTAAACATCTACATTATACACATCTTTGGGTTCAGTTGTTATCTGGTCTATATTCTCAGAGGTCTAACTGGTGGGTCAAAAGGTTTTCACTTTTTTAAGGCTTTTGCTAAGTATTGTTGATTCTTGCTACTGTTTTTGGAAAGTCCAAAGATCTAGGTCCCCAGAAAATCCTAATAGCTCTTTGTTATTGGAAGGGATACCTGGAAGGAATACTTGGAAGGAATAATTAATTAAGCAATTAATCACAACAAGTAGAGCAGACTGGCTTCGGGACTCTGAGAAGATAAATGAGCACATGGTTTTTTATATGGAGAGGGCTGAAGAGACCAGAAGGGTGAGTGAGCAGATGTCATGGTAGCCTGTGCTGTTAAGTGTGGACAGAGCAGGAAAGAGCACTAATAGGAGGGTGTGTGTGTGTGTGTGTGTGTGTGTGTAGACACATGGAGAGGAAGGATGGAGCATAGACTTCACTGTTTCACAATTTTGCCTGCTGCATGTCTTGGAAGAGAACAAGTATTTTGTAATAAAATGACCCTATAAGACTAGTAGTGTGTACCTTTCTTTGAGAAACTTGCTTCTCTGTGACAATAATACATGTCTGCAGGTTATTTTTTCAAACTTTGTGGTCTGTAATACCTTTATTTTCTACCTTATCCATTTTTGTTTGTTTATTTCTCTTTGGTTTTTGGTGGTTAGGGGTAGGTATTGATAACAGGGAGTCTTGAACCTCTCACAGAAAAGTGAAGAACACATAAACTTGAGAAATCCTCTCCTACTCTCCCTTAGCCTTGCGATCATCACCAAGCTATTGAGCATGAGAGCGTCCAGAATTGATTGTTATTTGAGCTCAGGAAAGAGTCAGCTCTCAGGCAGAGAAATCAACCAGGGAGCGAACTTTGTGGCATCATCGGGGATAAAGCACCTTTGGGGAAGCAAAAGAAGCTCCAACCAAATGCCAACTATGGGACCACTCACTGATTCCCTAAATAGTAACCGATGGTCTACTTAGGGAATAAACCTTCTGTTGCCCTGAAGGTACAGGGAACCGTTCACTAGAGAGGGGTGCTTGGACCCAGACTCACTATGCCATATCTTTTCCATGCTTCTCTTTCTCATCTGTAAAACAAATGCCCTCTAGATTTCAGGTCATCTAGTTGGAGTCTTAAGAGAAAGATAGCCTCTAAATTTAAAACAGAAAAACTTGGTGTTATTTTATTAGAACAATAAGGCTTATGTCAGACTATATTTCCTAAAAATGGCCACATCAGTATTTCCACAGCTCCATGCTCCTTCAGAACCACTTTGCCATCAAGAGCTAGAGTTTATTACCCCTCCCCTCTGAACCTGGGTGGACTCATGACTTCTCTGACCAGTAGAATAAGGCAAAAGTGATGCTGTGTGACCTCTAAGGCTAGGACATGTTAAGGACACAGCTTACACCTGGCTATCTTTTTTTTTTTTTTTTAGCAGCCACAATAATCCCAAGAAGCCCAGGCCACGCGAAGAGGCCACATATCTATGTTCCAGTCAACAGCTCTCATTAAGTTCCCAGATGCCAGCTAGCATTCATTGTGAGCAAATGAGCCTTCACATGATTCCAGCCTCTGCCTTCAAGTGTTTCAGCATTGGCCATCCAGCAACTGATGTAAACTATTCCTTCAGTGCCCTGTCCAGATTCCTGGCCTACAGAATAATGGCTGTTTTAGTTTACCACTAGGTTTCCTGGTAATCTTTCATGGAAGCAGAGTAACTGAAACAAAGCTATTGGCCAACTTCCGTACTGTAGTTGGTCAATCACTCAACATACAGATAGGTAATATGAGCCTGCTCTGATCAATGTACTCTGTTAGACTTGTAGACTTTGCAAAACAAACAATAAACAACAAAAATACAACACAACATTCTTTGTTCTTGAAGAGTCGTATAAGCCAGTAAAGGAATCCGCGTATGTAACTGCAAAATGGTGGCTGACAATATGTCGTAAGCGTCAAATGAGCTAATAAACACACGCTTTAAAGGACGTGGGTGGAGGGAGGCTCTGGGCGGAGCAGAGAGCCCGGGCTTCCGTAGGTAGCCCCGCAGGATCCCAGCACACAGCAAACACGAAGGAACTGGTCACGTGACCAGAGAAGCAGCCAAGTTAGGGATTGAAGGAAGAGTGTCAGGCACTTGGAGAGGAAAGATGATGGTATTTTACGCAGATTGGAACACAAACTGTTGAGTCTGGAGTATGGGGGTTTGGATAATAACAATAACTCCATTACTCCCTTGTGTATGTGTAGCTGTCTCCACTACCAAGCACTTCGACAGACTTCACATTGAAGTTGGGTATCTTATCTCTATTTTATGGATAAAGAAACTTAAGCCCAGTGGTCTAAAAACCACTTTGATTAGAACTTTCTGGTAGTGGTAGTAATAAGTGAAAAGGAGCATAAAGGGAGCTAATGTCTAATGAGCACCTGGCAAATGCCAGGCATTTTGTTTGGTTATTTTCCTAACTTACTTAACAACTTGAAATCCACTTTTATAACAACCTTAGAAGTAATTGTTAGTATCCTGATTATATAGATGAGGAAATCAAGGCTCAGAGACATCAAGTAACTTTCTTAAGGTCATACAAGTGGTAAGTTAGGACCTAGAGACAGACATTTTCAAATGTGATGGCCAGTTCAGCAAACCTCCTACATTCCTGTGGGACAGAGGCTCTCTGCTCCCCCTGCATAGTTTCAAACAAACCTCCCTTTCACATTTGCACAGAAACATCTTGATGTTGCTTGTCTAAAGCACTCAAGGCATTAATATGGGAACGACCAATGGGTTTAGCACCTCCAAAAAAAAAAAAAAAGAACTAGTTGTTAACCTCAAAGAATTTCCAGTTGGTAGACCCTAAAAGGGAAATCTGTCTCTGTCTCTCTTGAATAAGCAGAGACACTGATGGTATACCCAGAAGTTCAGCAATGAGCTAGGAATATGGCCTTAAGCTAGCCACTTAAGTCCTCTGAGTCTGGGTTTCCTCACCTGTAAAATGAAGGGCTTACTGGATGGTCTTCAAGGTCCCTTCCAGATGGACTGTTAATGATTCCATAAACCCAGAACTAAGATGTAAAATAAGGAATTCACATAAAAAAAAAAAGTTACATCACTCAGCCTTTTACCTTTCTTCACCTTTGCAAAGTGAGTCTGTTCCACTCACTGAGAGCAAAGAATCACACTTTATGAAGACAGGGTCTTGGCTCAGTGATATTCTGAATCAGTTAATATGTAGCAGATCCTCTATCTAGCAACATTTGACATATCCCTGCAAGCCTATGGTCTCAAAGGTATTTATGTAAAACTGTTGTACCTACGAAGGTGATTTCCCATACCTTGCTATTCTAAGTTTTCCTCTGCTAAGTACATGACCATTTTTCAGTTGATGCTTTTGAGATGTTTCTACGAGGTGAGATTGCTCCAAGAGTAAGTTCCAACCATTTGTTCTCATCAAATGGCAATAGACCCTGATGGCATAAAACTAACCACTAAAAAAATCTGTCGCCATCCCTATTTGATAAAGCAATTGAAATTATGATGTTAATTGCTCTCTTCCACTTTCATTCTGTGTTAATTGCCACCGATAATTGCCTCTTCCCAGGGAATCATAGACTATGGGGATGTTAGGTAGGTTGCCCTCCCTGTCCATATTAAACCATTTGTAATAACAAATGAATATGCAGGAGCTGGTAGGCAAATAAATTTATGACTTTAATTTTATTGCTTGGATTGAGTTTATGTGTTCTCAAACTGTTTTTTAATTGCTGTGTCCTTGTCTATTTTTGAAAGCCTGGACAGTTATAAGTTGTTACATAAGATCTAATGATAGGTGGGGCGCCTGGGTGGCTCAGTGGGTTAAAGCCTCTGCCTTCAGCTCAGGTCATGATCTCGGGGTCCTGGGATCGAGCCCCGCGTCGGGCTCTCTGCTCAGCGGGGAGCCTGCTTCCCCCTCTCTCTCTGCCTGCCTCTCTGCCTGCTTGTGATCTCTCTCTCTGTCAAATAAATAAATAAAATCTTAAAAAAAAAAAAAAAAAAAAGATCTAATGATAGGTAAAACTTCCATCTCCAGAAGTTGACTTATCATTTATATTCTCTTGCATTTATACTTAGGAAATGTCAAAGGACTCAACACTAGTACATTTCTTGGTGATTTTCAATTGCTCATGAAACAACAGATTAGCATGGGGCTTCAAATAGGCCACAGAGAAATGATTGACAGATGCTCTATAAAGCTCATGAAGCCTAATTTCATTTTGCCTTCTACTTAGTGGCTCAGTCCTTAAGGAAGATAAAAGAATGCTGTTTCCTTTCTAGGTCTCATTTCACATAGAAAGCCCTTGAGTGCCGGTCTTTTGCCCCAAATGAAAGAAAATTTAGTTTGAAGAATGTTTTTTTCAGAATGATCCTCTGATAACGTGAATATTAATTGCTGCCCCCCCCACAAGTATAAAGGACCTAGCCAGACTTACCTATCCTACTTCATTTCCAAGTCCTCTAAAGAGGCCCCTCTGCCTCTCCCAGCCCCCCATGGTTACCCTCAAACCCCTTTGCCTACAACAATCACATGCCAGTTGTAAAAACATTCAAAGATGTTGAGATCATGATTAACAAGACTGTCGTTCTTTGATGATGCCCAAATCTGTTCTAAACTACGTTTTCTGTAGTGGTGTTGAGCATCTGACCTCTATGAGTACTGACTTTAATCATTTTTGAGAATGGGGAACATCGGTACTAACACAACAGAAGCCGGCAACTGGGTTCCTTTCAGACAGGCTTCATCTCCAGAAGCACATTTGCAAACCACAAACAATAGGGTTGGTGTAATAGGTTTTAATACTTTTGGGAGAACGCAACAATGCCATCAACCCCTGCTGACTAGAAATGGTGATGTTTTGTAAGTTCCCCAAATTTGGGATTGGTTGAGCTCCTCCAAGGTAGAGGGAATGTCCTATCAAACTTGCATCTATCAATTATCATCATCACTGTTTTCCTCCGCGTGCTTGTTTCCAGCAGTTTCATTAGAAAACTGCTACAATTATTTCTAGGTGGAGAGCCCTGAGCAGAGCAGCATATAAACACAGGAAGTAGCGTTTAGGCCACACAAACGTTTCCCAGCTCTTGCCACCAAGCAGGACCGTTATTCTCCATCTAGGCTATGCATTATAATCACCTGTGGGGCTTGGAAAACTTACAGATTTCCAGGCTCCATAGTTATTCTCATTCAGTAGTCCTGAAGTGGGATCCAAGCTTCTATAGCTTAAAAGAGTACCACAGGTGGTTCTGCTGTACAGAGATCATGAGATTTTAGGTGTAGTAAAGTAATATCAAGTATCTTAATTTCTTCTGTTATAAAATTTGCAAAAGACAGTATCTACATGTTAAACATTCGAATAAAGTAGACTTGGGTCAAAGTCCAGGCTCTACCACTTACTCTGTGACTTGGGCAAATTACTTACCTTCTCTGCAATTCATAGTTTTCATCTGAAAAAATGGAGATAGGCTTATTTGCTTAAGTGTCTGACTCATGATTTCGGCTTAGGTTGTGATCTTGTGGGTGGTGAGATCCAGCCCAATGTTGGGCTCTCCGCTCAGTGGGGAGTCTGCTTGAGATTCTCTCTCTCTCCCTCTTCCTCTGCCCCCCCCCCGTTATCTCTCTCTCTCTCAAATAAATGGATAAATTTTTTTTAAAAATGGGGATAACTGTTTCCTAATGAAATGGCATAAAAATTAAATGAGATAATGTATGCATAGTACTTCCCACAGTGCCTGATATAAATCCATACTAAAATATAGCTGTGATTTAGTTTCTCTTTAGGTGTTAAATCTGGAGAAACTTGTACCTGAGGGACCAAAATATACCACTAAAATTTGAATAACTACTTTATCTCTCTCTGACAGTAAAACTGGAAGACCTTTGAGGAACTAGAAATTTGACATCAAGGCATTCAGAAATCAAAGGTTTGTCCCTTTTCTGATAGAGCAAAATGAAAAAAAAAAAAAAGTCAGTCTTCTTCACTACGAGGGGAGATGCCTAAAAAGAACAGTTTTCTGAAAAACAGAATGTGATGATGGCTGTTGGTTGTTGGCCAACTTCAACTGGAGAGAAAGCTGATCTCTTCCTACTCTCAACTCCCACTCTGAGGGCAGGAAGGCAGGTTTCTTCCCTGTTCTCTTTTTTCTTCCATGATTATTCTTACTCTATTGCCTGGACTTATTTCTTTTCCTTCTTCCAAGATCATTTAGGTCCCTTTTGTTTATTTGATCTGCCCAACATTTTCTCTCATCTTTTGAACTTCTGTTGTCTCAGCTAACACCTGACACTGTATCCATTTTATTATTTTGTGGATGTTAGTTCTGTCTTTCTTAATGGACTTCAAATTTTCTGAGGGGTAAGATATTCTTAACCTGCCTTGACATCTTTTTCTTTAGTCCAGCACACAAAACCCTTGGCATAAAGGGTTACCCATAAAAATGGATCAAGTGCAGAGAAGGTTATCTATTATGTGAAGTAGAGAGCCAGTGAGGCTGTCATTAATGTTTGGTGTGCTAGTGACTTTAGGTTCAATTTTACTGGCTATTCTTTGCTTTCTAACAGAGATATGCAAAACACACAGATTATTTTAACTGTTCATTGACTTTCCTTGTTGATCAATTCAGACTTTGTTTGTTTCTCCTTTAAATGGTGATTCTCCAAATTGTTTACATGGTCGAATCATCTGGGGAGATTTAGAAAATCCTCATGTCCAGACTACACCCCAGACCAATTAAATCAGAATTTCTAGGAGTGAGGCCAACCCATCAGGAGCTTTTGTTAAAAGCTCCCCAGGAGATTCCAATGTACAGCCAAGACTGAGAACCACTGTTTTAGATCAAATTATGTAAAATCTGATTACTAGAGCCCCAGATTGGAAACAGATAATAAAGAAAGAAACTTCCAGGAATGAGATTTCTTAATGGAGCCCCCCAGTCCAATGGACTCCTTTCTGAGTCATAGTGTTCTTTTCCTAAGCTGTTTGAGGCACACTGGTCAGTGGACCTGAAACTACAGTTGAGAACAAGGGTGTGTAAGAAGTGAAACTCATTGCAGCAGGGTTCATGAATCCCCTGTTAATAGATCTTGGATTGTCCATATGGCCAATTCATACCCAATATTTAAATCTCGGATTGAATGTCATTTCCTAACAGAGGTCTTCTCTGACCACTTTCACATTTCATCAATAGATGAAGCACTAGTTACACTTTCTCAAATACTCTGTTTTCCTTTATACCCACAGTATATTAGTGATTATTTGCTTAATGTACCACCGCCCCCTCCTCCTAGCACAGGATTTTAAGCCCTGTGTTGGAAGAGATCATACCTGCTTTATTCTTTGCTCAGAGCTGACACCCATCACAGTGCATGTGGTAGGATTTTAGTAAATACTTGCTGAAGGAATGAAAACCAGAGTACTAGTTTTTGATGAGCATTCGTTTGTGTGGGAGAATGGCTGATTCCTGTGCCTCGCTGTGGAATATTCTATCGACAGCAAGATAAGGCACAGCAGTGGGCACACTTGGTCAACCAATTTTGACCAGTGATTCTCGCATATGACCTGTTCATGAGAGTCACTTGGATGTTTTGTTGAAAGTACAAATACCTATGCCTCATCTTTAAGGGATTTGACTTCTGTTGAAGTCAGAAGTATGAAGTCAGAGCGAGCAATAAGTTTGCCACCTGATTCTGATGCCTCGGGCCAAGGTCCAGTGTTTAGAAATGCCTTAGGCATTGCCCTTAAATGACACTGTCCAATTTGAAGGCTGGAGCCACCATAGCTCAGTTGTCCCTGTTGTTCTGTGATGAAGCTGTGGAAGTGAGGTTCAAGGTTGTCTATGGAGGAGACACACATTACTTTACACGGCAGCTCTAGAGAGATAATGCTCCCCTCCCCTCAAACATCCACTCTGTATAGTAATGTGCCTCACCAAACTTATGGTTTTTTAGTAATTGATGTAGCAAAGGCTGATGATAATACCAGAAATGCATCAAAGTAGCACTTTCCCCAAATGCTTGAGAAATCTAACCGTGTTACCCAGGGTCAGTGCTTAGGGTGCCCTCTCTATGTTGATCAGTTTTGCTCATATTTTTATATACCTGTATCTGTTTTCAGAAACAATTAACATGGGGGATATTATATTAAGTATTCATAGCTTTTGCATTTATGCTAAGAAAAGACACACACATTATAAGCCTGGAGAGGTCCTTCATCTAGCAAACTCGACTAGTCAGATAGAGCAAAGAAGGAAAAAATAAACAAAAAAGAACTCTATATACTAAAAATGGGTATTATAAAAACCATATAATTAAAAGTAATTTTTTTCCATAGGAGATTCCATTACTCAAAATCTGTTTACTGTAATGTCAAACATAATCTAATTGCTTTGGGAAATCATGATTCATATACAACAAACACAAAAATGTCAAAATCATAACTGCCTAACATTTTTTGGGCAAAAACTGTCTTTTATTTTAGTATCTGCATTCTTATATCCAATAGCTGATTGATAACCATTTACATGTTATATAATTTAACATTTATCATAAACAATGAAAAATTCAGGGAAGATATTATTCCCATTTTACAAATGAAGAAACTGTGTGCCAAGGAGGTTGAACAACTTGATGAAGTAATTGTGATTCCTAATTTAATAACCTTTCTGTTGCAGTAGGTTACCTTGTAAAATACAGAACAATCTTTAATAATCGTAAAGTTAATCTGGAACCGTTAAGCAACATTTAAAGTTTAGCACACTTAGTTAAAAAATGTAGAACAACCTATAGTATTTTACGAAAATATCCATTACCAAAAGTTAAATTAAAATAACAATGTTTAAATTCAATACCCCAAATCAAATAATCCAATTAAAAATGGGCAGAGGGGTGCCTGGGTGACTTACTTAATTAAGCATCTGCCTTTGGTGCAGGTCACGATCCCAGGGTGCTCAGATAGCCCCGCATTGGGCTCTCTGCTCAGCAGGAAGCCTGCTCCTCCCTCTTCTACTCTCCCTGCTTGTATTCCCTCTCTTGCTGTGTCTCTCTCTGTCAAATAAATAACAATTTTTTTTTTTAAAAATGGGCAGAAGACATGAACAGACATTTCTCCAAAGAAGACATACAGATGGCCAAGAGACACATGAAAAGGTGCTTAACATCACTAATCAGCAAAATGCAAATCAAAATCACAATGAGATATCACATTAACAAGTCAGAATGGCTAGAATTAAAGACAAGAAGTAGTAAGTGTTGGCAAGGATGTGGAGAAAAAGGAACACTTGTACGCTGTTGGTGGGAATGTAAATTGGTACAGCCATTGTGGAAAATAGTATGGCGTTTCCTCAAAAAATTAAAAATATGTCACCATATGATACAGTAATTCTACTATTGGGTATTTACCCAAAGAAAACAAAAACACTAATTTGAAGAGATATATGAACTCCTACATTTATTGCAGCATTATTTACAATAGCTAAGACATGGAAGCAGCCCAAGTGTTCACTGATAGATGAATGGATAATGAAGATGTGGTATGTATATAGATATATAATGGAATTTTACTAAGGCATAAAAAGGAATGAAATCTTGCCATTTGCAACAACATGGATGGACCTAGAAGGTATTATGCTAAGTGAAATAAGTCAGACAGAGAAAGACAAAGATAAGGGCACTTGGTGGCTTGGTCGATTAAGCGTCTGACTTGATTTCAGCTCAGGTCAATCTCAGGTTGTGAGATTGAGCCCCATGTGGGCTCTGTGCTGGGCATGGAGCCTGCTGAAGATTATCTCTCTCCTTTTCCCTCTGCCCCTCCCCCCCATGCTTGCTGACTCTCTCTCAAAAATGAATAAATAAATGAAATATTTTAAAAAGTCACTTTTGTGGAATCTTCATTTGGTAGGAATTTAGATGAAAAAGAAATACGCATGCACACACACACACACATATTTTTTAAACTTTTTTTTTTTATCCACTGTGAATTACCACCATTTCTTATGTGCATATTCCTTATGTGGTTTTGGCTATGTATCATTTACGTGATCTGCAAACCATTCTTCCGTTCTCAAAATGGCCCAGGAAAGGAAGGGAGGAAGACAGCACAGTCAATTAAAACTAAAGAGGGATTTTTAGCAGACAGATAATATAAACTCAAACTGGAAGAGAGCTAAGACACTGAGACTCATTTCTCCATAGAAAGTGGTTTAGAGATCTTGGCTTTTGCTAAGGTTTTGCTTGGCAATATATACAATAGCGCTATTACAATAGATTATGTAATTTATACCTTTTCAAATTCTAACCTTGTACTTTATCTGCTTAATTCTCCAGTCCTAGGATCAGATATTTGGCTGATATGAATTGGCAAAGAAAGTAATTCTAGGTGCTTCTGGCCCTCCACCCAAAACTCAACAATGCATGGACAGACTGAAGATTTTCTTTTTCAGACATTTATATTTATTGTAACCCCTGCAAGGATGGAAGATGCTATTATTTTGCTACTATTTTATTTGTTACCTTATCCACTGATTATATATATGTATTTTGCAATGCTGTGCTGGCTGTTGGACTTTAACCTTTTAGGATTTGGTAACTTTTCCTAACATATTTGCCTGTAGAGAAATATTTATAAACATTACACCTCTGTGTCTATGTTGATATTAAGTAATCTCTCCAGATATTAATCTACTGTTTGATTCTTTATTATATTGCTCTTAAACTACTGCAGAGTTATTTTTCCTTCTCTATCCTAAAACCAGGAAAACTTATTTAGAGATGCTACATCAAATTTTTCCTCATCCTCTTATCCATTAATTTGTTCTTTGATTATGTGCTGGTTTTAAAGTATGTCCACAAATTCTTTGACACAGTTCCTTGGAAAGGTGGAGAGTCTAAGTCTTGGCCACTAAAATGTGGGCCATAGGTAGGGACTTCCTTGGGCCAACAGAATGTGGCAGAAGTCAAAATTTGGGACTTAGAGGCTAGATCATTAAAAAATATTACCATTTCCATTTGATCTCTCTTGGATTGTCCATTCTGGGGAGGTTAGTTGTCATGATGTGAGAATATGCAAGTAGCCTTGCAAGAAGCCCCCACGGGGAAGGACCAAGACCGCCTATCCCCAGCCAGCACGAACTTGCCCGCCACGTGAGAGACCCACCATGGAAGTGCATTCTCCCGCCCCACCCAAGCCTTCGGATAGCTGTGGCCCTGGCTGA